>WUAM01000431.1:55588981-55682406 GCA_024336885.1 Actenoides hombroni | reverse complement strand
GTGCTGATGGGGGTGGGGGGAGCAATAGAAGGGCTTGGTGGGCACCTGGTGCCGTGCCAGGGTCAACCCACCACAGAAGGAAAACCCAAAACAGTATTCCTTTGGTACAGGGTACCAGTTGAGTCCCTGTTGTTGGTTTACATTCCTCTCTGATTCCATCCTCAAACGAAGACCTTAAGGCTGTCACACTTTCATTAGTCTGATTGCAGAACCAGACTGAAGCTTCAGACAAGGGCCACTTCTGGTAGCTCAAGGCATTTACCATAGCAGTGCAAGCACTAAGGAAGTTCCATATTTGAAAGGAAACTGAAAGCATGAAACCATTTAGTGCAAATTTGCTCCTGAATTTAAAATATACATAATTAGAGGATCTGAAGTGTTCATTTGAAGAGATTAATACAGAACACAAATATTTAAAAACCTCCCTAAATGTAGCTGTGGTGTTTCCTCATAAGAGCACTCAGTGCCCCTCCTATAAACACATTATGCAGCAAAACTCACAGAACTACAGGGGATATCTTCCCAGGGTCGTTTACAGGCAACTTCACCATCCACCACAAAAGTAATCATGAAAATTTTAACATTTTAAATGAAACAGATAAACTTAGGTGGATAGTTAAAGGCTCTAAAGAATGGTGATACGCAGTCTAGTTATTTAGGTGATATATCATCTAGCACAAACTTCATATATACAAACTAAAGTGAAACGAGTTTGTGTAACTTAAGATTAGCTGTATAGCCTCTTGGTGAGCCAGAGTAAGATGCATGTATGTCACATCAAATCTGATAGAACTAACACCTCTCACCTATGAAATCCAGTCTGACCTTAAATGTGCACGTTGTCATTTAGTTGATTAGCTTTTAAAATAAGCATTTTTTCAACCAACACCATAACAACAGTTACAGGATGGTCTCAAATGGATCCAGAGGGAAGTGCTGTGAATTTTTGTAATGTCATCAGTAAATGGACTTTGTGTTCCCTGAAAGGGGAGGGAACAGCACTAACAAGGACAAAAAAAAATTTGAAATTTATGGTAAATCCTCAATTATGAGAGTAGGACAGGTAAATGTCTTATGTGCTTGCAAATCCACATGTTCTCTGCGAGGGCTTTCTTGCATCTTCTACACATCAACAGGGGATTCATAACCCTTAGGCCAGCAACCAGTTCAACCCAGCAAAATATGACAAATTTACTATTCATATTCCTGACAATAGGCTTCTTCAAAGAGATCAAAGTTGCATCATATGAAGAGCTCTGAATCTAATTAAGAGTACCCTGTTCTGGAATCACAATAAACAAACAAGTTTATTTTGCATTCAGAATAAAAATATCAAACGATAGACAGAAGCAAATGCATTCAACTTTAAAAACACACAGGTATTTCTGAGAACAGGTAAGCAGCTGGGCCCACACAATTTGCACTGCATTTTTAAACCTTTCTCCATGACATCAATGTTTCAATGGAACAAAAGAAGTAAAGCAACAGGGAATATATTAAGAATAAAATTGGGCTGGTGGATACAGTAAGCACAGTTCAGTCAGCAGTTACAGTCTCAGTATGCTTTCCGAGGCTATTATCCTCACTCCAGCATTGTTTATTGTTTTAGCCCATCTGCAAAGCATGAACGCTTGGAATTATACTAGTCTTTTTCTAACAGGTTTTGTTTGACTTAAACATAGCCACAATCGAACAGATATGCCTTCTCATATCTACTGTAGATCAAGAAGTTTGGTATAGAGATGGCCCTTCCCTGTGAAGGAAACGAAGTAATTATAGTTCTTATTTCCTGCCTATTTACACGGTCTCCTTCAGTTCACTAGCTGTGAGTTTTCAACACAAACACTGCCCATTTCCATGGTTATCAGTCGGATGCTTTGTGCCCTGTGTTCAGTTCTGAAAGGCAAACTAGAGGTTATTGTAACACTTATCAGGACAGACTAAAATACATTATCTACTGTTACAAGCACAGTGCAGTTCTTTGATTTAAAACAACCACTGACACTCGGCCTACTAGGTTCCCAGTTCCTACCTCCCTCACATGAGCACTGGTGCTCACAGTGTGGTACTTGGACAGGACAGCTGTGCTCAGTGCTGTTAGTCCCACCACGTCCCAGCACGCCTGAGGTTTCTAGTGACAGCAGCAGCCAAGTGTGTACGTGTAAACACACGGTATTTAGTACAAAATTACTTGATTATGAACAACTCCAGACACTCAGAAGAGTCTGTATTTGTGCCAGGCTTGCCATTCTGTCACAGATCTTCCCGGTCAGGCTGCTTATGATGAGAGGAGAATGCCAAAGAGAATTTTGTTTCCTTTTAGTGTAGAAGACCAAACACCATTACTTTTTCAGTCAGTAATATTTTAATGAGACACCCAGCCCCTAATCTCTTTTGGAAGCATAAAATGGAACATATTAGACTTGACTAATTTCTCCTCTCACATTCAAACGTGGCATACTGACATGCTGCTTGATTACTTACGTAGCACGGGATAAGGTTTCAGTGTATGAAGTGAAGAGCATTGAAACATCTGTTAAGGAAAACTCATCTCTTATTTTTTAAGTACAGAAATTAGGAAAAATATCTTAATTCACAGGTGTCAGACCCCTATATCCAAATTTTGAGCCAAGTGTTCTGAGAGAAAAGCAAATAGAAGGAAGAGATGACCATTTGGTTCAGACCAACCTGTACCACAACCAACACAAGACAACAATAAAGAAGGCTCAGTGGCATTTTAAAGAAAGGCATTTCATTTAAATTTTCACTATTTTGCCGAGTGAGTATATTTCTAAATATCATTCTGTTACTACCACAACTTTCAGAACTGTTTCTCTGAAGTCATTGTTCTGTACAAGGATGTTACATTAAGATTCACTAGACATAATAAACCAACTAGCCCATTTAGTACAGTTATCTGCCCAGTTTTACTATTTCTTGACTGTATTAGAACTAGAGGCATAGTCTACTTCCTGAAATTACATTGCCTAGAGAGAAGAGAGTGAAGGAAGAAGAAACCAAAGGGTAAACCAAATATGTCTACACGCTTCCCAACTCAACCGAATGTCAGAGGAAAAACTGCTACCAGTGCACCAGCCTTTCCTCAGGCCTCCAATGTCTTCATGGAGATCCATCCCACAAAAAAAGATGAAATTCAAATGGTATCCATGAGACTAAAAATGACCCTTAACCAGCAGATTATTGTTAACTGTGAGCTGTAACAGTGGAGGTACCACAGCACGCTTTGGAGATTGGTTTTGTTTTCCTTCACAGAACCACCAAATTGTCACAGTTTGAAAAGACCTCTAAGACCACTGTGTTCAACTGTCAATGAAAAACCCAAACACACACCACTCAAGGACAACAACAAAAAAGCCCAACACCAAACACACCTCACCATCCCCCTAGGGCATGTCCTCAAGTGCCTCATCCACACATTTTTTTAATACCCCCAGGGATGGTGACTCCACCTCCCTGGGAAGCCCATTCCAGAACCTAACTACTCTTTCAGCAAAGAAATTCTTCTTAATATTCAGTCCAAATCTCCCCTGGGGCAACTTAAGGCCATTTCCTCTAGTCCTCTCATTACTTGAGAGAAGAGGCCACACCCATCTCACTACTAACTCCTTTCAAGTAGTTGTAGAGAGCACTAACTAAGATCTCCCCTCAGCCTCCTCTTCTCCAAACTAAATAATCCCAATTCCCTCAGCCTCCTCTCACAGGACTTGATCTCCAGACCCTTCACCAGCTTGGTTGCCCTTCTCTGAACTCACTCCAGAAACTCAGTGTCTTCCTTGTGGTGAGGAGCCCAGAACTGAACACAGTACTTGAGGTGTGGCCTCACCAGTGTCAAGTCAGGGGCACAATCACTTCCCTTCTCCTGCTGGCCACAATATTTCTGATATTATTTCTCATTAAAAGATGACAAAGAGACTCCATAGCAAGTAAGTTTGAGACTTGATATTTTAGAAAACACACAAATGGATTGTGGGTGGATGAGGTTTTAGAGTGCAGTTCCGGGGATGGTGATAGAACCACACTCCAAAACCTCAGCAAAACTCCTCCAAAGGTATTCCAGGATAAGTGTAATTTGGAGGTAAAAATGGAAGTAAAAGTTAAAGTTACAATTTGTACTACAGCTGAAAGTCTTCTCTGTAGTGTTCAACTAAATAATCACCTTAGTACTTTTGTTCCTTAAGCTGAAGATAATCAATCCACCGTACAAGACCTATTCAGCAATTCCTCTTGCTCTGGCAACTGTAATAGTGGTATCATTATTAATGGCAGAAATCATAATCTGCTACCTCCGCAACAACTGCGATGACACAGAGCAAAAGATAAACATTAACTGACAAGGAACTGGAAATAAAAAAGGTCTACTTAGATACAACACAGTGAGCACCAAACAGAATGCAGTACAAAGGGGGAAATAATGTATAAAAAGGCAAACCAAATATTTTTTTCCCAAGACTCTTCACATGTGAACCCTGAAGCTGTAAGGGTAAATGACAACCTGTCGTTTTTAATCATCTGCTACAAATACATATTTTATTCTTTATTTTCTCTTCACCAAGAAGGAACTGTGCTTTGCACTGCGCTCATATAAGCAAAGAATGATCTGATACGGTCCAAATCCTCAGCTCCATTGAGAAGATGGTATCTCCTTACTACATACACACGGAGTAGTTAGTACTCCGTACTTCTCTGACCTACCAACGGTGAGAGACAACTAATACAGCTACCCAGGGCACCAAGGAATACCTCTCACCAGAGGGCCTGATCTCTGCTAGCATCCCATGACTCCCAGCCCTGCTGTGGCTGGTAGCTACTGTCCACAGCACACACTTCAGCGTAGCAGTACAATCAGCGTTTGGAGCCACGGACACGTACCTTTCCATCATCACAGGAAGTGTACAGTTAGCACTGCTCCTGGTAGAAGCTCAACTGGGAACAGTGGAAAATTTCATCTACACATTCACCAGAAAGTTTACAGACAGGACAGAGTAAGCAGGATTTCAACCTTAAGCATATAAGCAGCCATTTCAGTTTTGTTTCAACTTCCCTTCTCCTCCAAGCCTGTATCACATTTGACAACACTTGCTTTGGTTGGTTGTTGGGGTTTTTTGTTAAATCTCAGTATAGAAGACGAAAAAAGCAAGTAAAATATCATGAAAGATACCCATTCATGATTACAGCAGGCCAGGAGGTTAAGAAACAGCCTCGGGTTTTTTATGATACAGTAGTTTGACAGATCATGTTCAAACACACGGTTAGTTCTGCAGACTGCGTGCAGTTTTAGCAACGCAGTAATTACATATTTCGCATTGATTCTACACTTTTCATCTAAGAGAAACCTTTACCACTGTGATAGGGAGGAAGCACAACAACCTCAAAGCTTTTCTGCATTAAATACCATAAACATTACTTTATGGCTCTCCAGTCATTAACATATAAGTATTGGGAGGGTAAAGACCATAACTCCTCACCTGCTACCTGGGGACAACTGCTGCCACCCCACTGGAACGGGTAAAGAGGCCACGTGCAACATGGTCTTCTGTTCATCTGACCTTGTGATCATACAGGGGGGGGCTGGGAGCAGAGCACAGCTGACAACTTTTCTTTCTGAAAGGCCAAGAGAAGGTAGCAAGTTAAACCTGAGGTACTTTTTGAAAGTCAGTTAAAAACCCCTCATGAAGGGTGCGCAGACTAAGGAAGAATCATTTGTCTGCATTAAATCAGTTAGTTAAGCACAGAGATGAGAATTCCTATTGCAATACAGACTGGTTTACTCCATGATGTTTTCTTGCATATGGTATTGTGCCACAGCCTCACAGTACTGTTCATTCTGCAGTTTTTACCAACACATGAGGAAGGTGTGAAAAGAGGCAGCATTTCTGTAACATGCAGTCAAAGGGTCCATCAGGTACTGTAACTGGGCAGATTCAAGAAGAGAAAGAATATTTTAACTAGAAATTAAAAATGTATGTATATGTTTACTTCTAATGTAGTGTATTACATAAGCAAAGCACAATGCCAGCCAAAGCACTGGATGGGGAGCTTGTAAATGCTTGATATATACCTGGAGATAGGGGGGGAAGGAACATTTTGAACCGGTTTTCACTCCTGAAAAGATTCCACAAAAGCATGGATAATTGTACCAGGGCCTGTACCCATCTGCAACACCCAGCACTTCTAACACATCTCTGTGCTTTCACAACTTTCCTTTTGAAGTCAGCTGTGCAAACTCAGAGATGAGGGTTCTTATTTGCCCTTCCTTACAGACACTCTCAAAAATCTACATTTAATACCACTCTGTTTTATTGCAACAACACGATCAGCACTTAAGGGCAAACGTGTTCTCAAATTCCTTTCACGGCAACAAAAATGACCAGTACTTAAAAAGTGAAAATCAAAACAGACTTAAGTAACTTTCAATACAACCAGAACTGGAGCTACTCACTAAGAAAACAGAAATGAGAGACTGCTGTTCTCCGAGACTTAAGACCCAGGATGCCGCTGTGGAGCAAGATCCCAGTACTGCAGCGTATCGTGTTTAGTCCAGATAGGCTGTATCATTCCATACAATGAGTCTTCTGAGGTAATGACACAACATAAGTGACCAAGTGTCTTATTTGGCAGAGGGAGCGAGACAGTCAGGAATGATGAGATACTCACTGACTGTGGTTTCAGCTCCTGCCAGAGCTACACCTTTCAAACTTCACATTCAGTGGCAACTCTCACCTACAGTAATGCCAAAGTTACTTCTGGAAGACGTGAGCTGATAAGCTGTAGATGACCTTTGCTCAGTCTTCCATCACCGTCCTTTCCCTGGGTGAACAGATCAGCCCACACCATGTTCACCCTGTCTAACCACCTGATTGGTAAGGTAATTTAACTGGGAAATGGGTCTAAGTAGAATCATCTGTGAATTAAGAAGGAAATAATTTAATTAAACAATCAATTTTCCAAATGCAAGTTGTCTACATCCTGGTTTAGGCTGTTTAGGGAATTCTAGAGGGTTTTCCTATTTTTTGCTCTCACCCCAATAGCGTTGCTAACAAGAACTGTAACAAGAACTTAGAGTATTATGTTCTCTCCAAGTCTTAGATGTTTATTACAGACTGAAATGTAGCAGTACAGAATCTCGGTTGTAAAGAAAAATATAATTTACACTTCAAAAACTCCAAAAGTAAATAGAAATATAAAATAAACGTTGCAAACACCCATGTCTTTGGCTTGAACCACATTAAAACTTGGTACTGAAAAAACAGGATCCCCTACATCAGCAACTCCCCAACGTTAGCCTGTCAGCCTTCCAAAGGGTAATAAAAGAGGGATCTAGGAAAGCCTTTAACAGGTAGGGGAACGAATGGGGGGCAGACAAATCTCTAATATTTATTTATTAATTTGGGACAGAGTCACAGCTACGCTGTTTTCTGTTTTTCTTATAATTTGACACCTGATTTTAAAATATACATATCAAAAACCAATTACTTTCCATATTCTAAGAGGACAGCAGAATCATATTAGATGTGACTTAATATATCTTAATATATTTGCAGCTTAAGACTACTACTTCATAAATAGAAGACTCCTAGTTTCCTTGCAGAAAATATCAGAAGTACTAAGTGGCTATTACACATGATTTTAACAAAGCACAGAACCACATGGACAAACCCACAATCCTTCCCATCCTGCACGCTGCCTAGAAACTCCTGGGGAGAAGCTGCCAGATGCAACTGGAGCAAAACATCAATCCAGTAACTGCAAATAATTGCCTCTAGTTCAACCTCTGACTTAGAGTCACGTGGTTACCCTTGGGTTCCAAGCCTGGTTTTTGAGAGGGGGTGGTGTTCAAAGGTATGTTATTACGTCTCCAGGCTTAATTAAGCAGAATGCAAAACACAAGGATGGGAGACACAGAGGATACAAACATCAATAATACACTAATTTAAGCTGAGGACCTAACTCCAAAAGCATGGCTCGTTGCTACTAAGCTTTAATAGAACTTCTTCCTGAGAACACCAAAAATGAACTGCAAGTTGAAGTCCTTCTACTCTTGATCAACTAAACTTTGCAAAATATGTTCAGCACAGTACAAATAAAAAACCAATGAATTAAACATTCCAGATATCCCTCTATGCTTCCAATTAAAAAGTTTAGTGCCTTACATTTGGTTTGGACCTTGGGATGTTTCTGAAGTAGAAGCAAAGGAGGGGAACTGGCCTTTTTTCATATATCCACATTATGTTGTAAGTAATTTTCTAAGAACGGGATGAGCCTTGACAGAGCATGGCATGGCTGTCCCACTGTAACTACCTGCTTTGCTTTACTAATAATGAATTCACCACCAGATGCTTCTTCCACCCACAACATACATGTGGCCAAAGCAAGCATCTATGCAACAGAACGAACCACTTCATGTTTTTTTTGAGACTAATTTAAAAGGAGAAAAGATGTCTCTAAAAATGTATTCATTATGCTTCAGGAAACACAACAACATCATTCAAAGTATTTTTATTTGTTTGTCCTTTTCTTTCTTGTTTTCTGGAGCTGTTAGTTTGTTTTCCGGAGATATTTTATGTTGATAGTTATATGTAAAACAGTAAACGGTTTCCTATTTTCATTTTATTACTAAGAGTTTCCTCAAAGCATTATGAGAGAACAGCAACAAAAATACTGCTCCTTGTGGAGCTGGCTCCAAAGCAGAGCTCTCCCTTGTGTCATTTTGGAGATTACTACCCTGGAATACCAACACAACGGAAAATTGTTCAACTACTACGCGGATAAAGCCACAGGAAATAAATAGAAAGATAAGAAGTGCACATGACAAAGTTACTGCAGCGTATGTAAAAGACAGTTGAGAGGGGTATGGAACAGAGCTCGTAGAAAATATGTGAAAATGGGCAGAAACAGAACACGTTAGACATGAACTGACAGCCAGCTTTGGACACCTGTACGTTCACCTGTGAGAAGCATGCAGCTTCTCCAGCAGACTTACTCTCTTTGTCCATTGTTTAATAATGCCAACTTCATAGTTACACTTTGGCTCCAGCTACATTGGGCTGCTTACCAGGTCTGAGAGTGGAGCTCCTGCACTTTTCATATCTCAGGATTATCAACAGCATGTTTGTTCACTTCTTAGTGCTGCTCCAATCCACAACAACTCCTTATCAGCCCTGATGACTGTCTGCCTACCCAGGTATTGCCAGAGCATGGCAGAACTAGTCTTGCCATGCTTCTGCTCATTGCAGAGAAAACTGAGAGCACAAAACGCAGTCTATTGAGGTCTCCTCATGCTACAATCCTTCACCACCTACACTACAGCACTGTGTTGTGCCACCTTAACGCTGTAAGGGAGCTGCACTGGAGAACTAATCCACCCATCTTAAAATATAGAGTAAAACATTCAGCAGTCTTTGAATCTAAATCGCATTCTACAGACAACACAGCACTCCATTAATTCTTAATTCAAAATGAAAGAGACTTCTTCCATACTGTAAGAAGACAGGTGCTCTTTAAGGCAGGAAGACAGGATTAGTAGACCCATTGTGCTCTCCCCTGATATCATAAATAAAATATACATCAGCATACTGTACTTCACTGAAAACACAAACCCAACAGCAGCAAGCACCAGGAGTTCACTGTGTTCAGCTCTTCATGAGGGTTTCTGCACTGACAGAAGGTTCCTCCCTTCAAGGGTGGCAGCACCTGAACCCTCTGGAGCAGGAATCTCCAGCAGCTGGGCTGTGTCAGGCTGGGCTTCATCCTGGGTTCCATTGACATGTACATGGTGTTGTGCTTCAGGTAATCACAGCTTACCACTGCACTTGAAGAGGAATGGAAATAAAATTCAAAGTAGGGGTGGAGTGTGCAAGGAAGATGCAAATATTTCCATGAGATGAAGTGTTTTATCAATGCTATGAGAAGTCGATATCAAAGACAGAACATGAGGCAGAAATACTACAAGTCACAGGTCAGATAAGTTCATACAAAGACATTCAGGCACAGAAGGCAAAACACAAAGAAACATTAACATGACGAAGTAATTCTTGCAGGAGGGAATACACAGGCAGAGGATGCCAGCTGAGACTGACACAGATCTACTGCTGGGCCAACATACTTCTGAGATTCCTGATAAGGAGATGGTGGGTATACGACAAGGATGCCCAGAGTACCAGAGGCCAGCAACACGCAGAACAGGTGAGCATTTGGAGCTATCTCCTCTTGTCTTTCTTCCTGCTATTTCTGTACTCAAGCTTCATAATGAAAGCTTATTTTTGTCTCTCTAATATGGAGAATTCCTCAATGATAAAGGCAATGGATATTTTCCTTTGTGGATACCAAGTGGCAGACACCCACAGTTGTCAAACAAGCCATGAGAGGCTCTCAGACCCTCTGCCAATGGCCAACGCACTGCACTGGTCACTGCTAAGAAACAGTCAAGAGTTCTTGCCAGGTACAATCAGATTGAGCTATCAATATTAGGGATGAAACACAAATCTGTTTTCTTCTCTTTCACTAGTTCTGTCTTCTAGATTAAGACTTACACAAAATATCTTCCTTTGAATCCTGCATTAAGCAGCTAATTGTACCAATAATGAGAGGGCTTACACAGTCAATGAGTTAGTGGAAAGCAGAAGTCAAGGAAGTAATCGCTTTTTCTCTCCTTCAAACGGAGATCTCAGACACTGTCACAGTACAAAGCGTATTCCTCAGTTCCAAAACTAACAGAGAATTTACAAGTATAAATATTGAAGTCCAGAGTACATTTCCTATCAATTTTTATTAAAACAAGGAGCATGTAGATGCAGTATAGCAGAAAAGCAGAACACACTACACGAGTTGGAACACAACAGGTCAGTGCTTTGCTATGACCCCCAAAATGATCAGGCATTTCACACCTCTGATCAATGACATCCTGGGAAGCCCTTACATGGAGACTGCTGCAACTACTCAGTGGAAATGTCTAATGGCATCTTACACAAGAACAGGGATCTTCATCTGAAAGGGACCAAAAAAACAACCAACCAATCAAATGCCATTAAACTATGAATTTCCCTTTAAACTTCTGCAACACAACTCAAAGTTACTGACGTTGTTACCACAACCATGACAGCACATGCAATCACTACCCTCGGGGCCATTCTTTGCTTCTGTTCTCATTGTAGTTGATAACAAACACAGTCTATAATTGGATTCTGATTTTGTGTAAACTCGTTAAGATGTAGCCAGCAGGTGAGTCAGTCACAGTTTTTAACACCTTGCACTGTTTTAAACCATGAAAAGTTTCTTCTCAACTATCATCGAAAAAATAGGTCATACTGTGGGAAAATAAGCAAAGCCCATACGGTACTGAAAAGCAACACCAGTAACCAACCAGCATTTAAAGATGACCAAGGAAATGATTGAAGTGTCATGAAGAACAATGCCTCCTGTATGTTAAGCAGTAACACGAGCATCATAGAGAAAAATTTCTTGCCTATGAGACAAGTAGGGACATGTTGGAACTGTTGTTTGTATATGGTATCTAAGCTGAGAAAACAGTTTGTAAATGAACATGTCCCAGATGATTTAAAAGTCCCCTCTCCTCCACACACACTACTTGACAGATGTCACAGAGACCTAATGAAAACCTGTAAGAAAAACTCAAGCACAGTAGGGTGGGCATTTGAGGAGTTAAAAGCAGTAGAACAGATCTACCTGAAGCCCTTCAAAATACCATGAGAACATGTGATGAAGATACAGAACTTGAGAATCAGAGTTTCAGAACTAGGAAGGGAAAAACAGAAGGACCTACATTTGCAACTGTGATCCTAATTCCCAAAATGCTTTCAGAAAGTGACTGCAGGGGAGCACGTGAGTAGTTCATGAGTTACATACACTGGTAGAAGTAGGTACAAATATATATATTTTGAAGAATGCCATCAACACTGAAGAAAGATAAGTATGCAGAAAGTCTTGTATGTGTGTATTGGTGGAATGTATGCTTTGAAAAGGAAGGAACTCAACGCATTCTCTGGATATGGCATGGAAAAATATCTTTAAAAAACCCATGGTGAAGAGACTCCGTACTGACACAGGAACTCTGCACCTACTCTGGGAATGCTGCTTCTCCTGAGAGAACAAAAAAGTTTCTACAATGCTTCTGCTCAGAAACCAAAAATCACAGGAGCAGTGACTGAACTTCAGACAGATTCTGTGGGACTGAGTCCTCTGAGATTAATCTGATGGGTGCCAACTGAAAACAGTTTACTGCAGGGCTGGGAGGGATATCATGTTCTCAGCATTGTACAGATAAGGCAAGACATTCCCCCCCCCAGTTTCCTCAGTATAGCTCATTCTTTAAACCAAAAAGCTATGCCTACATTTTGACTGTAAACCATGTACACATACCTATGAAACTCCCTGGAAATAAAAATACAGGGTAGGGGAAGATGCACTAAGCATGAATGTTGTGGTATAGGGTTAGGGTTAGACAGACAGACTGACCCCAGGATAGGGATCTTGAAGGCACAAGGAGTAAATCAGAAGCCTTACTTCATGACAGGGAGTAAATCAAGTAAAAAATTAAGAGAAGACACTATGTGCAGTTTATTTCACCAGAAGAAACCACTGAAAGCTCCTGGGCTAAACAGCAAGACCAGAAGACAAAGCTGCTAGAAACAGCAAGAACGCACATTGATTGCTTTCCAGCTTCCACTTCTCTCACATCAATTTTCCACAGAACATCCCTAAAATATCTAAGGCTTTGCTATTTAGGCAGTTTCTATTATTAGAAAAATTATGAAAAAAAATTATGTTTAAGACACCGGAAGACTTGGGTATCACCCAGCAAACGAATATCAATCAAATGAAGGTTAGAGGTTCCAACTTGAGTCTGGCAAGGTCCTGGTACACTTCAAATGTGCTCTAATAAGCTTTCCCACTTGAGTCAGTTGAAATGTGAATTTGCACTAGTTTTGCAATTAGATTTAGAACTGCCTATGAAGTACATGTCAGACTGCTACACCTTGATTCCCAGCAATGTAAAGATTCTGACGTCCCCAAACTATAGAGGTAATTTTCAAGTTAACAGCTACTGGAATTTGGCCAGTAAAAGGTCCTGCTAATGGGCTTCACCTCCTTCCATTCCAGTCTAGCTGTAAACCACACAAAGATGCAAGAGTCAACTGGAAATTTTCCTGCTTTCACTGTATATCCTGTAAAGTGAGTTTTTACCCACTTTTCTGACTAGCAAGTACCTGTGCTACTTGTGCACCAGTAGCTGCAGGGAGCTATGTGAACTACATGGATTTTTTTTCTTATAACAGCAGCTAACCTACAAGCTTTCTTTTAGATAGATGCTGTGAGAATTAAACTTGATTCACAGTTGCTTGGCCTTTATACAATGTCTTGAGCATTTTGTTATAGGGTGGGTCAGGGTTTTTCTCTGTGGCTATTTGGTAAGTTTTGTGGTTTGCTGTTGTTCGGTTGGGGTTTTTTAAAGAGAAGTTGAAAGATTTGTTCCTTTTTGAGATGTTATTTTGCAGCATTGTGTGAAGCACTTCAAGTGAGTTAGAATTCTCCCATCCATTTTTAGCAAAAGAAAGAGGCTGTGTGGGAAGGCTTGTGGAAAGTGTGGGTGTTCGAAGAACATTAATTATGTAACTCAGCAGGAAACAGAAATTCAAGAACCTGGGGAAAAGCCAGGGGAGTGAGCAGTCAAGTCAGCACAACGTAAGTGTAAGCTACTGAACCTTCAGAGGCTTTAAGTTATGGGTCCTCCCTCTCTTTCTTAACAAAGCTGTCACTTGCTCAGATTCAAAGCCAAAAGGGATCCTTAAAGAACCTTAAGCCACCACTGAAATGTTCATAGGGGCCAAACATGAGAAGTATAAAATTATCCTGAGAATCTTGCATTAATCTTTGAAGGTAGTGTATGCTTTTCTGTGCTGCCTGCTCACCTTGAGCTCGTTTTAGCTGGATATGCATTTGCTGTAATTCCACGAAGTCCAAAAACCTGGATGGAGACAGTTTCAATACAGATACTGGTTTCATAATCAGAACTGTCTTAATTATAGCAAAATACAGTAAAGCTGGAATGTGTAAGGAATCCTCATCAACTCAGAAACTGTGCCAAGTGAAAATGGAAATGTTACCTAATTTCACATACAGTGGAAGGAAGTTCAATTCTACAGGAACATTTGCAGTGAACCCAGCAATACTCCTGGATCAACTGATTGGAAAGCATTAGGACTGATCAGGATGAATTCAGGATCCTATACTCTTGACAGCCTACAGTAGAAATTAACTTCCAGAAAAACTCGCAGAAGAGATGACAAAAAGAATAAAGTTTTCTCAGTAATTAGGGCTTGTAATCCTGGAGGTCTTCCACCTCCTAAAATATTTCAGTTATCACAGGAATGTTTACATGCCACTTCTGTGACATGATTGGGGGGGGAACAACCCATGAAAATATTTTTTTCTCCATACTGAAAATGAAGCATGCATTTACAAAGAAACAGGCTGAAATGTAAAAAACAAGTAAAACTTACAGTGCCTACTATCTGGAGAATCTGGTGCTAGAAATACCCTTGACAAAGTTTTATTCCCTGCTAATTTTTGGCTCATACCTAAGAGATCCTCACCGAAGGTTTACAAAGCTAGCTCTAGTTAATCTTTAGAAGTAACTGTTTTCTGCTAACTTCAGTATATTCCTGCAGTAAAGCACGAGCATCTTTTGCATACACAAGAATTCCCAAAGCCATGCTCTTGCTGTATTTGGCCTGCCAGAACTGGACAAGCAAAATTAGATACATCTCTTAAGGTACTGCTTATATATTATCATGAAAATTGCAAATGGGGATATTTAAAGACTGGCAGCACAAGCTCAAGTGTGACATTTCACATTCAGTGAGAACACAAGAAGTTTGGGGTTGGAAGGATTTTTTCTATTTTAGATAAAATGGTGGGACCATAAAAATGGACAGTCAGAGAACAACTCCTATTTCCTGGGAGTGTTTATTCATCATCTTTCTCCTCTTCTGTTCATACTTCTTCACTTCTTGGATTAGTTTTGACCTGCTATCTGTACATTCATGTTCCAGCCCTCAACTGTACTCCCAAATACTCCTTCCGCTCAGTTCTACCTTATGTCTTCCTGTGGGTTCCCCCCCTCTCAAACGTTTATACAGATTTCCTCACTTACCTTAAACGCACACACAAAGTTGCAGACAACAAAAAGGGAGCTGCCTTTCCCTACAGTTTTCAAAAGAAAATGAACATGCTGCATCATTAAAGCTTTTCTGACAGTTTCCAGAGTCACAAAACACATTACAAGAGTAATCCTTTAGTATTTTAGCCACCAAACCAACCTGCACAGTCACTACTGTTCTTACAGCTCCTAACAGATATACATTAGTACTGGAACTGTTTATTTGCCCTCTGGCAAACAGTAAAGACTCAGCTGTAACAGACTGATTGACTTTGGTGTGATGCTGTGCTCTGTGGTAGAAGACCCTGAAGTGTCACACTTTCAGGGTGTTCTTCCCAACACTAGGTTGGAAAGAGCTAAGAGCTAAGTTGTTCCCAACAGGGTTTCTGCCTTTTGTAGATCTCTACATAAAAACCAATCCACCAGCAGCATAAATGCAATCTCAATGGACAGCTATTGTAGCAAAGACCACCACTGTACATGAAAACTATGATCTAAAATGTAACCAAGTAAACTGCACAGATTTTATTCACTGTAGGAAAAGTTAGTGGTGACAATTTTTGTCCATATGCTGCTATCTCTAAAGAAAAGTTTTACTCATGTCTGTACACAACACTATATAATAGTGCATTAGTGTTTTCTAAATACTCACCATTTCTAAACCAAACCAGAAGTAAGCAAAAGAAATAACCCAACACACCCCAAAATCTGTACAACTAATGCTAATGGCATTAAAAAGGAAAATCCTCCAAGAACCATCTATCTGGCATTTTCCTTTCTCCCTCTGCCACCACCACAGAAAGCCAGAACTTAAAGGCAGTCCTTTTTGGTTGACAGCAAATTGCATCCAATAACCGTTTTTTTCTATTTGAGTTGCAAACGGTGTGCAAAAATCATAATATTCAATAGAAAACTTATTTTGGCTCATTTTGCCAAGACAGACAATAGTTATGAGAAGCAAAATATTAAATTAAAAATGGAACACTTCATTTTCAGCACCTATAAGCTGAGAAAATGCAGCAGTAAATACACATGAATGCTGGAACAGCAAATGGGTGGAATAGTTCTAGTTCCTTCAAGGAGATCAAATTCCAGAGCTGGAACTCTTAGCAACTGTGTGCTAACTCTGGCTTTTCTTCATTTGACTGCTTAATTGAAAAGTTTTCAATCAACATTATACACACAGGAATCAGGTTCTGAAATACAGTGAACTGACCTCATAATGTCAGGCTGTGGGCTGCGCTGCTGGGAGAGTCTGTCTGTGACAGAAAACCACTGCTCCACTTTGTATTAAAATAGGCACCTATGCATGGTATTAAAAAAAACAAACCAGGTATCATTTTCTGATGATTTCAGCACTCATTTGGAAAGCAGTGGATTGTGGGTTTAAGTGTTTGTTTATGCCAAGCAGAATAGAATTCACAAGAAAGAATAAGAGGGGACACCATCTAGCATGGAAGTCACAGAAGTGTCATGAACACAAGAGATTAACAGCTCAAAACTGTTGAGGCAAAAGAGAACTGAAGTATGGTTCCCACGTTTTGAAGTCCAGCCCTAACCCAGAAGTGCTAAGAGAAATAATCCCCACAGTCCAACACCAGTGATTCCAGTCATTTCCCTAGAGAACAGCTGAATTCACCTACTGCTTACAGACAACAATGGGAAGGCAGGGACAGAGTTCTACACAGTTACTCAGAACATCTCTATTAGAATATTCCTGTGCTTTTGCAGGTCTACTGACTTCCTACGTACAGATAAGTAATTCACAGGCACTATCCAAAAACATATGGGCAGCTCCATTTTTCCGCCAGTTATTTCAAAATTAGTAGAAGCCTCTGTCCTTTAGACAGTAATCATGGGGTTTTATTTTCAGGTGAGGGCCACAACTTACATGTCTTCATTCATCATTAAGGAAGCCAAGGTTTTGAGTAATTAAAAATCTTTTCAGAATATCATACAGTAATACATTAGGGCACACAACAGGTGAGTGCTCTCACTTGTATTCTAAGTGTATGAGAAGACTTTTCTGGTAAAAATTATCAATGTAGAGTTGTCCGTACAAATCCAATCACTCAAGAACGTTGTGTGGAGATAAACATGTCAGGCATGTAGTTGGCGTAAACAAATTAGCACTGCGTTTGGAGAGATTATGTCTGTCTATTCTAAAGTGCCAAGCAAGTAAGCTTTTTCACTTCCTACATAGAGCTACAGAGAGGAGTTGGACAGTGACTCCGTGCACACCTGAATACACGCGCGTGATGCGCTGCGCTGACGGAGGGATTTCTATACTCACCTTCTCAGAGTGAGCTCACCTTTAAAGTGCTGGAAATGGAAATGAGCATGGAAGAGTTACCAGTTCAGCTTGTGTTTAACAGAACTATGTGCCATCTGTACTTCTTCCTCCAGTCTGGTATCCAACCTGCAAATCTAGTAAACAGTAAAAGAGTAACCTTTCCTAGCACTAGAACAAGCTCAGCTTTAAACCGCACAGCTTAAGTTGAGAACAAAGCCTGAATTTAACATCCACCTCATTATAGGCAACTGAAATCTTCACACAAACAAAGAAGAGAGAGATACGTGTGTCTGAGGTGAAGGCAAAACGCTGTAAGGCTAAATACTGTACTAATTTCAGTGACACCTATACTATCAGTCATTTTTCATATTAACCATAAATTTAACAGAAGCCCTGCCAACCAGGGAAGTAACTTTGTATAGTCTTTCATAAGATAATGAATCACTGTACCAGAAAAGCATGACATGAGCATTTAATAAACATACTACATGTGTGAATGGCTGAAAAGACCAGTTTGAATCTACTAGCTGCTTGTTATGTGTTTATAAACTTCATTATCATCATCAGACTTGGGCAAAAAAATGAAATGCGTGAAGAGTTGTTAAAACTCTCCAACCTCTGATCATCTTAAAACCTAGGACAAGTACTATTCTCATTGTCTTAGGAATCAGACACAAAAGCATCTTTAATGAGTGATACAATTGCTTAATAGTAAGCAGCAATTTATTACATTTCATAAAGGTATGCTAAAACCAGCAGTCTGTCACAAAAAGCAAAACAGCTCTCCTGTTACCTTCTTGTTCCTCTACTGATAAATCCAGAAAATCATGAATTTGGGCCATTTGCACGTGACCCAGAATTAACAGAAACATGACTGCTTGGTGGCAGTATAAAGAAGAACCCATGCTCAAAAACCTAAGAGTGATGTACATAATGCCTGAAAGGTAAGAAAAGCATACAATTACAGAGCAGGAAAGTTCAGCCTGGCTCTGAGGTGCTCCTCAAGAGAAGACATCTCAAAGGACATCCACAGTTGAGTAGTAGGCAGTAAATGAGAAGAAAGTAGTACTTGTGAATAAGCCACTCATAGAAAGATGTCTCAGTTTCTTCCCCTAAATAACTTCATAGAACATTGTTATTATATATTTACTATTGGAGCCCAAACGTTTATCTAACCAAAGGTAAATCAGGATACTTCAATTCAAGTGCAAAGACTTTTCTACTCCTACAGTCAGGCTAAGGGGCACTCCTCACAGAACTTTTGACTATAGCTATTACTCACCTCTGAGCAGTTTCAGGAGGTCACTAGCATATAGGGGCTTAATGTTTCTGCACAAACATTACAACAGTTGTTTTGAAGACCTCAAGCTGAGAAGCCTTTCTGTATGAAATTGTTGTCTAGCTAGTACCCAACAGCTGCCACCAAACAATTCAAGTGAAATGTCAACACCTCTAATTTCTTGCTATGTGTATCACACCTTTAATTACAATGCTGATTCTTCTCCTCTTCTTCCAGAAGATAAAGGGAGAGGGGGGAATTAAAGGAAGACAACAAATGGCAAGTCATTTATTTGAGACCAGGATTTCAGTCAGCACAGATTCACAAAACTGTAGCCTCAGTACTCACAAGTCAGTTTATTGAGCTGTTGCTGTTTCTTCTGTCTTTGTTTTAGCTTCCACAAGTAACCAAGCATCTGTATTCTTTTAGGTGCTAAATACCCCATATCAATCTATCTACTAATAAGTCTGAGTTAACAAGCTCTTCTCAAAGACAATAATTAAAAATGCAGAATGAACGGAGAAGAGTGAATAGAAAAAAGTGCATAATGTAATGACAATGATGTCTCAAACACCAATTTTTCATCAATATCTATTTTTCATGCAGTAATTATAATGTTAATCTGTTCTTCTGTGACAAAAAGGCACCTTCAAGTTATTAATGACAACTAATATCTGTAATATTAATTTTAAATAAATAATTCATGCAATAATTTATATACTAATAATGTAATTAGACCAAGGTTATGATCTCTGAGTAGCAGACCAGTACTCAGTTCATGTTGGTGTCTACTTCTCACACAATGTTTCTGGAGGCTTAATTAAAGCCTGCACCATGTTTCAGCCTTTATTCATTATATAAATATTCTACTCCCTCTCTACACTGTTCTTTGTCCCCACCCAAAAGGACTATATTTACCTTTGTTTCTGCACAGTTCCCAAGTACAGCAGAGGGCAGGTGCAAGGTGGGGTAATGCAGGAGGAAGATACCTGCTGTGAACCATGAAATACAACACTTTTTTCAAGAAGACTTCAGCTTGTGTCCTACATCTGTTGTAGAACACTTCTTCCCCCGTGTACATCGAGCTTACTTAAGCAAGGCACGGATAACCCATCAAAACCCAGCCAAGTACTAACAAATGCCCCAGACCCAAGGGCCACGCTGCTACAGTAACCGCCCTCGCAGTGCTGGGACTTCACCTGCACAACCACGGCACTTCACCCTTTCTGCACTGGTAGGACAGTAACCACGGTGTACAACCCAGCAAAGCACTGCTCTGATCCACTCTCAGCTCGTGATAGTTCCCAACAGTCCCGTGTGTCTCTGTACAGAACCCTATGGAGCTCCCAACTGGCCAACTAACTACTTCTTGTAAAAATGTTAGGGGGGGGAAGAAAATTCTTACTTGGCTTTTGAAGTATCTCTTGGTTTCCAAAACGTAGGAGTGGGGAGGGAAGGACTCATAGAAACTAAAACTGAGCCTCTAAATTACCTTTTCTTAGGAAAGAACTTGAGATCTTTCTCTACTCAATGCCATTACCTAACACTTGACGGACGGACAAACCACATACCTGCTTCATTAATTCAGATGAAGTTTTGACAGGAGCACCACTGTACCAGAACTTTTTCTCAGGGGGCTGTAATAATTGCATTGCTGTTCCATTCCCAGACTGGCCTGCGTATCTCATAACACTGCTGTTCATCAGGACCCAGCTACGCAACTCAGATGGCAATGAGTATAAATGAGAGGGGGAAAAAACACGGCACTGTTTTCCATCCCTATCTGTGTATCGTCCATGTGCTTACTGGATATCTCTTGGCTGATTATTCTCCTCCTGGTTCCCATCAACAGGAACCAGATAACGCGTCTGCTTTTCACCCCATGGACTGATTGGGGAAAAAAGTATACTTGATTGGCTGAGAGTACCCCACTGCACTCTAATAATAGAGTCATTTAGATTAATCTGAAAACATGCTTTCTATTACAGAGCTTCCATTTCCTAGGAGAAATGTCTTAAGTGTATTAGTAGTATGCTGTTCAAGACTCCTTGGCACAGATTTTGTCTTCTTTCTACAGCTCTATTATAAGAATTTATGACAGATATTTGGAAGATATTTCATCTTTACAAACAGTGAAAACTAAATAGTAGAGCCAGAAAAGTATTCACATTTGCTGCATCTTACCCAGTATTAAAGGACAATTTTATACTAGTGGCTCAAGGAAGTCAACAGGAAATTGTTTCAGTGGGGACATCTGTAGTAAGGGAACTACCAAACCACTTCACACTGTTCTCACCAACTCCAGTCATTGTTCAAGACATGCTACATCTTGCAAATATAACTTCTGGACTAGCAGCCTCTTGTGACCAATTCTGGCAAACATCTGGATGTTTCTGACTGGCATCTCAACACTACCACTCTCTCAGTCCCAATACCACTTGCCAAAACAACTGGTAACGATATAGTTTCAACTACACCTAGCACATCTGAAAACCCTAAAACTGCACAGTTAACACTATTTTATTACATTTTGCCAGATTTGCACATCAGGAAGATGGTGTTCAATTGATAGAGAGAAGCATTATAAGGAATATCTTTTACTGAGTTAATATGAGAAAGTGTTTGGAGCATACAACTCATTCAGAAATACTGAACATCAGAGACACTCCTGATGTTAGCCATGACTTTAAAAAAAAAATTCCAACCAAAACACCATTACAATATATCAGTGCTTCCAAAAGGTGTGTGATCGTTTGTCAGCAGTAATGAAGTTGCCCATTTTTCCTCAGGACAGGTAACCACACAGACAGACAGAGGAAGGAAGGTTTGAGAACAGTTCTGGCACTCCAAGAAAGTGAAAATTATAGAGCTGCTCAATCCATCAATGACAATTACTGACATTCTGTCCTGCCAGATCACTACAAGATATTAAACCCCCTGCCTATGATCTGAGATCACCTCTGTACCATCAAGTCATGGAAAACAAATAGAGAAAGAAAATTGCAGTAAGCTAGAATAGAAAGGTAATGACTGTGTACTCAACTATAGAGATTCATTGAGTCCCCGAGTAATCCTAAGCACACAGCAAAAACCTGAGACCTCTGAAACCCTGCCTCTCTCAACAGATTATGATGAAAGGCATCTCACAGGAGCAGCGACAGAACCTCCTGATCAGCACATCATATTTGTGTGTCAAATCTGAAACCACTTGGAACTATTTACTTTGTGTCACATTCTCACCTTATCCCATGACTATATTGGACTCCAGGTGATGACTACACAAATCCTAACTAAAAGCTTAATTTCTCCCTTATTTATCTTTTCTAGAAGTTAGCAGCAAACAAGTGTAACACTGTAACTTCCCAATGCCAACAGAATGGCATGGTCTATATGGTGGCCTCTCCTGTGATGTACTGCATCCACAGGAAAAGATGCTGCTGGAAACTGTAAATGAGATACTCAACACACAGCAACAGAATCTCAGCAGCTTACCAAGAAATCCACTGCCCTATTCAACCTAACAACTCAGGTTAATCACTTGTCCTGCATTGGCTAAGTCTTTAAAAGGGAAGAGAATGAAAACAAATACAAGATTGTGTCATCTTTCACAGCAAAGAAATACACTCCTGACCAGGTGACTTCAGCTCAGTAACACTGAGCTATCACAGAATAATCCTGTAATTCAAGCCTGCTAGAACTAAAATCATGGTAAGACTGGAAAACCAGGAAAATGTTCAGCTACTCACTGAAGAAAACCAGAGTTAGTGTTTTGGACCACAGTCACTTGTTTTGAAGCAGCAGTAACAGTCTTTCGCATTAAGATTGGGCTAAATGAGCTGTTGATGTTTTAAATGCTTTTTGTTTGGTTTTCCCTGCATGGAAAGTCCATTCTACAGTTCCAGTTTAAGGTTTATGTCTTCAGCAGACTCAGAAAACACCCGAATTCAAGCCAACCCCTCTTTTCAGAGAGGACAAAATAATGAAAGGGACCTGCTATACATTCCAGGAGCTTCCGTCCACCTCCATGCCTCAGGCAACCCAAGTGCAGGGCACACTGGAGACCGATGGCATCTGCCCAGCGGCACGGAACCACACAGAAAGCTCCGAAGCTGCAGGGATCCAATACCACACTGGCTGATGGTCGATCTTAGGCAAAACTGCTGACTGTGTTTACCATCCATCAGATTCATGCTGTTACAAAACTGCTTTTCCATTTTTCTTAGTTTGAGCCAACAAGCCAGGCCCACCACCAAGTAAAAAGATTCCATTCGGCAACTGCTTTTCTTCCCTCTTCCAGTATCATTTAATTTTTAATGTCAGAGTAGATTGGTCTTTTAGTCTTCGAGCAAAATGTAACCCTTTTATGTCCTTTCAGAATCCTACCTACAGTTTTCTCAAGGCAAACAAGTGAATTATATTTTGCAGTACTGTTCTACTGCTTTTATTCTTGTTTTCCACTGTTACTAACAAATGCATCAGTGTTTCATCAGCGTAGAATTCTGCTCCATCAAGGAATAATTCAAATCCTTTAAATTCTAAATGGCTGGTGGAAACAAGCAAGGACTTTTGAAATTTAAACATTATTTTTAGAATACTAAGACTTCATACTAAGTTTTCCTCAGCATACAGTCAAGGAGAAAACTGAAATACCCCCAAGTAAACTGCTTACACAACAGCAGAAAATGCAGGTGGCCTTAGTGGCAGGGCCTTACTGCCCTTCTGCTGGGCAAGGGACGACACGGGGAGTGGGGACATGGACATCTTCTACACTTGCACTGGCAACTACAAGTTCCTGATAGGCTCCCGAGTCACTGAAGTTTTCCAAGCGTTGACAAAAGGAGTGCAGCGGGAAGTAATACACTAAAAAAGAAGGGAAAAACATTCTGATAGGTAGTTATCCCGTTCATTCTTCCTTCTCCTGAATAGCCTAAAATTTAAACAGGCACAGATTCTGAAAGGCTTACACCAAGACATTCATAGCGTGCTTCAGGGATAAGGTTTAATCTTTCATTTCTTAAACATCAGTTTCTTCACCTCAAGAATGCAAGCTATTAAACTCCTTCCCAATATGTAAGGAGCTATAAAAATACAGGCATAAAGCAGTAACAGCATCTAGAACAGCACACTGAGTGCTATAAAAAGGTTTAAGTTTCATATTCTCTGTATCCTTCATGTTATTACCTTCAAACACCCCAAATTCAAAATTCATTTGGAATCAAAATATTTACAGTATTTAAAATAGCCACTGCAGCTACAAATATAGAGATATGACTGATATAATTGCCATTTATTAATGATTCTTTTTAACACTCCAGTATCTAAGGCCAGTGGTAACATGGTCTGATACAAACAGCAAGCAAAAGGTACTCGTGCAGATACATACATCATGTTACTGCCTTCAAAATAATGTATCAACAAACACTTCCATTTGTCACGATATGGTAATCTTACATCAAACTCCTGCAGCATGAAGTGCCAATTAGGCAATTCAGAATTCACCCTTTTAGTTTACACCACCAAATTAAAGAGGAATAATATATTTACATCCTGACTTTGAGTGAAAAACACAGTACTGCAACCATCTGACAGCACAAACAGTAAAGGAGATGTTCTTCTATTGCAGCATTTGCATAAACAAGGGATTAACATTAATAGAGCCTTCATCCCTCCCCTGTTCTGAACCAGAGCCTCTACAGCTGAGCCCCATAATACTGGTACACAGCTCAAATATCTGCAGCGCCTACAAAAAGAAGTCCTAGTGAGGAGTCCTAACCTTCGTTTGCTTTACTTCTATAATCTATTTTAACAGTCATGCTATTGTTATGGTGCAGAAGAAACAGAGACAGATTTTTAAGAGTCTATTAACAGGTATGTATTATTTCCACAAAAAATGTAAAGCTGGTAAAACTAACACTTGCCCAACCATATCTAGAGAGAATACAGTTGGTAGTTTGCAGAACTGATCCCTTCTTACCATTAAATTATTCAGTGGGTTCTTATCTGTGAAAGCTGAATTCCCATAATTAGAGAAAACTATTATGATGAGGCTAGTCAAAAATCTGAGTCATCTTTAAGGTCTAACTCTTCCTACATGTATTTCAAATCTATTTTCTACTACACAGTCCAAGGATGCAGTTCTTCCTATTGCACGGGACAATTAACAACTTTAAATTGTAATTACTCCATCTTGGGTAA
Source organism: Actenoides hombroni (assembly GCA_024336885.1). NCBI lineage: Eukaryota > Metazoa > Chordata > Aves > Coraciiformes > Alcedinidae > Actenoides > Actenoides hombroni. The sequence goes on along the minus strand of WUAM01000431.1, from coordinate 55,657,443 downwards.
CGCTGTATTTTACTCTTCAGATATTCTAAACTTCTGAAAAAAGATGAAAGGCAAGTAATTCTCAACCATGATAGAAAATCAACTTAGGAGATGCTTAAGACTGGATCACACAACCGGTCTCTAGGTATTTTTAGTAACGAGGTGGTAGTCTTCTGTTTGAAAAACAATCCCTTGCTGACTTTATTTCTATAAGTTTATTGGTTTTTTAGTAAAATACTTCTTACCCTATCCACGTACATTAACAGTAAACCTATTCCTGAATGTTGTTGATAAAAAGAAAAAAGTTTCTCTCTTTCATTAACTGGAGGGAGGGGGAAATAACACTCAAGTTTTCCCACTGCATCAGGAAACTATGCAGTAATTTATTTCCAATACTTTAGTTGGAAAAATTCTTTTTCCTCAAAATAGTCTTATGTATTTTAAGTACATATAAAGTCCAAGAAGGCATCTAATAAATTGGAGAGTTATTTCCAATTCACTTTTCATTTATATACTTAGGGGGAAACCTTAAGTCAAAGTCCATTATGAAGCTTTAATAGGGAAAACTCCGAATAAAACTGTCATGGCAAAAATGACAAACATCATACAGGGCAAAGGGAGAAAATCCCCATTATAAAATGACTGTTAAACTATTCAGTTTAGTTATATCTACCCCATTACTGCAATCGAAGATTACTTGCTTTTATAAAGTATAGAGTGGTTAAAAGATCTAGAACAGTGAATTAAGTTGCCTGATTAATTATAGATGACAGAGGCTTTCAGAAAGGTTGTAGAAGTCACTGCTGAGTAGGTTTGCAAATATGGGTACACACTACTATCCCATAAGAAAGATTTCACTTAAGAAAACATCAAGGAAGACAAAAAAAAAAGGCAGTTAGGCAACATGACGCTCTAGATAAAGTTACATCATTCCTTATTGCTGCTGACAAGTGTAAGATTAAGGGTAAAATACTACAGATTTAAACAAAGTAATTGCTGAGCATGTCTATTTAACACCGTTCAAGAAGAAGGTGAACAAGAGGTCTCTCTCTCTCCTAGCTAAAAAGTCTATTAGCCTAATTTACAATTACCCACACACTAGAAACAAAGCTGTCAGGGCATAAAAATGTCACTGGTGACAGTTTACATTACACCAGTACTCAGATCACAATGAAACTGTTAGCATCGAATTACAATCAACTCCAAGAAACACACAAGTAACACAGCTGTATTAATGTAAATCAAACTTCAGTAATTTCCTTTTTTTTCAGATTTTAAAACCAACAGAAAGGTCAAAAAAGTCAGACGTTGCTCACTCATTTTTAAAAGGAGTCTTGAGAAATTTTAAATCTTCTCTTGGTTTTAGTGCTAGAGTAAACACACAGGGTATATTTATAGGGTAATTTTGCGCAGGAAATTACTTAAAAGTAATTTTATAATTGAAGTTTCCTAGGAGATATTTTGAGAAATAATTTTATTGGCTTAACCTGCAAAATCTATTGTAATTCTTCATTTATAGAAATGAATAAATCTATCTAAATTAAATATCTATTTAGATAAATGTAGTGTAATCACATTTTCCTGTTCCCCACCTTTCATCATTTGCTTGTTATGGTTAAAATTAATGATCACCTTTCTTGCAAGTAGCAATGCTTCCCAACTGCTTGTGGTGAGACAAGGTTTTTCCTTTTATATTGATACTATTATAAAATAACATGATCAGGTACACATATTTCACATTAGAGTTTCAAGTGAAATAGTGAAGATTAGTTTAAAAACTAGTAATGCTTACACAAGTTTGCTAATATCCTTTAGTGTCCATTTTCAGAATTCCTGAATGGTAATCTCTAAGTCAACTGCCAGAGCTGCAATTTCTAGTGGAAAATTTCCACTAAAACCTCTTTTTTTCCAATTTATTTAAGAAACTTTGCTGTGTTTCAGCTACTGCAATAGCACAGCTAACAAAGACCATAGCTAATAAAATATTTTGAAGCCTAGAAGTCACTGTTAAAAAGATGCTCCTGTGTCAGTGAACGCCAGTAATCAAAGGAAAGGTTTACTAAGTGAAAGGAACAGGTTTATGGTCTGCGGGTGTTAGTTAATTTAGATACATGTACCTTAAGTTATAGAAACAAGTCACATTTGAAATCTTGAGAATAATAAGTCACAGAATCCCACTAGAAGAGTGAAGGGACTTGCTATGCAGGGTATGGCAAAAAGGCAAGGATGAAAGTGGCAGGTTTTATGCATTACCAGCAGTGAGAAGGAACTGTCATAGCAAACGTGCCCACTTACATAAAAAAAAAGCAAAGAAGCCAAAAAAACCACACAACAAACTAACACGTACACCCCAAACCATTTCTTCTCTGCCACTTCACATTCTCCCTGTGCTTTTTTTTTTTTTTGGGGGGGGGGGGCTTCTTTTCCTTAATTTAGCTGAAGAAACTGTCTTTTCCTTATTCTGAGATCAAATGATTAAAACATTTGTTCTAATCTTTGCCAGCAATGAATACAGTCTCAGCTCTGTGGTGATCTGCCACTCTCATAACCCTTAACAGCTTCATTGATCCTGAAAAACGTATCATTTTGGGAAGTCATTAGCATAAAAAGGTATTTATAAGACACCTGCTACCAACTTCTCAATTAACAGCTAGCTGTTGACTCAGCATCGTAAGCAGCAAACACTGTCTCAGCAGCTATCTTTGCCCTGACCTAACACAAACCACCGCAAAGTCTGAGCGCCCTTTCATAGGAACTTGGATTTGAAGTCACAAAGAAAAGACTGCTGCAAATAAATGGGTATTGCTGAACAAATGGAACAGTCTTCTAGATACTATCCAAGGATGAACTGTATGAAATCTAGACAAGTGAGCTACGTACCATGGGTGTTGTAACAGCACTGGGCATTAAAGCACCTCTGACCACCCTCATGTACACACAGAATGCTCAGCACCATTGTGACACTGCCTCGCTTGGATGCATGAAGTAACACAAAAAAGCATGGCCTAAGATATCCTAGTATATTTATCTCTCCTTCCCATACTCCTCGGTAACAGATGCTTTGTGCCATCTACCAAGAGAACAAAAAGCTACTCTTAAACCTGCCCCTACATACCTCCCCAGTTTATCCTGTGCCAGTAGCTGTAGCCAGAGTGCCTACAGTAGGTCTGCTCCCCAGCATGCAGCGACAGCAGCAGTGGTTGGGGCCATCTCAGTGGGTCTCAAATCCTGGAAAAATAACGTTTAGTGGATATTCAGCAGTTCTGGCTTTACCAGGACTGCACTGCAACACTTCTGTGCCAGTCCCTCCAAAAGCCTGGTCCTTTTTGAGAAGACAGGAAAACAAAGTGGGTATTTTTTCCCCCTCAGAGATAGCTATGTTTGTCATTGCTGAGCATACTACCTGTAATTATACTACATTTAGAAACAGGGAATCCCTATTTCTTTCTGTGAAGAGGTACTTGTGCTTACAACAGTTCACTTTTGTTTTCTGATGATTACCAAAATCTCGGGCCCCTACATCTCTGCTTAAGAGAGCACTGAACTTACCTGCAGCCAAAGCACATGAACCACAGAGCATCAGAATGTATCTTCAGCAGCAAGTGTGACAGTGAAAAGAATTAGGAAACTTGGTTTTTAAAATAGAAAACTGCAATAAAAGCAAACGGATTGGAAGTCTAACGATGGGATGAGAATTAAGTATTGCAGCCCTGGGCATAAAGATCACAACAGTAACAGCCCACTAAGCTTCTCCATCTAGAAACAATCGCTGCAAAAGTCTATCTAATGTGGGTACTTCTAAGTCAGGTTATTCCCAAGTCCTCTACAGCACTACCTTGTTCTTTCCAGCTGTTCTGACCTACCTACCATCGACAAAGTACGCACAGCTATTTTCCCTTCAGCTATTCCCATCTATTTTCTCCCTATTCCTGGTGCCCAGCTCCATTAGACCATCTGCAATTACCCCGATTGACGGTGTCTACAAAGCAGCACTACTGCAGCCTGCCCCGAGTTCAGCAGCACGCGCTTGCTGTGGCATCTGCTTTGCCTCAGCCTGCAGCAGCAGGCCCCAGCTCCCAGGGACCAGTTAAAGCAATGGTTGTGGGCATTCAGGAGAGCTTCTGACTTTTCAGACACACATACTGGAGGAATCAAAAGCAGAGCTGACTGCTAAAATATTGGTCTGTCTCTTTTGGTCTAACTCGGTAGTATGGAAGCTGGGGAGCTAACTCCTTCTGCCATTTAATGAGATGAGGCACTTGAGTGCATTCCATCCTCACCAATATACAAGTAGTTTTAATCCAGGGGTGTGGAACTTCCCCCCCCCAATGAAATCTACATAAAAAAAAAATCAGATGTGAAATTTAGAGGGAGGAAGTGGTGTCTAGTGCTGGTTTGGGCTGGGTTGGGCTTTTTTGCTTTTTAGTTGGTGGAGGGGAGGGAAGGTTGGATGTTTTAAAGAGGTTTTTGCTTACTGCTTTTCCAAGCTTGGGAAGAGACTCCAGCTTTAACTGCCGAGTCACTTGCCCAGAGGCTCACATACCACTGGAATACAACTAATTGTGTTTAAGACAGATTCTTCCTCTCTTACTTAAGACAATCACTTAAAGATGGGCAGGTAGTTGATAATGAAAAGGGAAGGCCTTGTATTTACTGCAGTTGAATGATGGCTGTCCCCTGAGGCAGGGAACGGTGGGATTTGGCAGCTTGGGTCTAAGTAGGAGTACAAACTTCGGGACCCAACTCTGAACTATCACCAGGCAAAGGTTCGTATACGGATATATGTATATATTGTATATGAATGTATATGGTTTATATGCCATCTTTAAGCAACTTCACATCAACAAAGTGAATTAACATGTATTTTGGCAGTCTGGAGACCTGGTAACCTTCACAGAATTCAAGTGGCAAAACTGCTCCAAAGGAGGGGAGTGGAGGAGCCCCAAACTATATATACAGGCAGGTCATACTGCGTTTAAGGCTGGAGAGATATTTTCAGTCTCATTTCACAGATCTCAGTCTATCATCTCTTTAAGTAGCTTCCACCTTGAGTACCAAAACCATCTTAGCTTTGGTTTTTGATTGAAGACATATTTCTCAAAGTTTTAGACAAGTTAGTCTATTCCACTTGGAATACAGAGGCACAGAAATAGGTTTCATTGTGTGTGGGTCATTTTAAACCCATTACCTTTTAAGATTGAAAATAACACTTCCAAATAATAGGTTTATTATTTGAAAAGATCACACAATTAGACAGGCAGAACTCTACGTTCACTGAGCAGGCTTGCTAAGAAGTGCCTACTCAGAGATTTACTCTCTACTGCAATCACACTACTACGTCCCCTACACTTCTGACAGTGGTTTCAAGCAGGCAAATAAAACAACTGCACAGTTTTTATTATCTTCAAGAGATTTTGCATGAGGTCTAAAGACTGCACATATGAAAAAGTATTGCTTTTCCCTGGGTAATGAAAAGTGAAATTACTTCTAGAGGTATCAGTGATGATTTCACTGAAGTATCAGGGAAGGGACACAAATTAAAAAAGAAGGTATTCTTTCTCATCTCCTCAAGGGATACCAAGTTTCACTGAAAGAATCTATTTCAAAAGGCTCTCACTGAATATGAACGGATCCAGAAAGGAGGCCATAACTAGATTTAAGTTGATACACAGCCACAGACAGACTATTTGCAATTGTATCTCGGAGAGCAGCCCAAGCAGTTGAACTTACTGCTTTTTTCCATTTGATTTCTTCTGAAAACATCAATAAAACCTAACAGGCATTCTAATGCAGCAAAAAGCTCGTGAAAATCACCAGCATGGGAAATACAGTGAAACATTTGTTCTCAAGACATTACCCATCTTGTAGTCCAGAAGAAGAGTGGAAGTTTGAACACAAGTAATGCTCTAGGACACAAAATCACAGCTTTGGTACCTTTCACTGCCTGCCTCATCCTATGAATCACCCCCGCAGAAAGCTGTGCTGCTGCCTGGCACTGAAGATTTCTACTGAGAGAAGTATTCAAACACTTGAGAGCCTAAGTCACTAGGGAGATACTGAGCTACCACGACCAGAAAAGCTGTGAGAGCAGCGGCCTTTCAGAATGATATGCCACGTTACAGAATTAGTAACATTAATACATAGAAAGAGAAATAACTGCTGATACAAGCTGCACTGCCATGGAAATTATGATTTTTGTCAAAGTTACTACAATTCACACACACAGAAGGGCAGGAACAAGGCCAGACCTTTACTTTGTTCTTTCAGTCCCCTCGTGCTCCATAAATGAGCTTTAATAGCCGTGTGGTATTTTTAGCAGTTTTGAATGGACTGCTGTTGCTATTTTTACAAGCTCTACCATTAGCCTGCTAAAAGTACTGGTATGTAAAATGCATTTTTACTTCTACTACTTAGGGTTGCCTCTTTAAATTACTTGAGGAATATGAAGCAATTAACATTAGAGACCAACTTCTACTGGTGTTTTGGGATTTCTTTCATTACATTTGATCACTTATGGATATAAAGCTAAACACAAACAAAAGGAACATAATCGCTACCAACATTGAACTCCTGGGAGGAAATGGGCAACACAGAAGTGATTATTAAATCTGGGAAAAACTTGTTCTTTATCTAAAGAACATATCACACCTTGAGGTATCTGCAAGGAAGCCACAATTCCAACAAAAATTGATCAGTTAACAAATACTAACAGAAAACATTACCATCTCAGAAGCAAAGATGATAGGACATCAAAGATGTGACACTTGGGATTCTTTTTGCGTGGTTACTTTCTTAATACTGTTTTTACAATGTTTACCACAATGTTTTTTCCTCGTACTAAAAAGCTCAACAGCCTTGTCTGCCCTACAATCCATTCAATTGTTTCAGTCTGCCACACACTTCCCATTGCCCCCAGCTCACCCTGCTGTACCTCTCTATCCTCTTGCTTTGTTCCCAGTGTTTGATGCTACGTATGCAGTAGCAGTCCCTTCCTACTAGTACTTGCAACTCTGCACATTCCATTTGATTATTACGGGTCTTTTCATTATTACTTTTCCTCCACAGCTCCTCAGATTCCAGGACTTTCTGATGAGGCAGGGCTTTATGCTGCTGTCACAGTGACAAGCAACGGATCTTCTTTGATCTTTAAGCACTGGCAAACAAAAATGAAAATACCTCAGCCCATCAGCCAGTGGCAGAACACGGCACTCTCAAGGGATGATGTTCTGCCACGTACCTGAATCCATCCCAATGGCTGGTTATTTACAAGGGTGCCACACCAATGGCAGCATGATTACCAGACCAGTCCCTCAAGCCACTATTTCTCATGGGAAGGTTGTCAGTGGAGCAAACAGCATTGAATTGAAGACTAACTTAAAATGTGAAACCAACATTTAGATCGTACCTACCTAGTCATCAACCTGGGCTCAGCAGCAGCTGACAAGTAGACTATATTCCAGTATTTAGAATATTCTAAGACATTAGTTTACCAAAACCACAAAGTTAAACAGATACACATTACAAAAGATGATTCAACAAGTTTGAAATATATTGTGAACAGAAGTATGCCTTTTACTAAGGTCATAAGTACCTGGTTTTGCTTATTAGCACTTCATGAGTGTCCAATAAATTCAAAGACCACCACAACCTTAAAATAATCACCAGCCATCAACTAAGACACATGAAGCTGTACATCTACATGCTCTACAAGCTACTGAATCAGCAATAGAGGTAGTATACCAGCTGTACTGTATTTTTCCAAGATATAGGGATTTATGAACAGGAAAACTGTTTTACAAAATTAAAATGAAACCTCTGACCATCTCTCGTTTATAAAATTAACTTTTCCATACAGCATCTTTCTTCCCTTTCTCCTCTGTAAGGCATAACACTGTTTTTGCGAACTCCAGTTCTGCCCTTTGTGGTCTAACTGATATTTCCTAAACTACTTCCTTTGCTTTTTATGTACCTTTCCAGCTCAAGACATCTGGATCCCATTGCTCTTATCCTCTCTTTGGGCACGTAATTTCTACACTTACGAGTTACACATTTCCTCTGTCCAAGCATCATCCTTGACAAGTTTTGTTCTGAGCTACCATGAGAGTTCGAATTTACAATATCTTGTCAGGGCAGGGGCTTGAACAGTTCAGTCCACCAGCTAAAGGCCTGGATCACTGTTAAAAGGGATCTTCTTGCAAAGACTTGAGCTTGGAGTTTGGCCAGAACAAAAACCTGATCCTGTTTACAGCCATGCTGCTAACAACTGTTCTATTAGTCACTTGGATTAAGTCTTTTGTGAGTCCCAGCATACTAGCAGGCCAAAATTATTCTTATTACCCGAGAACCTGCTTCTATGTTGTATTTCCTTCTACTTAACTCTGGTTGTCAGAACTGAACATTTTTATCTACTCTACATAAAATCAATCACAGCACAGGGTTATGCCCTTACTTTGTTTCTTCATCTAGCCACTCTACTTCCAGGATGTTATTCACAGCCTACAGTAATTATTTTCTCCTTTTCATTCATACCAACAGTGTTGGTAACTTACCATGACCCGTTGTGAATTCAAAACTACACCAGGAACCCCTGCTTGTATTTCTACTGAGATCACTCAAAGACATAGATGCATTTTACTGTCAAAGCACATGCAGTAAGTTACAGGATTCTGCACATTAAACAAAGCTCTGTCTTTTATTTGATGCATAGTGACTGTTTCCATGAACTGAGCACAGCTGGAGAAACACACCTTCCTTTCTGACTCAAACCAACACTTCAAGTGATCATCTTTGTGTAGTCTAAATATATACTTTTCAAAAGAATGATCAAGAACATAACTCCAAAAGTAGAAATCTGCCCCTGCTTAGACAATACCCAGAAATTTCAGTTAATCACATCCATAGCCACTCTACTCGAAACAGTATTTGCTAGGCAGGGAGTCCCAAGTCAGTGGTAGTTTCATAACTAGTGTACAGAAATACCTAAGAACACAAACTTTTGGGGAAAAAAAAAGCTTAAACACTTTATGCTTGAGTGGCATGAGAATCATATTTACTGTTGTGAAACAGCCTGTGTTCTGATACATCAAGAACATCTTTTGCTCAGTCTTAACTTTTGAGGTACATCTAACATTAAGACAAAGTGATACAGAAGCAGTAGACTACTGCAGAGTTTTCTAAGACAATTTTCTTCAGGTGAAGGAGGTCAGGAATCATCCCCATTAAAGAGGATGTTTCAAGCTTGAATGTTACACCTAACAGATATACTGGACTTAAATAAATAAATAAGTTCATTAGTCAAACTATTAGCAAGGAAAACCAAACCTTCAGGGTTTGTTTTGTTTAAAAGCTGTTCTGTTACCAAGTTTTTTCTACTTCACAGACAGCAAATGCCTGCAGTGTTATGTAAGGGAAAGCGCTCTGCAAAAAGGCACCAGGTTGTCATCAATGCAATTGGCAGTGAAATTTGACAGACTGAATCCCTTCCTTGAAGTTATATTAATCATGCATACTCCAGCACGCAGTTGGGCTTTTCAGAACTTCAAGTGTCTTCACAGAGTTACATATGCTTTGCTCACTTTCTAACACTTTGCTTATTGGCAGGAACGTTCAATGGAGTCTTGAATTACTAGCAAATGTTCCTGAAAAGAAAACTGGTAATTTGCACCTGCACCAGAATCCTGGTAGAAGTCAGGCTTACTTTCTTTCCTGGCATGAGCCTATCAGTCTGTCACCAGAACCTCAAATTGAAAAAGAAACTATTGTTAACTAGTGGTAAGAGGAACAAATTATCACCCCGAAAGGCAGAAGCAAACTCTGCTTAACAAGTTAACAACTGTTAATATGTTTTCACCAACAGTTTACAAATTAAAAAGCAAGCTACCCAGAAGTTACCTAACATGACTCAGAACTTGTTTCAATCATTTATTCAGCTACGATCAAGTTTAAGACGTAGTTAATTCACTGATTCATTCAATATAGGCCATGGTTATTATCTTTAAGTGTTCTTACCATCAAGAAACTAAAGCATGCCAAGTCTTAATAAAGAGCTTGTATTATAGTTGTGCAATAATTACAGATACAGAACTTCTAAGCATCTGTTGCTATCATTCCCATACTGGCATATACTACAGGATTTTAGGAAAATTCCTCTCCAGTAGAACAGCAGCAGCTACAAACACGTTTGCTTATCAAGAGAACACAGGCTAGAAGGACATTTCCTTGTAGAATGAAGCACTAACTCATTCGTATAGTTTTATTATAGTTCCTGTGTGTAAACCTAGCTTGGCTATGTCAATGTGACTTCCACAGCCTTTCTTTCTAAAGGTATTTGGTATATACAACTCCCCACTATCAGTTCCTTGGACAGTTTCATGACCCAGAAGAACTCTGAAACGAGATTCCCTGGAGTTTAACTAAAGCTGGACATGAAAGGTTCCAGGAAAAAAAAAATTAACATCATCTTAATTTAAGTTTCTGGAATTTAGTGTAAGATTCCCCCTCCAATGCCAAATGAAGAATCACAGCTGTATTGTTGCTAAAGCAACTTCTGCTGGGCTGCACAAGATCCTGGAGCAATCAGTACACACGACAGAACAGACAGACAGTTCTTTGTACTACCCTCGTGGACATCTCCCCCTGAACAGAAAAGGTATTAACTCAATTTACTTCTGCAGAGCTATAAAAGGATCATCAACTGTACTTGTCAAAGGAAACAATGGGTTTTCTCCCAGATTTTCCAGAGTTGCTCTAGGAATTCAGGGCGTATTTTGCACACCACAGCTGGATGATATTGCAATTAGTTATGACAGGCAGAGCAGAAAGGTCAGACCGACCGCTCAGGGGAAGGTGAGGCTTCTGCAGAGAGAGAGAGATATTAAAAACCAGGGGGAAGTAACAGACCACCCAGGGAGATGATCTAAAGCACCCAGCTGATCTTGGAATGTGAATCCATTTTATTTCCCACTAAAACTGATGGAAGTAACATCTCTATTCCTTAACTTCCACAACTATAAAACTAGCTTTTACAAAGATAAGCTCAAAGAATTTTCATTGCTTTACAAAATAAATAAATGAGATTTTGCCTCTTTAAAGTTCAATCCATAGAACTGAAAAATGTAGTCCAAATGAACACAGCATGAAAAAAATGTCTTTCACCGAAACACACCCATGTTGACAGAAGCTGCTAAGATGGCAGTATGACCAAACACTTGGCCAGCGCTTGTGTGCTATTCCTCTGCTTTTTAATGCGTTTGAGAGCTGATGTGTTCTTAGGTGAAAAAAAGCCCAGCTATTTTTACATTCCTGTGCAATAAAGCCTGCAAAAACAACACAAGAAAACACGGTAGAAAACAATGTACTAAAAATTTAACCTGGAAAAAATTAGTAATTTTAAATTAAAGTAATTCACATTTTAAATTAGTGTTTTATAATAAACTTTCTACTGCAGAGTTTTACATTGGAACCACTTCATCCAATCAATACATTTTTAGGCCATTAAAATGAACTTTAGGTCCTATGGCACTTCCTATAACTAAAAGACTTCTAGAGGAACAGGAATCTGTACCTGATGTACAAGGCAATGTATGTGTTAATGGAAGATTGCACTGTTCCTACTTCAGTGACCAAGCATTTTCAAACTGGAACAATACTAACAGGTTGAGGAAGATCTGTTAGAACATCTAAAACAAAGAGACTTGGTAATACTATCTTGGGAGATTATGAAGGACGGAGCCAAGTATCTTCTCCTGTTTTTAAAGGAACACCATAAATACCCAACCCCTGAACCAGAGCCACTACTGCAGAATTATTTATTTTGTGAATCAAAGTCTTTCCTTTTGATTTGTGCTCAGGAACTGAGTATTTTAACTTACTTCCAAGTGGTTTTATTTTCAAAGAAACATTTATGAAAGTAAGTTATTCTACATGTTAACTCCAAGTTCACTATCTGGCATGCAGAATCTGTACTTGCAACTTACACACGGAGCAGATGCCTGTCATCTTTATGGACTTCGATGTCTGGTAGAAATCAGTGTATTTAATACACAAGTCCTGCTTTAACATTTGGATGGAAGCTGCTAAAAAGACAGAAACTCTACTTAAAGATCTTGCATCATGGTTATTGTAGAAAATTAGACCTACTCTTAGTAAGTCTGACTGCTGGATTCGAGGCCATAGGTTAAAAAAAATCTTATAATCACCTTTGCATCTGTAAACACACACAAAGAAAATAACTCGTTCCAATTCAAATGGCAAGATATGTCTGAAGTCTTTCACATTCTTGTGCTTGAAGTTCAAGGTAAACCTAAACTTATCTTCTCCCTTCACAGGCAATGGATCATCCCCTTACATTTCTGTTAAACTTACTCCATTTGGGAATTTCTGTTTCTTCCATCTACGCATTTCTAACCATTCACTCCAAAGTCCCAAAGTCCTCCTTCTCAGCACTACCATTAATAACTACAAGGGACTTCCAGAACATTTAGGACTATAAGTAGATGGGCAGGGGGGTGAGGAATGAAGTCAATAGGAAACAGACACAAAATAAAATAATACTCTTATCTACACCTAATTGTAATTTTGGTCGCCTGTAGAAAGAGTTATCGACACATTAAGCAACCATCCCCTTTAAATGAAATTTTTATTGCATGACTCTTCTAATCTCTGTTAGGTAATTAACTGATCAGTTGTGCTGCAGCACCCAAAGAAATACCTAAATTTTGATCTGAAGTGCTGCAAAGCTCATTTGAGCCTCCTGTGAGCAAACCTGTGCATACAAAAGAAGGAAAAAAAACTTGGGAGAGGAGAGTCAATACTGAGGAGACTAAAATTAGTTCTGCTATATAGCTACATCATGTTCCAAGCAGTAGATGTTTAATGAAATTCCGCTGAGTCAATCCATCTTCTATCATGAAAGTTGCATAGCCTCAGCTGTAAAATACAGAGCTACTCTAAGTCTACTGAAAACGAATTAGTATTAAAATCAAAATTAACCCAAGTCCTAAGGCCCTAAGTTCCCTTCTAGGTGTAAGGGATGAAGCACTCACCAAGGGTTTGAAAGAGAAAACAAACCCTCAAAAAACAAAACTCACAAACCAAATAGATACTTTCTGGTTCCCCGAAAGGAAAGATACAGGAGGGGGAAAAGAAAAGAAGAAAAAGAAAGAAAGGAAGAAAAATATTACTTTATTACTTGAGACTCAACACCCCAGTCCCCCCCTCATCCCTTTACATTGTGTTTTGGAAACACACATTTGAGACAAATGTTCCTGACTTGAAATAAAAGGGGGGCGAGGGGAGGTGGGGAATAAAATAAAGTTGAGAAAAAGGGATGAACACAAAAGGAGCGGTTTAAGATCTTTTAAAAAGGTGGAGAAATTCTGTATCATTTTATGCATCAGAAGACAGAACACTTTGGGAAGCCTAAGCTTCCATTTTATGGAAACTCCTTGTTTTTCTCTAGGAAAAATCTCCTTAGGCTTCTATTGGAACTGTGGCACTACGTATAAATAAAGTAAATAAATAAATGCATGAAAATCTCTGCACTAAGGAGGAAAGAGCAGACTCCTACACCAGGGTCTTCAAAGGCAGCCTGAGGTGGTGTTCCTATCCATATACTCGTTTGTTATGCAGGCTGAGGATTACCAGTCCAGTCTACCCAATTAGTGTCAAAAATTAATTAACTAAAGTCTGCTACCTTTCAAAGCAGCCACCCACCTTTAAAGGTTTCTGAGGTCAGTTACCTTCAGTTCTTCTCAGAAGAACTATACTGTCTGATATGAAATACATAAATACTCATTGAGCCAGAAAGAGGAGAAAATTTAAGATTCCTCGTTAAAATGCTTCTCCAGTCCCTTTAAATTCAAGTTCAACAAACAGATGTCTAGTTTATTTCTGCTAATAAATAACCAAACAATTAACACTCAAGTATGTTGAAGAGTGAAATGACAACCAGAGTGAAAGCAAAACCCCCAGGCAGACAGCACTGCAAGGATCCTGCATATTCTACTGACAACAGGAGATCAAGGTTTGCAGCCATTAGAGCAAAAGCAACAGAAACCTAATTAAGGTATCTGAAACCTAGGTGATGTAAATCTCTTTACCCAAAACTCTCTTTTGGGTGGTCTGATTAGTATTTCTTTATATGCCTAGTTGTTATGGACAACTCTGGGAACTGATTCTGAGGAGCTTACAGAGCCATTCCTTGAGCAGCATCTCATTTTGGGTAAAGGAGAGGTGAAGCACACCAGAGTGCTTATCAGCTCTAAAGACATACCTAAGGAATCCTTAAATACTCACCCCCCTTCTGCTCTCAAATTCTCACTCCACAATGGCTTCACTCTTATAACTTTAGAGAAGCCAATTAACGGGTTTTTGGGTTTGTTTGGGTTTTTTTAAGACCAGGACAAATGGAGTTTTACTTTGAAAGCAATGGCTGGGCCTCCAGAAATGAAGGTTCCCACCTTCTTCATGACCCTAATTCTACTAGCAATAGATTAGTTTTTCATGATAGATCCTTGATATGGATGTGAAAAAGTAATAAAAACCTCTAAATACCTATTCATTTGTAGAAATAGCCTCATATGACTCTCCTGGGATCACAAGGAGACTGTACAGCCTAAGTAAACAAGCTCTACCAAAGCAGCTGAACCCTTTCTCTTTATACCATAAAGATCTGTGGATTTATTCAGCCGGTGTCAAGCTGACCCCAGACCTAGCTATCTGTGCTGCTATTGCCAGCCCTTCTCCCCACCTCCATCTTGGCCTCAGTCTTTTTCTTCTATGTATTTATCTTACATTCCTCTGTTCACATGACAGTATGAAAATACCACCACTGCTGTAAACTAGTATCTGAAGACACCAAAACCAGAATTTGTTCCTTAACTGTGACCTCTCAGGTACCATCCCTGAGGAAGATGCCAACACCGTACTGGGATGGTTTATTTTTGTTGCTTTACTGCAGCACGTGGGTTTTAGTTGCCAATAATCTGAACCTGCAGTTTAGTGTGTTTGTAAAACAATTGTCTCAGGTTTTAACAGGCATAGCAAGCTCTCGGTGAGTACTCAAAGGAGTATGTAACTCAGCATCAGACTGTGTCCCACAAAGTACTCCATTTCATGGACAAGTCAAGTGAGTAGGAATCCTGACCCAAATTAGCTTTCCACTCTAGCTACTAAAACCCCAAAACAGTCTCTGTATTTACTATCAACATTACAATGTCATAATTACAATAGAGATAATTATGATATAGTCATTGTAAGTGAGAGAGGTGAACAAACAAACCAAGAATTTTAAGAAAAAATTCACCACCATTATAACTGTGAGCAGGAAATTCAGAGGCAGCAAGTTTTGCCCCTGTCAAGTGATAAATTCACATGTGTACTTCATAATCCAGCCATTCGAGCTCAACAGGCTTGCTTTCTCTCATTTGTTTGCTTACAGATTTGCCAACTCATATGTGCTTATTTGTTAATAAGCTGCATCCACCATCAACACCCAGCATGTCTCTTCTGCTTTGTTTTTAATCATCTTTCCCAATAAATTAACTAATAAAGATACAAAATATCACCAAGTAAATAAGGACCAGGAAATTAACTGTGCTACTCTAGCAATCTGAACATTTAACAAGAGACAAAATAGTAGTGGGTAAGAAGAAATTAATGAAACTATCAGCAGGATACTGTACTGCCATTGTGTGTCTGCCCAAGGCTGAAGTCTCGGCGAATGGAAGTGGATGCAAACCTGCAATGCCAGAAACGCAGCGAATGGTGCTGTGGTCTCCACAGAAGACAGAGGACTTCTTGCTGTTATCTCTAAAATGCTGCAGCATCCACAGTTCCTTATTTTATACAGGTACAAATCTGTTGGCCACTGTGAAAACCAGAAGATAGTGTGTGTTTGACTTCAGTTATGCAAGTGGTTTTCCAGTTGGGTACGTGCACAACAGATCAGAATCACACCCATCACTCATGTGATAATCTTACACAGCAGCTTGATCTCACAGTAACTTTGGTAACATTAAGTGCTCATGAAGAGAATTACCACATTTTTGGTAAGGTATTGCAGAAGAGGAAATAGCTCTTGGAAACAATTTGTTTCATTTTTCAGGTTTGCAGGGCTTAAGTGTAGGAAGGTTTTCTGTCCTCTTGTTTTTGAAAAAAACAAAACACAATGTAACACAGACTGGTAACAATTTTTTCAGAAATAATAAGATTTTTTTCCTTTTTATTTTTTTTAATCTAGGTAAGGTACTCCAACACCTACAAGACATAACAAGAAGAAAGAAAAAAATCCACCACTCTGATGTAACACAGACAACTACAAAGTACTAATGACAGGTCTGAAATGATGTAAGGTGTTTTATACTTACAGCAGTCTGAGCACTACTGAAAGCCATTAAGATTATGGTTCTTGATGTTAATGTCTAAGAACACCTCATCAATATTACAACACCCTTTTCTGCCTGTCACTGCTAGTATAGGACGGCCAGTGCATTTCTTACTCAGACATTAAGTACCTGACCAGAACTGCACTGCCAATACCAGAAATGCACTGAACAGAGCATCAGAAGTCATGGTTTTTTGCTAACACGAGTTCTGTAATAAACCCACTGAGAAAAACAAGGGTAACTATACCTAGCATAGACCTGATCCAAAGCATTCTCTGCAGACACAGCAGCTTATCAATGCTGGCAACCTTAGGAGAAACTGAAACACTGAGGCTGTAACAGGGGAGGAGGGGTTCATTAAGACATCACACTGCTTGAGGCCTGATTAACTGAGGCTAAACAGCTTCCAGAACTTACACTGTTTGCACTGGAACCTACTGTACATTACCATATACATTTATCACCTTCTCAAAGGTAGTTACACAGTCTAGATTTGAGAACCTTGTAAAGCCACTTCAGAGCTTACAAACACATCCTTGCCTTTACCTTTAACCATCAGTCAACAGTTTTACTTTAGCTTCTCATTTAGAGATGTTCATAGAAGTTTTCCACACTAAAGTAACTAGGGCTGCACCCATTCCCAGCACATGGACTACATACCAGTAAACCCCAAATCCAAATATTTTCCCATGAGATTTACAAAATCTTATCCAAGTCTGCCTCAGCCTGAGTAACAGATCTACACACATCTAAATATGTAACATTTGGAAACTAGCTTTAGTGAGTGCCTGTTAATTAGTCATACCATTTAAGCTGTAAAGTGATCTTTTGTTTAATTTTGTCTGAATCCCTGTCCTACTGTCAGATAATGGGTCTATCACACACTTGTATTACTTGGGGAAAAGCAGGATTCAGGTGGGGTGGAGGGGAGCAGTAAGTAGATACAGAATCCCTAATGGCTCAGCTTGTCATTTTTTCCTTGTCTCAGACACATAGTTACAACTGTGCCACATTATCGAGAAATTAAATCAAAAATTAAAACTTCAGGGAGCCTGAATGTCTGGTTCTAATGACACAACACCAAGTCAATAGCTATCTTTTCCATTTGGTAGCAGAGCTTGCATTTTACCTCAGCATTCAATATTTTTCTTGTTGAGTTACATCTGAACTATAAAAGGCCAAAGCAACGAGGCTGCTTTGTAAAGCACGCTTTGCATCTCTACTCCCCTTGATCCATGCAGATTAATTACACCATCAACAGATCAAACTAATGAAGTATTAATATTTCTTCATTAAAATACTACTTGGTTTGGTGGGGGGAATTTCAGATGGTATTATGATACTACAAAAAGGTCAATGCAGATGTGAATATAAAAAAGACACTTGATTGCCCGAGGGAAATTTCACCCCAGGAACAGAAACATTACAAGTCACAAGCACATTGCAGTTACACATTACCATTTGTGTAAAGCAGTAAAACCCAAGGCAAGGCACCCAGCTCTCGGTTCCTCCCCTTTCCAGTGGAGCTGCAGATCCACTGGCCAGTGGGCAATGCAGTTTTCCCTGAACTTGTCACACACGTGCACATGCAGTGTGAAAATTCTCAACATCTATGTAAAACAAATGTGTTGAAAAGACTGTAAGTAATGTAAAACTAAAATCAGTAAGTAAAGCTAAAGTAAATGGTACTATCGAGTTCTAATCAAACCTTTCCAGAAAGACAGACTGTTTCTCTAAGCCTCCTGTTTGTGTTCAGTTCTGTACATGGCAAAGACAGAGTAACAGCAGAGCCTGCTATACCAAAGCCAAGGGACACGAGAAAAAATAAAAATGGCTCTAATATGCCACCTTCCTCTGTAACCACTTAAACTTCTATTTTCAATTAATTCATGTTTTATGTGACATGTAATTATCTAATATGCTATTCTGCCATAAAAATGTACTAGTTTAGTTACACTCCACAGTTCTGCTCACTGGCAACAAGCCTCATGTGACCTATTAGCCACTGCCAGGAACTGAACTATCCCGCAACAGTGACTCCATGGAACACAAACATCCGTAGATTCTGCTGTTTCTCAACACTGCTCAATCGGTCAAAAATTAATACTCAAAAACTATGGAAATACAGAGTATGGGAACTACTCTTCTACACAGGCTTGGACATGTTGGTTGTCCTTCAGTCTGCCTTACATGACATCCAGCAAAAATGATACAGTAAGATGAAAATATGACAGACGAGCAAAATTTTCTTATCTTTTTACCTTAGCTCTTTCCCAGCCACGATGATAAACTGGTATGGAAGCAGGAAGATGAAAGAGGTGGACAGGAGAAATGCTTCAACCAGCTTAGCCTGATTTATAGATGTCAAATGACTCAAACCATAGTGAATCACCCCAAACAGAGGGTGAGGGGGAACAAAAAACAACCACCACAGAAACAAAACCAAACAGCCCCAACACCAGTCCTGTACCACACAACAGTTATGCAGGGGGTAGAGGGAAGCCACCAAATTCTACACTTGTCAGTTTTGGTAATTACTAAAGGGCAGAAGGTTTTTCTTTCATAAATTTTAAGTTTCATAAGGTACAAAGCAGTATTTCAACTAAAAATTCCACAGCAATATTTAAAAGAACACACTTCTACCTTCAAATGCCCTAAACACAGTCAAGTATGCAAATACATTGCCTTTTATCATATCACGTCCCACGACTTAAAAACAAGGCCTGTGAAATCCAACTTCATATACATTTCAATGTACGTTTTCAAATACAGAGTGTGGAAGTTCTAAGGCTGTGATTAAATATCAGATGAAAAAACACACACTCTAATTCAGCTCCTGCAAATAAGAGAGGTATTTCCTACAATGATGTGTAATTAAGAACATCCCTTGGCATTTATAGAGCAAGAGACCTCAATGGACTTCAGAGGTTTTTGTTGTTTTCACCAGGGAACAGCTCTGACCTGTACCAGGTGCTGTCTGACAGGGTTTGCTCACCAGAGCTCTCAGTTGGGAGTGTCAGGATTTTACAGCTGTAGCAGATGTGCTACTTCCCATAAAAGAATCACTGAAAAAGTTTGTTTCAGAAGTATGTTTTCTTTAACATTTTTCCTCTCGTGTCCGCACACCCATGTTTAACTCCTGAAGATGGAAGTGATGGCTATGAATTACTGCTTCTGAAATTACCTCATTTTGAGCCATGAAGACACTGGAAACAAGCATGAAGGCTCTGTGCTCACAGACTGATGATTATTAAATCTTTGAGATTTCAGGACAGTATCAGTAATAAGAACCAGGAGGCGAAGAGGAGAACAGGATTAAAGGAACATTATTTTTCCTTCATACTACTATAAGCAAAAAAATTCTTAAGTTATCAAAACAGTATTTTTTCTTCATGGCAGATGTTCTGTCTAAACATGGTGTAAGGTAAATGCATTCAAACTTCTGTACTTCGTAACCAGATTAGCACAATTAGGAGGCATTCAACCTTTTAACAAAGTCTTTTTAATAGTATTAAATAGTAATAATAAAAAAGAAAACCTCAAACTTTTGGTCTTCAGGTTTTAGGACCTACTTAACCTTCACGGCTCATTTCTTTTCACTCTATTTGCTGTTTACAGGAAAATAAATACAGAAGTTTCTTCCATTTCACCATTACTTTTTACGTATGGTCTATGGATTTTTAAAGCAAAGTTTTTCCATTTCCTCTAAACTCTAATATACACAAATCTGTCTACAAGAGGGTACAATAATCACGTCACTATAAATTCACACATTTAAATCAGCATTTTTTTCAACACCGAAAACTTGTAAGTTAAATACGTGATATTTCCATGGAATCTTAATCACAGGACCTTACTCAGCATCACTTGGATTCTGCAGAAAGACTCCACGTAGTTCCAAAAGCACGAGATGAAACCCAGACCATCTTTCATAATGGTGTATCACTTATGTTCCCTGAATTAACCACTTAGTTGGGAAATAATAGAATTACCATAATGGAACATGGTGTTTTCTTGTAATCGTATACTGCACAAGCACTTGGCACATTTCAAGCACAGACTTAAGCTCTTCCATTCTGCTACTGTATCTTTCTGAAAAAACATCAGCAGGCAACTTCACACTTTGCTGCTTACTCTCCATCACTTCAGAGAACACAGCACTATTTCTGATGCCATCCAAGCAAAGAAGACAATCCTGCCACTTAGGTTTCCTCCAATTACATCACGTCTGCTCTGGGTAAAAACCTCAGGACAACTTAGGCTATCTGGGTCACTTAAGACATGTCCAAAAACCAGGTTGGCTAAGTTAGCAGTTAGAACACAGGTCTAACTCAGGTGTTGCTGGGCTTTACTGTTTAAAGAAAACCCAGAGACACTGATCATGAAAGACACTTCAGGTTTATTTTGCAGACTAACTCACCTGGCAGCCACTGAACTGCTACATTAAGGTATTTATGTGCATTACAAACCACAGTGCATCGAGAGACTCTGGGGATCTTTTTTTCTTGCTTCTGAATTATGGAAGAGGAGCCTACCTGGGCAGTATGGAACTTTACTTGGTCTGCAATAAAGCACTATATCAGAAAAATATGCTGAAGAAAATTGTGTATTTACTCCTCTGAAGCCTTAACTAGAAATATGTATTCAGTGTATTTGTCACTGGTAAAACAGTATCATGGCTTCTAAGCGTAACCATTAGACATACACAACAGAGTGATGGAGATTTGGTCCTCCATTTGAAAAAACTCCTTCCCTATTCAAATTCCTCAAACCACTTTTTCCCTGCCTCCCACAGTGGTAACAGTGCCATAAAATGGTCACTTATACCTTACTGTAGTGAGGTGCTTTTTGTCTTTTTAATTTAAAACCAGCCACCTTCTCTACAGAAGGAATTGTTCTTTTCTTGCAAGACTCAATCCCTTCAACTCGACTTAAATCTTTACATTAATATTGGACAAACTCAGCAATTCATCACAAGAAATACTGATCCTACATCTTCATCTAGGGTGGACTTAACTAGAACTTTTCTGATAGCTACTTCTTTGAAGTTGACTTCCACCTGAATAATCCCTAATATACAAATTTAAGAGCATCTTCTTAGCTGGCACTAAAGGAATGGGAGACAGTACATATGATATTACAGGAAAGTAGATGTCAACAAGCTTACTGAAAAGCATTTAAAGTTTATTTGTTTAAAATTCAAATAAAACTTTAGTTTACATTTAGTTGTATATCATAAATTAACTTCCAGAATGGAAATGTTTTGACTTAGTGTGAAAATAAGTTCCTCAGAGACTTCCAGTGCAGAAGTTCTATCACTCTGGGGTCTCCAAAAATTACAGCAGAAAAGTAGTATCTATACAGTACCAGTTACAAGAAGACATCCTAACTGCTACATATCATTTGTAACTTGGAGAATACCTTTCTGTAAGCACTCGGTTGATATTGAGAAAAATCCACAGGCAAGTGATATTGGAAACCTGATCCAAAGCACTAGAATGAGAACACAAAATCAAAAAGGAAAAGCTACACCTGAAACACATCAGATTTTCAATGTATTTAATACAAAAAAAAAAAAGAAACTTTGAGGGCTTTTTCTGTCATAGAAAAGTCTGACATCAACCTGTCCATATAAACTGTTCAGCATTTCAAGGCTGGAAAATTAGCAGAAAAATTCTTATCTTCCTGATGAGAGCCATTAAGGCCCAGAGCACCCCGAGTTCTGACAGTAAGCAAAGGACTTGGATTAAGTGCTCTCCACCATAATTCTTGTGCTGGAGGACCGATGGACACACACACACACACACACAACAGAAGGAAATCCTTGGCTCTGAATCAGAAGTAGTCAGATTAATTGGAAGACCTCAGTTCCTCAGAATCCTGATCAACTACACAAAGATTTAAGCAAACAAAAATCACAGCATTCTTGCTGGGGCTTGAATTGCTATTTGAAGGCAGACTGCTTTGCACTGAAAGAACTAAGTTTTCTCTAACACCCTCAGACCTGATGTGTTTTTACAAGCCACTGACCATCCATCGGCCAAAATACCACACATCTCTCAGACCTCATGCTAGGAAAGAGTATTTTTACACAATTGTTGAACCCTGGATATGGGTGGATGCCCCCGCCTCTGCATACACAAAGATGCTGTAGACCCAGGGTCAGGGATTTCTGTGTGACGTCCTGGGCAGACCCTGTCTTGGCACAGCGTTCCTGGTGCTTCTTTCAGTCAGGCACTGGCATACTTTGTACCTGCAGAGAGTGCAGGAGGGAGGGAGGGGGGTTCCTTTGAGTCATCACTGACTGTCGCCAGAGCCCCAGCAAAGCAGCCTGCAACATGTCTAGATAAAGACGTTACCCTTTTCAAAAGGAAAGTCAATGTCAATTACAGCCAAGCATACAATTTTTTTTCCACAACAAATTAGCAAACACTGGTCATCTGGATTACAGAAAAGTCAGACTAAGAACAAATCCACCAATATTTTTCAGCAGTAAATAGACCAATTAATCTTTCGATCCACGCAAAGCCTTCCTCGCTCTTCATCTTAAATCTGCGTTTCTTTATGTGACTTGGGACTACACAAACAAAAAGCAGCTTTGCAAGGTATATGGGATGGGGGGCAGGGATGAACAACAACAGATACCCCATGTCTAACTAGAGTTTGAGCTAGGAGTGGAGCAGCAATGTCGAGCACAAAGTTTGGAAAGAGGCTTGTGGGGATATCAACGTTAGGACCAATGAAACTCCTCGATGTAGTATTAAGAACAGAGATTTAGACACCTCCTCAGAATAGTTCCAACTTATGAAAAGAGCCAAACTGCTGTCTGCATGCTGCTGCATTTGAAGGAATGCTGGGACTTCTAGGAATTGAAAAAAAAATTTAAAAAGAGAACAAATCAGATTTTAGATGTAGTTTCACAGGTGAAATTTTCCACATACAGTCAAACAGCTAATTCTCCTGACCTATATCAATGTTTCAATTGATTCAAAGGATATTTTACCTTGGATAAAGTCCTTTATAAATGCATTATAAATAAATAAATGCAGAGTCTAAAGGGCAAGGTGTTTTTTTTCCAGGTTTTCCTTTGCATATGGATATACAGCAGTTAAACTGAGCTAAATACAAGCCTGGTTTGTATAGAAAATGAAAGTTTGTACAGCATAAGAACATAAAAAAGCCTATTTTAAAAAACTATTATTACACAGAACGTCAGGAAAAAAAAATAAGCCAAATAAAGATTTTTTTCTCTTCCTCAGCTGTGAATATCAGGTGAGTTATTTCCAAGTGCTTCTGCACCATACTGCAGTCCTTGGAAGGCAGGAGGCAAATGCTGCAGCTCAGTAACACTTCATTCCCTTGGTGTAATACACACAAGAGGCCAGGGAAGGAAGGGGGAAAAAAGGAAAGGCAAACACCTAACCACTGCTCAGTAGACAAGCCCTGCTATTGCAGTTCTAGCAGCTACTACCCAGCTCCAGGATCAGATAACTGAAGAATGCAGCAACCTGCCACCTCCCTCTTGCTTTCACTGGTCCTACACAGAAGTAACTTCAGTCTTAAGAATCTGTCCCTATGACTGCCTGAATCAAGAGTATGATGAGAATCCATGTGAACTATTAGAAGCACGTTCTGTTCAAGTGCATACATGGAGTACAAATTTTAACTGTGTTGATGGGGGATGCCTTAGATGAAATAAACAGCAACACTACAAGGTACTGACTCACTAACAGGCCACAAAGATCACCTGGCAGTCCCATTTTCTAAGACTCAGCAGACGCAGAAGCTGCCTGGAATCAGCTCAGTAGCACTGATTTGTACCTGGAGCTTCTAAACTTTCTCCTTGCTACATGATACCATGCCAACCTGGACACATTTATTTTTTTTCTTCTTTAATGGTAAGCTATTTGGCTATTGTATTTGGTAATACTTTACTCAACAAGAGCTCACTGTAATCAGCACGATGCCATTCACAATGAGGTCTTGCACAGAGGCTAACTCAATGAGACTAACAGGACCAGATTCTGCTTGCAACTGAGGTCTAGAAAGGTGTTTCAGGAAATCCAGCCACTGAGGTATACTCTCTTTTGCCTGCTCCAAGCCCCCATCCAGCTTAAGATCATGGCTGCGTCTCATCAGACCGTCTAGGAGTTACGAGCACCCACACTGAGATTCGAGTATGCCCCTAAACCTGCAAATTCTCCAAGTACTGAGCTGGAACGTGAAAGGGGACAACAACAGAAGGTGCAGCCTACCAGCGATTGGACAGAAGTTTGCCGTAACAACCCCTGCTTAGCAAAGTCTCTGCCAAGCAATTTATATCCACAAGAGATACATTCCATTCCCTTAGGCTCCAATGTCTTTTAAAGTTAAAACTTCTTCCTTGCTGCCGTTTATGGCACATTTTTACTACTCGTACTTAGGAAGTAAGCAAGGCTGACTAAACAGATTTCCTCCATGACCTTTACTACTGTCGGCTGAAAACAATTTAGTCCATTTTAAGTCATTTGAGAGCACTGTAAACATTATCCAAGAGGCTTAGGAATGACCGCCTAAACCATGACCTTTCAAGCTGACAGATGACAAAAAAAATACTCCACTTTAAGCCATTTTAAAAGATATGATAAAGGTCTCTCATCCTGCTGAAACAGAAAGGAATTTTCCTTTTACACTACAGAATAAAGATGCTTTTTGTACCATTTAAGAATTGAAATCCTTTCTGGAGAGGGGCATGGAAAAATGGGAGAAATGACCTAAAGTACTGAGGGTTTTTCTCTCTTGATTAGAAGCTCAATCCATCCAATTAATAACAACTAAGAATCAAAACAAAACGAGTAAGTAAGCAACCAAGGGAGGTAGGCCATACATAAACAAAACACCTTCCACTGGAAATACTTTGGCTGGAAAATAAAAAGAGAAAGAAACTTTATCCTAACTAATTTATTCCATCTTTGCATACATACCTGGTCTAAGTCATTCGTACTCAACGGAAGCTCTATGTAACCTTCTATCTTTTAATTCTCTGTTGCACTGGGAGTCAGGGCAGCCATCCTTAACTCCAGAGTGGCGATCCAGAAGCTACTACCTTTTGCTAGATTTTAAAAATAAAAGTCAGAAAAGTATGTGTTGCTGGCTCTGTCTCTTGGTCCACTAATAGCACCCTTGGCTCTAATAATATACTTGTTCCAAAAGTAGTGCTGCTCACTCTCCCACCAGTAAACAAAGCACATTCTCAGCACATTTTGAGGACAATGACTACATTCTCAACTCCTGTTGAAGTGCTATGAGAACATGAGATCTCCAGTGTAGCACTTCAGCTTCATGAGTGCTTATGCATGCTCTGTAATTTCAACCATATGATCTGAATCTCGTTTCTCTTGTCATGAGAAGATCAAAGGTTATGTGCGAGATGTACCTCAAATCTTGTCTTCAGTACACTACAGACACCTAGGTTTTGCCCTCATCTCTCAGTAGAATCCCTGGGCTTGGACAGAGCCACTACCGCACCAGGATTCTTCTTCCCTGATTCAGACCTTTCCTACATTCCACGGCCTCCCCAGAACTGACCTTCCTAGCTCCTACAGCCACGAAGCAAAGCACAAGCACGTGCCTTCTCTGGTCTTGGATCTGGCCAACTGATAGAGCAAATTGTTTTCAGAGATAGGCAAAGGACTCCTCAAGGAATCCCATCTACGATATCAGCCAGAGTTTACTTTAAATCATAGGCAATTCTGAAAGGATGCTACACTGTCAAATTAAGGCATCTTGTTACTGCTGTGAACTAGCACTGCAGCACCTATTTCACTGAATTTTTCAAAATACTATTAAATACTTGAATTCACTATTAAACAGGACTGATACAGTAAAATCTCTGGGGCTTGAAAAGGGAACTGAAGAGCCTAAGACAGATTTAACTAGTATCTAATTAGTATCTCAAAATATATAAACCTACCTATGCACAAACTCCTATCAAGTAAGATCCTAAGAGTAAAGCAAGCCAATAAGTGGCAGAATCAAAAGAAAAAAAAAAACCCACAAAAGTAGATCATTTCTTGGCAGGTAATTTTAAGCTATAATATAATAAGGAGGCCAGCCATACAATCTTTAAAAGTAGGCCAAACATTATGTGCAATATCCAAAAGTAACAGATCATTTACATGGAGATTACTCTGCCCATTTCTATGTACAAAAGCAAGGAAGAAAAGAGACAAGAAATCCCTCTGGAAAAGCCAAACACTGCTCTTCAACAGGAGGATGACACCCTTCAAACGCACATTCCATTACGTGGAATATAAAACACATGCAACTAGTAACAGCTTCTTTGTCCACTGCTTTCTTACAGGAACCCAGTCATGCTCCTCATGACTGGAGTTAGCATTTGTCTTGAGCACAGTCTTGAGTAAAAGTTTATGTTAAGAGTAAAAATCATCCGAGAACAATAGTACATGAAAGCTGCAGCATCAAATAGTTCAGCCCTCCTTCAAGCATGCTGAAAATTAGTCTTGAAAGCTAAATACTTACTTTCTTGATTGAAATAATCCAAAATTTAATCATGCTTTTTTATTATTTCATTTTTCACGTTAGTGATTCACAAAGTCTAACTGCATGTGAAACGTCACCAGTTAAGTGATGTCTCTCTCCAGGTAAAACAAAACCTATGTTGTGGGAAAAGACTACATTTTGATATTCTGGCTACTTCAGAGCACAGGAACACAGTGTTCATAAACTCAGCTCTATGCAGAGGTGTCCTGACTTAACAGAACAATCAGAAAGTATACAAAAAATGAAGCATACAGTATAGGCTGCTATTTTATTATTATACATTCAAGAGACTTGGAACACAGGTGTATGATGTTCTTAATACCTCATATAAAGCCTCCAAAGGTCAGAATCAGTGCCTAGTTGAACTGGCAGAAGTTCCAACGGGAACATCAGTAGAAAAGGAAGCACGGCACTTCTAAAGCATGAAGTATATCCAACATACAAAAGAGGAGATAATAAATGACATGCTTTTCTGCTTGAGGACATGAAGAATAAGACAGTTAAAACACAGGTCAGAAATCACAGAAGCTTCACTTGCAAACAATGAAAAGTGTCTCAACTTGAGAGAAAAAAGGGGCAGATGATGCTGTGCTTTGAATCATCTTCTCATTGAATCAGGCACAGTAATGACAAATAGACACAAGGGATAAGTGCCCAAACACAGCATTCGAGCACTTCCAGGACAAACTGTCCCTCGAGAGATATCTGGAGGATTTTTGCTCTCCCTTACGTTTTGGCAAGGTTACCATACTTGTGTCATTGGACTGAATTCCCTTCAGCTGTGCCAGGATAAGGCAGTAATTTCCTCAGAGCATCACTGCATAGGTATTACACTCATCTTCTGCCAAATGGTGAGAGCAGAGCCACCGGAGCTGGACTGGTTTCAACACACAGATCCCTGCTCAGTGTTACTTTCCCCTACAGGGAAGGGCTAACTCTTTCTCTGAAATCCAAATATGAAAAACTCGTACCACCTTGGGCAACTGCTGTGCCAGAAATCATTAAAAAAAAGGTCCTGAAGTGGCAAAAAAAAAAAAGTCTCATGTAAAGAAACCTAAGTATTGCCTTTTGAATTTGACATGCCAAGACTAGGGCAAGCCATTACAGAGCAGGCAAGCAAATCCACTGAATCATCCCAGAAGGTACAGCAAAGCCCTCACCCTTCGTGGTACCATGTCAGAACACACCTCACCTGGGCTTTCTCTGCATTTCTTGAGTGCTGACAGAGGTGGCATTGCAGTAGCCTGCTTCAGACATGCTAAAGCCTGGCACTGGTGGTTATGATAGCACAGAAGAGTGTCCTTCGAAGGGAAGATCCATCGTTTTTTGGAAATAAGCCAAGATTCATTCAACAAAAAAGCAGAATACCTAAGAAAATACAATAGCCAGGCTATAGTCTGTATTCTCCCCAACAGCTATAAATTTTTACAGATGATCATAACTAAAATCATAACAGCAGCATAGGCAATGTATGTATTTCCTGGACACATATATATGCCCATATAAGTTCACGAGTTACGAAAGAATTACCATTCTTTTTAAAAGCCAAGATCTTCCAGACATAAATCTACACACACTTTACAATTCTTAGTACTGTTATCCAGAAGGGTCTTATTTTTGACAGGTAAGATACAGAAAACGAATCACGCAGCCTGACTGCATTACTTGCATTTTATTTTCAAGTAAAATTGCTAGATGTCTTCTGCAGTAAATTCCTCTGAGGCACATGACTGCCTGTTGCCTCTCAAGTCAACTAACACAGAAAATTTATAACTACACTACACAGTTTGGGTAGAGTACACTGAAGGGTAAGCTTACTGTTGACATCCACTGATGAGGAAACTGTAAGGATCCCAAGGCTGTCTTAAGGGTTTAAGCAAATTTTGTTAACTGTGTTTACTTTTAAAATAAGTTGGCTGTAATAACTGTCTGCCCATTTTCAGACAAACACACAGCAAACACAGGGATCTCTAACAAAAAGCCTAACCAACCAGAAAACAAGAAGGAAGTACCTCTTTACAGCCAACCACATGGAACAATCCACAACACTGTGGTTCCTGTGGCTGGCATGTCCAGGAAAGGTATTCAGAACTCCACCCACCCTGCTTGTCACCTTAGGGATGTCACATCTTGAGAACACCTGAGCCCAGAATCATTTACTTGGCATTTCTGATGTTCTGATTACTCAGAGAGGACTGCTTTCTTGTTGGGTTACTTCATTTTAGGCTTGAGATAAAGATCAACAGCTTTCAGAATGAGGTCTTCCTTTTCCTACTTGCCTCTACCCCCCAAATCTAATATTTTTTTTCCTATAATCTGGCCAAAACACCAGAACATTCTCTTGAAAAGGCTGAAAAGACAATAAAAAAACCACTGTTCATTCTAGAAAAGGGACAATTGATAACTTCTTTTAGTTTCATCACTCTTGTTGTATGGACTTCTTTGTTTCCAAAGATTCTTAATTATGTAAGGAATGAAAAAGTTACCTTTGTTTTCTTCATTGCTTTTGCACCATTGCCCAAACACACAAATATTATGCAAGTCAACATTCAGGATTACAGCAATTCAATTACGAGAAATTCAACAAGAAAACAGTAAACCTTTGTCACTTTTGATAAAATAAATAGCAAAAAGAATTCTCAAGATAAACAAACCTAGGCACTGTCAAATCCCTTTCCAGTGGTTTCCCAGATTCTTGTTTTCTTCTGCAGACTGCATTTCTATCTAAAATAAGCAGTACTTTACTTTCATTCTAGATGCTAAGTTGAATAATTCAGTATAGGAACAATCCCAGACCTCCATTCAAGTAAAATAAAAGTTTCTGGTTATGCACCACATGCTTTTATTTATGTATTCTGAGACTGTTTAGCAAATACCATAACCACAAAAATCAGACTCCTTCTCTGTTTTGTTCTGTTAAAAAAAACAAACGAACAAACCAATCAACCAACAACAAACTACTTCAGCTTCTTACATTACCAGGTTACTATGTTAGCTTAGTCAAAGAGAAGGTGACAGGAAAATAGCCCAACAGCTACGCTTCCATACAGAGCTAACATTAGACTCACAGCCCAAGACAGCTAAGGCATGACTGCCTCCTTGATTTCACCTCAACAAAACCTGGATAGGCAGTACCACTAAATCTACAATAACAGAACCACGCAAAACTTTATGCCCTGGTCTACACAAAGGGGTTTTACAGCTCTAAAAAGTTATGTCACTAAAAAGGCACTAACCAAAATACCACGCTCATCATCATACATCTTACTGAAACATTGTTAAGATAGAGATTTCTGATACTCACAAAAGCCAAAACTCTAGCTTTCTTTAATGTTTTGTTGGCACAATGGAAATATCATCATACAAGTGCAAAGAAAGGCTAGCACCTTTTGCCAATTACTTCCATCTGCAGTTGCCATCATATGCTATGCTGACAACACATAAAAACTAAGGGATGCAGATTCTAAGCTTCAGGGAAAGCTGGAATAAGGAAGTTCAAGAAAAAAAAAGGTACTTAAGCTAAGAAAATATAAGACTTGAGTTCTGCCAGGTGTTGAAGGTTCAAAGCTCTTAAGCCGTAGCTGAAGCCACCAAACCAGCCAGGCAATGGTCCCCCAGTCAAGCTGCAGAAGAGGGTATTGGGACAGCTGAGTTCGGCACACACAACCTTCACAAGGAGTCTCGCCAGCTTTTTACTCAGGCACTGCTTTCAAGCAACTTTTCAGGTAATGATTTTAAGCAGGTATCATTAATAAGTAATAAACTAACAACAGTCTGCTAGTTTGGTATAATTTATAATATCCTTAATAGTTCTTCAGTTATTTATTTTCAGTTTCTGACCAGTTCAATTTGCCTTTCTGCACTCTGTATACAGACTTCTGGATAAAACCATTCATTTAATATTAATTCCCCTCCTTCTCAGCTGTATTACTTTTTTACACATAGAAGAAATTAATACATGAACCAAATAAAAGCTAAGAATGTTTACACCACCGCTACAAGAAGAGATGGGTAAAATAGTTTTATTTAGAGGGAGAAAAGTTCATCTTACTTGTCTCTGGTTCATACCAATCTACTACTAAGTGGATGATAGCCCAGAGGGACATCCTATTCATTGAAAATAAACGTTACAAAAAAACAAATGCTTTACTGAATGACATGGCATAGCCATGTGATCTAGAAAGAATCAGTCTGCCCAAGTTTGACCTTCTTCTAGTTTCTGACATGCAATATGTAATACCATTTCTTTAGCACTTCAGTCACAATTTTCTGTATCCAACTGACAAAATCAGAATTGTACTGCAGCCTTAATCACTGAAAAGATACTTGGGCAGTCAAAGGGTAAAAATTTCACAAGCTCTTGAGTCTAGAAGTGACAAAGTCATCTAGACAGATTTTCAATGAGCCCTCTAAGCACGTAACCCAATTTAAAGAAATCACAGTAAGAGACATCCAACCTGCATTCCCAGAAATATTTTTCTTAAAGTATCTTAAGTAATCAGCCAGTACTGAAGAAAACATATTATTTTCAGCTTGACTTCCTGAACTAGCTGAAAACTCTGGGTAGAAAACTCCACTCAGAAGTCGGACAAAAATGTACAACGAAATGACATACACAATACAGACTCTGACATGAGAGAGTCATATAAAGCATGAGATTTGTTAATGAGAAATTGGACTTTTAGAAAATAGAGAAGGTCAGCAGGATCACTGATAAAAATACCATCAGTGTTACTACAAAGCTAGTGCTTCCAAGTATGACAAGTTTTATAATGATTCCTAAAGTCTTCAGCATGACTCAGAATGTGGTGCAGAGAACATCCTTTAATCATTTCCATGCTATCACACAAGCAACAGGCAGAGATACAAGCCTTTGGAGATGAGCAGGATCACTAATCCCTTGCATGCAGCAGTCTAAAATATTCGGTGCCACAGCTAAAGAAAGTGTAAACTCATTTCCACCTCTGACATCAGAGCTGACTGCATACAAGTGAAATAGGATGATGGGCTGCAAGTGCTGCAGGCATATGAGCTTGCAAGTTCTCAGAAGCATCAAAACCAAACGATACTCCCTTCTAGACAAGTCTGCCATTTTGTCAGACACTGCAGCTCAACCTAGTACAAAATGACATTTCAGCCTCCTGTTCTACATGTCTTTACTTGATATTGCAAGAGATTAACAGGAATTAGCTGTGCAGTGGTTAAAAGTCTGATGCTCTCTTCACAAAAAAAACAGCTTGACTTTGAAGCACACTGCAAGTTCTGAAGCACAATACTCATGAAAACTAAATACCTCTCATTCAAAGCCTTAGAAATAAACCAAGTCCCAAAGTAAATTATTTAGGTATAGCCTTAAGTGATCTTATAGAAAGGATCACCGCAACCATGGCCTCAAAACTGTAACAGCTCCATGTTATGGAAGTTAATCTAATGCTTTCTTGCTATCTTTCTTCTTTATTTCCTGGAGCCAACTTGCTAGTATAAATGAAATGTAGTGGATTTCAGGCTACATAACACAAAGGAAAGTATTTAGCATTTATTTGGTCTTCTCATCTCACAGGAATAACACCAAAACATTCTTAGGAGGACAATATTCTATCATGAATTTTTTAAAAGTCTATAAACTTCATGACTACCAGATTATAATCACCTAGCCTCTAGAAAAAAAAGTTAGTGTTACCACTGCAAACAGGCTAGAAATGTAAGATACTCCTTCCTGTGTAATCATAAAATAAGTTTAAAAAGAAAACAGCCAAAAAACATTGTAAGATTCACTAGAAATTCTGCTATGCAGATCTACTTAGTTCTCCAAGGTACCACATAGTTACACATAATAAAAACCCCTAACACAGACTAAAAAAAAAAAATCCCTATTTAAATCATCTTGTTCCTTTTAATGTTACTCGGTTTGATACTCTAAGGCTTTGTAGTAGCACCCTGTTGTGCATGCTGTCTAAAATATTCTACTGTAGCCTAATCAGTTAAACACTCTTTGTATAAGTCCTAATCTTTTCCAACTTTTCCCTAACTGCCAAACACCTGCAGAGAACTCCCATAGTTATCTTTCTGATACAGAAACATGAAAGATGAAACATGGTGTGTATTACAGAAGCTATGCATACATGACAGAAACCTCAAAGGATTGCCAGACTGCCCATTTACCACTGGATTCTTCCCCTAGCTCATCTTCTGTGCAAGTAAATTCACAATATAACATTGTTGCTTTATTAAGTGTTGAGAGAATAAATGTCTCCCTTACTGAAATACTGAACATCACTTATTTAGCAGTTTAAATGAAGGTTAATAAAGGAATACAAATCTGCATCTACATGTCCTGAACTCATTACACAGTTTCCATTGTAGTGCATATTTTCATCAGGATTTTATTCCATAACCTCTCATCCTGGACACTGCTTCTTCCTAAGCAGAGATGTAACTACTTGAATAGAAGTATTCTAACATGAAAACAGATTGAAAACACATTTCTGTAGAAAAGCTTCATCACCTTGCACATCCTCCACAAAACAGATCCTAACAAACCAACTCTGTGTTACAAAACATTTCAGTCCCTTCAGGGGTTTGGAAAGCATGTTTGTTTCGCATGTCACAGCATTTGAAGCTGTTTTGTATCTCCTCAGAAACAGTAAAACATCCCTTTTCCCCTCTTTTGCTACATCAGCACTAGCAGACTGCCAGCCCCAGCCCAACGATGGGCATGCTGCCTTGAACTCCACTCTCACCAGTGCAGGGAGCAGGAGAGACCAACAGGGGGGCACTGGACACAAGCACAAGAGCACCAATACACCAAAATGCTGCCAAACATTTAACATACCAAGCAGATACCTGGATTTTATTCTACAAAATTAGTCCTGTTTCTCAGACAGCTTAAAACTGATTTAATTTCATGTTAAGGCATCAAAACCACTCTAAAATAATTAGAGTTCCTTCACAAAAATAATATAATTCAGATTTTGCAGTTTAACACTTCCTTGTTTTTAATTTAAGATGAAATAGTCTCACTCATCAGCCTAATTTCTTCAAATTCTGGATCCTAAATACAGTCCAAAAGGGGTAGACAAGAGATTCTTTTCCCAAGATAGAGTTTTCTACCAGGTCTTCGTAGTCTTTCATGCAAAACCACCACTAGGATTGATTCTCACACACACACACACACACTTCTCTCTTCTTGCTTTTTTTGTCCAGGTATTTCACATCTCTAAACTTATTAAGTTATGTGAACCACAGAGATTTTCTCTTTATACTGAATTCACCAGTTTTGAGAAATTGAATGAAATGTGGAGAAGCTCCAGATTACAGATGGCAACTGTCAATTTTGCTTATGCTTGTACGATTACCTTTAAGGGAAACATTCCTTAATCAGATTTCATTTGCTTTGCCCATTAAGTCTCTGCAGTATTGCTGATCTCCATGTCACCTGGGAACTCCACTGGCAGGAAAAGTTTCTCCTTCAAATAGAAAGTGGATTTCTTTTTACACAACAGCCTTTGTGTAAGCTGTGCAGAATGAGCTTTTGCTTGGTGACAGAACCTTTACAATATTTTTGAACAACTCTGCAAGAGATTGCAAACACGGTGTTACAAATAAATTGCCAGGAAAAAGCAAGAAAATGGGATGCTCCAAAAGCAGAGATAAGCCAGACAAGGGCAGCCTCACCAAACAGGGGACATAGTCAAACAGGAGACACAGATCAAATAGGGCCAGGCTAGGAAAGACAGCTTCCCCACCCCCAGACAAAGCAAGGTCCAGGGTGTATCCCAGGAGGCCAGTCAGAAGCAGCAGAAGACAGGGCCAGAGACAGGACTGGAGCACAGTCTATGACACAAATTAAACCTCTCTCCTGGAGACAGAGGCAGCGATGAGACTGGAGAGGAGCTATACACAACACATCTCCAAGGTAAACCCCAGAAAAACAGCCAGCAGGAGACACAGCCGGGTGCTGGTGCGGCTGCCATACTGCACGGGCCAGGCTGTGCAGAGGACCTGGGCAAGAGGATGCCCCATCTAAGTCCCATCAGGGCAATTAATGCCCATTAGTGCAACCATGGCCCTGACACAAACCAGCCTATGCTCTGGTCCCTAGGGCACTATTCAATAGGAAGTGTAGCAGTGACCATTGCCTATTTCACTGGGTATCACACCAGCATCTGTTTCAGTTTAAGTCTGTATCCGTTTCTATCATGAGGATTTTAACTTGGAGCTCTTTGGCAGGGCTCAAAAGGAACGTAAGGAAACTCTTAGCATACTTAAGAACAGACACTTGATCAATCAAAAAATTAAAATAAATTACAGATTTGGACAAGAAAACATTCTAAAAATTATAACTTAACCTGAACAGGATCTTTAACATATTTGGCATCATGGGCTAAGAGGAAAGTGTGATTCACTCTCCACTAATAATATCCAAAGCTAACACTTAGCCCAAAGAACCACTGATGACGCAGAGTCAGACTGCAGTTTTCAACAGCCATGCTATTTTCCCATTCTGAAGCATCAACTGCAGTTGACTAGCCATTATACTGCTTGCACACATAGCCAGTATTGGCTTTGCTACAGAGTTTTCTATTAAATAGTCATCTGCAACAAGGAATGAGAATGAGACGAAGCAGCACAGGTGTGCATCCTGTTAAAATATTCATTAGATATGCAAATCAATTTCTCTCTCTCCTCAGGCAGAAAAGCTCTGTGAATCTATCATGACCATTTTAAAACACAGTTATTGCACTAAGACGAGAACAGAGCAGTTGTAAAAGAAAGGCTGTCAGGAGTGGATGTGGGTGCAGATACATCAGCAAAGTGCACAACAGTCATTATTGACCACAGCTGACTTGTGTCCTCTCAGCGCAGAGGGTGGTGACTAACAGAGCCCAGTCATAGCACCAGTGTCAAATCAAGAAAGAGAAGAGCACTTGAATTTAAGAGTTGCCAACCAGATTCCTTTGTGGCAGACACTTGCTGTTGTTAACGTGGTTATTCCTGTCTTCGCAGCAACCAACCCCTGAGCTTGCTGAAGCAGCAGAAGCTCCCTAGTTGAAGTCCAACTCCCCAATCAAAGCTCTTGCTCATATCTCCCTTGGGTTTCTCTACCCTTACAGCAGACTGTAAAGACTTGAGAATACAAGAGCCTTTCCACTCAAACTGCTCGGCTGCCTCGGTCATTACTTAGAGGATATTAACAAAGACATTTTGCAAATTTAAGGAAAAAAGGTACTTCTTAAGGATCTTATAAATGTTTACAAATATCTGAAGGGTGGGTGTCAAGTAGAAGGGGCCAGGCTCTTTTCAGTGGTGCCCTGGGATAGGACAAGGGGTAGCAGTCACCAACTGCAACACAGGAAGTTCCACCTCAACATGAGGAAAAACTTCTTCACTGTGAGAGTGACAGAGCCTGGCCCAGGCTGCCCAGAGAGGCTGTGGAGTCTCCTTCTCTGGAGACTTTCCAGACCCTCCTGGATCTGTTCCTGTGTGGCCTGCCCTGGGTGATCCTGCACTGGTAGGGGGCTTGGACTTGATGATCTCCAGAGGTCCCTTCTATTCTATGATTCCATCAGAAAGATGCAGGAGAAGTAACCTAGTTTACCTACATTACACAAAGCTCTAGAGGTAGCCCAATATAAGAGCAAATCTACAAAGCTATCTCAAAATATCAGAGTTACTGGAGTAGATTAACAAAAGCAGATTTCAAATCAAAGGATACTTGCAAGTGGGAATAGTGTTGAGAGAGTGCAGAAAAGACAAAAGAATCAATATTAAGATGAATACTATTCCTTTCACTATCTCTTAAGATTTATATGCTGCCACATAGACTGTAGTGACAATATTCACTTTAAGCACAAAGCAGGAGCAGTCAGCATTAAGCAAGATTACACAATTCACATGCGTAGAGGGTTCATGCTCCTATAAAGAGGACAGTGATTAAAAACAAAAAAAAGAACATACCATTTTAATGAGTTACAGCCTACAGAGATGTGCAAAAGAAAGGTCTATTCTCAGCAACAATTGTATTCTTCTTCTTTCAACTTGGCTTTTTGGTACAATTATTACCAAAGGGAAAGCATTTTATGATACATTTGTGAAGCTGAATTAATGAAAAAACCCGTTTCTTTGTTTAAAATAAATAAGAAGTCAGAAGAGCATAATAAAAGAATAACAGGAAGTAGATGAATTTTGTAGAAGAGTGCCAATGATCACTGATGAAAAGCAGTAAGAATGAGCCTTCCTAAAGAACGTGTGATTTATTCATGAACTATGCTCACAGAACAGAGCATATGAACAAAATCACTACTTGAGGCTTAATAGGAGTTGGACGATCATAGTCATCCTGGACAAGATTTTGGTTATATATACACAGCTTTTGGAAGCTATGAATTCATGGCCATGTCACCCTGTACACCAAGGAGTCCATTTAAAGACTACTGAATAACTGTCTCTAACTACATATTTAACATATAATTTATGATACACACACACACAGAGTGAATAAATTAAATCCTTATGGTTTAGAACGGGAACTGTCAGTTACAATTACCTGAGCTCTCCACCAGTACATATACCTCATCTGCCACCATCACACGTTTTCTTTCACCTCCAGTACTTACTGCTCTCAGTGTTAAATCATCTCACCTGTTCAGCATAAAATAAAGCTAATTATCAGCTTCATCAAAAAGAAGCAGGTAAGATGACAGGTTTGTAAAATTCACTAGTAACTTGGAAAACCTCAACTCTCAACAACTTTCAAGCCCTCTTTACAAGTCAGTAAGTCCTTTTTAGCTTCTTTTCCTTCGGACTGGAACTTCAGTGGCCAAGATCTTCAGCTTTATCATTAAATTCCACTGAGCCACTAGTCCCCATTCAAACAAACCCAGCACTCACGCTTACCTTCAGGCACCCTTTTAACACTACCAAATGCAACAGTATTGAAACACGCAGTAAATAAAGATACTAGCACACAGTCACCCCCTCCAAAGGAAAAAAAAGGGGGGAGGGGGGGAGTTTTAAATATAGTTAAAAGTTCAACAGCATTTTCAGTGACATCACAACTTTAAAGGAATCATTAGTGTTTGACACACAACTCGAATGGAAAAAGGCATCAATTTAGACATGTTGATTGTGTGGAGCCTGTAAAGGAAAAAAAAAACAAAACTACCACGAAAACCACACCAAATCATTACCTAAGCAATGTTTCAGAGAAGAAAAAACATTCTAATTAAAAATTGCTTGAAATAGGTGTTAGCAATCTAATCGCTTTATTTGTCAACCTTTCAAACACTGCTATCAGCCACCAATGACACCTAAGCTTGAGAAAGCTGTAATTACCATAGAGATTTTGTAAGGGAGATACAAATTGCAAGTATTTCAGTTTTCAATTAAAATTCACAGAAAACGGCAATAATTCCACAACATGCTGATGATCACAAAAACGCATCCTGAGTTTGTTTTTCTGTTCCCTCTTACTAAGTGCCACCGTGGAAGATGAATTCAAGAGAGAAAGGCCCTTCCTTCCCCTAAATTAGCTCCTCTTCGAACAAACGTGCAATTTAACTGTAGCAGGGAAAGGAGCCTGCTAAATACAGTGAGTATCCTGTCAGTTCCTACACAGCCGCGCTCAAGCAGGTAAGAGCTACCCTACCGTCTTCTAAATAAACAGAGAAGCAGCTGATCAGCAGGACTTCATCCTCAAGATTCTATTGTTTAAATTAGCGGAGAAAATCAACAGGAGGCACCGCCAAAAAACCAACAACCAGCAGCAGCTGAGCAGTGACCCAGGAAGGCCGGGGTAGCGATGGCACCTACACGCGGACGTGCTCCTTGAGAAGGGAGGATGCGGAGCGGGAGGGAGGGGGGAACGGGCCGCCCCGCACACAGACGGGGACAACTGAAAACGCGACTCATGGAGCAGGGCAGCGAAGGAGCCCCTCTAGGTGACCTGACAGCCGTGGGCACCAAGAGCCTGCAGGCCGACCGCACCATCCCCAGAGGACTCTGAAGGGCGAGAGCGCAGCGGCCCCACAGCCGCTCCGGGGGCAGTGGGGGTGACGCACCCCCAGCGGCAGCAGCCTCCGGGACCCCCCTCCGCCAGGGACCCCCCTCCGCCCGGGACCTCCCGGCAGCGCGACACGGCGCCCAGCGCTCCGCACCTCGCACCGCGGGGCCGGACCGCCGCCGCGCTCCCATCCCTTACCCGGCCCCGGGGCGAGGAGTCGCCAGCGGCCCCGGAGCCCTTCTGGGCGCTGAGTTCGCCTCGAAAGAAGAGGCGGCCGAGGAACGGGTCCCCCTCGCTTCAGCTCCCTCGCCCCCGCGGGCGGCGCGAAAAAAGGAGCCGGGGCGCGCGGCCCCGCCCCTTCGGTGGGCAGAGGAGCGCGGCCGCGAGCCGGGCGCACGCGCCGCCCACGCAGGCGGCGGAAGGTTCTGGAAGGCGGCCCTAAAGCGGAAGGAGAAGGAGCCGCCGCCTCCTCAAGGCCCCTTTGGGGAGGTGATCGCCGGCTCACGGCACGGCCTGCTAGCCTTTTTCACCCCCCCCCCCGGTTTCTCCCCGCGGGTGATGCAGGGTGGTTTGTAGCTCCTGAGGAGCGGCCTTAGGCTGCAGAGCTTCTGCTTGCCCCTGGAGAGAGCAGTGTATGGGGCCTCCTCGTTCTCCTGGTGCCCCACACAGCGGCTGCATTCTGCCTTCGCAGCGGCTGCATTCTGCCTTCGCAGCTGCTTTTGGTGATTCCTCAGAAAAGATCTCCTCCCTTCGGATGATCACAAAGAATGATTAATTGGCGTGTGTAAGATCAGTAAGTTTCCTGCCAATTAAATGTGACCGTTGTAAGCTTTTTCTAGTAGTAGACTTTATGTCTTTTAATTATTTATTAACTAGAGAAGAGCTAACTAACCCAGATATTATTAATGAGATTTAGGGCTTGTGACCCGGGGTGCTTGCCAGGCGGTGAACACATGACATACAGAGAGTGAGAGCACTGAATACACTGTGCTGACCCTCACCGTGCTTTGGAGACTCCCTCTCTTGGCTTCCCTACAGACCAGACTCTTGGTCACAGGCTTCACCAGTCACAGTGCCCAGGCCTGCTGTGCTCACCTTGCCCAGCTCCAGTGTGGCTGCAGCTTGTGGTAAGGGCCCTCATGCTCTCCATCACCTCTGCCTGACTCCCTGTGCGGCACAGATCTGCTGCTCCCCTCCCTGACCCTGCTGTGGTGCCTCAGTGATTGTAAAGTGATTGTAGTGATTGCAAAGCTTGACCTTCCTCAGTAGGCCAGCTTAGCAATGCGAGGTCATGTTTAGCCACGTACACGCCGTGGTCCCAATGATCTCATGTTTTACTTACCTTGTAGGTACTAACTTAGTATTTGGGGCTAGGTGTACGGGGTTTATTTATCTGGATGTATTCTAGTATCTGGTACTTGTTTGAATTCATGTAAGTGATCTGTATCAGTGACCTGGCCTCTTCATTAGCTGTCTTTGTGTAATCCACAGTAATTATCTTAGATGATTTGATGTTTTCTTCTAGCTCATTGACAAAATGTCAAGCAGTGGAGGACAAAGAACCAATTATATTAGGATCCTATCAGACTGCAGCTAAATGACAATTTCCCTCCAACTTCTCAGTTATTAATCCCTTAAATGCATTGTCTTAATTTCTTAATACATCACTGCCTAGAATATCAGGATTCCTTATTAGAGTATTTCTCTCTTACTTAAAACATCTTACCTTTTACTCGTGAACTACTAGAAAAATAAGTTGCTTTTAAAAGTTCACTAAAAACATTCTGATTTTTAAGCCAATCCTGTAATATTGGCAGGTGAAAAACTCAGTTACTATGTTTCTTGTATTTTCTTTTTCATAGCTAGTTGCAAAGTAATCAGGAATTTCTTAATAATTATGAGAAGCTCGTGCTTTCTAACACACAGTTGAATATTACTGTCTTATAATAAAAATGGAGTGTTATGCTACATAGAAGCCTGCATCAGTTATTGTTTTAACAATAGTTAAAATTAGTGCAAACTAATGAAAAAAATTTCTAAGACTTTATGCAAAGAAAAAGTAAAAACTTTTTTTTTTTTTCCTAATGAGTAGATAATCCTTTTTAATTTGGACTGAAATGATTTGATTTTCTCTGAGGTTAGCACACTACAACACAGTTTTCCAAAGAATGAGTGAATACTCAGCAGCCAGTTCTGTGTTGTGGACACAAGGGCATTATTTTTAGTTAAGCCAGGCAACAAGGTGGGCCACAGCTCTGACCTAAGCAATGCACTTGCCCTTATGTTGTACTTGAATAAATACACCCTCAAATTCATTGATTAAGGGTTATTTCTAAGTTAGCAGTTTTACCTCCCCAGAAAGAGTCTACCAGTCTCTTCTATGGAACAGACTGTGATCAATCCACAGTCTCCTAATAAGAGACAGAGATGTACAAAAGAGGAAATCCCAGACAGGAAAAAGAGATGATCATGAGCCTACCAAATAGCTTCACATTAGAATACTGGGGACTAAAGTGAGGTTTTTTTAAGCTGCCCTTATACTTTCCCATGGACTTGGTAAAAATTGACTGTAATTACTTAGTGCTGTAGAAAGTGATATTGAAGCCCATCTTGTGGAGCTCCACAGTTGCTACCAGGTCATCTCTGGCACCAATGTACATTTTCAAATGAATCCTGCAGGGTTTTTTTTCCCAGATTAGGCATAAGGTGCTTAGAGACTGGGGCACTTGTACCACATGTCCCAGTTCATGCAGTTGTCCTGACCAGTAGCTCTCTGATGCCTTGAGGCAAAAGTCACACACCCAACATTGTCCATGCACAGACAAATTTTACATTTGCTTTCATGTTGTGAGAATCATTTATCAATGAGTCTCATATGATGGACTGCTCCATAAACAAACAGTACCAGTTAGTCCTTGACTTAAGAAGTTGCCTTAAAACAAAAGAATGTTAAGTCATAATACTTCTCTTACTCCTTTACTTACTATCCAGTTATTTCCTAATCTTTAGTGTAACAGTCCTTCGGGATGAGAAATTTTTTCTTACTGCACTTAAGAAATTAAGGAATGGGTTGTTGATTATTTGCCTATATTTTTCTTAGTATAAACTATTTTTTTTTTTACTTTTTAAATTCAACTTCAGCTGATTTGATGGGATTTTCCTGATAATGCTGCTCTATACCAACACTAAAATACCTTTATTTATATTATTATTTTATGGAGAGCTGTAAAAACTACTGAATTTTTTTTTCTTATCCAGACACACTATATACACAATTTAAGCCACAGTTTTCTGTTCATCATGTTAAAAATAATAAAAAAATATTTTAAAATGTGTATAAAATATCAGTAACTGCTCATTTAAAAAAAAATACTTTCCAGAGAAAATTCATGGAAGTCTAATCCCAATTTCTGTCAAGTGTGTAATTCAGTATAACAAACAAACTACTGTTTACAATAGCAGGAGACAGGACACGCTGGTGGACTGACACAATCTCTCAGTGCCTTCCCCAGTGACAGTATGTGGAACCCTGTGTAATCGTTTGAACAACGAAAGCAGGAATTAAACCAGTACTGTTTGATCTCAGAAGGTTGTCATTTATACCCATGCACTTACAGTCCTTTATTATATTCCAGTTCCTGCAATAAGATAGGCAATGCACAAGTGAGTGTACAGACTGTCAGTAATAAC
The DNA here is from genome assembly GCA_024336885.1 of Actenoides hombroni. Classification (NCBI taxonomy): domain Eukaryota; kingdom Metazoa; phylum Chordata; class Aves; order Coraciiformes; family Alcedinidae; genus Actenoides; species Actenoides hombroni. The sequence goes on along the minus strand of WUAM01000431.1, from coordinate 55,614,846 downwards.
CCATCAAGTGCAATACATACTTTTTTATTTTCTTTTGTAATGGATCACTTTTTAAATGTTTCATGTTAATTTTTTGTTATTCAAAAATTAAAAAGAAAGCAAATCACTGAAATCAATAACAAAAAAGCCCCACCCCAAGTATTGCAACTTTCAGTTCTTAACGAACTGCTAATTTCAATCTACCCTGTATGCAAATGTTGAGCACAGCATCTGCAAGTGCCCCACGGGCTGTCTTCTCAGCCACTTTCCCACAGAAACCACTTTATAGATTTTCATTGGCACAAGTAGGTTTTTTCTTCAGGCCCAGAAAAGCCTGAAGGATGAGACCTGTTATCTGCTCAAAAATGCCATTTGGTTTTTGATTTACAGGGACAAACTGAGACATGAGAATACTTGGAGACAAAAACATACCTCTGTGCCGTCACTTGAGTTGTTCACTGCAGGCACAAAGGACGGAACAAAGGTTGGGCAGCTAGTATCTTTTACACATTTCTCAGGCACAGCACAAAGAGATGTGAAGATTTTGTTTCCTACCCAAATGCGTCAGCCAACAGAGAAGGGAATGAATACAAATTTAATATGCTTCTGGTCAAAGTTCAGCAAAGAATCTTGTTTTCTTCTGCTGACTAATACACACTGATCTTAGGGTACTCAGCTGTGTAAAATAGAGAATGAAGAAACTTAAAGTACAAATTCTTACAGCTTTGTTCTTTGTTGTGGCACCTGCAGTAATTTTAAAATTCATTTCAGTGCCTTTCTCGTCCCTTTTCAGTCTGTTTCTGTACTTACCCTGAAATTAATTGTTAACCAAATTACTTGTAGAGAAACAGTGAATTTTTTACACAACATTCCCTTCAACATCCATTGTATTTCACAGTCTGTTCTTCACTGAAGGCTGTGTATTGGTATTTACTTCATTTTTGTAAACAAGAAGCAATGTTTTTAATAATCAACATGGGTTTTTTTACATTCTGAAGTGCAAAAATACACACACTGACAGCCACAAAGTAATTGTAACTGGTGGGTGGGGGTGAGCCACCTTACATTTGTTTCTTACTGTTACAAGCAATACAACTGGCAGGTGTTTGTGCTGACATTTGCTTAATATGAAAATATACTTAGATGAAAATATGCACTATCAGACATCTCTAGCAGTCATTCTCACCATTTTCTTCTAGCTTGTAAACACATGGGTACAGGCATAGAAAACATCGTTAAGGTCACATTAGTAATAATTTAAAAATGGTTTTAAATTATGATGATGTTCTTTCACATTTTCTAGAATAGCTTGTTCGGTGAAAAGCTGGAACAGTGCTGTTCACAGCTGGCTTCTGGTTCTGTTTCCTTTATTCTTCCACTCCCTGCACACCTTTTCCCCAGCCCCACGGCAGTGGTTCCTCACACCAATCCCATGAGCCAAAATCCTCTCTTTGTTTTACAGCACACAACCTGTCGTTCTGCTGCACAGTCTACTGCAGCCTTCTCATTTCCCACATAGGCTGAGATTCAGGTCTCAAACGATATCAAAAAGTGAAGCATCCCTGTTCCAGTTTCATACAAAGCACTGCATTTCAGACGTACTTGTATGCAGCAAGCCAAAGGGGAACTTAGCAGTTTACCACAAGATTTTACTGTCATTATGAAGTAGTAACAAGCTGTGAGTTCTTTACCCATTTTTACACTACATATCATGATTAAAATGCAATAGTATCTAATGTGGTGACATATTTTCTTAAGTATTAGCCCATGCAGCCTTACAGTACAAACAAGGCTGTGGGCATGATCAGAATGGGAACATGTGCCTTGGCAGAGTAAGCCTGGATTCTCCTTTACTGAAAGGCACCAAGATCAATTGCTTTTTTTTTCTTAGCTGTACTTATTTTGTCTTGCCGTCTGTATCAGCATCTTTCCTGAAATTCCACATCTGTCTTGTATCCTTCTCGATTCCATTTACTATCTATCTATCTTACTGGTCCCATTTGCCCTTACTCTGTAATTTCCATCTCTCCATGCTGTTTACACGCATTTGATTAAGGTCTAGCACCTCCTCCTCTTAGCAAGAGAGCTAGACCCCAAGTGTGTCTAAATCACTTTTTCCTCTGAAATGGAGCATGTCTACTTAGAAAAGTCCTTCTTTGCTGTCCTGTCATTTACATATTTTTAATAATTATATTTAATAAATATCATACTATTGTAAGGAATCAAATAGAAATACAACTTTAGATGCAATGACAAATCACCTGCTGTTGGGTTTAGTTTGTACCTACAGAGGTAAACCTCTCCTTCACAAAAGCAACTGGTAAAGACAAACAGCTCTCCTTAGTGCTATTTATCTTTTAAGATCCTTCTCCATAATGGAGTAGTAACAGAATTTTTTTCACAGAGAGACAGTAGCATTTCTGCTATAAAGAGACCTTTATTAGATTGAGGGGAAGAGAAAATTTGGCTGCTACTGAGATTTTGAAATCTCAGTGCTCCTTTCAGAAGAATGGAAGTTGATAACTGATGAAGGGACCTTTGAGGGACTCCAGAACTTATTTTATGTTAGTCTAATAAAAGTGTAGCTGCTTCTACATTCCACTGTCTAGTAGAGTTGGCAAGAACTACATTTTTCAATAAATCATTTTCAGGCCTCTTTTGATTTCTGTTCCCTTGTGTCAATGATAGGTTTCTGAAAAAGCAAAAGCAAAAAATTCTCCTAGGCTGTTTTTCAGTGGTAAGGACTAGACACAATGGATCTCCAGTGCTGTCATGCATTCACAAGCACTCACAGCTGTATGAAAGGTGTGCTTATAGTAACAAAGCTCCCAGTACTGTCTTGGCTAAGTAACACGACAAGCTATTTGAGATACTACTTGGAGCATGGGGACCTGTATGGCGTTCTCATTCATTGCTCTTCCTCTTTCATGTATGACCTGAACGTGTCACTCTGGGTCTCCTTCCTATCCTGTTCCTTATCTGCTTTGCTTGCAAGTTCTTCAGAGGACATAATGTGTCTTACCAAAGTGAGGCACCCTTGTTGTTTGAGAACTGTGTGCTACAGTTTTACTAAGTGGATAAAAATAGATAATTCAATGCTTTGTGTACAACATATGTTTCTTACTTCTCAAATAGTACAAAGTAAAACTTTCAGTTGGCCAGACACCAACTGTTAACAAACAGCCACCCCACCCTCTTCGTTACAAAGTTTGCCATCTGCTCCAAGGGTAGCTATTAGAGTGGCATTTGTGACATTTGTCAGTACTGCAAACATTTCACCGTCATATTTTTCCAATGATCATAGAGCTCGGGCATGATGGACATTTACCAAATGTGCTTTTGAATTTGATACAGTTTTTCCTTACTTTGGAATGAGAAGGTTATAGCAAGAGATTCTTTAATCAATGATAGGATTTGCTTGGTTTGTACACTTCTATCAGGTGTGGTACCATACATGGAAGTAGGGCCCAAGTATAAGAATCATACATAGAGCTCTTGATCAGGTTACTTCAGCCTTCTTTATCTGCCCGTATATAAAACACCTATAATATTACGCCTCACCCGAGAGCATTGCAAGCCTTAGCATATCATAAACTTTAGATGAAAACTATCTGTAATTGTTATTATTGCTAATTATCTTACTTGGTCTTGAAATGCTACTGGCATAGTCCATTCGTGGAACTTCTTTCATAAGTGCCCCAACTCAGGATAAAAGACATTAATTTCTAAAGAAGAGTATGTAAATAGAAGTATACAGTATATTATATTTAGTATAACATAAACATGCTGTCTTCTCACCAGTCAACTAAATAGGAGAACACTTTTCACACGTAAGCTTTAATATGTTACACATTTTGCTGCTTCCCATGCTGACCAAGGACTACATTTATATGCATTACATGCCACGTTCATTGCAAGCTAATGCATTATACAAAAATAATTTTTAAAAATTAAATATTTACGTTTCTTTGAAGGTTTAACACCAGATATCCCTAATGGCTGCATTTTCTCATTCCTACACTTTGCAGTAATTGGTTTCCTCACCACGTAGTCTGTGGTGATTTTCCAATTAATTGCCAACCCATCTGACCACCTTTACTCAGTGTTTTATTTCTGCCTTGTAAGAAAAAAATTTAGCAGATATAAAAAATGTCATGGTAATGTTTTTGACTGCTTACGAATCTGCAAATGCTATGCAGACATTAATTAAGTCACATAATGGTATTTATCACACACTACTATGATTGATGCAAGTACTTTGCAGACTGTATATGTGTTGGCAATTCAAAGTGCAGCCTCACAGGGATTCCCAGGCCTGAATTTCATTGAAGTCCACATAGCAGTTAGTGGGAATTTTAACTCATAACATCAACAATGTGACACGGTACCCAGCAAACTGTGACAGAAAACAAATGGCAGTGTGACAATGGTGAAATGGCACAAAAGCTACTCATCCCATTGAGTCTTCACATCCTTTGTATGTACGGATTTTACTGTACAGAGGGTTTTAAACTACTCTCCAGAAAACAGGAATTAGGATAAGGAAGGATGTCTTGTGCTGCAATGCCTTGCTGAAATAAATAATAACAAGAACCACTGAAGAGAAAGCCTTACAAAACTTAGCTGTACTGGCTCTGTTTGGTAGGGTTTCATTTTAGGCCTTAATCGCAGGAGCGAGGTTTCTTCTAAATTGTTTGCATTTGCTTCTGAATATCTGGAAATTTGCTTGTTAAGTGTTCAGGTGGAGGAAAAAACCTTCTAAGGTGCAGAAAGGAGTAATGCTGTGCAGCCAGTGGAAAGAAACATTCGAACAATTATACACCCTACTGCTTCAAGTCGTATTAAAACAATCTATAAGCTAATTCAGTGCTAACACAATGTCTCATAAATGGTAAACGGCCCGGATGAACATCCTGGCTGAGCAGGCTGGATGAACAACCTTCCAAGTTAAGAGATACACTATCATTGCATTGTTCAATAAGGTTTTAACTGCCAGTTATGCTTTTATACCTGGTATATATAATCAGTGTTTCCAGCGCACAGATTTGTTTTCAGAATGTGTGTCAGACAGTTCAGAAAATATTACATTCTCCAGTCTTGCCTATAATTTTCACAGTGGTCCTTTAATTTTTCCAATAAAATGTACATTTGGACTACTTGTGCCTAGTTCTAAACATAGTGCTTAGAAGAAACAGATCGTAAGAGAAGGAAAACTTAACAACTACCAACTAAGATTGTGAAGTTTTACAATGTTTTACCTGTCTTATTTGATTCTCTTATCTTCTGGTACAAGCCAGTTAGAGGAAGAGAATCAAATGGATTAAAATGGAGGTTTAAGAGCATTTTAGTATAAGCCTAGCCCCTGCTCCCTCCTCCCCACCTCTGCCAGCTCCAAACATAATTTTTAGCCAATCCTGTGGGTTTGGTGTCAAACATGCAAAACTTGTGCACAAACACTGAATTTACACTAGAAATAGCTGGGTTATTTAAATACTCCCCCTGGTTTTGTTGAAAATCATGTTCCTAGCTAGCTCTGGGTAACTGATTCATTTCTGCTAAAAACACAAACCAGCACCAGTATCATTACATAGGGGACAATTGTAAAAGACGTTGAAAAAATATCATCACTGAGGTGATTTATCCAGAATGCTCACTACAAACATGCTGCAGCTCATAATAACATGGAATCCACACTCTAACGTCTTTCACTGTCCCCAGCCAGACAGTTTAGGCCTAAAGTTTGACCTAAAGAGGAGGTAAACAAAGAACACCCTAAATGAATGATAGGACAATACGGACTTTCAGAGCCTAAAATATCTATCTGTGTGGTAAAGATCCATAGCAGAATCCTGGGAAGATCTAAGACAGTATGTTGACCATACTTCACATGAAGACCAGAGAACAGTATGATAAAAAATGAGAACTGTACCCTGTTCTACTGCACTTCTAAATGTTGAAGTTCTTTATAATTTCACACAGGGCCAAGAAGGCAACAGGGTAACCTGCTACTAGTCAGTGTGACACTGATAAATAACTTCGGTTGAGCATTGTGAAATTCTGTTTTGTTGGATTTTTCTGTTAATAAAGGAAAGAGAAGCACTTTAACTGGAACATAATGGGGCACTAATGATCTGGGTACTGATTAGAAAATAGACAAGGAAGGAGATGAAAGGAATGCAGAAGTTGAAAATGCTGGTTGGCTCAAATTATCAAACGAGACTTTGCAGCCCAGGGACCAGCAGTGCAAGATGTAGGAACTCAACTGAGATTGAGAGTTAATGTGTTTTAATTTTTCTAAGGAAGGTATTCTTTTCTTTCTTTTCCCCCTTAATTCACAAGCAGTTAGTTACATGAATGTCTGAAGGCTTGTTTTGAAGTAAGTACATCTATCTTGGAAGACAAAAGATTGTAAAAGTGAACTCTCAGATCTCAAATCAAAAAAATCCAAGTTGTGTTCTCTTAATTTCGTAACTCTTTGGGCCTCAGTGTATGGTTTTAGTTGATTGGCAATGGCTGTGGGATGTTGTAGAATTGCCTGACATAGCAAAGTTTGCCTCAGAGTTTAGCAAGAGGCTAATACGAAGATCTATTAAAAATAGGAACTTATAAATCAAATTACTGTAGTTTCTACTAATATTTTCTCCTATTTTTCATATTATGGACTTCTCATTGACTAATTTTCTGATTTCCAAGTGTCTGTTTGGGAGAGTTTGACTCTCCCTTCTGTAATGTAACCATGTGTGCTACTATGTGGATAATTTTTTAGGTAATCACATGGGGAAAAAGATTGTTTTTGTAACTTACAGCTCTGTAAACTGATCTTGGAATGTGAAAATCCCAATGAAATTTTTGTTTGTTTGTTTGTTTGTTTTGGGGTTTTTTTTGGTATGCCTTGTGCTTCATTGTTTCTAATAGCACAGCCAAGATGTCTCATGAAGCATAGTTAAAGATGTGACTACAGTTACTATTTCCACATACCTCAAACTAAGTGTTCTGCTACTGCAACTCATTTAGTTCTTCTGCTGAGGCACCAGTTAAATACAATGTCTTCTCATGACTGTCTTGATTTTGCAGGCTGACAAAGGGTGAAGAGGTATTACAACTTCCTAACGTTTTTGTTATTTCCCTTTTCCTGTGAGGCAAAGTTGTTGGATTTAATCTTCTTCAGAACATTTTCCACTTTAAGAATAAACACAAGAATCTCAGTGCAATTCTCATAAAGAACTGATGGGAAACTCTAAAATTTGAAGATGATGCTTAATGCCGCCTTGCAGACTTAGTAATGAGCCCTTACAGATCTGCCGATTGAAAATTCATCTGCCTGCCTCGTCCCTGAGATATCTTTAAATTAATAAAACTTCCAAAGACTTTTTTTCCTAATTTTTCATGATGTTTCTATTTGATGAAAAAGTAAAGCAAACCAAAGCAAACTGTGGAGATAAAGTAAAACATGAGAATCATGACTGCTGTCAACCCAGGGAACATCGGTAAGGGATCTCCAGTTTGCAGATGAAATGACAGCATCATCTTTCATATCCTGGAGTATCAGTAGAATCAGCTGTAAGATTCATTAGCTGGGATATTCAAAGAGAAGTACATGGAATAATGCTCCTGGTGCTACTTGCTTTAAATTTGCAGCCTTATCATTGTAAAAATGGAGTGGTATTCTAGTTCTGAAAACTTACAGATCTAGTAAATACTTTAAATATATTTAAATATAAATAAACATGTAAGAATAAAGTTGGAAGAATGTTTAAATATTAGAAGAAACTTTCAGCTTTTTCACATTGCTGTCTGCAAGCCAAGTAAGTTCATTTATCTCTCTGTCTTTTTTTTTTTTTTTTTTTTTTTCCCCACAGAATTATTTTAGGTCTGGAATATATCTGGAAAAGCCAAGACAAGAAAAGACTGCCCAGAAAGACAAGGTGGTACGTACCATCTGTCATGCTTCCCAAATGTTAATTACTTATGAATAAGATTTAAGATCAAAATGGAAATGAAAATGATCTTCAAAGTGTAACTGAAGAGCCATGGCTGTAATTCAGCTCTCTATGTCTTGATCCTCTTTTTCTAACACTTCAGTTGAAGTATGATACTTGGACTTTTTACAGATTCTGTATTTCAGCATACACTACTCAGCTGGTAAAAATTTCTGCAGCACCAAAGGGTGATATCTGTTTGGAATAAATGTTACAGGAGGTTTTGTATTTATACAAAATTCAGATTGTAATTAAAGGTCTTTAAACAGTCATTTTTTTTTCTCCCCTTGATACTATGTAAAAAGAAACAACAGTTAATTTTTTCATATTTCACTGATACTATTAAAACTTTAGGATGGTTGGGACAGAAGAAAGGAAGACAAGACTATTAATCTAATTTTGAACCTATAGATGCGAACTGTTGGAGACAAAGCAGCTCAGTAATTCTGATTCCAAGATACGTCCAACACTGAACAAAGTATATTCTTTTACCCTTAAGATACAGAATCTTTTTTTTTTTGTAATAACTTCTGTTCACTCCAGATTTTGCCCTGAGAGGAACAAAGACTGCACAAAAATATCTAATCTTCAGAGGTTTCTATATTTTACAAGGAAAAATTCCTGCACAGAGAATAATCACTTGAAAAGAACTTATTTACTTAGCCCTCAGGTAGAAGAGTTCATGCACACAGAGAAAATCCAGATAGTGTCTTAACTAGAGTCGTGTGTATCACACACACAACCTCTATTCGCTGCCCTAAATATGAGTAACAGCTTCAAAGTAGCTGCATGCAAAAGCATCTCTGTGGAAGGAGTTGAAGCTAATTGGAGCTATAAAATGTTTCCCAAAAAGCCTTATAATATTTGATGCTGTAAGAACGGAAATCCTAATGTTCAGGTTTTCTTCGAAGAACTGTTTCTTTGTATCCTTTGCTCGGAAAAGACAAACTGGCTGTTCAAAGCCCCTTGTTTTGCTTAGGAATGTTTTTGTTGTTACTGCCCCGCAGTGGCTCATTGGAATATGTATGCAGGGCGGTTGTTTTTTTCTGCCTGAGCAGGCATTTGAAGAGGGGGAGGGTTGCCAGGGAATCTTTTATTTTCACGCAGTCTGCCTTGCTAATGATCTACAGTTATAGGCAAATACAGCTATAATCCAAGATCACATTTTCTTTCCCGTCCTTATTAAAGAGCCAATGTATTCCTCTGCTCAATGTATAGATTATATTTTCTGCTTACAAATAGTTCTTTAGATTAGATGAAGTAGAAAGATCTAGTAGATAAATGGGAGACTGATTCAGAGAACAGGCATTTCATTGAGCCCTACCAGTGACAGCGAATCCTGCAGTATGCCATGAATGGTAAAATCCTCAATGAGTGTAAATACACATCCGTGTGTGTAAATACTCCTTTCACACACTGTTCTTCTCTACATACTTTTCTTGACTAAGACTTACTCTGAGAACAAAACCAGAAATACCTTACAATCTCAATAAATGTTGTTGTGTGTTGTATATTTAAGACATACATTTAACAGCCATGAACTGGTTTTTATGTTAGTGGTCTGATCGTTTTGTTAATACTATGATTTGGCACAGCTGACACATTGCACAATGAACCAGATTCTCCTGTGCACTGTGGCTCTGGACTGCTCTGCCAGCATCATCCATCTCCCAAGGCAAAGAGGAGGCTCCAGTCACACACATTCTCATACCAGTGCAACTCTTTGCTGTGGCAGTAGTCAGCTAAATGAAGGCTTAGCCTGGAATATCACAGTGCCAGTTTAACCTCCTGGCACTCTTAGCAGTGAACATGGTACCTTCTTTCCATACAGAGACACTGGCCTTTGTGCACAGCAGCATCAGCATCGTGGTACTATAAGAACAAGTATAAAATTACTTCTTTCAATTATTTCTCCTACCACTTCTTGCAGATTTGAGTGTAGATACACTTAGTTCTATAGTCAAGTATATATTCAACTTGCTATCAGATTAAAATAGGAAAAAGTACTCTGGGATTCATGACTGCTTTCAGTCAGTGAAGCAGGGAGAATCTTACAAAATATCAAGTCACCCTTCCTTCTGACCTTGATTTGCAATATACAATTTAGTGAATCTCACATCACATCAACTGCTCAGTGGGTTAAAAAGATCAGTGAGCTTACCTGCCAGTACGTATGTAGTTTACCTCCTTGTTTGGAGTTCAGCTTGTCAGCATACTAGTGATCTGTGCTCCATCTGTATATGGAAGCAGAAATGTTCCCTTCTCATAGTACATAGGCTAGCACTGCACTGTAGTTCCCATTTCAGCTGAAGGATGTTTATGGGGCTGAGCATACTTGTGCTGTCATCCTAATTTTTCTACATTGTTATTGTACCAGCACAAAGTTCTTGCAATGTGTTGTTTAAAATGCTGGCTGCTCAGCAAATGATCTAGTGCACACAGCATTGTAATAATACAGAAATCTGCATGTTGAATTTCAATTATGCTTTAAAGCTTTCTAAACAGAGTGCTTACACTTTCTTTTTAACATGCAATGAAATGTTAGGGTTTTTGTGGTTTGGGTTTGGGGGTTTTTTTTTCTTCTAGAAACATCAGCGTGGCAGCGCACTAGAGAGCTTCCTTCTGTTTAAGTGATTGTTTACTTCAGCTCCTATGCCCTGTGGAAAGCCTGCCTAGCAAGTGACCATGTTATAAAAGAAACTCACTCTGTTTTCAAATCAGTTAGTGCATTATGTCTCTCTCATGAAAGAGAGGAAATTAATTCTGTGAAATCCTTTTAAGTTTCCAGTGTTTAAATAGCCAGTGCAGTAATGTGTTTTGGGGTTGGTACAGAGTAAAAAGGTGCCCTATTACGAGATTTGTTTGGAGGAATTTGTCACTGGTGCATGCAGGCAGCATGTGATAGGGATTCAGTGCTCGGGACAGGAAACGAGAATCATTATTTATTACTTTAAACTAAGGTTTGCAACTCGGTAGCAATTATCCTTTTTATTCTGGGAAACATTTGGATGCATCACTCTCTGGCAGGCTAGATTTCATTGTCATTCTCATAGTGCAAAAAGAACATCTTTAATAACTTCAATAAAACATGAAGGGGAAATAGCACAAGGATGGATTCAGCCATGATGGCAGGGAGGAGGGAGCAGGAAAGGCTTTGTACTGTAGCACTGTCACAAAACACGGCCACCACAGATTTAACACTGGAATGTAGGAAAGGAGTTCTCCCAGCCTAGAAAACTAAGACGATGCAGCGGTGACCAAGTACATGGGTTGGTCTGTATGCCATAATGGCAGCAGTGTGCAGAGGACAGGAGTAAAGCCTGGGAGCAATATAATCATGCTAGTGTGGCTGAATATAATCATGTTAGCCTAGTTTGAAAGGTAGAGCTAATCTGCCCTGCTGCAAATTGCTCTGATGAAGCCATAGTGCTTCAGGGATCTCTACACTCTACTGCACTAGTCTATCTAGAGAAGTCTGTGATCTGCCAGGTGGGGCTGAAGTAAGTTGGATTAGGATGATGCCATATTTCTCAGTAGTAGCAAAATTACAGGCTGAGACAGGAAAGTATTTTTAAAGTTGGAGATTGTTAAACGATAAGCCAAAATAATTTTAGGCTTCAAAAAAAGTGTAAAATAAGAAATACAAGAACCTTCTTTCCCTTTTGTAAGACCCTAACTGTTACTATATGGTTCTTCAAGATAATGGACAAAGGACCAATGAGAACCCAAGTTCTCATTAACAACATTCAAAGAGAAGAAAGAAAGAAGCCATAAACTCTGAATAACCACTTCCATAGCCTCGCTTCCAGTGGGGGCAGTTTAGACCCCACTAGTGGCTTACAAAACAGCTTAGGCTCAAGGTGAAGACAAAGCATATGAAAATCTTCTTCCAAATAGTTTTAAGAAAATAAGAAGAAATACCATGCATAGTTGGTCTCCAAGACAACAAAGAAGCAAGAGGTAGAAGTAAAAGTGAAGGAAGTCAGATTTTAACTTTCATCTTGTGCACCATAAATTAAAAATGTGAGCACTACACTATGGAAAAGTTTGTCAGTGCATTTCAGGGGCCCTGGTGACAGACCAAACCACTTCAGCTCTCATTTTATTCAGTTTAGTACAATGTCACCCAAGTGAGGTGAATAACTTTATAATCCACAGAAACCTCCAACACTGTTTCTTGGTTTACAGCACACATGCATTCAGCTTTTAGAAAGCAAGAAAACCAAGTAAAATGTTTGGTTTTTTAATAACTAATGTATCTAATGATAGTCCTGAAACACTGCAATAGATTGAGATCTGTATTCATTATGCTTAAATAATTAATCCATTGACATGGCTGTGATGATGATAAGGGGAAACTAACTGCTCCCCAGTGTCACAAGACAGAACCTCCAAAATTTAACACTGAATTGTGATAAAGCATCTTCTTACAGCCAAGAAGACAACCAAATGCAGAGATCATAACCATGATTATTAGAATAATGATTATCCCATATTCTCAGGCAAAACTTGGCTTCCACTACAAAGATGGGTGTTAAACCAAACAAGACAGAAGGAATGTTTTTGGGAGCAGCCAGATTTTAAATTCAAGTGACAATGGAAGAAGATGCCATACAAAAAAGGACTAGTTTACCCAGTAGCAGGGAGGGAAGAACAGAACCTGGTCTCCTCTGCATACACTCGAACAAGAGAGCTGCTTACAGCAAAAGGGCAAGAGGACATCACCCCTTGTTTCTTGTATATGCCTTCCCACTTCTCAAACTGTGTATTTCCAGAGAGGTTTCTGTGCTATAAATGCCAAAACAGAAGAAAAACTCACGGTGACAATAAGCCTCAAAGAGGGGTAGAAATTCAAGATACAGCATTGTGTTTGGTGTTGCTTCACTTAGTATGCTAATTTTAGTTGATCCCATTCTGCAAGTATGACTTCCAGTGAAAGACTGTGTAGGAAGCCTGGGCTTAACTTTACCCTTTACCTTTTTTTACCTTTTATCAGAGACAAAATTAATTTCAGTAGCACTTTTGGGTGTCCTGTGCTATTCTAACAGCATAAAGCTGCTTGAAATTTGCTCACTGTTAAGCCAGACATAGATCTGTTTGTGTCGGTTGAATGAGCTAGAACCACAAACCAGCTAGAGCTGGTGAGTCTAATCTGAAGACTGTTTTCTTCTGAGGCACAACTCTGGTTTTGCACATCTGTGTAATATGTATGAACATCTTTAAGTTTATCATGAGGTTGTATTTTTATTTTAAAACAATTAAGGCTAAGAAAAATATCTGCAAGCACACAGTATTTGTATGACTAGCTCTTACAAGTTTCACCACTAAGAGATAAGTTAAAATGGATGGGAACACCTGAAGGAGACTAATTCTGGCTAATTTGTTTTTGTCACTGCTACATGTATATGTGTCAGTGGTTAGTGATTCATTTTTGAGGAAATGACTGGTAAATACCAGTCCAAATTACTCCAGGAAGGAGTGGATAGACAGGAGGATAGCAATTTCTCATGTATCACAGGGTTATAAAAGCAAGTTAATGTTAGAGGGGTTGAGTGCTGGAACATAGAGTCTCACAAATACAGTAATACTTGGTTTTGTCTTATTAGTAGACAAACACTGAAAACATTTCAGAAATGTACTAAATAACTCTGGAGGAAACTTAACACTAGTCTGGAAAACACTCAGCTTTGCTTTCATTTCATATTAGTCATTGTGAGAACTGTCTTCCAAGATACTGAAGGTATTATCATGGTTGACTATGTTACACTTAAAACCCTCAGGGTAGCACTACACTTACCTGTGCATAACCTGCAATCAAATATGAAAAATAAATATTAAGGCACATTTGGGAATCCCTGAGGCCTTGTTTGAGTGGCTTATGCTGTCAACTTCAGTTTATATCATGTTTTAAATTTGGCAGACACATCAACAGCAACGGATACTTTTTTTTCAGTTCAGACAAACCATTTTGTTTAACTATGGCTAGAATGTGCCCTGAATTACACGGCAGTACAAATTACAGGTTGAGCTTTTTTTCCTTCGTAGAGCAAAGTGAGATATTTTTAGTTCAGGTCTAACACAGATCGCAGCCTCTGCTCTTCATTTACAACACGTCGCAAGCAAATTAAAAGAAGCAGAAGTAGAGAAAGACTACAGTACTTCACCTTTGCCTTTTTATACGCTGACCCATGGCTGTGGTCAGGAGAAAACAATATTCTCCGAGGAGATCTACAGTCTATTTCTCTGTTTCACATACTGAAGCAGTGCAGAGCTCATTGGGAATTGTAAAACATGGTGATAGGTGGTTAAAGTCCAGTTAGACAGCCCCATAATGTATATGCTCAAGAGGTAACCATCAGGCTGGCATTTATTGCTGCCATGCCTGTGTGGTTTTGGCTTAGGACACAACTGCCCACAGCGTAGCTAGAAATCTGGATAGCTCTGACTTCTGTTAAAGGATAACCCATAAGAACTTGAGGAAGGTTTTACTGAGATCAGCTTCTGGTCTTACTCTCCTCTCATTTGCGGTAAGTCTGTCACGTAACAGACATTCCTGTTATCGGTGCAGGATAAGATTTAGGCTTGATCTCATTTAAATTTTATCCACATAGCTGTTGATCAGCTGTTGTTATTCACACATCTATCCCAGTTCTAGAGTTATCTGTTTAACTGCTGTCGTACTGATGCCAGGGTATGCCAGTAGAAATATTTTATACCTGTGTAATTGGATCTACACTAAAGCGATTGAAATAATGATAAAAGCAAAGGCTGGTCTTGTCTGTGCAGCGAATTCTCTGAGCAGAAATACATTGCTATAAGCAGGGGTTCAGGCACACAAGTGAGTACAAGAGAAATGCATTAAAGCATAGTATCGGCTTACCCATAGCAACTGCTACCTGTGTGGGCTAAGCCTTGGTCAGTGCAGGATGGGAGCGAGCTACAAAGCTTAAGCTCGTGTTGTTTACCAGGCCCTTGCCATGGGCAGAGGGCACTGACTTGGTCAGCTGCTTAGGTCAGATGATGGATTGTATTGTTAAGCTTCAATAACTCGTGAGCAAGTCCGAGTTCCCTCTTTATGTACTTCCAGCAACTTCAGTCCCTCTGTGGTAATGCTGTGAAGAGCGAGCAGCTTTTTCTCTGGTTTGCCTTACCCTGCCTTTACGTTTATTCAAGGCATACAAACAAATCAAAAACATGACAGTGCTTTTTTTTCCAGTATCTCTCTTCTCTAAAAAATGAATGTAATGAAGACAAATAGCAAAATTTTTTCCTGCCAAAAAATCCAAAGTATGTGTTCATGATAGCAAAACTTGAGTAACATGAATATGGGTGCTCTGAATAATTACAGTAATGCAAATCTCAGCTATGTCTGTGCAGTCAGAGGTTGTCCTGTCGAGTTCTGTATTTGAAGTTATTGATAATGGTGATAATCATAACAATGAAGATGATTATAAATATTTATGGATTATTTTAAAATGTTATTCATAAAGATACACTTCGGAACTGAAGCAGAGGCAGTTTTTCCAGGTTATGCTCAAGATCCATTGTTGGGCTGGAAACAGAGCCCTTCTTATGATTTTTCAGCCCACTCAGTTATTCTTTCTCTCAAACTATGATTCATTTTCATATAAATATTACTGGATATTATTAGATATTATTACTGGATATTATTAGATATTATCTGATCAAATTGGATCAAATTATCTTCTATCATTAATATATAGCCAATATAATATCTGAACATAAAAATTGATTAATCAAACGGTATAACACTAAGGATTATTTTGGTCCATGAGTTTACTTTGTAAAAGAAAAATCAAAATACCTTCAGAAATGTTAGTGACATCATTTGCCATAATAACCTGAAAGATGTGGTCTTGAAAACTCCTTCATACTTAAATCTACTCCAACAAGAATACTGAAAGACTTTAAAATGTTTCCAAAGAACACAGCTAAGAATATTAACAAAACCTTAGCAGCATGTAATGCAAATTACAAGGAAAATGTTTGCAGAAGTATGTTTTTTAGGAACGTGTACTTTAAATGCATGAAGACTTGTGTGGACTTGTGTCCTGTATGTGAGTAGTACTTTTTTTTTGGTCAGTTGCTTGATTTCTAATTTCTTTGTCAAACAACTTTGAACATCAGTAATGACTTTTCCTGTTGCTCTGTAGTCCTGTTTTCAGCTTTTAGTTAACTTTCAGAATGAGTTCATGAAATTTAGGGGACTTTCACGCTCAAGTTCTGCAAACTCTACTGATACAGTTAAAGCAATGAGACCTAAAATTCGCTGATTAATTTCAGTTTAAAAATAGTTATAGGAGTTCAAGAGGGTGAAATCTTACTCACATAAATCCTCTTTGCACCAGACCAACTGCTGGCGGTTTTATTGCCATGGTTCTGTCTGTTAGAAAGAAATCAGAGCCGTAACTGCCATAGTGGCACAGCTAATGACACCTATTTTTAAACTGTATATCTAAGCCATTTAAGAAAATGTCACCTGTATATTGTTTTTTCCTCATGTTCTTTTCAAATAGCAGGCATAAGGAGTCATCTTTTGAAAGCAAGCTGTGCTTCACCATTAAGTATCATAAGTAGAAAGTTGTTTCTTTAAATCCTATTTATTTTGACACTCTGGAATGGAGTGCATACTAATTTCACTGGATAAATGGAAATTTAAGCCCTTCTGGCTATACTGGTAGCTACTAGTTATGAAAAAGAATAACCATGTGTTAAGAAAAACAGGCAATAGTTTGCTGTCAGTTGGATTCCTATAAATCAAATGTGTTATCTGCAAACTGTCACCGTATAGTTCTGTGCATTATTTCAGTGTATTTTAAGATGGCCGGGAGTAAGGATAAGAGCAATTTTGAATCTGCTTTGGTTTTCTCCTCAGATTTTTCCATTTTGAGAAACTGTGTGAGCCAACAACTTGGTTTAGCATTGAAATGGTCCAGGACAGTAAATACTGAGTTTTTTTCCCCCAACAACCATTTTCTTCCTTTAGAAACAACAATAATGGTACATAAAACTTGAATAAACTCATTTTATTCTACTGCACTGAAATCTGCACTTCAAACTGAGAAGTGAAGGTGGCCTAGGCTGAGCTTGACCTAGACAAAGGTGCGTAAGTCTTAGTAAACCCGACAGATCAATATATTTTTAACTGATTTTTCCTTCTAGCTTATGTTTCTTTTGCTGTTTGCTCTAAAATTCCCGTGAGTCAGTTACCAGCATTGCGTTTGTACTCTTTAGTGCTAATTGAGAAAGATGGTAATGTAAAGCCTTATGTGGGACGTTTATCTTGCTGGTTTGTTGTGGTTCTTAAGGAAGTTCATGATTTGTGATAGGTGACTCGTGAAGTTAAAACAGTTTCAGAAATAATCAGTAACTAGGCAGTGAGATTAAATTATAGTGATGAAAATTATCTTGTATTTTTCCTGCTACATATTATCAAAAAAGCCTTTTCTGATTTTTCAGTTGCAAAGCTACTGGAGATGGTGAAGGAGTAACATTGCCTATGACTCCCTCTAGTGATTCTGCGATGGGAAATGCAGCCAACTACAGATGCCAGCCGTGCGAAATCACCCCGAATTTGTCACTAGATAAATTCTTCACATCTGAAAAAACGTTTTTCATAATGGCAATTGAATTCTCAATAAATTAAACAGGGTTTATAAGCAGTGGGATAATGTAGTGTAGAACATACACTGTTCTGAGAAATTGATGTTCTGCAGCAAATAAATAATTTCTGATGTGAGGAGCCTTTCTTCCTTCTATTTAATGGAGAACCCTGTAAGACAATAGAAATAAAAGCCTGTATGGTAAAAATGAATGGGACTGGTGCATTCTGAGCTTGGTATTGTTGAAGGCACTTCATTTTCAAAAAATGCTGAGCACTCTTCTTGGATAACTGGGAAACTCCAACACAAAAATGACTCTAATGCACTTACTGCATCACTTTGTATATCACTTTTTGCATCGGTCTGTGATGCAGCAAGACAGAATGTCACCAGATGATCAATGTATACCCACTTGATTGTCTGTAATTTGCATTCTCACTACCATTAACATTTCAGACCCTTCTCTCCAGTTCAAATACTTGCTAACCATTACCACCAGCTGTTGATATCCTTACTCTATCTCAAGAAACTTCTACAAGCATGTGCTCAATTTTCACAAGGATTTTAAAAGTACGAGTTTTGTTAACTGCAAATATTCTATTTGTTCCACGTATAGATATTTGTGCCTTTGCCCAAAGGAATGCCAGCACTTTTCCTGGCTATAATTATGTATCCTATTGGTGGCCAGGTTTGGAAATGTCATCAGCCAGTTCTTTATAAACAAGGACCTACATCCAGTTTGCCACAGACTCTCAAAGAGAGCTCAGAACATCAATCCACAGCAAATGAAATTCTGGTTTTCTCTGTATTAAAAAAAGGGGAAGCATGAAGTTACTATTGAAAAGTGATTTACTGTAATTCAGTAATTATTTGGTGGTTGGATTGGTACTTCCTGCATGCAGACTTCTCATGGTTTAACATTTATGGGTAGTTTAGTGAAGCATTAACCACAGATGTAGTTTTGATGAAAAAAAAACCCCACCTAAATGCAATTCCAGAATTTGAGAAGCAAAAATACTTTTTCAGCAAGTAGGTTTAGAATCCACACCTGACAGCCCAAATTGACATGAGTGATCATCATACACTTTGATGTCAGCCCAGAAGACAGATGAGACTGACACTGTAGTCTATGCTGAATCCTTCGTTTTCTTGACAATAAGCTGCCTCACATTCCTGTTGTGAAAGGGAACTCCAGTATGTTACATAATCCTGTGGAAAAAAGAAAAATAAATAAAAAAGTTAGTTACATAAATTGAAGGAAAGGGCTCCATATCCCAGTGGCATGTATTTCTGCATAACTCTTCCAAAACAATCCCAAGCATTTTTTAAATGAGCAACTTGAATCACCAGTGAACTGCAGCAATCTCTGGAATGGCAATTACAAAGCACTCGGTAGCATTACACAGCTAGAAGCATTCATTCCCATTCTCCAATATTATTTTGACCCTGCAGCACATGTTTATTTTGAAAGTCCCATCTCATAGTTAATTACATTGAATGAATAAAGCTTTTCATTGGGTCCGAGTTAGTGTTCTGCCTAAAGCAATTCCTTCATTCTCTAGTGCACCAGGGACTAAATGCTTCAAAGTTAGGTTCAAAAGATTTTAAGACTATGGACACAAGTTTCTCTGTTTTTTTCCCAAGTCCTGTTATAAAAACTGATACTGGTGAGCTCTTTTGATACCCTGGTTTGCACAACTCTCTTCCACTGGGAGAAAACAGAACTTTGGGAATCTTTTTTCAATGAGGCTTTGTCAAATCGCTATCTCATTAACAGACTTTTTCTCACTACTGAAGGCCTCTAGCCACAGCTCCTTCTTGGAAGAGTCTCCTTTTTTTTTCCCAAGTCCTCTGGATGTTAATTTGAAACTAGGCCAGTTCTGTTATGCTGATCTTATATTGCTGGTGTTACTGAACTTCTTCTGTGATAACGATCGCCAGATAATAGCACTGCTTGGGTACGGTCTGGACATGCCTTCCTGGACCTACTGGGAACGTAGTCATCTAGTGTGGAATGGATCTTTAGAAAAACAATACAGCTGTTGTGGTTTGTGATCCTAGAAAGTGCTGTGTATTTTGTTTCTCACTTCCGCCCTTATTGTAAAATAGAAGTAGTGAGTCCAACGTATGGAAATGTTATAGCAGAGCCTGTTGCACCGCTTCAAAAAAAGCTGTCCTCTTTTGGTTGTGTGGAAGTTTTCAGCACCATCAGTCTGCTGGGTAGAAGGACATACTCCTGCAAAACCTCAGCTATTAACGTGCAGTACTGTCAAGTCTGAAGAGACACTCCAGAGTTGTGGACATGTTCTGTGACTCCTTTCCCTGATGAGTTTACTCTCATACATGCTAATTGCAGTCAGCAAAATAAGAAAACCAAACCAACAATGGCACCAGTGAATGCACTCTGAGCTTAATGCAGGTTCCAATTTGATTTAGCTGAGGTCCTGAGTCTCCTGAACATATATAGTACAAGGAAACTTCAGAAATATAATTTTTTAAAGGAACTCTCTTTAGTATTATATGGCCACCAACAGCATTAGTATTAAAGTGATGCCAAAAAGGATGTCTAAGAAGAGCATCTAAAGAGCAATGTTGGTTGTTTTTTGGGTTTTTTTTTTTCCTTTTGGTAAATACAATATACTTAATATCTTCAGAAATCCAGGTCCAATGAGGGTTTAAAAACACTTTATTTCAACAGGTCTTTCCTCTCTCAGCAAGACAATACAAATAAATCTAGGTGAGTAAAATACTCATTAAATAAATTACTTTTTAGAACATGAAAATATTGAGCTATATAAAACAATATATCAAACCATATATGTATATCTTTTTAGTCAAACATGATTTGAGCAATATTTAAGATATTTCTATCATTGAAGTATTACTTTTCATATTTCATAAGGATCTGACAGGCTCAGAAATTAAATGACTTGCCAAAAGCCAGATTGAAGAGAGTACCCTGGTGGAAAAGAAAGATAGGTCTTCCAAGATCCAGATTAGAGGCTGATTTACTGCACTCCTCTTGTTCTCCAGCTACAGTGCTGCCTTGCAAAAAGGCATTCAGAGCTTCAGGAGGAGCAAACAAAGGAACTACACTAATCATACTCCTTGTCAGACAGGCATGGCCAGATTTCCGTTGGAAATACTCTTGAAAACCATCTACAATCTTACAAAACTCTTGTGATGACGGTGGGGCTTTTCTTCAACGTCTTTGTTACCACCTACGGATAGTTACCTAGTGTTTTACAGTAGATAGGATACCTTCCTTATCAAGGATACCTTCTGAATCTAGGATACCTTCTCAAACGTTCAACTGACATCTTCCATTTATGTACAAAACTTTGTCTCGGTAGCACCTTTAAAACTGTGTCTCTTGACGTATAGTTCTTGCGTCATAGAATTGTTTCTCCATCCCTAAGACAGAGGAATAGTTGCCAGGGTAGGTATCTACCTGTTTTATTATCATCCTACATAGCTCCAGGGAGAAAAACTGCTTACCTTGGCATCACCGATTCCATCACTGCTCTCCAGAATGAACAGCTCATTTCGATACTTGTGGTCATAAATCTGAAACCTTGATCGTGACTCTCGATGATTGTCCTTTAACTGAACACACAATTCAGCTGAAAGGAGAACGAAGAAAAAAAATTCTTATTTAAGACCAAGTAATGTTTGAAACCCTATAATAAATATTAAATAGTATTTAATAATGTTTATATGTTACAACGGGTTAAACAAGCAAACAAAAAACTAAAATAAGGAAGGAAAATAAGTATATGACTTTTCATACTACTAAGTAAAATATTCTGTAAAATATCCTGAAGGTTTATGGAAATACTATTTTTCCTTTATAGGAAATCACTTGTAATTGCATTAACTTGGAAGGAAATTTGTATTTATAATGGCAGGCAACAGAATAGCCTTTTAGTATATTTTGTTTTGAATATTTGAATAGATATGCAATCCTGTTAGTGTGCATCATTCTGAAATTTATAGCTTTCCACTACAAGCTAATTTAAAATAATGAAAAAAATATTGTTTATTCTAGCATTTTTGCATGTCTAGACTGCTTCTTAAACACAAGCTGTGCTGTAAAGTACAGCAAAAGACACAATATATTTCAGCTTTCTTAGTTTGTTTCTATTTTGCAAGACATAAATCCCCAAACACTCTTGAAGATGCAGAGAACAGCACAGTGTAACACTTGCGAAGTCTACAAAATTAATTTAAATGAACGGTTTCTGCCGATCTTTATTACTCAAGTAATTTCCTCTTATCAAAGACAGATGACAAATATTTATTATCTGAAAAGTATTTCATTAATTCCTAGGTTAAAGACTCCGTCTGATTTTTACCTTATTTACACCATCGTGAGATGCCACCTGCGTCGCTGTCGCTAGCGTGGTCCCTGACCCACGTCACCGAGCAGGGAACTGGGGCCACAAACCCCTGCTTGGCACGAAGCTGCACTGCGAGCCTCTCTAACGCCAAAGCCACGCCCTTGGGATGCGTGGGCCTGAACGCTCCAAATGTGCACGATAAAAAGGACTGTAATTTATACATAATTCGTGACATTTAAAAACATTGTCGCTTGACAGCCAAGATGATAATAAAATTAGTCTGTTCTACCTCCCGCTGTGAGGTACCGGACTTCCAAAGCTCCGTCTTGTAATCGTTCTGGCGCGGTGAGAACCACCGCTGGTGCCTGGCTCTCCCTCAAAAATGTGTTTAGAAACGGTGACCCTTCTAAAAATAACACAGCCCAAACTTCCTACGTATTATCAATAGCTGCGTAATGTCTCCAGTCCTGGAAGGAAAGGAATTGGTACCACAGAGTCATGTGACCATTGTTCATCTACATTTGTGGCTGTAGGGTTTGATTTTATTATGTCTGCCATTTCTACTCAATACTGTATTCGACCTGAAGTGATTTGACCTGAAGTTCTGCCACTTTCTTGGCAAAAACCCCCAAAGCATTGTGAGTTCTAGGCCATGGCAAAAGGTGGGACCCTGCGAGACCCGCTGTGTATTCATTGCGGAGCCCAGAGCCGGTATCAGCTGGCATTTACGAAGCATGGTGCGATGGAGATAAACCTTCCTCCCAGAAAAGGCAAAACTTGGGAATTTGCCATTACTGAGAAGCAAGAGTGAAAAGAGTGCTAGTGCTCAAAAATCCCAAGTGGGATTTCTTTTACATTTCCAGTAAATATAGATGAGGGGAAAGGAAGGGAAAGAAACTGTTGTTCACTTAAGTATACGGAGAATAGAAGTCTTACTGGGATTGAGGCAAAATCCTAGTAAAAGGTGTGGTATAGTGGAGATGCAATTTGTTTTCTGAGGTTTTCTGTTGCTCTGACAGGAGAAAAGAAACAAAGCAGAACTATGTGAGGCCTTCAGCAGAGAAAGACCTCCAACCTTTCCGGTCAGGCTGGTGAAAGCAGCTCCCTTTTGTTCCCTGCACCAGCCTCTGCATATACCCCATTCCCAGTAGAGAACGGAAGGATTTCTTCTCTTATTTTCTTGCATAGAGACATGAAAGTGAATTACAATCTTTCTTTGAGACTGTCATCTGCAGTGGCCTCTCCACGACTTATCTGGGTGACCAACGTAAGGCTACTCAAGCAATATATTTCATGTGACCTTTGCAAAAATGCTGAGAATTGGTGCTACAGGCAGTGCGCTTTTATTAACAGGCTATTCCACCACCACTGTAAAGCCAGCAGTACAATACCTGTAAGACTTTTCTCCTTTTATTTTGAGTTTATGAAAAAATCAGAGTCCGTGGGAAGCGGAAGGCCAATAATCGCAACCTGGGAAGGGCAGGGCCATCCCCATCCTGCCAGGCAGCAGCAGCCTGCCGGGAGGCACCCAGCACCAAAGCCACAGGGACCCGCTAGTGCACGGCTTGCTCTGAACTGGCCGCGGTGCACGCGGCTTCCTGAAGACTCAGTGCAGGTGCTACCTGGAAACCATGTTCCTGAGAGTTTTTCTGTTAAGTGCAAGTTTTAGAAAGGAAGGCAGCTTGACCTTCACGGTGCGCAAAACTTTGGCTCTGGTCCTAGCTCTTTTCACATGTGAATAGTTCCTGTGGGGCCTCTTGGTGTGCTCAGAGTAACAAACAATTTCAGGCCTTAGACCTTGATCTGAAGCAAGGGGAGCTGCAATACCTTCTGATACACACAAATGTTTTCCGCCATAGCGAGTCACGCGTTCGCTGCGTGGACAGAGTGAATCTCGCTCTGTCTTTGGCTCTTCATTTTCGTGATGTAGCTGCTCTGGTTTGTAAAGGGGTTTTGCCCTTTTCAGGGGTACCAGTTCGCCTCCAGTGTCAGTTAAATAAGCCAGCTACTCCTTCCACCTTGTTATTTTCTTAAACGAAATACCAGTTCTCACTGAATTTGACTTCTGGCTGCGTATTTCAAACACAGTTGAGCCTGAATGGCTGGATCCATTGTAGCTTATCCTTAGACACCACTTTGAAAAGCAGGACAGGTCATCCCCCCCAGACATTGCTTTCCACAGTAGCTGATGCTATTGCAGTTCATCGCTCTCGCCCAGGACAAACCATCATGTAGGTCATTCAGCCTCCCAGTAACATTCAAACTTCTTTCAGGTTTTTGTGTTGTGGTTTGTTTGTTTTTTAAGGAATTATCTTTATTTTCCTTTAGTCTGAAGCAAGGAAGACAAGAACGTGGCAGTGTCCAAAGCATACACAGAAATTCTTTCACGAATTGCCTCTTCTCCAGTGTAAAAAGCAGTTGTCTGTTGGGATGTGGCTTTTCTGGACTCGGCTATTTTAGAAATCCATTGTAAGGACAGCTCAGTGAAACAGGTGTTAAAAGGATGGAGAGCTGGTCCTGATCTGTACACCATTGACACGATGCAAACCAAACACCCAGAGCTGCACGCCGCTTGTGGGGTTTGTCCTTTTGTTGCTTATACAGGCTTTGTTTCACATCTCGTTACAAAACTTTCAGAACTGTTGGTAACAAGTGTAGCAGACTGGTAGGCACCACTCAGCACCCTGCTGCACTGCAGCTGGGACGGGAGCTCTGATCTGGGGGTAGTGTTCTGTCTGTACCTAACGAGGTACCTCTGCTCTTACCTCTGCTCTCTGCATGGACGCGGGACAAAAATAATGAAGTCTCAAGTCCACTAAATTCACAGAATTTAGCACCCAGTATAGTAAAGGACAATGGGCCTTTGGTCCAAGTCAGGCGGCTGAAATACGGTATGGAAATACAAGCCAGAAGAAAAGGAATTACACCTGCACTGTAGTATTTGGCATGGTTAATGACCATGCAATTGCTCATTCCCAGTCCATATTCAAAGGATCTCACTGAATACAGGAGTGCACTGGTAAGATGGATGCAATTCACTGAGTGACTGGGGAATTTTAGAGGCTGTTTTTAGCACTCTCTCATCCTCTCTCTTATATGTCTTTATTTCAGAGAAATTCTGGTGTTTAAACTATATTTATCCATGGAAGTGAGACATCACCTACATCTTGGTACCGTGAAGAAGGTAAAACCAGGCTTTCACGTACATTTTCATACTGTTTTTAAAGGACACATGCAAAAATGCGTGCTGTTAAGTGCAATTTCTTTTCTCGTTCATCAGAAAAGAGTTTAAAACTGTCTTCTCACCCAAAAGTAAAACACAGAAAAAATGCTAAATTATTTACTAATAATTATTGTGTTCACTGAGAAGTGCCTACAGCAGGCATCTGGCAAAATACTGCAAATAATTCAAGATACTCGAATTATTAAAAACAACACCAGAAATTAACTATTCATCAAACAGTATTTTCACGCGAGCATCCATAAACAGCTGAACTCACCAACAGAATCTCACTTTGCAGTCCCTGATCCTGCACATAGAATGAACTGACTCGGCAGAGGCTGGGCTCTGGCCCCGTGATGCGGCCACCAGCCTCCCTACAGCTACAGAGCCCTGGGGTTGCGTCTCCCGGGCGGGCCCCACCGGAATCCCACCGCCCCGTCCGCCCCTTCTCGGCGAGCGGCGCCGGGCCCCTCTCGGCAGGACAGCCCGGCCCGACGGCTGATCGGGGGCAGCCCGGAGGCGATCCGACGGCTGATCGGAGGCCGCCAGCGCTGCTCTCCCACCCGCGAACCCCTCAGCAGCTGATCCCCGCCGGAGGCTGCGGCACAACCCCGCGCCTTCGTCCCGGCCCCGCGAAGCGCCCGCTCAGCCGGCCCCGCGCTGCCTCCCCTGGCCCCGGGCGCCCATCACCGGACGCCGGGGAAGGCGTCGCTCGGTCGCC
>WUAM01000431.1:55521878-55587797 GCA_024336885.1 Actenoides hombroni | reverse complement strand
TTGTCTTCAAGAGTTTTTGAGAATATATATCAGTTAAGATTTTCATTATCAGCGTGGTTGGATTTTTACAATTTTATTCCCTGTGTGGAAGTCGCTTACGAATCGTGCTCGGCACACTGCATGGGAAGCAGCGGCTTGTGTTTTGGATCGAGGATTTGCTGTTGCAAAGCGGTCTAACTTCCATGCAGTGGGGCAACCTTCACTACTCTAAACGCCTTGATGATGTGCTGAGGAACCCATGTAGATTGACATCTTGTGCAGAGAAGGCACTGAAGGTAAGAAGGGGGCTTGCGGATAAATGGGATTTCTATATCCTTTCATGTATCTTTTGTCCATCATCCCCCTTTCAGCAGAGCATCAGCAGTTCACCCTGAGCAGTATCGGTAGGCTTGAACTGATCAAGTAAAATGAAAGTCTGCTTCTGTGAAAAGTACACGGAGCTCACCAGTGATTAGAAAAGATGTATTTATTTTTAGTCTGGTAACGCAGTCTGTTTACGATCCGTGCTCACGGCGCGGACAGTGTGTAACTCACACAGCTCAGGAATGAGGAGATCTACGGTCTCAGCCTCTGATGGGCAGTTTGCATTGGCTGCTGCATTTTGTTGAATGTGTACCCCCTGCTACCTCCCCAGAGCATCCCATCATCCTGTTTGATTTGTTGATTTTTGCAGATACAGTGTCTAGTATTAATGAGAGAGGGAGAGGGATGGAAAAAAAAACCATATGGAACATTTTATTGATGTGATCATAATCCTGTAATGGAGATTGCATTAAATGAGGATTGCATCAAAATGCCTCGCTGCTGTGAGAGACCGGAGAGCAAAAACTATGCTGGATTGTAAATGAAGTTCTTTGATTGAAGGATTTTCCTGAACCATGAAGGGATGTCTGTAAGCTTAAAGTTGCTGTATATGTGCAGTACTGGAACAGGATAAAAACCAGATCGAGCTGAAATACATTTTAATTTCCTTGAGCTCTGGAGACAGTTGGAATTGGTTAGAGGCATTGCAGTGATGCCCAATGAATTCTTGGTTTTAGCTATGGAGACCACAGAAAGGCAAGGAGAGGAGAACACTGAAAGGCGAGGAGAGGATTTGTTCGTTTGGGAAAGAGAAGGGTGGTTCATTTGTGACTTTTGCCATAATGGCACAAAGCTTAACAGCCTGCTGGTCACAGGCAGAAACCTTGTAGGCGGTGTGGAAAGCAGAGGATTTATCTCATTTTCCTTTTGCACCCTTGCTGTAGTTGCCTGTAAGAAGTAGCTGCGAGGTGTATGTCAAGAGGCAAACAGGGACTTGTTTGCCCCTTTCGGACACTGAAAGAAACTGTAAGCTTGAGAGAGATGGAGTCGACTCATCCAGTCCTGTCCTTTTGAGCTTGAGTTGATAATACATTTTGAGTAATTGTTGCTGCTTATCTCAATTGGCAAAGGAGGGAGAAGATGTTCAAGTTTATTGAACCAAAGCAGAGCTGAGGACAGTAGATATTATCAACTCACCCTTGCATTCTTTTTGTGCTAAATTTTACTCTGGCATAGAAAGCTGAGCCACAAAGAGCACCTTCTTCCAGCCTTACTGAAAGGAAAACCTAAAGAGAACAAAAAGATTAAGCCAAAGATGAATTTTCACTTTTTGCTTGTCAGCAGTGGAAATGGCATTGATCTGTCAGGTCAGAAGAGGTAAGATAGGGGGGAAAAAGTTATTTATTTCTTTCCTATCATTTTCATGCACATGAAGTTGGCACACAAATAACCATCACAGAGTGGGAAAGCACCATTTCTTAGAGACACCTAAGTTATAACTGGCAGAGAAATTCCTGCAAGAATGCTCAACAGTATCTATGTGTAACTGCAAAAGAGGTGGTTAAATACAAAACTATGGAGAATAAACCAAGACCAAGTATCTGATGATGTTCTCAGAGGTAATTTCTGTTCTCACTTGAGCTGTGTACAAAACCTGAGGTAATAGCCCCACATTTCACACTCTCTTGCTGTATATTTGGCATAAAGTTGAGGTGGAAACACATATTTTAAATAAAGTGCAGAAAAGCAGCATAAGCATATTGAATTCCTCTTAAGCATTTTATTTTGGCAAAAGGCGACTTTTAGTGAATAGTAAGAGATGGGTTTAGAATATTCATGGCTAAACTCCAGGGAGCTTAGTGTTAGCTCAGTAGGCAGAAGGTTCTTCCTCTAAAGACATATCTGGGAAAGACGTGTTTAAATTTCAAGCCATATTCTATTGAGACTGTTGGTTTCCACATTCTAAAAGCATTTGTTCTGCTTCTTGGGGGAATGGTGCTTCATCTGGAAAATAAAGCAAGTATTTCTAGCTCACTTTTTAATAGAAAGAGCAAGCAGTGTGCTTTAATTATACTTCTGTATGTACAAATGTTCCAGATTTGACTCTGTTTTTTTATCAAATAACAGCTGAGGAGAAATTTGTCCTTCGAAACCATGGTTATCCATGCAGATCTTGGTCTGTATTTTTGCTACAGAACTCTGTTTCGTGGCTGCATTGTTCATCCTTGCAGCATTTCTTTAAATGTGAGCCTTGCTATAGTTAAAGGATAATTTATATTCAGCGTAGTACTGTCTGCTCAGTGGAATTGGCTTTATACATCACAGCCTCTGCAAAAAAGGAGATCAAAGATCTGAACCTGTGGTCCTGTATTGCATTTGTATTCTACATGGACTTGAGTAATCCTATACTGGAGCCATTCACACTCCCATAGTTAAGAATATGTCAGTCTTCCCATTAAAACACCCATTTGCTTAGTAATTTAACAGCTAGTTTTAAAGACAGGCTCTGAGCTTAAGTTAAACACATTCATACAGTAAAGAAAAAGATATCCTAAGCAATGAAGTATAACAATTGGCATTTGTTAACAGAGAACTTTAAGTCGAATTTATAGAAAGCTTAGTAGGAAATAACACCTGCCTGAAAAATTTAGAGATGAAAAGGGGAAAAAGAAATCCTTTCAGCTTTGGAAAGCCCCTTGTGGGTCCAGATGAGTGTTTATACCTGGATTTTAAAGGGGCCTGTGACTGTCAGGCAGTAGAGCTGTTCTTAAAGGAGAACGGCACTGGCTCAACCCGGGAATTGGTCAGTTCAATGGTTCAGGTTTAGACTGCATTAGAACTAACATCCTTGGCATTGCCTGGTAAACTCTTATGAGGGTTAAGTTACAAGAACAACTAAACCCCAAACCTAGTATCTTAGCCGGTGAAGTTCCTCTTTCAATAAGCTAAAAAACCCACTCCATTTCTAAGTAACATTGATTATCTGACAGAATTGTTCAAAGCACTGGGAGGATGCTGCTGCTGTAGCACACTTGCCAGGTAGGCCACCTGAGAAGAGCCACTGTGGCAATCACGCTGGCCATCACGGGGCCAGCCAAGGGGACCCACGGTCACTTGACGTGGAAACAGAACACTTCCTTCCAAAGCGTCCCCAAATCTTTCACATTGGCCCATCTCAGTTAGATAACTGTCTTCTAACTCTGAAGTAGTTGCTTCAGCTGCCTGAAGTATGTGAAAGCTTCTGACAACTTTGTTCATATTTCAAGTTAGAAGTCCGAGGACTAGAACTGAAAATACATGTGGATTCCATGTCACAGTGGCACGTGCTGTAGAGTACCTGTGTTCAAGTAACAGCTTCAAGATATAGCTTGCTGTATTGCAGTTATTTTGGATGAAATAAATGAGTATTCTTTGAATGCAAGTTTTGTCCCTCCAATAAAAATTCAGAAGGGAGATTAATAGTCTTCTGTCCCAGTCACCTTCTGCGATGAGATCACCAAGAGGAAATGTGTAACAGGTGTCTTTCTTCAGCGTGGTGAAGTAGTGGTGACTGTATCTGTCTTGGGTCTTCTGAAAATTCATGCTCCCTGCAGATACACAGGCGAGTAATATGAAGCAGGAAATTTAGGGTGGAAATGGGAATTTGATTATCCCTTAAGATCTGTGGGGAGACTCCCATTCTCATTATCCAATGGTAAAATGAGAACAATAGGTTTAAAACCGTCTTTTTCAATTACGGGCTCTGAATTGGTAGAGTGACTTGCCAGGAAGCATAAAAGCTTCTACAGCTTTTGCACATTTAGAAGCTCCACTGAAAGAGGAGTTTAAACTGTCCTTAAATTTGTCTTTAAGGTGTTCTACTGTGAATAAGAGCAGGATTAGTGCAAATACATTTAAGTGATAATAGTAATTACCACCTCTGGCACAAGTGAATAAAAGATAAATATATATATATATTTATATATGTATACAATTTTCAAAAAACTTTGTAGAAAAAACTTCCAGTTTCCCAATAAGGAAAATCAATAATATTTTCACAGTCATGCAGTAAGATTTCTTATTTGAATGAAGAAACCCCCACCAAACCCAACTACTTTCATGGGAGGTTTCATGAAGATCCAGGGAAAGTTACTGTAAAAATTAGAATACAGCTAAAAAAAAAGACCATGGAATTTAGTCTGTAGGAACAATCAAATGGTGGTAGCTTTGACAGTAAATAAGCTCTAAAAAGGTTTCCTGTAACTGTGCCATAATTAAGCATTCTTCTAATTTGAAGTCTTTTGTCATCGCCTTTAATAAATATCCTGGTGAAAATGACTTGACTCAGATATATGTAGCAAGTAACAGTTTCCCATAGATTACATGAGGTTTAGCCTTCTGGGTCCAACATGGCCTGAGACGAAGCTTCCTGCAGTCTATGAAAAAAATTCCTACCGAAACAGGGCCTTCAATAATTGCTTCTTGTGTTACATAATGTACATACTGCAACTTCTGCCACTTGTTCAGGAGTTCAGCATGTTGAACAAAGCTGTAGGAGTTTTGTGTGCAAGGATGGCAGAATTTAGCCTAACAGCAAGTGCTTTGCTAACTTTCCAGGGAAGTTCTTTTAAAATTACTGTTGTTTTCCTTCATTTCAGTTGTGATAGACTCTGCAAGGATTATATAATTTCAAGACAACCAACCTCACCAGCTCAGTGGCCAATGCCAAATATGTTCTCAGAGAGATTGATGTACATTGGAATTGACGGAGACTTCCAAAGTCAACAGTGAAATTATAAACAGAGGTGGCCCACTCTATTTTAAACCCAGCACTGTGAGGTTTAATATGGCAGCTCACTGTGCTCAGAAACTTTGCCTGCTTCATTTTCCTGCCAAGCGAACATCTTGCATTGTCTACTACTTTGATCTGATATGGCTGTTTGGGGGATGATTTTTTTCTTCCAAGAGAAGAAGTCTAGAAATAAGATGTCACTGGTGATGTAGTCTGTTTGTATATGACTGTTTATCTGTTACATCCTTAAGGACATAGTTTTATTATTTTTGTAAGAATTTAATTAGTAATTATGTGAGCTTTCTGCTGTCTACTGAAGTAGCAGGAAATACATGCTAAAGGGAAAAAAAAAATCACATAAAAGTTTGGAATGCTTTAGGCACAGCATGTTTCATTTAACCAACTACTTACACCATCATTGCTACTGCTCTGTGCTATCTTGTTAAATAAAGAAATGTATAGGTGTGGAAATCGATGATCTACTGGATCTGTGATCACATTTGTGGGCACGCTAAAGCCACGTACAGTCTTGTGTCCAGCATTAGTCCTGGGCACATAAGATGCATATATGTGCCTGCCAAAAAAAGTGTGACAAATACTTGGGGGGTGACAGAACTGCAGGTTCCATTGAAATGTAGTGTAGGGAACAGTTATAAAAAAGGCAACTGCCTCTGTTTAGCCTGTAACTCTCATTTCATTAGAAGGTCACATTTTTTGATACTCCTGAGAAAGGAACTTTCACGATTTTGGGGAGGAACTGAGTTTTATCTCTGCTAATGTAAGTCATAGTTTAAACCCACATTTAGTCATTTATACAGGTTTTGTGATTGCTTTTGTAATATTAAAAATATGTATCTTCCTGTCTTTTGACAAACAGGTACGAAACCGTGTGTCCTGACAGGCACACGACCGCCGGGATCATTGGTTTTATTGAGCTATGCTGGTCGTTTTCTTCCTGAAATGGGGCGTAGCTTCAGTAGTAAGCATTGTGTCCAAGTGCAGGTTGGATTTGCAGTTTGGAAAGGGATTTTTTTTTTTTTTTAGGACTTTTATGGTATTTATGATGAAAGACATAGACTTGACTTGTCCGTGTTGACTGGCTGCGGAGTGTGCCATAGCATTCCCTAAAGAAAAGTGCAGGGGAACTCTAGGGTTTTGAAACTTCACTCAGTGCTGACTTAATAAGAACTGTAATGTGCATATATAACCCTGGACTCCAATAATTTGGGACCTCACTGTGATAGTTTGTTCAGATTACAGTTGCTGCCGGTAATTTGTAAATATAAGCAAGATATAAGGCATGAAACTAAAGGTATCATTAAACGGAGTAATGGCTTTACTTTGTCAGTCATTGAATTGACCCTCGGAAAATGTACGTGGCAATGTGTTGTAAATTAAGGTCTAGAATACAAGGCAACACAGTAATCGTTTTTGGGGTGAAAACTGGGAACGAAATGCGTAAAATCCCTGCTCTGTTCATTTCCCTGTCTTGCCCACATGTGAGACTTTACCAGAATGAATGGATTCCAGCTAAAGGTTTCGCAATAGTTGCCCGTCATCGGGACTCTACCGCAGGAGGTCAGTTAAGTGCTTGCCAGACAAGTGTACCTTGGAGTGTAATTATCAGAGAATACTTTTTAAAATTCACGTTCAGGAGATCTGTAATATTACAAGTTACTAAAGAAAACTGGATGTAAAGTAAATCAAGGGTTCTGTTGTCGTAGTTAATTTGTTGTATTTTTAAAGATAACTGAGAATGGCCTTTTCCTCTGGCCAAATGGCTGCTGAAGGAGCAGGTTTTACAACTTTATCTTCTGTGATGCTGCCATGAAGTGGAGGAAAGATGTCACGTATGTGTACATGTGTAACTGTTCATGGCATTAGTTAAATATGAGGAGTGAAAGTTATTGAAGGATCCTTAGCTATTGGGAAAAAAAGTGTATTTTAATTCTATATAATCAATTTGGAATAATGATGACTACGAAATGGAATTATTGGAAGATTTTGGGTATTCACATATTCTTCCCCCACCCTCTTGATTTTTATATATAAGCTCTTTAACAAGACAACACGTCTAGGAGAACACCACAAACCACGCTTTCTTAACAAAAATTTCTTTAAAATACCTCTTCAAAAGACTAGAGAATTATGGGCCATCGATTAAATTTCTTTACTTATTGACAGTATGTTCAGTCCAATATCAGTTACTTTATATCTCGCAGAGTTTAGCTTTATCTACTTATATAAAGAAAGCTATTTTCAAGAACTGCTCTGAAAGTACCCTAAAGCACAACACAAAGCATGTTTGAGATGAGTTCACAGGATATTAACTCAAGGTGTTTAAACTGCAAAGCAGGGCAAAAAGACCTTTGGCATATTGAAAAGAAAAGTTGACCATTTCAAAAAAAGTACATGTGAGTCAGGAGGCCGAGACATCAATAGTCTGTGTCGAAGAAATGTACCACATGTGTGCATGGCCAGAAAGCGTTGGCTTCTTAACGGAGGAATAGGTTAGAATGTGTCAGATGTGGAGAGCCGGAGGAGGAGGAAGGCAGCAGTGCTCCGCTGGGGCCTGTACTGTGTCAGCACTGAGTCGTGGGTGCCACCGAACCATCTGAGCCTGTGTACTAAAGGCAGAGATCCTGCTGGTGACTAAATACCAATGACTCTCCAAAAAGTCTGTACGTTGCCTCTGTCATTTTGGCATGTTTTCATGACAGTGCTTAAAAATTCCTGCTTTCTTCTCCTGTCCCTGAAAACACAGGAAATGGAATTTACATGGTGCCCACTCTCTCGCACCTTCTGAAGGTGACAGAATCGTTTATTAGAGCAGAATACCGTAGAGCGGAGGGACACCTGGTAATAGAATGTCAGTTTAACATGTAGGTGAAAACTTGCTAATAACCCGAGCCTCCTTTTGGCAACAATGAGGAGCTAAATAAAATAATAAAGAATTCATGTTCCTCTTCAGTGACAGAGAAACCAAGATTTTTTTTCGGTTCTTTGAAAACAATGTGTGTTTGAATTAACATTGTCAACTGAGGTTGAAAACCAGTAAACTGATAATTCTTACCATGGAACTGAGACAGAACTAATATTTTAAAAAGGACTTCCATTGTTTTGGTGTGCAAGTCCCCTTTTCAAAGTGCATGGGACTCTGAAACAGCCTAAGGCTTGTTTGCTTTCAGGAATCTTCAAGTGTTTTTGAAAACAGTACCATTTTTGCTCAAGACAACTGTTACAGTAAAGAGTTTGTACCTCATCCATGTTTTGTTACATTTCTTTGAATATTAGGGACATTTAAAGTAGTCACATCCAATATTCAAAATATGGTGGGACTTGAGGATGATTATTCTATCAAAAACCTTGAAGTAAACTATGAACTTAAACTAAAAACTTGGAGCCCTTACCACAGTTGCACAAAATAAACTTTTTAAAGGAATGATTATGTCCTTTTTTATAAATTTTGTTTTATTCCAGCAGATTTAAAATACTTAAATAGAGAGAGGAGGAGCAGAATTAGAAAAGCTGTCATAGAAATGAATCTATTATAGTAAGGCTGTACAGTATCATGATGTGGGCTGAGTTTGGGGCTTATTACTTCTGAGTTAACATTCTGTATTTTGTGTCTCATCAAATAAACATTGTTAAGCATCAACCAGCTTGTACAATTAACTAACTGTTGTTGAGTTGAACCTTCAGCACTGGAAGAATACTGAGTTATATTTTAAGACAACCACACTAAACAAGAATTCCAGTCAGAAAAAGAGATCTGGTTTACTTTCTGTTAATCTAAACTTTAAAATCCAGCCAGACAAACTGAGGCAATAAGCAGAATTTAAAACACTGAAGGAAGAGTTTAGTAAAAAGGAAAAGAAGTGACTGAAATTTGCCTGACTTTATGATAAAAACTGTTTATTTTTATTCATTATAGAATGGTGGACTAAACTTGTAGTCCATGTACTATCCATTAAGTTGGAGACAAAGGTAAATATGCTGGCATATTTATTGTGATAGGACAGTCTTTTTTGTGATTGTGTTGCACTACAGAGCTCCAATTCAGTACTAAGTTTCTAACAATAGAATGGAATTTGGCTCCACTTCTGTGTGTGAGTAGTGCTTTTTGGAATTGCTGTGTAGGGTGTTTTTATATTACCAAAAAATAATAATTAACAAAATATTATTGCTGTTTGGGACTGCTCAGCTTCGTATACTGTGTTAAACCATTTGTTCAGTAGCTGTTTTATTTGGCTATTTTTTTATCTTGCTAACTTGAATCAGGTTTCAAGTTTTGGTTATTGTTTAATGTCAATGGGAAAATATAAAAACCCAGAATATTTTCCTGTTAAGTTTGATGAAGGCTTAATCTGGCTTCATATA
Source organism: Actenoides hombroni (assembly GCA_024336885.1). Lineage (NCBI taxonomy): Eukaryota > Metazoa > Chordata > Aves > Coraciiformes > Alcedinidae > Actenoides > Actenoides hombroni. Next base: position 55,578,343 of record WUAM01000431.1, on the reverse strand, counting down.
AGTGCCATTTGTTACGAGTTCCCTTGATGTCAACGTTGTATTTTTGTTGTACTGCACTTAACAAAAATGAGTATTTAAAAAATAATGTCTGAATCAAAAATAGTGCAACATCAGTGTGCAGAAAATGTGTATAGTCTCAGTTCTTTACATGTAATTCATTTTGGCAGGTTCAGTACTTTTAGGTTTTATTGTATTATAAACGCTAAAAAAGCTTGAAAGAAATCATTGGAAAAAGGTTTAGAGTAAGTGATTTAGATGACGCTGGCAGGTGGCTATTGCAAGATGAACTAAATTCTGAAAATGCAGTCACTTCAGAGTATTGCATCTATGTCTTGATTTAGTCATTGCTGAAGCAAAAGTCATCACTTTGCTGACCTGGAGACAGTGGTTGATGGAGATATTCATCACCCAAAAGAAACCACTTTCTGAAAAATTTGGGATGCCTCAGTGATTGAAGTGGTAACTTGGTCAGGACATCTCTTGAACCTCCATATATGTGGTTGCATGTATATCTAAGAAATATGGAACACTGCGACAAAAATACATCTGATGGGGAAGAGAAATGTAGGGAAGTCACAGTGTAGGGAACCTCTAAGGGACAATGAAGTTGGAACGATGAAATTTCAAAACATGATGGGAAAAACTTCAGTAAGTTACTGTGGTAGAAAAATATCTGTTGATGAGCCGCACAAAAATAAGGTATGTTTAGATATTTCTTAGTCTGATTGCTGAGAGAATGACCATTTTTACTAAGACTGTTTTGTGATCCAGAGTACAGATTAAGGATGCCATCCACCACTTTGTGAGCCACAGTTACAGCAGATTTCCTCCTTTCCTTTTCTTTTAATACATACAGCTTTGACTGATGCAGTTCTTACAACATCAGCCATAACTGTTGTGGAGGGAGAAACATGTCAAATCCTTTGTGGGTTGGCAACAGCTAATCTCTTTCTCAGATATAGGAGTTCATCTCAGTTTTGTGAAGGACCCTGTAAGTGGGAGCCTTCATTGTAGTTCCATATTTCTGTCAATATGAAGAGTTGCCTGATGTCCTTTTCATCGGTGTGAATTTATGCGTGCTAGTTTGCACTAGATGCTTTGCCATTTTCTATTTTCCTGAACGTAAACTGTGTATTTGTCTGAGTTTCCTAGTGATAAAAAGTGTGAATTCTTTGAAGCTGCAAGCATATACAGTAATCTTGGTAGTAAACCAAAAGAAATACCTGAAACAGTTTCTATTTTTTGCATACCACAAAAGCGTTCGCGTAATATTCAGAAGAATCCTTGGAAATTTTCAAAGCTTGACCTAAGGCCCTAAGCACAACCTAATGTAACTTAGAAGCTTTAAGCAGGTTTGGCTAGAAAGCATCTCCAGATGTGTCTTCCAGTGTGAAACTCTTTGTGGTTCTATGAAAAAGACACCGACTCCTCTATATAGGTCATACCTTTTCGCTTTGTCTTGATGGTGATTTTTTTGCTCAAATTCAGAAGCTTGCTATGTCCTTGCTGTTCTGGTTGTTAAAGGAGTAGTGAAGAAGTGAGGAACAGGTCAGGAAGAGACAACCTGCTAGAGAACAGAAGAGAGCTCTTATTTTTGTGCTTGGATTTGGATCTCAACATTGTTTGCTAGTCCTGAGTGTGTGCTATTTGGTGTAATTTTGGAGGCCTCCTTGAACTGAGGTTATACAGACAGGCTGCCACTTCAACAAGCCATCTATTCACTGCTTTTCTACAGTGCTGTTCTGAATACAGTTAAAAGTACTGCTTTTGATCTATGAAACACTTTTTAGCTTTCTTTCTCTTTCTCAGGAGGACCTGCTGTACGGTTTTGTTCTTCTGTAGAAAACAACTGGAAAGCAGAAGCCTCAGCTTTATAAAATGAGCTGAGGGCAAGAAAACCTGAGACTGATTCTTTTCCCTTAGTCCTGCAAGACCTAAGTTAGTTGACATTCAGAGCTGCAAGACAAACTTGTTAATTCAGTTTTTCTTGAGGGTATTCTGGAGCAGACACATAAGGTGGAGTGTAATTTTGTTTGTATTTGTGAAGAGTGTTCTGCTGATGCTTCATTAGTGCTCTTTACTACAAGAGTGGCTGAATGAGGATTGAGAGGTTCCCTAACAAAAATGCAAGAAATGCAGTTTCTCGAGAGGGACTTCATAACGTATGGACTGTGCGGGGGAGAGAAGAAGATAAGGTTGAGAATAGACAGTATTTTTATGGACACAAATATAAGTACTGTCTCTAGGTATAAGAGACCACTGTAAATAAAGCCAAGGTTCTTAAAAATTCTCTAGAAAGGATGTTTACTGTTAGAGAAGCTCTAATTTATTCTTTGTATCATCATAGAACTATTTGTCAAAGCAGGCAGTCAAACAAAAACTGTGCACTGCAAAATAGTTGTGATGGTGCCTGAGCCTGAACTAGCTTTTAATGATGTTTTGTTGTTGTTAAATCTAGACTAGATTACTTCTTTGTTTCAGGTACCTCCACTTACTTTCCATGCTGTCTAGAAAATGTGATGTCGTCGGTATGCTTTTTAAATGTCTAAAAGGATCATATTACTGCATATGCTAAATTTAACTGAAATGCAGGTTAAAAATTACCTCCATGGGTTTGTGTTGGTTTATTTGGGCCAATTTTAACTGAAAGCTCAGCAGAATACTGAATGTACTCGTTTGCTGTTTTCCACCCTTGACTGTTGCTGTAGCATTTCACTACTCATTTTGTTTCTGCTGTCTGAACAAGAACACTTTATTTCCTTTGAAAATTTCTTAAGTGTTACTATAGTATTTCAATAAATCTCCACTGTTTGTAGCTTATTTGTAGTTGCTTGGTCATTAAACATGGTTGTTCTCTGATGCTCGACTGTTTCCTTCAGATTACATTGAGAAAGCTTCTTATCCTAATTATTTGTTTATCTTAATGAATGTATGTAAAAGGCTGTATTGCATTTGTACCATTAGATGCTCTCAGTCTGATATTTTCAGAATGCTGCAGATGTGGATTTTCAATAAATGAAAAGAGCAGATGGTATACAGGGAAATCTTTGGTAGGCCAAGAAGCTAAATCAAAGTTTCCCTGAGTTCCAGCAGGTACTCTACATAGGACTCATTTTCCATCACTAGGAAATTTAATACTATAGTGTTGATATAGTATGTTTTAGAATTTCCTAAATATGCAGAATATTCTGTAAAAAACAATATATGCCTGAGAAAGAGAGGTGCCATGTGCACTCTATGCTTGTTAGCATGTATTTTAGACATGGGGCTTAGGCTTACTTTGAAATGATCGACCCTGATGGTGCTGAATATAAAAATGTCAATATAATTAGTCATCTCCAGCAGAAAGTAATTTTTGCCATTTTTTTTTTACTGTGTGGAGGAGGGGATGAACTGGTTTTCAGCTATTCTTTATCATTTAGGTTCCCTATTTTTGCCATTGACTGGGAACATTTACCAGTGATTTTTTTTCTATCTTGTATTCAGGGATGGGCTATTTTATGAGACAAATCTTAATAAAAGAAATGCCCTGATGAACCAGTGTGAACCAGTGATAATTCAGCAAAAGCTACTCCTTGACTGATGGTCAGGAATAGGATATAGAACCCTACATGGTCAGCTTTGGATATAATGTGAGCTACTTACAACTATTCTAATGCTAATCCAGGTTGTATATTTATTACAAGTGTTCATTGTAGAAACTTCCTATGAAATGTTCTGAATAAGGCGCATATGTATGAACAGATCCTGCTCGGTTTTGCATTGGTGCAACTACAAGAAAAGAGTGTTATGCAAATATAGGATGGTATCCGCAAACTCAGAACACAGACAGTTCTGATCCTCCCTTTATCCGAATCACCATAAAAACCTCTCAAAAGACAGCTCATTGCAATCATAGCGAGGCAAGATAGCGTCATTTAAACGTATAGTTACCACCATGGATAGTATGTATGGGCTGGATAACCACAGGGAAATCACAGCTTTTCAGTTTCCCTTGGAATGTGTTCATTATTAGAAAGTACTACCAGAGTATTGTTTGTTGTAAGAGAAGAAAATCCTGTTCAAGTTTTTAATGAATCTCTTGAGAGATTCATCAGATTTACAGGTTAAAAAAGCTGTAAACATTCTACTGGGAGCAGTCATTAAAGAGAAGATGAATGTGAGTTATCTGTACATTTGTTATGAAACAGAAACCCCGAAGATGATTTACAAACCAAAAAGCTGTTTCTCTTTAAATGGTCTGTAGTGCTGCATTATGTAATGAAATACAAAGTATGATTAAAAGCAAGTGTGTTTGCAAGATGAGAAGCAGTTTCACTATTTTGTTTGGAGAATTTTGCAGGAAAGACAGCATTGATCTGAATTTGAAGGGAAGAAGCCTGAGACTAATATTTCCTTCATTTCTAGATTAGAAAAAGCATTAGAGTGGAAGAAAAAAATCCTTACTGAATAGTTAAGCAACTTGGAGGGCCTTATGTTGGAAAATCTGATTTTCTAAATTAAATAAAAATGAATTAATAAAAGATCAGTAGATTAAATAAATAAATACCAAAAAAACCCCAACCCCAAAACCCCAGCTCAATCCTCTGGCGAGTTACTTTTTTGGTAAATCAAAAAGTGACAGCACAGGACTGCTAAAAGGCTTGCCTTTCCACGAGGCACTTCATACCCTTGATTACCCACTCAAGCTTGACCGAACCAGCAGCATGCCAGTAAAAACTTGTGATTTGTGATGAAACAGTTTGTTTAATCCTTGGTTTTTTCATCTGAAGTATTAAAGATGCAGTAGAGGAAACAGGTTTGAATATACTGCTAAAAGATAAAATGCAGATAACTATTTCTGAACTAATGTATCAAAAATTGTTACTCCAAACTTTTAAATTGGTCATCCAACTTTCTTCAAAACATTTCCTTGCAGATAATTATCTCTTGCTTCTTCAGAAAGCTCTAGATCTGCCATGAAGAAGACAGGTTGGTTGTAGTTTGGGTGAATTTTGGCATTAGTTTTATTTTGTTGGTGTAACTCTTCAAAGAGGCACAAACTACTGGAAATTTGGATAACAACAAAACGCGAACTGTGTCCTAACTGCATCTGTTGAACACAACAACAGTGGTTTTACATTCATTCAGCTTTCCAAGAGGTCACACCCTTTGCAAATAATACGCATAACAAACTGCTGTATTCACAGTGCCTCCTCATTATGAATGGTGTGTATTTCAGCTGACACTGCCATTCACAACATGAGTTTACCCCTTCAGTACATGACTGTGAATCTGGCTTTACTGGCATACTGGAAACAGTCAGGAATCCAAAAGAAATCACTGTGATACCAAGAGGATTGATACTTTTTCTGAATTTTCTTACTATTTTGTAAAGATTACCTGCCACTGAGTATTTTTTTCCAAGACAAGAGTGTGGGGGTTGTTGGTTTTTTTGGTTGTGTTTTTTTTGTTGGTGATTTTGGTTGGGATTTTTTTTGTATTTAAGGCTTATGTGTGTGCTTCTTATGCATATGCATGGGCATGCTGTGGTCATAAAAGTTGTAACTTATGTCCTGGTGTTACTGGGACAGAATCCTAGGCCATTAGCGGTTTGTAGTCAGCCAGGGCAGCTGCCCTGAGTTGAGTACAGGTGTATCCTATCCCATAAACATCATGCTCAGTATAAAGGGAGAAGTTGGGGGAGGTTGAAGGGTTTCCTGATTCTCCTCTTGCTTCTGAGGGCTGTCTTTGTGTCTACTGTGACCACCATAGCTCTACTGGGCTGAGTATAACTTTAATAACAATGCCATTATAAAGTAAGCAGTTTAGTTGTTTCGTTACTTTTTCATTTCAATCTGTAGGTCTCCTCTCTTTTTTCCTTATTCCCCCTTCTTGGTTGGGGAAGGGTTACTGGGTGATGAAGCAACTGCTATAGTTTAGTCCTTGGTATGGGCGAAATACAGACATCTTGGTCTGAGCTAAACATTGGGCTTGCAGGCTTCGGGCAAACTACTTCTTGAAGCAGATGAATTTTAATTCATCTCTGACCTGAAATAGCCATGTGCAGAATCCTCTTGAGCAGAATTCAGTCATGGCATTTGTAACAGTGTGAGTGACAATGAAGGTCAATTAGGACAAGAACAAGGACTTCAAGTCTGCTCTAGCTTAAGACTTAAATGCCACAAAACACAAAGAAATGTACTTGTTCACATAGAAGGATTTTTGTGATGTAGCCTGTTGGTGGAAGGTTAATAGAAAGGTCTTGTGACATGTTTTCTGGTGCTGTTGCATTTGGGCATGTCTTAAATATCATTGTTGCAGTTGTTAGATCTTGTTCATGTGCTTTACATGTCTTTTTTTTTTACCTGAATTTACGTTTGGAATGTCATTTTGCTAGATAATTGGGAAACATTTTGCCTATTTTCATGTATCCGCTCTCCACTACTGCCTTTCTGGGCCTGTTTGTCTCCCACCGAGTCCTACTTTTCCACAGACGTGGGCCCTAAAAGGAACATTTCTTGTTATGAAAGAACAGATTCCAAAAGATGATTTGAAATCCTGTGACTGTTTCCTTCACAATGGTTTGCAAGATTGTAGGAAAAATGCCAGGTAGTGCACAGACAGTTTGGCTCTGGGAGCCCGGTGTTAAGGTTAACAAGTTGTAAATAGCTGCATGTTGCCATTATCTCAAAACCCCGCTGCTTTCAGGACATGATGAGGACTCTAATAAGAATGTTGTTCATTGCTTGTTTGGTTTTTTCCTTCTCTTGCACAGCACTTACTGAAGAGTAAGATTTAAAAGTTGGATGGCTTGTGATGGGGTCTGGATGTAATTCTTTCATCCTCCAGTCCAGAATGTTATTCTCAGAACTGTATCAAATAGATCCCTGAAATGAGGCGACAACCCAAACCCAGATCTGCCACTGTTTTTTGAAGAACTATTTATAAGAAGTAATCTGTAACTTTAAATTACTACTTCTTTTCTACAAAAACAAATTCAGTGTTAAGAGAGCTGAATATATTTGCAGGATCTAGTGTAAACATTCATATATGTAATAAGACTTTTTTACAGATATACATATATGTGCATATCATGACTGTTTTCCATTGAGCTATGCTGACTGATAAAAACCATGAGTTGTATCTATCACATGTCACTCAAAGTTAGTGTCTCTAAGACATATATAAAAATTCAGCTTAGTGTATTTAATGAAACAAAATATTTTCAGTGTTTAAGAGCTGCTTGCTTTGCTTTTGAGAATGTCTAATATATTAACTTCTGCATGTATTGCTCAGAGAAGTGGCCAACTTTGGAAAAAGATCAGTAAATGAATCCTTATTAGTGTCTTTTTTGAATGAAACAATCAGAATGAACTTGACACTGATGCAGAAAGAGTTAGTATACTGAAATTTGGAATTCTGTGTGACCATTTTTCAAAAGAAAGCACCAACACTAAGAAACATTAGGCTTGGAAATACTGGGAAAGGACTGAAGCTTGATGTCATTCTCCTGTTGGTATTTGCTGATTGAAAACATAAATATCATCTGATTTGAAGAGTGAAAGCATTACATAAAATAGTAATAGTAGTAACAATAGCACTCCACCAGTTGTATTGGTGACAGTACCACTCAGACTACCCAGCCAGGAGCGACAAAATTCTGATGAGCATTTTTTCTTAGAAAAAGAAAACAACCTGGTAAAACTTCACTGCATTAACTTTCTGTGTCAGGAGCTGACGATCACCCATTAATTAATTTTTGCTGGTTTTATTTTGAATGGGGAGGAGGGATGAAGGAGAATGCATTGTGTCACCTAGGAGCATTGTGTTATGCCACTGTCTGTCAGACCCTGTTTTAATCCTGGTCAATTTAGAATGGAGAAGAAAAGAACCACCTATGTAGGAAGGATTTAAAGCAGAGTCCTAGGGGAGAATTTCATGGCCTTGAAGATATGACTGTAGCAGTACATGGTTGGAACGCTCAAGTGCTGAGATGAATATGCTGCAATACCAAGGCAAAGTGCCAGGACAAGGGAAAGCGTTCAGAGGAACGATGGCATTGGAGCCTTGCAATAAAGAGAAGCTTTGAGGCAAGACACTGAAGTACTGAGAAAAATATCAAAAAGCTGGAGACATTTTGCCAAGCTAGCAGAGAACAAGAACCAAGGCGAAACATTAAATTCTCATGGAGAAGCACCCAAGTGCTAAAGGAAAATGTTAAAACGTTCAGATAAAATGGATGGTTCTAGTGCAGAGTGCTTAACAGGCAAAAGTGCAGAGTTGAACAGCTTCAAACTGAATTGCGGAACAGAGGAACCACGGAAGTAGTCAAATTAGTTCTGTTCTTTGAAACAAAGTTTTTGGGGAAGCTGATGTTACAAATCACTCTGGTTTTGATTATCTGCTTATGACAACATCAAAGGGTTTGTTGTTGTTTTGAGACAAATGGGATACTTTTACCAAAGCACAAGATAGCCATAGTTACTCTGACACAGAAGGCTACTGGGGCTTTACTATAGATAAGTTGTGAGGGGTGCGGAACTGCATCCCTCAGTGTTTGTGGTGTATAAAATTGAAAGGGGGCAGTTCTTTTGGTAAAAATTCTCCTTGGGAGGCTTAAAGTCAACTAAGTTCTGCCCAGTGACACCAACATGCCTTAAGATGAAAGGTTTGTTTAACAGCTATATGACATGCTTGCAATTTTATGAATCCTACTGTTAGTGATGTGCAGGAAAGGTAACTCTAACTCACACCCATTTGATGTCATTGATGTGAAAGAGTGTGTGGTAATAAAAAGGACTTGGTTTGCTCTAGCAGAAGTGTACAGTTTCCTCAATATTCAGCTTCCTGAATGCTCACGTATTTTTCATTGGCATGTCTTACTTTTAAAAGTAGTGAGGGGACTATAAGATAGATGGTGTCCTGTGACTGGTGTGGAAGTTTGTTGAAGGGAAGCGAGTACAAGTTTTAGCAGCACAGAAGATACTGCCCTTCTAGCCTATTTTCAGGCAGAATGTGACAACACTGTAGAAAGGAGGAGATGACTATGAAATTCAGAGACTCCTCCCGAAGTCAATTTGTCTCACTCTGATAATGGTTGAAGAACCAGAGTGATGACAATGTCTGTGTGAAATTGTATATATGTAAAATAATGCATGTTTGTCATGGTTCAGTGCACCTTGAAAGAGAATACTGTATATACTACATATGTCCACGGAGTTGGTAAGATGCCTTTTAGCTCTCTACATTCATTTTCATTTGGAATTGCTCTTTTGGCAGCTGTATAAAATACTGGTTTATGTAGGGACTGACCTGGACTGCCAGCAATAGTTGCAGAGCTCTTCTGTTAAGATTTTTAGTATGATGTTAAGAGACAGTTTTTTCTTTTCTTTCTTTAATGTAAGGGTTTTTAGAGTTCTCATTAGTGTCTTAATTATCAGTATGACATAAATATCACCTCAGCTGATAAGACCAGTGTTGTTTCACTTTTCATCTGTTTGTTCAGATAGCAAATGACATACACTTCTTGAGTACAGTGTCTTGTGTTCCGTGCAGATTCGGACAGATTGATTGCAACAGAACATAGATGTGTGCATTTTGCTTGCAGATTCAGTATGAAAAGTGGAAAAATATATTTTCATTACTATCTTCCATAATGTCCTCCTCATGGAATAAGAGGAGCGATGCCTATTGCAAGGTTTTAAATTGTTCAGAGGCTAAATGACACAGATGTTTATGGAAGGATCCCTCAGCTTGGAAAAGAATGATCTTGGAGTGGCCAGAATTTTCCCTTTACCCTTCAAGTGTTGACAACACTGGTCTGTAGCACTGAACACATTGCAGCTCCATAGGCACTGGAAATTGTGGGAGAATTACTGGAGATTCAAAACAAAATTTGTACCTGATCCAAGTCTCTCTTGGGCAAATAGAGCATGCTGAAAACTTGGGAAGAGTGTACGTTATGTAACCAGGCTCAGCTTCACAGCCGATTGAGGAAAGAATGATATTTTGCTTCCCAGAATGAGATCTGGGTAAAGAAATTTTGTCTTGATCAAATGGAGCAGCTGTTGCAGTTTAGATTCAAGTGTGATGCAAATCGAGCTGTCATTTCTGCTCTGCTCCATTCTGCCCCAAAGAGGGAACTGTTTGTTGGTTTATTTTTTCTAGTTTTTAGAGACCTGGCCTATAGCTTGTCTCAGTAATTACAGATGACTTAAATAAAAAATTATACAAGTTCTGGAATATTGTAATGACATCAAAGCAATTTGAAAATACTTGTTTTGTAAGTGTTGTAAGTATTCTGCAGCTGACTTACAACTGGAGTATGTTAAACCATTTAAATATTCCAAACATAATGTACAACAGACCTTGTACTAATTCATTATGAAAACAGCAATTTCATTTAATCATTTATTAGCTATTTATAAGGTGTATGCATATTAAGTATGCATACAGATTGTTGTTCAACCTGGCAACCAGTGTAATGATTGAATGTGTCACCCATGTGTAATCACAATTTGTTTGGTGACCACCATTCTCAACCACTACTGACCAGCATGACTATATGGTTCTGAAACATGTATGTGTAACAGAGTAAATAAGGTTTTGACCCCACTAAGAGGGGGAAAAAACCCCAACAAACTGCTCAAAACAATACCCAAATTTCAATGTCAGTCATTCATTGCTCATTTGTATTCACTTCTGGAATGTGTATTTACCACTGTCATAATAAAGACTGTGAAGCAGGTTGCCCAGAAACACTATAAAATTTCTTTTTAAGATCCAACTGGCCAGAGCCTGAAGCAATCTGGTCTGAATTCAGCACTGACACATGTCTGCACAGGAGCTTGGACTCCAGCCCTCTCAAGGACTCTTCCAATGTGAACAAGTCAGTGACTTCCTATGAAGTCACAGTGGGGAACTAAGCACAATGCTCTTGGTTATCTGTTATGTTTGCAAGGTTGTTAAAATTAATATTATTGTAGAATACAGTGTTGGACTGTGATTAAAAAGGAAACAAATCCAGAGGAAGCAAATCGTGCAATGCGTTCTCACTTTACATTGCTATATCTTAATCATTGTATTTTTACCACACTGCTGCAGTACGTTGTGGGTGTTTTTATATGAATGACACGTGAGTTTCAGCTTTCCTGTTGTGATAATGAGCTTCTTTGCTGGGTCTTACTGTACCATAGCTGTAGGGTACCAAAGGATGCAACTCATACTAGCAGATATTGTTTGCTATGTATCTTGCATTTGTATCCAAATCATCTTACTAATCTGATGACTAAAGCTTTGAGAACCTTCATCAACAATTTGACACCAAAGTTAAAAATATTCCAGGATTTAGCCTACTAAATCCTAGGGCATGACTCTTATCTATGTTCCATAAATATTTACTATTTTGGAAATAGTAGCATATAACTTCCAAGAAATTGGAAAGGTCTTAGTTTGAGCTCTAAACAGTTTTACAGCATAACGTAAAATGCTAATGCTAACAATGAATATAAACGTGGAAAATTGAACATACAGCCATCTTGCTAAAATTCAGCTGATCAGATGCAAATAATTCCCTTCCATACCTGGTCATATGCTTCTTTGCCAGCTGCATAAACCAGGATGTGCATTAAAATATGTGTAGATGAAATATGACAGTTAAACTTCTTACTAACAGAGTTATTTATTACATCTAGTCTTACTCCTAAAATGAGTATGTGAAGACTGGAGGAGACCATGTAGGTCTTACCAATACAGAACCTTGCTACTGCTAACACCTCACTATAGAGTCTTTTTCATTTCTGTACCTACAGACTATTTAAATATTATCAAGAATATGGGAAAGGGATAAGATTTTCTTGCAGATCATTTTCTTACATGCCTCAGTGTTCCCTTGTTTGTTTGGTTTTTAATTCCCAAGTAGATAAATTAAAAATTCCTTTTGACAGCAAAGAATTTATAAACTGCTGAAGATTTCAAAACTCTAGGAGGTTCCTGTAGCGATACACCACTTTGTTCTTTCAACTTTAAACTCTTAGATGCAAATATTTAGTGCTGTGGTATTTGAGGTTAGCTGTGCATTTTTTTTTTGTGAGGGCAGTGAAAATGCGAGTTGTTCAGAGTTGTTTGGCTTTTTCTGTCATGCAGTATGCAAGTGCACCTGCATTAGCTTCACGAATTTCAATATCTGTATTGTCATTTTTGTTAAAACGGAGCCTGCATTTCTGAATGTCTGCACTAATGGATTCCAGTTGTCTTCTGATCTGCAGGTACATACCTACACCTATGGGAGAGATCTCTTTTTAAAACATTTCCTTTTTCTATTGTGAGAATGAAATTTCCCTCTCAAACGAAAAATTTTATTTAAAAGAAAAGCAACAACAAAAGTCAGTAAGTGATAAAATTAAGTGGAAGATAAGATTCTGACTTTTCAGTTTTTAAGTCACATACCAGTACCTGTGGGCATTCACCAACAGCATGGCATTCAATCAAAATGAGTATTGTTTAAGCAACAGTGATTGAGTGTAAAGTAATTCAGGGATTGATGACAGACTGAAAAACTGCTAGCTTGCAGTAATCAAGAGAACTCATCTGGCTATTAATTGCCAGGAATACCTGCAATGAAGACTTCATTGCTATTATATAGCCTGAAATCGATGGAGAGAAGGGTACAGATTCTTTTTGCATTACAGACATTAACTTGCTCTTTATCCATTTTTTCAGTGTTTGTTCCTATCACCTAAACATGTTTCCAAAAATAGAAAGGAGGAAGGAAATGATTCAAAACTATCTGTAAGGGAACGTATAAAGCACTGCTTTTGCTGCTGCCTAGAAGCAGCATGCCAGTTACAGACATCAGTAACTGAACTACCAAAACCAGCATAAAATCAGCAAGAGTTCATCAGTACTAGTATCAAATAGACAAAGGGCAGCAAATAACAAAATAAAGCTTCGTAAGAATATCTTGGCACCCCAAAGAGCTTTTTCTAGAGAAGTAACAGTGTTGTACATACATTTTGATACTCTGAAAATCAAGTTTTATATGAGTGCACAGAGTTTGCTTGTCCTTCCATTTATGCTTTTTTTTATACCAGTGCTTTATACACTGACTTAAATGAAATTAAATCCTAACGAAATATGAAATTAAACTGTGTTTAGTGTTAATTAGTGTAACATTAACTTTCAGAAGCCCATTACCTGAAGCTTAGAATGAATTGTTCCTTGAATGTATGACTGCAGTGAATTGTAGTAATTTGTCATGTAACTTTGGTAAGGAAAAACAGAGAATACTGAGCATTCGGCACTGATGACTGAGATCCTAGAATGGGAATATGTGACAGACCATTTCTAAGCAGTAGAATTGGCAACCAGTCTGGAATCCAGTTTCAGTAAGCACTGAAGCCAATAAACTAAGGTGTGATCTTGTGTTCTTTACAAAGCAAATCAAAGAGAAGAGAAATCACATTTGATAGTTTAACAGCCCTTGAAAAGCTACTTCCATAGTACTGCCTGATTCTGTGTTATCATGTGGATATCCTTTTATATGCCACTAACAAAGTAATCGCTCTAAATTCCTTTTGAATTTATGCTTAACTATGCTGATTTACATGCATATAGAAAAGGAAATGAGAAACTTTTAAACCAAAAATCTGTATTCTTAGAATTTGGTATTCATGCACATTTTTATGCATGGAATTCCCATTAAGATTACTGGAAGATTTGCCTACAAATCTTCCTTCCTGGAAGAGTGATTAAATTCCCAAAGTTTTATGAGTAATAAGAAAATGGTATCTTGCTTTTCAATTGTCAGTTAATGCTAATGAGAGGCTTGTGCAACTACACGCCACTATGTTTAAATTGACCAAAAGGTTTGTATGAAGCTGGTTTGAAAGCTAGAGTTGGATAACAATCCATGAGTTATTCATGTCTCAGAGGAAATAGTTTCTGGTTTGACTTCTGCTTCAGCTGCTGAATAATTTTTACATTTTATTTTTCTGCAGGAAAAAAACCCAGCTTTAATAAGAATGTGAATACTTGGGAATGTGTGTAAAGTAGATTAATTGCATGAGTATTAAAATTGGTGTCATGTTTCTTAAAAAAAATGTAACCATTTAGATAACAAGACTTTGTTTGTTAAAGCTACTCTTCAGTTTAAGGAGTTGCACTTTGTTAGAACTATCAGTTAATCTGAATATGGTCTCAGTTGCATAAGTGTGATGCAGCAAAAATTCCAATTTCTATTTAAAATAAAATACACTGCAACTTCAGCCCACCCAACTGCAAAATGTCCCAGATCCTCACCTCATTTTCTGTTTCTAGAGTAGCAGCACAGAATAATTTATTTTCATGTTTCATCACTGATCTCGAACTTCTGGCAAACTTTGGTGCATCATTTTGCCAGATACGCTACACCAGAGGACTTGAATTTATAGAGGCATCTTAGTCTGCTTGTGCTGAAAAGCCTAAAGATGTGCTTATTTAGTGAGCTGCTGTACAGTAATAGACTGTGTGCTATACACTGTACAGCTGTTTACAGCTGTATGGTGAATTCAAGCAAGTGTAGAAGGAGTAAAACTGGAGGAATACTGGAAAACAATTATTGAGATTGCAGTACTGGAGCCTGAATGGCTGTATCTTTTTATCTGGGAGAATTAGAAGAATCTTTCTTTTTACCCTGCATGTTCTTCTCTTTATATTATTTCTAAGTTTTCAATCCTGTGAAGCCATTGTAAACATTTCTTTAGGAATGACAGAAAATAATAAATGATGAAAGAAATATTTCTAAACTTTTCACTTTTTTTGGTTTAGACAAATTCTGTAACCTGTATTTTATTTTAAAATTATTTTTATCTATTTATTTCTGACAGTAATAACTGTCAGCATAGCAAAGATTCTCTCTGACATAAATAATAGTGGAAGAAAATAAGACATTTGGAAATGAAAGTTATTTGATGTTTAGAATTTGTATTACAGAGAATTGGAAAGTTCTCAGGATTGATTGCTGAAGGTGATGGGCAAACATAAATACATGATTCTGGCCTGAAGAATCTGGGAATATAAAGTGAATGGAATAAATAATTTTATTCCTGGATAACAGGTATGAAATGAAAATAGGTAAGGGCTTTATGTGGTTTTTCTGGTCCTGACATGGAAAGAATTACAATGGGTTTCATAATTCTGTATTATTACATCCTTAGCAATTTGTAAAGGAAAAACAGAAATTAAAAAAAAATAAAAATAATATATCTATCTAGAAGATGATACTACATTTTAGTTCCAAATCTGCCCTTTCTATCTATAGGTATCTCTAAGTCCAAAGAAAATACTGGCAAATCAGGACTTTGATTTTTATTGGCTTCTTTCAGCTTGGCCTTTCAAGTCAGAAATTGTCTGAAACCTAACAAATAAAATTCCCAGCAATTCCTAGAAAGTGTGTGAATTTAAGTTCTACCTTGTAGTACCAGTGTTTCAGCATAGTATTTTTGTTGGTAAAGAATGAGGTAATTGCAGTGTGCTGATTTTTATGCAGAATGATCCTATTTTTGACATATGCTGATAATTTGAAGCAATGCCTTGTGAAAGGGCACTTTTACGCACTTGTTATATGCATTTGTCCCTTTGCCATCAAGGGGTTACTCTGATTTATATGTGCTAAGCACACAAGCCAGACATAAGGCAAGATGAGTGGTCCTGTGTGAATACTGAAATGTTTATGGTGAAGAGATCGTGAAGGAATGTGCCATCAATTTCAGTTGCAAGCTGACTGATAAACTACCTTTTTGCTATTATTTTTAGAAATTGAAGCTAGTTTTCATTAAATATCATGCTTCTGGTATCACATTTATTTTTCATAAATTTTGAAGTCACGGAGGCTCAAATTTTGCTCCTTTTGCATTCTTTGTGCTATATTCAGCCTTGATATATGTTTTTTAATTGTCTGGCAAAATAGCTGCCATACGGTTGTTATTGACTGGTTTCCATTAAAACTACAGACTGCACAGAAAAGAACTTTCTGATATATAAAAAACTATGTAGTTCTTTCCAGAATTCTGATTCCTACTGTAGCTTCTTTTATATTACTGTTCAGATCCAACTGGATACTGTAGATGATAGTAATATCCAGGGGCACTTTTGTCTGTTACTTTTATGTGACATGTTAGTATAACAAAATACATTAATGCTTAATTGCCTGGTGACTGGACATCTAGGAGTTTGGTCAAGAGTTCTAGGTACTTGTTGGCAGAGAGAGAGTTTAATCATTACAAACTTCTTTATTTTTACCTTTTCAGTTAATACCAGATGTCTCCTGCTCACATTTTCTTGACTTCCTAATTACCTTTAGTTGTGTTTCACCTATAAATGATGGATTGAGACATTAAATTTACAACAAAAAAGCACTCCAGATTAAAAAGGAGAAAAGAGAAAATGTAATTGGTATAAAAGTAATATAAATGAAGTTTCTTATTATTTTTCTTTAAATAATGAATTATTCAGTATTTTGGTGTTAATAATTTAACAGAACCCAAAGTAGGATATCAGCAGGACGTATGTGGGATGGGTGGTAGTTCAAGTCTGATCTAAAAGGCTTGCTTTTGTATTGAAGTTGGGTTGAAGCTTTGATCTATTTATAATGAGTATTCTAAGGGTTTACTAATTATTTTTAACCTGAAGAGAATCTCATAGTCCATTTTTCAGTTGGAAAGGAACCAAAAATAAACCTTGCTGGAAGGTAAAGGCAGAAAGTGGTAAAGTTCAGGCCTGTTTTTTAAAGGTAAAGTACAACAGCCTACTGGCTATAATTTCTGGTAAGTTGGGGGGGGTGGGGAGGGGAGGGGTAACGTATTTTCTGTCTCCTTTTTTCATTCTGTGGCATAAGGAAATTTTCTGAGGTACTTCTAGCTTCTGCTAGAGATACAGCATCCTTTATGTAGTCCATCCTTTAAAAAAGTTTGTAGCCATAAAGTTGAAATGCAGAAAAAAAACATGCTTTGTATTCTTTGGAATCATGTTTAGAGAAAATGTGTATCAGTTTCAGTTACCTACCACAGTTAATCTACTGACTAAATTAAATTACATGCTTGTTCATGAGAAATTGCAGGCTAGTAATCCATTTACAAAGGGAAACTACAAAATGCTGATGACTAAACAAACACAACTTTAAAAATAAATGTGAGTTTATCACTGCTTAGAACACTGCTCATGACTTGAAAGGTTTTTTTGGAAACAAGATACTTGTGCCTGATCCGTATTTAATTCCATCTTTAAAGGCAATACCCTTATTCTACTTTGTTACCATTTCTTTGGACGATGATTTTGTCACTTCTGTGTAAAAACTTCCTTGAAGTTTTTCAAATACACAGCACACAAATCCATTTTCCTAAGATGCTCATTCTGGAACAGCAGTGACAGCAATCAGGTGGACACAGCAGACTCTTCCAGCTGTATGTCTACAAGCACTGCAGTGTGTAAACTGCACAGCCCTAACAGCTGGAAAGTTTCTTTATGTCTGAAGGTTCATAGAAATGTTCTTCAAAGCACTAGTAACAGCACTAGGGAATTGATATATATTTGCACCACAAAGCAGAAACTCATAAAACAGTCCTGTATGTTCTGGCTTTGAATCAGTCATTTTTAAATACCTGGAAAGTAGTTGTTTTATGCAGACATTACTTAAACTTACTTGATGGTGAGGTTGAATACTTTCTCTCACTGAAAACACATACCCTTGTAACAAATAGTGAGGCATTGTTCCTGAGGGTATAATGGAGTGCTTCAATATCGTATTAAGTGCTATTTATATCATGTGTGAAATCTTTTTTTCATTTGCTAGGAAATTTTCCAGATTTCAAGGGGTGCTGACTAGTTTAATGAATCTGTAATACATACAAAATACTTTCTTCTTTTTTTCTCCTTTGAATCAGTATTTGGGATTAAAGGTGAACTTCTTTTCATGGTTCAAATAATTTTCATTAGTGGAGAGGGAAAACAAGCCCAATAAGCTTGGTACTGCAAAGAATTATTTAAAATAGTTCTGAGGAGCAATTTCTGCCTTTTCAGTTATGCAAATGCTCATCAAGGTTTTGTCTTTGGTAATCTTTGATTGATATTAAAAAACTGACAGAGACTTCTTGACCTGACACAAATGTAATAGCTGTGAAGGTTCACATTTTTTTATACTTTTACCCTGGCACAAGATTAAAGAAATTAAAGTACTGCATTCCCCAAATCAAGCTCATACTTATACCTGTATCTGATCCTTGTGATTAAATTTTTATAGAATTATAGAATAATTCACATAGGAAGGAACCTTGGGGGTTTCCAGTCCAACCTGCTCTGGCTCAGGGTAGCGTCAGCACTGAATTCAGTTCTGGTTGCTCTAGGCTTTGTCCAGTCAGGTCTTAGCCTGCACAGAGAAAGATTCCACAACATCTCTGGGCAATCTGCTCCAGTGCTTAATTATCCCAAGAGATTTTTTTTTAATTATTTTTTTTTTGGCGCTAATATCCTGTTAGAACCTTTGCTTCATGAGCCTGTCTCTTGTTCTCTCACGGTGCACCTCAGTAAAGGGCCTGCCTTTGTCCTCCTGGGATTTTTTCCCATGCTGGTAGTTCCTTTCCTCCTTGAAGTTGTGTCTTTAGGCACTAAGACTTTTTTCCCTGAAGAGAGGCAGAGGCAAAGTTTCTATTTTCTGTCTTCACTTTTCGTGACCTGTGTATGTCCTTTCCATACTGGAGCTCAGTCATGAGTTGCTTGTGAAACCAAGCAGGTCTCCTGGTACTGCTGCATATTTTCCTGTGTTACAGGAATGGAGTGTTCTGCTCACAGAAGGTTGCCCTGAAAGGTCTGCCAGCTCTCTTGAGCTCCTCTCCCTTTCAGAGCTGCCTCACACAGGATCTCACCCACCCAAAAGAAATCTCTGACAAAACTGCAGTCTGTCCTCAGACAGTCTGTACTCTGCTACTTGCTGTCCTTTGTCCCCTCAGGAGCTTGACTGAGTATCTCTAGTTCATGGTCATCCAGAAGAGGCTGCCCCTGGTTATCAGACACCTGTCTGGCTTTCTCTGACCTGCAGATCCCATAGGGGGGTTGGTAAATCCGTACCACAGTTGCTGTTCGGTTCTGTCAGCTTGGGAGCCTGAAAGAAACTATTCTTAAATTGTTTCTTAACAGCAAATCACAGAGCTTGACTAACTCTCCAGTTTTTCAAAGAGCAATCTATGTAGCTAATGAAGCTAGTTGTAAGAAGATCACTTGTCAACACTGTAGAAACATCTGCAAAATGGTCTTTCTGCAGTAAGTGTGTTTATTTACCATTAATTAGTTTATAAAATGTTATGTTTTAAACATTAGAGTGGCCTTACTTAAAAAAGACAAGTTGCTCAAAGAAACAGAGTGGAAAAAAAAAAATGTTGAAAATGCTTCAGATAGCTGAATAACCATGTTTATCATTATGGTTTTTATCTATAACTAAACTTCTAGACTGCTCTAACTCAAATAATATATGGGAATCTCTTAATAAATATCCTTGTATAACTAGACACATTTTATTGAATTCAGTGAGGCATAGCTATTTCCTGGTAATTAATTACTGATTGATCATTTAAGAATTTGTCACTGGGACCTAGACAGAATGGATAATGAGCCTGCTTGTTACAAATTCAAACAAATCCAGATCTAAATGGACAGTATACAAAAAGGAATATTAGAACTAGACCTAACTAATCACTTAATTAGCTGTACCAAGTGAAAAGCAGATAATGAGTAAGATCTTTAACTGTTCACTCACAGGAGTTCACTTCCAAGGTGCTGCTTTTAAACCCAGCACACATTCCATGACTAGTCACTATGTCAAGTAGACTTAGTCCTTGTCATCCAATTTACTATTTAGAGGACAAAATTTCTAATGCCTTATTAGAGACAACTTATGTCTTTTATAAAAAGATTTTTTGCTATGCAAATATTTGGGACAGATAAAATCAGAAATACTGTAAAAGTGAATCTCTCACAGTGTCAAAACTGACTCCAGTTGAACTAGGGCAATGGAAGTCTTGTGCCAGCCAATGAAAGTTTAATAGAAATCAAAGTAATAGCTGTGCTGTTCTTTAAAATTAATGATCTATCTATGTCATTGGCTTCATTGGGATTATATTGAAGCAGGCTTTGGTTTGGTTTATTTAAAATATGTTTGTATAAAACCCAGGAAATTTGAAAGAAGGGGGGTCTTGTTTTTCTCTAATAGAAAAATATTTTTTTCCTCTCATTCAGTTTTTCCATCCTTTCATTTTTACCTAAGTCAGTGGAAGAGGAGATTTTTCAAGCTCATAGAATTGTCTGAATGATACGCAACTGGAAACCATATATGATAAACCACAGTGCTGAGTAGTTGTAGTTTGTGTAAACGGCATGCTTAATTCTAATTTATTGTGATTAATTCTAGAATTGTGATTAATTTATTATGATTAATTCAGAATTACTGATGAAACCAGACACGCTGTAGTAATCTACTAGCTAAGTAATACACAATAAACCTGAGTTTTCTTCTCTGCTCCTTGTTTAGTCAACACAGTTGACATGTGGAAAGGAACACATGACTTGTAGCTTGTACATATTTTCCTTTGGGTTGTGGTAATTGGAGTCTGAACAATGATTAAATACATGGTACTTAGAAGGTACCAGTTGCTAGGACATATGCAAAAGCCTTATTCAAAACACATTTAGCTGTTCTAAATGTTTTAATTTGATCTTTTAAGCCACATCTGTATCTGTTATCATATGGTGTGTTCTAGTACAACAGCAATTTTCTGTAGTAATATATGAAAAATATTTCAGTGTTCATTATTTGTCTCAGTACAAGAACACTTTGATTCACATTAAAAAAAATTAAAAATTACATTTTAAAACCATGGGTTAAATGCATACTGGCAATACTAAATATATCCAGGCAGATTTTTTTGTTGATGAGCAGAAGACTTCATGCATTCATTTAGTGAGAATAGGAATAATCTGTTTAAAAGAAAACCACCTTTTAAAAGCTGGAAATTCAGAAAGACCTGAGGTTTATTTTAGATTATTTAACATAAATAGAAATACTTATGTGCAACAACAAAAGAAAACAGAGATGCTTCCATCCCACAAGGACTGAAAGTGTGAGCAATGTATACAAATAACTTTCAGAAGCCCAGACTGCTTTCTCTCAGTATTTACCATCTTTAAGCTCCCTGCAGACTGCCATAATTAGTTTTCTCCCTTACAAGTAATTATGAGCACCTGTAATTTAAAAAAAAAAAAAAATATTTGTGTCTGAGATAGGATCCCTCGGGTATTTTTCTTTTAGAACCTTCCTCATTTGCTCTTAGAAGTTCTTTTCCACTAACTTTTACTCTTGGGATACTTTAAATGGAATGAAATGTTCCACTTCAATTACTTTTAAAACCAGATGAGACCTGAAAAAACCACTGACAATGTTTTTCCTCTCTATAATCACTTTGGAGTGAGTGTCATAGGTTTGGGATAGCTGATTAATACCTGGTCATAGAGGGAAATAAGTCTATATAAGGTATATATAGTCAGACCAAGAGCAACCTTGGAATGGTTTCACATGGTTCATATTTAAGTCCTCTAAAAATTTCATAGCAGATGGCAGTAACGTATGGGTCTGTATTAATTGCTTTACATAGTTCACTCCATGATGGCCACGTATTTAAAAATAATTATAAAGTAACCAGAAATGTTGCAAGATGGCTGCACAGAAACTGGCTTGTTGTGGACGCTTTGATGGTGCCCTTGTGACACAGGGTATCTAACCCATGGCTTGATGTCCTACTATAGGAACAGAATGGGGGTTCCTTTTGAAACTCTGCTGTGCGGGCAGCTCCTTGTAGCTATTCAGTAACAGCTACAGATTTTACAAGTAGCTGGATCTGCAGGGAGATTTTTGTTAAGGGATGGTAAATCAATGCTTCATATTTTCTCACTATTCTGTTCCACCCCTTCTTAAAATAGACTGCATATCACTCTTTGGGAATTAAGCAATACCACAAGCCAGAAGATACTTTAGACACAGAAAACCCCAGCATTATGTTCCTCTACTCTTCCTTCTACTCAGATGTGTAGCAGGTCAAACTTTACAGAAATAAATCTTCCATACCTGAATCTTGGCATTAGCTTAAAGCTGAAAGATTTCCTCAGAAAGAATTATTTAATAGTAATTTTGCTTAATGCGAGAACCAGACAGGATAAGCTATGAAGTCTACAAAGAATTGTCCATTAATTTGACAAACCTAAACCACTGACTATCTGAGAAAAGAATTTGATTCAGTTTTTATTCTAATACTATTGATCTTAGAATGATCCTAGCATTTATTTTGATACAGTAGACCAGTGATTAAATTTTGTGTATTTTCTTCTTCATAGACATTTTGCAATTTCTCTGTGCACTGAATCCCCAACACGAGCTGATGGAACTACTTCTTCATATAAGCAAATTGTCCGTGACAGACAAAAACCAGTGAACCTGATTTGGTTTGAAAAGCGCTTTGGCTAAAGGTTGTCAGATAAAGCCCACACCTCTGAAGTCATATGAGGGTTACTAAGAGGACAGAGATGTGTAGCCTTAGGACTTTAAACCTGCAGATAACATATATAAAGCACAGGATGTATGGTCTTCTCAGACTCTGGACAAAATGTTTATCACGGGAATTTTCTCAATTTGTGCTGATAAGGAATTCAGACCTTTTTACTCTTGTATCCTCCTTTTGCAGAAAAAAACAATGCCAATTGCATGACCTTAAAAGAGAGAAATGCTGGCCTGATCTTCAGTCAGGCTGACTGGGAGACCAGGAGTCAATGGCTCCTATTGTACATCGGAGAAAAAACCTAACCAGCTTGAATTCTCATTTTCACCCCTCCTTTATCCCTGTTAAAGACAACAGAGACACTATATGCTCGGAGGGCAGAAATACCTGCTTTTTAAGCTATAGCAATTTCAGATTTTCTCTGCTTTCTATAACATATTAATATCAAACCAAGAAAATGTTAATGAATACCAAACCAAGAAGTAGACTATGCTTCAGAACGCCCTTCCTCTATCCTGTCATGCAAATATTTTACAAGAATAGGAATGGTATAAAGCTATTTATATCAGCCCTATGCTTGGCTCAGAAATTACCTATAGAAAAAGGTCTTTTCAAGGAGAAGTGCCCATTCCCTTTAAGGCCCCTTAACGTTTTCAGGGAATTGGCTCCACCTGGTTACATTTGACCTTGTTAAAAAGACTGCATTCAAACAAAGGGGAACTGATCTAGATTTCTCAACAAGAATAAAAATCAAAGCAATCATTGGCTTTTCAAAACTTGCAATGGTCTTGGCTGGATATTCTCACCTTGTAATTGTATTTTCCCAAGAGCCTTTCTCCCAAAGAAGAGGTTGGGATGCTATTGTAATGTCAAATCTGACTCACTGTTACAGTTACTATTAAAAGTTAGCAGCTGTAATTAGGGGAGAATTTTGAAGCTGCAGTGTTGTATTGTCAGTTGTAACAGCTTTTAATTATCTTATATTTTTCTTTAAAGTGATCAGCTTTGCAGAAGTTGAATGTGCTTTTATCATTTTTACTCAGGAAATGAGCTGACACATTTAATATAATTTAGATAGAAATACTGTTACTGCAGAAAACAATTGGAATCTGTGAACTTTTTAAAGGATTTTGAACACAGGAGACAGCCATAGTGCTTAAAGGGATTCTGCCATCATCCAATTAAAATAGTCCTCCATTCTCTCTAATACCATTCTATCTGGTCTTAAAATGCGTAAGACTAATTACATTAGCCCACAGAGGCTTGCATGGCTAATACTATTGGCTATTTCCTCAAATAGAAGAATTATAAATGATTAATGACTTTGCAAAGAATACAGTGTTTCTGCTGCAGGACTAGATTTGATGCATAGATATGCTGTCATTTTTGCACTCCGCTTGCAGCAGCATATGGTACTCGAGCTTAGAATAGATGCCAATGTTGAAACTGAACAACCAATGCCATTGTTCCTCCAGCCTCCTTTAGTCCATCAGGAAACCAAACCCTTTTGTTGCTATTTCTAATCTGGTGTTATGCTGAGGATAGAAAGAATAAAGACAGAGCCTTATAGATTAGCCTTACAGGAGGACAAGCCTTGTTATGCGTGATTTCACTGCCTTGGATTCTCTTCACTTGTACCAGAAAAGAAAAAAAAAAGTTTTCCAGGGAAGACCTTGGTTCTTAAGGACCTGAAAGAATGCAATTGCTGTAGGATCTACTTAGGAAAAAGAGTCTGGGTTAGCAGGCTATCTTGTGGCACGCAGCAGGCTAGAAGGCAAGATGCAGCTATGGAAATGCAGCACAGTATTGTCATTTTTGGCAGGCAGCATCCTTGTCAATATGCATGAGCACCCAGATGAATGAGAGAACCTGTCACCCAAGGGATGTTACACACTGATGACAACCACCAGTCACAGGTTCTCTAGTCCAGCATGTAGTTAGATTAAGTTCTTTTACAGTTGTCACTCTGAACGAAGGAAAGCTGCTAGGTAGCAAAGGACAAGCAGCGTTGGTAGTGCAGCCATTCCTACAGCCACTATTGATGTTTTCACATTTTGGATCATGTTTCATAATTGATTCCTCAAGACTGGAAAAAGTGAAAATGCTGTCAGCTTCAGGAGCCCCAGCAAACCTGAAAAATTGTCCTTACATTATGATACTGTCCACTATGTGCCCGTTAGAGACCATTGTAGCCCACGGTTCTTAGTTCTGGGAATGCAATCTCACCCCAGCATGTTGGTATTAGACTGTGCTGTTTTGATAGATTCTAATTTCATATATCCTAACATTCATACCCAACTAAAAATCCATTAGGGGGGAGATTAATAGTCATGTCATGACCTGGCTCACGTACTCAGGTTTTAATTATCTCAGACATTACTGCCTTTATCATATAATCCCCAGTTTCTTTGGGGCAGAGGCTAAACAATGGTTCAGCTTGTTTTGGGGTTTTTTTTGCTGTTATTAATGTTTGAGTAGGGATGATGCCTTTGAAGTGACAAAAGCAGAAGTAATCAAGGAGGTATGGATGGGTGTCCTTTATCCTTCTAATACATGACTAGTATATATCAAGAAAACATGTCTAACTGTTCCTTGAGGTAGATTCATAAGTAGTGGGCATGTTCTCTTAAATTTTGCTGTAATGCTCAAAGGAAGTTTATTTCACTGAATGTTTTTCATTATTTCTTTTCCCTATAAGTGGTGTGTATATATACACATAAGTCCTAAATAAGTTTATAAATTGAACCAGAAGATTCAGGTTATTACGCTTTCCAGAGTAAATAGGTTTTTGAAAAAATATTAAACTTGGACTTTAACAGCACTGGCTGAGATATTCAGCACTGGATATGCATTTCCCAGTTCTGTGGGAACCTGAGTTTCACTGAAGTTCGGAGGACTAAAGCATTTGTGATCTGACTTACTTTGATGGAGATGTGTCACATTAGGATACTTGAAAATTAGTCTGTAGAATCTGAATAAGAAAATATTTTCAGTATCTTCTGCACTGTTGAACATAGCCTTTCCACAGGCTTGAAATCTCACTATTCCAAGGAAAGCACTATGGGTAATTTAAAATGGAGTAAAGAAAGAAAAATCTTTTTTTAATTTGAGGAACTATTGGCTGCTTCTTGAGATTATGGAATTTTAATTCCAGTATACAGGAAAGCAGTATATTGACAAGATGAAACGGAAAGCTTAATAGGCACTGTATCTCTTGATCTTTATGAAAACTTTGCCAGCAATCTTAACAGAAGCTGAATTGGACTCTAAAATACTGACACAAATGAAATTAGGAGGAAATACCCCCTGCAGTGGTACTACCAGATGTGTCGTTCACAGTGTTAAAATACTAAGTTATTCTTAATTTTATTAAATTAGAAATCATATGTGCCCAAGAATAATGGGAAATCTTACTTGTAGAAAAAGACTGGCATTTATTTTTTCAACAACAAATTGAAATAGTTGTGATATTTCAGGTACCTGGATTACAAAATTAGCTTTTGAAGAATATAATTTTATCTATCTTAAGAAGAAAAAGGTGTGTATCAATTCCATATTTAAAATTCTTACAGGAAACTGTCACAGTCCTACTCTAGGGTGGTGGTCAAACTTAATTCTCTATTATTTTTGCAGAGATGTAACATGGCAACATGATTTTGATATCCAGTCAATGCAGTGTACTGTTACTTCTTGCAGCACACTTCAGGTCATTATAGAGTACTTGTTATTGTTAGGCACTAGGTGGCCTGCTTGCTAAAACATAGTAATGATGACTTAAAGACAATTTGCAAAAGCACTGAATGAAAAATAAGTAAATAAAAATGCATGTTTAATTTCTAATAGAGGATGATGCATTTAAACCATCCTATGCAAAGTAATACATGCATGGAAATCTGCAGATACTACAACCTATCTAAACCCAACTTAGGACACAATTATTTTGTTCTTTTCTTTCAGTCAATATTTAGTTCCTTTCTGTTTGCTTAAAGAAGACTAATAACTCCTTCATACTTACAGGGAAAATATTCTTCTCTCACCCAGCAATATCATAACAGTGCTGGCATCAAAAACTGTGTAGCTGTACGTGTGTCTTTTTCTTCCCAAAAGATTAAAGTTTCCCACCGAAAGATGGGATACAAGCCTGTATATTCTCTACATTGTAAGTGCTCTTGAGGGGAAGTTAAATTGCTAAGTACAATGTGCTGGTAGCATTTGCTTTAGACACCTGATAGGTTATTGTATTATGCTCAGAAAGATGAAAAGGGTCAGTATTATTTATTGTTTCTAAGGAGCAAGTACATGCTTTAGGAGTGAGTTGTACACATGCACTCAAGCTGATCTCAGACAGCAATTTACAGAAAATGGTAATTAAGAACAGTAAGCAAAACAAGACCTTGCTGCTGTGTTGTTTGTTTTGTTCTGATGTTGTGGTTTTTTGTTTGGTTGGTTTTTTGTTTGTGTGTTGTTTTGTGTGTGTGTGTGTAAGTGAAGGCTAGATGTGACCCGTGGTCTTTCAGTATTGCAGCCTGAGTCCTGTGCTAGAACTAACCATGATACACTGTATTTTTTTCAGCAATTTTGATGTTTTTACTTGTTGGTCTGTGACTCTTTTGTCAATAGAAGGAGACAATGTGGTGACTTGAGGTGGTGTTCACTTGGAGCTTTTGTACATTGATTTAAAGAAAAAAAAGTGTTGATTTTATTTATTTTAAATGAAATGCAATAATCATTTCAATAACAAGCCTTCATTAAAAATAGTTTTACTTTTCAAAGGAATGGCTAAATAATTAACCACAGATTTATTTCAATGTGATTATTCACCTTCTTAATTTCAGGCCTAATGCAAGACTGATGAGATGCCTCAACTTCTAATGATTATTTGATCTGTCATTGATAGAACTCTAAAATGTTAGCAGTCTGAGAGCGCAAAAGCATTTACTGTTCTACAAAGACCATGTGAGAAGCATTTCTGAACCAAGGAATGGAGCATTATCTGCATTCCAGGCAGCACTGTTTTGGCCATCAGCTTGGAATTGCATCTTGCAGATAGTTTTCAACTGAATTCCCCTAGTGTCTCTGTTACAAACCAACCAAACAACAGGAAATCCCATAGCACTGACTTGTAATAGCGTAAGAAAGGGCATTGTGTGGCTTGTGTAATTACGTGTTTCATTTTCTCCTGAAATCATATGCATTTCAACTGTGTTCAGACAACTGATCATATTTTTTCTAGGACAGAAAAGATATTTCAGCCTGATATTTGTGTGCTTTAATCTGAGTAAGAGTAGAACACATCAGCAGATATATGGCAAAACATAGTGTGTACCATGGAAAAGTCTAATTATTTATGTTTTCTTTCTACATGGAAACACTGCATCCCAACAGAAGAGAAACTACAAGAACTTATATTTTTGTGATTTGATCAAAAAGCATATGCCTCCATATTCCAGCCAAGTCTGAGTATGAATCTCTTGAATTGATTTTAAAGAAATTAGACTTGGCAGTATCCCTCAGGTTACAGAGAATGATTCTCAACTTAAAACACTGCAGCATCCATCCATATGAGGAATTTATCATGTCTGCATACTACAAAATAGGTGTAATGTGCTGTGTCACATCAAATATAGTGGAATTTTATTAGGTACATAGACCTGCAAACTTGATACACCGTATCACACTCTTTTTATTTACTGGTATGTTTGAAAAAATTCAAAGTATCTATTTTACAGTGTACATGGGACTAACATTACTAAGTTCCAGGAAAGTATTCCAGTAATCCTGTTAAACCTTCTGATATTTTGTTCCTAATAATTAAGTTGCAATACAAGTTGTGGCTACTTTTTGATACCACAATACTTTAATACTTCCAGTTCCTATCCCAGAATAGAACATTTTCTTTGGGAAAATTGCTCTACTGCACTTAATGCATATCACATATAACACAACACTGGAATTCTCATAGATTTTAGTAACAGAACACCAAGTTTTCTTTACTAAACACTCAGAGTTTGAATATTCTAAGTTCTGAGCAGCTATTTTACTGGAAATCTGACTGACAGTTACCATGTCAGAGGTTAAAGATTTGAGAAGTTGTTATTTTCTCTATTCATTTAATAACAAATCAATATTTCTGCTTCTTGTACCAGTAATTGATGGAGCAGTTAATCTTACCACTGTTGTTCTTTTATCTTGTGAAGCAACATATAATTATGTCCTTGTGTCACTTGTGTTGATCTTAAGACATTCAAAACAACTTCTGCATATAAAGAAAATCGTCCATTTTCTTGGTAGGTCTTAGATTTGGAGGTATAATTAGCTGAAACAAGGGCACAGTCTATCTGATGTGTTTTCATGACATTTCTATTACAACCCTAATACAAATGTCTAATCTCCAGAAATAGCCAAAAATCCTTCGGTCACTTCTAGTTGACTGAAAGAGGCAAAGTCACCAAAATGTGAAGCATAATCAAACTTACAAATGATACTATATTTAATACAATCACATGTTATTAGAAGATTCTCTGTATTGTGACTACTTCAGCTATTAAGCTGGTATGTGTTTTGTGGTTATTTTTTGTGCTCTTTTCTGTCTTTCTTACATTTAAATAATAAGCTGTTATCAAGTGGTGAAGTCACTCCATTTATATGCGAAATTACTTTTTTTCACTTCAGTTTGTGGAGTAGGGACATGACTTTTATACAAAAGAGAGGAAGAATATACATCTATTTGAAACTTTAATCATTGTTCACATTATTCCTTTAAGATTTTTCCTCATTTAATTCCTACTTTCAAGAGCTAATGTTTTATTTTCCTTCAAAAATGTTCTGTGCTGTGTACCAGTAGTGATAAAATGCATGATGGGCCCATGATGCTTTGTGAGAAAATGATCTTCAGTGTGAGTTTTTTAAACCTTTTTCATGAATGTCAGTGACCTACAGGACTCTGATATACAGATGTACGCTGTTCTCCCTGTTAACATAGTTACGACTTTCCCTGCCCTGTAAAAACCTTTTAAAGCTGTTCATCCTCTTGTCAGAAGAAGGAGAATGGATGGGAAATAATATCCCAAACTCTTCTGTTCTACATTACAAGCCTGAGCCAACGCCACATCACTTGTGCCTGGACATTACTGACAGTAGGCCGGCCACACTTGAGGCAATGGACATGCAGATTTCTAGCTAGAAATATTTTTCCACATTATAAACCCTTTTTTTATTTCATCCTAATTACTGACAGGTTTCAGTGAGGAGGCAGTGAAGAAATGCAAACAAGACATTTTCCGTTAGCTGAGTACAGTCTATGAAGGAGGTGTAATATCTTTATAGAGCTTATGGAACTTAAGCAAAACTTGATTTTTCAAGTTTTCTGAGATTTTGATAAGCATCAGCTTTACCATAGCAGGCTTCAGTCCAGAACATACCTTGTTTTAATCTGTCCTAACATGTGTAATAAAACCTAAAATTAAGTATTCTATGTTGACATATAAGTCTATGCAAATATTGAGTGATGTTCTGTTGTTGAGATATGCAGGCTTGCTCACTTTACACTTAAGTTAAGGCATCTGATTTCCATAGCTATAGTACCAGCCAATTTTGTAAACTGCTACAGAAAATGCCACTGATTTCAGTGGGCTTTGAATCAATTTATTAGAAAGTTTTTGACCATATCCTCCAATTTTTAGATCATATGTAGTATACAGGTAAATCAAAATTTAAAGTACAGAATCGGGTCCTGCACATCAAACTGCTGTAACACATTTTAAAGCATCTTTATGTTTCATCCAATTTTTGGACTCTTTTTACTGAGTACTTTTTGTCCAAGTAGTCTGACTTTTGGTAGCTGCCTTCTCCCAAGTCCAAACAACTATGCTCCATCATTTCCACTGGATAATTTAGTTTTCAGTCCCCTTTCCAAAATCACTTTAGTGTAGTGCTCCTGGCACAGAATTTCAGTGCTTGGAGAAGCAATCCATGTGTTTGCAATCCCTACAGCA
This sequence comes from Actenoides hombroni, assembly GCA_024336885.1. Lineage (NCBI taxonomy): Eukaryota > Metazoa > Chordata > Aves > Coraciiformes > Alcedinidae > Actenoides > Actenoides hombroni. The sequence goes on along the minus strand of WUAM01000431.1, from coordinate 55,547,796 downwards.
CTTTGGGGATCTGTCAGGATCAGAGGTGCTATGCACAAGAAAGTATTTTACCAAAACAGTTAGATGATTCCAGTGTAGTTTTCTTTTTTTTTTTTTAACGGAGAAAATTACTTTACATTTTGTCTTGTATAATGCTTTAGTTTATATAATTTACACTATAGAATTAGAAAACTTTTCTTATGTATCAATAAGACATGATATTTTTTTACTAGTAAGAGAAATTTATTAAAAATTTACATGATTTCACCTGCCAAAAGTTGGCATACCTTTAATAGTCATGCATATACTAAGTTCAGTCCTACTCCCTTAGTATATAAAGGATTAAGTTAAATATTGTTGCAATGGATGCATAATTTGCTATACATCTCTTGTTTGAAAGTTACATCCAAAAATGTGAATTTTTTTTCCAGAATGCGCAGTTTAAAATAATTATTGTTATTACTTTCTTTAATTACTTGCATTCTATCAACGTACTGAAGCAAAAATGATTTCAAGCTACAAGTATAGGAAGGAGAGAATTCCTCCTTAGGAGGATTGGAACAACAACAGGTAATTAAAGATAGAGTTGTGTCACAAGGAAATAAGCAAATGATATTATTGATTTTGATTGAGTTTTATATATTGGGTTGGAACTAGATGATCTTTAAGGTCCCTTCCAACCCTGACAATTCTATGATTCTGTATTATAATAAGAGATAAATTCCATGCCCTTAATGTAAAATATGAATTAGTAAAGCTTGATCTTAATCCTTTTTACTATAACCAGCTGGGAACAAATTCAAGATGCTATTTGGTCTCCCACTTAAACCACAAAAAATCTTTTATCAAACTGCCTTTCATTTTCTTTTGGATACATTTATTTCCTCGAGTTAGTAGCGGAAAAAGGGTGCCTCACTTCTGCCTTAGGGAAAATGTTTTGAAAACCACGACACTGCAGCTGCCATTTCCTACACCTTTTATGCACACAGCACCTTTCACTTGGAGTGATCCCCAAAGTCCTTTTTAGTCTGTATTTAGAGGGATTATACCCCCTCCCATACCACTGAACGCCTGCACCGAGTGTTGTACTGGTTTGGGGACAGGGAGCACAGAATAACCTCTCTGCTTGGAACCTATGGGACTCTGGCGCTCGCTGTGGTAACTCAGGCCAGAGTTGGTACAAGATTTGCTAATTTGTGTAAAAGTTTACAGAAAGTAACACCCTTTTTGCCGCTTGTTTTCTTTTTTTTTTTTTAACCTGCATCTGCAATCCAAACGACATCACACGCACACCTCTGCCCCTGCTTCTACCCCCCCGGGGTTCCCATTCACCCCGCGTTCGCGCTCTGCAGGCAGCTGGTGGGTACCTTGGTGTCCGGCTTTCAGCAGGCGGCGGGATGGCGGCCGGGGGAAGGAGGCAGCTGAGGGATGCGCCGCTAAAGCCAAAGGAACGCGGCCGAGAGCGGTGTTGCTCACGCCCGGGAAGCTTCGAGAAGGAGGCGGGAGGGGCCGTGTCACGTGGGCGGTGCCCCGCCCTCAGGGGCGGTGGGAGGGGCCGTTTCCGGGTCTTCGTGGGTGCCACAGGGCCGAGGGCAGCAGCGTGCCCGTGAACTGGGGGTTTCCCTGCTTTTCTCGACGTTATTACCACAGGACTTTCCGAGGCTGGAGATGTTCGCTTTGTCTTTGCCTTCAGGTAATGGAGGAGAAAGAGTTTTCCTAGCGGCTGCCCGCGGGCGGGGGGTAGGTCGCCCGGCTGGCTGGTGTCAGGGCGGGCTCGCCTGGCGGGAACCCGCTCGCCAGGGCAGCGAGTCCGAGAGACGTTTGCTTCTGATCTTATTTTACTCTTTTTGTCTCAGTCTGTTTCTGGGTTTCTGTGTTGTTTTGGGGTTGTTTGTTTTGTTTTGTCTCCTGTGTCTCCTTCCCAAAGGATTATGTTTTTGGTTCATGATGCACCTTTTCTTCACGTGGCTTTGTTCTGCCCTCGGTAAGGTCTTGCTCTCCAATCGTGTTCTCTGAGGAAAGTCTTATCTTACATATTGTGATGTTTTATTCATGCAGATAGGGTCAGTTAGATAGAGATGATGTTGATTGCTTTCCTGTTACCCTTACCTAAATGACAGAAAAGTCTTTTCAAGATGTGCAATTAGTACTCATGTTTGTGGTACTCTTGGAGATTCCAGAGTTGAGTTCATTATTTATAAATAAGTATCCTTATGTATTATATCTGTATCTTACATGTGACAGCTCTGGACAAATGTGATCATTAGGCTGTTAATTGGTGAGATACATGCTAAGGTACCAAAAACATCTTTTATGATGTATTTTTTTTTTTTATTTTAAACTTTTGACCAGTACCTATTAGTTTGAATCTCTCTTGCATTTAAGTTATTTTTAAGAACAATGAAAAAAATCCCGCTTGAAAATGAGTAGCTGTGCTGCCACTTGATGAAAACTAAAAAAATATTTTTTATCTAAAGAGCTCCATGGAGATGATGATGCTACTCTTAAAATTTTCTGCTTTGCTGTATTGTATAAACTTTTGTTTTGAACTGAAGTGGGGGGTGGAAGGTGGGAGCTGACTTCGTCTCTTCTAAAATGTTTTTATGTCTATGGACTCTAAGCAGAATTATACTTCGTGTAAGTAGGTAATAGATAATGTAGCCTTCATCTGTGAGCAGTTTTCCTGTCCTTATTCACAGATAGTTGAATTGTTTAGTAGGCACTGTGAAATATATTTTTCTACTATTCAACAATGAAAGTTATTAATTGGCAGTGAGGCAATAAAGCAAAATGTATTCTGTATCAAACAGGTGATCTTGACAATTACCATTTCAAAGGATTTGACCCAAGTGGCTAAAATCAGATTTAATTCAATTTGTCATTAAATAAAAATGTGACTTAAGTTGAAATACATCCAACAATCACATATGTGACTTCACAAAATTTCTTACTGGGCTATTGTGTTCTCTTGCCAGTGGGTTCATGGATGACTTTTCTTTTGTTTGCTTTAGCAGAGATTTAATTTTCAGATTTGAAGCATGAACAGATTTTCAAGGACCAAAGCTAGAGCAGTTGTCACTTGATTGGCAAAATGTATTCATGTGTACAAACATACAAATAAAACACTGAGAAAACGATATTACAAATCAAAACATTAATAACTTAATGGTTTTGTTTATTTTTGAAAGTCGGTCATTGAATTTTAGTGAATATATATTTGAATTTGTAGAGCAGTGTTGTGTTAGCGTTGGAGTTGTAACATTCACTAGCTTTATAGAGGGTTTTTTTGGGGTGGTTTTTTTTTTTTCGGTGTTGGTTTCTTTTCCCTTTTCTTTATTTCTTCGGGTATTGCAGTGTTCCTTTGTACCAAAATGGAAATAGCTATGCTTATCAGGGAGATCTTCACTTTTTTTCCAGGATTTCTCAATCTTTAGCTTTGTATGCAGCTCTGGTGCAAAATGGTTTTACTGCTAGTAGTAGGACTATCTGTTTCCTAGCGTTACTGGTCTATAAATACATTCAATACTGCATAATATCAGAGTTTTCTTCAATAACTTACAGGATAGTTTAAAAATGTTTGCTTAGTGCTTGCTAGATGCATTTTCCCAAACATGAGCCATGCTTAGTATTGTAGTCAAAAAGAGACTTCAGCTTTACAGGGACTCATTTTACACTATTAAAATAAATTGTTCTTCATGCCATGTATCAATGTTTGGTTGAGTTCAGTTTGTCCCTTCAGCATGCTTACTGTAGCCTGTTGAGTATTTTTAGTTCTGTTCACTGTTTGCAGCAACTTGATACAAGTTTTAATGAGCATTTTTCCTACTAGTTTCAGATTAATATCAGTAATATAGAATTCTGTAATTCTGAATTTATCAACTGCATGTTTTCCACTTGGCTGCCGCTTCAGGTGGCTGCAAGAATCTGCCTTTTGGTCATTAACTTTTTTATTTCTTCAACTAAAAAGTATTTCTTGCCTCCTGTGCTGGAAAAGTAAAAATAACAAAACACAAAACAAAACCAACAACAAAGCCAAACGTAAAATACTCTTATTTCTAAAACAGTGAAGACTCTGATCAGGAGAACATGCAGCTGTAAGCAAGTTGTGGCTCACAGTTCTTCTATTGACTTAAATGGGTGTGGAATGGTGTTTTCTCCTGGTGATAAGAATTTCCAGTTTCATTTTGTTAATCACTGGAGGAGAAAAAAATAAAAATTTAAGAAACCTCATTGAAGTCAGTACCATCATGCTAATAAAAAATAGATCAAAGAATAAATAAGTCCCTTAGTGGCTTTAGAGTAAAATCATATGAGGGAATGAATTTGAAAGCCTTGATAATATAACAAATTGTCTGTTTCTCTTTGAGGTGGGTCTTTGAATGTGATCATGGAATGTACTGTATAGGGAGTGGATCCCGTGGATAAATATTGGTGGCCACAAAATATTTTATGTTTGAAACATTATAGAATGTGAAGATGAGTTCAGGATGTTTGTAATCATTTGTGTTTGGCCTTAAAAATTTTTGTCCGGCAGTAGCTTTGTGGTGTTTCTTACTGTTATCAAAAAATGATAAGAAATACTAGTAAAGACTCCACATTTAAAAAAAATTAACTTCCATCAAAACCAGCTAGTTCCTTAAATGAAACATGGTATAGTGTGGTGACAAAGGACAGATGTTGTGTTCAGCTATGTTACTGACTTACAGCACCACCAAATAAAACAATACCAAAGCAAAAAAACCCCAAATGACACACGCAAAAATACCCAACCCACAAACCCCACCATGATAGAGAAATACCCACCCAAAACACCACACACTAAAAATCTGCAGTACTAGGAAAGATACTGCTTAACAATCCAGCAGCTGAGGTCTACAGTATAAAGTTGAAATCTCTATCAACATGATTCAGAAATTCAAAACCTCTGGCATATAGCATAGAACTGCTTAATTATCAATGGGCACTTTAGAGGGAGCCTTTGTGAACTGGAATAGTTGCAAATAGCTCACTCTTCAGTTAAATAACATCATCATCATGCTATTGACTGTCAAATAGAGCCCATGTGATGGGGATCTTTTCTCTGAGAAGCACTGTTTTAACACAGGGATTTAAATACTCCTATTTAAGGAGTCCATGGTTCATTAGCAGCAAATGAAAGGGGTATTATATTGAAAAAGTGTGGTATGGTATCTAAATTTGTCCCTGTAATTAAAATAGGTTCAGGAATATGAAGATAAAAATGTGAGTGATATTTTTAGGATTTCCTCTCTATTAGGATTTCAGTATTTGGGTTTGCTGTAGTTTTGGACTTCAGCATAGTATTAATGAATTTCTGAAGTAGTCTGTGATAGCTTTTTCTTAAAACTTGAGATAACAGAGAGCATTACCACAATGTAGTCATGCTTTAAGTCAAATCTGAACCCCGGTATCAAGAAACAGTGTTGCTTTTTCATCTAAAGTGGATACCTGAACTCTTCACTGCATTTACCACTTTAATGTGATCCTCTTAAGTGAAGAAGAGCAGTTGAGTCCTGTAACAAGTTGCAGGAGTTCTGACTTGGGTAGGACCACATAGAGCCTTGTGTATAAAGAACAGATTTAGATTCTAAATCCACATCATACTGCATTGGGTAGTTAAAGTTTACATTTTCTGTCTACTTTTCAAGGTTTGATTTGACAGATAATAAATGAAGATAATGAACAATTATAATGTTTAAATATGCCATTACTATTCAGTGTATTGGACAAAAAAGGGGATGTGTTTAAGTGCATAAGTACTTAGATGCAAGAGAGCAAATTTCAAGTTTAGGGTTTTTTTATCCCCTCTTTTCCCTTGTCCATCTGGCCATTTGCCTTACTAGTTACAGAAGTCAGCAGTACAGACATTAATGCATTCTTTTGAAAGCTGGGAAAATGGCTTGGAAAGCTTAATGTTACCTTCTGTTAAGTAATTTTATTTGTTCTTAACCTTTTTTTTCTGCCTTAGAGGTATAAGTGATGGAGCTTAAGAAAGGTCCTTTAGAGTTTGATGACTCTGTTTAGCCTTCTGTACATTTTTGTTGTTGTTTCCTCTCCAGTTATCGAGAAAACCTGTTTCCATACACTACTGTGACTGCGTTTCTGCCCAGTTCCTTTCTCTTTTCCTTCTTGTTTTTTCTATCTTGTCTCTGTCTCTTGACTTTTTCCACCATCTGTTACCATTCACATGCCCTCTTTCTTTTTGCAATTTCTCTTAATGTCCTGTTTTGTCTGACTTTGCCATTTCCATCTGCAGTTTCTTCAGCTTTTCCTTTCGCTTTGGGATTTGGATTTGTATTGTTTTCCCATTTTGTAGTATGTACATTTATGTTATGGAGATACACTACTTAATGTCCCTCATTTATTAGAAATACTGTGATTTTGTAAATGTCTTTCAGGATGTTGCTTGGTTTCTAGAAAGTACCTCATGCTGTTTTTCTTTGCATTGTTGTTGCCATAGTATTCCTGTCAGTGCTGTGTTCAAATGACAGACCGTGTACAGCTATGACTATATAAATGGGTTGCTTTAAGAGCAACACTTTCTTTATGGAGTTAAGATGTTTGACTGTGTATCTAAGCAGAAAACTGAGTCATGGTGGGCTTTTTCTTCTTGAAGGTGTAAGCACTTGAACAAATTTTACAGGTTCACAACTGTTCCTAGAATTGTTTAGGAAGATGGGTAAAGACCATTTAAAAATAGTGCATTCTACAGAAGTTCAGGAATTCTAAGTTGTTAGTGGTTATGTTTTCCCTTTTGAGAATAAAGTTTTCTGTTTAAGCTCAGACCACTACCTATTATGTGTCCATACCCTTTAGTAGTTCAGGAAAATCTACAGCAGTGAAGATGCTGCAGAATAATGTTAGCATTTATCTAACATGGTTTATAGCAATGGTGTTCTATTAGTTCCATGTTTTAATGTGTTTTCTTTAATATGGCACAAAAGTAGTTTTAAGACTGATGCAGAATTCATTCCATTTTTTAAAAAAAGTAAATCTAAATATGAATAGTAATGTAAATGCTTAAGAAGTAGTTCCAGCCTGCAGTTTTCCTGACAAACCTCTTTGTGCCCTGCTGTTGTCATTTTATAATCCCTAGAAACTCCGCTGCACTTAAGAATTCCTATAACCCCACTCTTATCGGTTATTTTTAATATAAATTATCTGCTGGTACTATCACAACTTTCAGAATTGATTCAGGAAAGTTTTTCGTGAACTCTTTAGACTGTTTGATTTGTGTAGTCATCCTTAAATTGCTTTATAAAACTTCATAGATTAACCGTAAACTTCTGGCTTGAGTGTGGCTAAAATTCTGTGTATCTTAAACTAGAGACAAAGGAGCAGTGTAGTAGCATTAATATTAATTATTGAAAGGTTTTTTTATAGTGTAAGATTATTTGGAGGTTGTATACATATTATGGTATAATATTTTTATATGAGTATAATTTATAGGTAGTCAATACATTGATATTATTACAGAGCAGTTTGTGATAGGGACTGGAATTTGGTTAAAAATACTTTTCCGTAAACATCAAGATGTCCATGTGTTGGGCTTTTCCCCCCTGTTTCATTGTTTTTCATTTTAACTTTGAGTAGAGCAGAAAATGTGGCGGACTAGTGCTTTCCATTATGCACAGAAAATGCTACTGTTCTGAAGTGCTGTTTTGAGGGGAATATTTAAATATCGATTCTTTATCGTAACCCATTCTTTTTTATTGGTGTTTTGCATGGAAACAATGTAAATATATTAATTTTAATAGTAGGGGATACAATCATGTACTTTCTTGAAATAAGAGTTTTCTGCAGGTTCAATGTACATGAGCAATTATTTTAGTGAGGTGACAATTGCTGGAGAGCTGTATTTACAGAAATATGACAATAAATAAAAGCATAATAGTCAACCTAATACATTGCACACTGTTGCCACAGCTCTTTGATTAAATTCATGCTGCTACCATCACGTTACCACTAATGATAATCACTATCTGATGATGACTTCCTTATTTACATATCTAGAGTTGAACAAGGGTTTATAAAATGCCTGTTTATAGTGTTCTGTTTCTTCACTCCTGAATGCCTGTTCAGTGTTGTATTGTGCCTTATTCTGAATTACTGAAGTACTGCAAGTAAGTCAGTGAGTTACTGAAAGACTGCGGGCAATGGGGTAACTGCCATGTAAACTGTTCCAGCTCTCACCCATGTCAGCAGTCTCATTCAGGTTAATTGAATTACTCCAGTGAGCAATGCCTTTTTTTATAACTGACGACTTGCAGGATTGGTTTTTTGTTTCATGTTGCTCTTTTTGTGTAATCATTAAGTCAGAAAATGCTTTACAGTTAAATCTTGCTGACATGGAAAGATACACCTTGCAGATCTACTTGGAATGTTCTTCATCTGTTCGTTACTCCCAATCAAAAGCAAGTTGTAAAGTTTAAATGGAATAGTAATATTAATTGTTCCTAATCTGTTTCACTACAGAGTCAAATTTTTAATTTAAATTACTCTGAAAGTGGTACTGCTGAAAGGCACTAACTAACGGGTGAAAACAATTACTGGCTTCAGTAATTTCTTCAACCACTCCAACTTGATCTGCAGGAGTAAATCAATCTGTGCTATGACAGGGAGAATAAAATCAGAAAAGGGGGAAAAAAAAGTCATTTTTGCCTGCACAATGGAAAGAATGTAGAAGAGTTAGTATGAGTCTGAAACAGATGCTAAGTTGGAAGGAGCTAAAATTTCACTAACTAAAAGAATCATTTTAGATGGAACTTCTGAACATCTACCTTCTGGAAGGGCAGAATTATGCAAAGATTAGGCAAAGCAGTGTTTTCTATACATGGAGTTCAGTTGGTTTTTTCCTCTAAAAGTTTTCACCTGAAAGCTGACGGTGCAGAGCTGTCTGTATGTACTTGTAAGTCATCCCATTCTACTTCCATCTTTCTTGAGGGTTTTAACAATCTTGAGAGTAGAATATATTGTTATTTACAAACTAGTTTGAAAAATACAGGGTTTTCTTCAGCCCACAACAAATCTGTATCTCACTTTAAAGATAGTGGTATCTTAAAGTACTTTGCTCATCATCACCAGATTTAAAATTAGGTGAAATTTCTTACACTTCGTTCTCCAGGAGATGTTTTAAATTTTGTCATATACAAAAGGGATATTATTGCTCTGTAGCCTATCTCTTTTTTCTTTTTTTTTTTTTCTCTAAAATCAAAGAAACAAAAGTAATCTCAAACTGTCTTGGAAATTAATGACAAGTATCCAAAGAGATTATTATCTGGGAATATAGTGGGCAGTTGGGGAACTAAGGGGCTTACAAGTTTGCCCTTCTTGCCAGGAAATCTGCATTGAAAAGTTTAATTGTTTTGTTTTTCTCCTTTGTTGAAATTTGTGCGCTGCTTTTTAGAGACATAATGCAAATTTCAGTGAATTGAGTACTTGTGTTTATGTTTAGTTCCACAGATCAAATTGCATCTTGTCATCTCAAAGAAAGGTACTGCTGTATTAGTGTCCCTGGGTTGGTTTTCCACCCCTTGTTTGCTGAAGTTCACCAGGTTCAATCTAGCTGACACTTTCTTCTTAAGTTCCTGTATTAAAAACAATGAGATTTCTTTGCTTTCAACAAATAGTACATAATTTTGTCAGTGTAAAACCTGGGGGAAAGCAAGGTGTTCTTGGTTTCCCATCTTTTGACCAAGAGGTATGAAAAGATCTGTTTCTCAGCAGATGCTTTCTTGCAAACTTCTTGCCTACTTTTTTTTTTTCCTGTGGAAACAAAAAAATTGAGGACAATATGGCAGGGGTTCAAAGGAAGAAGTTTTCTTAAGGAGCAAAGGAATATCTCATGTTGGAAATAGGTTGGTTTTTTTTCATTCACTCTGATGCAGTTCTAAGATTCTTATCTCAGTAAATAGTTTTAACTTAAAAATTATGTTGTAATTTTTCTATGTTCTGTGAAGGCTTGTTAAGTCAAATATCACTTTACTAATAGGGCTTTCAAAGAGTGCAGGTTATTGGCCATAGGACAGGTACTCGTTTCATGTCTCTAACACTTGAAGAACACAATGTTCTGTAAATTTTTAAGAATTTTTCTTTTTTTTTCTCTTTCCAGCTACTCTTGGTGTTCTACACGAATACTCGTTAGTCATTCTGGAGATGGACTTGCTGTCTGGAACCTACCTCTTGGCAGTCTTATTAGCCTGTATTGTATTTCAATCTGGCGCACAGGAGAAAAATTATACCGTGCGGGAAGAACTGCCTGAGAATGTCCTCATTGGCAATTTGCTCAAGGATCTTAACCTGACGTTGGACCCAGATGTGCCCCTTTCTTCACCACTACAGTTCAAGCTTGTTTATAAGACTGGGGATGTACCATTAGTACGGGTGGAGGAAAACACGGGTGAGATATTCACAACTGCCAACCGCATAGACCGAGAGAAGCTGTGCTCTGGCATCTTTACTGAGAACCGCTGCTTTTACGAGGTGGAGGTTGCTGTTTTGCCTGATGAAGTTTTCAGACTGGTCAAGATCAGATTCCTAATAGAGGATATAAATGACAATGCTCCCCTCTTCCCCTCAACAGTTATTAACATCTCTATCCCTGAAAACACAGCAATTAATTCTCGCTACTCTGTCCCGTCTGCTATCGATCCGGATATCGGTGTGAATGGTATTCAACATTATGAACTCCTTAAGGTGGGTTTCTTTCATTCTTCTATGTTAACTGTCTTCCCACAAATGTTGCCAGTCCTCATTAACCCATTAAAAATATGAAGCTGTGTACCACAGTAGTGTTATGCTGCAGCTACCAGTCTTGATCTATCCCCGAGTGCATTCTAGTGCATCATGTCTTTGCTCTGTGGGAAGCTATTCAGATGTATGTGTGTGTCTGTCTGTGTAACAATATGATAAAACATGCATGTCTTCATGAACTCTCCACCAGCATTCAGGGTGTTTGCACGCTTTGGTTAACAGTTGGTTTAGACCATTAAAGATGTATTCTTGTTGCCACCAACGTGACAGTGCCAAGTGCAACAATATTTTGCAGTGGCTTTGTGTCTCCCTCTTGCACGACGGTTTGATTTGAGCAGTAGAACTTAGCCCAGAAGCCTTACATCTGTGTGCTGATGAGCTAGTCCAGAATGACAAAGAAGTCCATTTGTCAGAGCGGCTTTGGGTGGGCATCGTGTCTCGGCCGGCAGGAGTCCAAGATCTGCAGGAATGCAAGGATAGCAGTGCCAATGGCCTTGTAAGAGCAGATGTTTCATATTCTTGCTTCTTTTACTCTTTCTAGGAAACAACAGGAGAACTGTAATTAGGGAACGGAAGAGAAATGTGTAAGCATGTTGTTTAAGGGTGTGTGATTGCTAAATGAAGGCTTACTTGCGTTTGAGTTTACCAAAGTAGAGAGTTAGTATGAGAAAGGAGCTTTTAATAAAACTGTTGGGTTATGTGGGGCAAGTGAAAATGTCTTCCCTTTCCTTAATTTGGTATGGGGAGCTATTGGGTCATTTGCTCAGCAACCAATCTGACACCCTCACTACTGACTAGAAGAGTATAGACTATATAGGCCAATATATTGCTTGATTGACTTGATAGCTAATGTTCACCGATACCGGTACTTACTAGCAATTTAATAAAGTGCTGCCTTATTTTAGCTCTTTTAAATTGCTTATGACCTGAAGTAGCTGTGGCAGAGTAGGTATTAACTTGTGAAAGAGACATAAAAATGTTTCAGCAAACTGCAATCCACAGGACACTCCTGGCTAGCTATTTAGAAAAATAAAAAACCAACCCACGTATGTCTGTCTGCTCTCAGTGTAACTTAGGACTTTAAACTTTTCTTATTACAAAGATCTCAAACTTTGGAGTAAGCTCTTGAAAAGTTTTTAAGTCCTATGCTGCAGTGAGAGCAGACAGATCTACATGTATGGGGTTTTAATATTTTTGTTTCGGATAGCTAACCAAAAGCATCCAGTAGGATGCAGTTGTCTTTTTTTGGCATTTTAAATAAGAATCTGAGGAATGAGTAACAGCATATTATATAAATAGCAGTAGGAGTTGAAAATAATGAAAAAGCCAGGGCTACAGACAAAATATGGCAAAACAATACACTGTCTGAATAGAGAAATGTGAGGTAATATGTCTGAGAGAAATGTGCTGTTATTCTAGGAAAAGGGAAAAAATAGAAACCAGCAAAATGAGGAGTCCCTGGGATTGAGTGAGCAATGGCTCAGATCACTACAATAGCAGTCTTGTTTTGTCAGTTTATTTTTGGACTGTGTGTTCAGAAACAGAATGTAACAGATCAGCAGAATGATAGCATATTTGTATCACACAAGTGGGAGCTCATCTAAAATAAAAGCTACAGCTCAGTATACAAACTATTGCAGGATGCACGGCCTCATCTAAAGATCTCATGGAAGTTGAGATGGTCTACGAGACAGCCATGTTTCACAAGAGATGACAAATCACTTTAACAACAAAAGAAAAAGAAATTAATTGATATTTGAATTGGGGGGCGGAATAGAAACCCAAACAAAAAAAACCCCAGTAAGAACAGTTAGATGTTTATTCATGTGTCTCTGAAAAACTGCTTTTGCCACATAATGGCAAGTCATGAGGATGAACACACTGATATGGACTGAAAGGTCTGAATTCTTATGCTAGATGTGCCACAATCAAAATAACTTGTAAAATCCCAGCCTTATAGACAGATCTCAGAAGTGAATGAATGGCTTTTTTCTCCTGCATGCCTGTTGGTCGGGTACTTTATGAGTTATGGATCCACTGCCTTGAAACAAGCAAACGATTTCACGTACCCCGGCACGGCCCTGTGAAACCAAGAGGTGGTTTGTGACAGCCAGACAGCGTTTGGAATAGCAATGTCCTGATGGCATTCCAATGGTAGTTTTTACCATGTTAGTACCAAAAGTAATCATAGAAGAAGAGGGATAAAAAAGTAGTAGAAATGAAGGATTCTGATGAGCAGGCAGGGAATGTAGCCTATACAAAGATCCATCTGTCAATGGGGAAGAATAGGGGGATGGGAAAGGAAGGGGGGAGTGGTGGTGCCTGAGAATTCCTTCCTGTGTCGCACTTGAACACTAGGAGGGAGTGTTGTGGGTGCACAAGGGTCCTATGCTGGTTTTGGAGTCTGCTCTGCAGATAAAAATGTCTTCTGGCGTTGGATGTGTGGTGAGCTTTTCCTGCCCGTTATAACCAGCATACAGAACAGGGGGGAAACTGCAGTATGTGAAACATTCTGAATAGGATGAGTCTGGCAGGGCTGGTATGACAGTGTGGTGGGGGATTTTGGAAAGCACCACATATGAAGATGATGGGTAGGGCAGCATACTTGGAGGATGACAGAGGAGTGGGAGATAAGGTTTGCAAGACACTTTGTAGGAGCTCAAAAACTGATGCTTTAGTATGCGTGCAGCAGCCATGTGAAATGTGTTGCTCTGTATTTCAGAGAAAGTAATAGCAAATTGACAAGCTGTGCAATGAAGAGAAAGTTCTCCAGTTGTTTTGCTTTTTAAACAAAGTTTAGCAAAAATGTGCTTATTGTCTGCGTGTTGATTGTGCCAGAAGGTAAGATTCTCACAACAAACTTAGTTGAATAGTTCATGTGTTTCTAACACATTTTCAGCAGCTCTGTATTTCACTGGGAAGGTATCTTCTTGTGTTACAGTATTTCTTCACTTTGTTACACTTGCCATATTGCCCCTCTCAAAGTATTGGGGGGAAAAGGCTTCATGCAACTGTGGCATTGAATTTCTTTTGCAAAGTAGGTCATTGATTACATCTTTCAACTATAACTTCGATGTTATTTTCATTTCCTACCTCTTTCTAAAACTGCTTTTAAAATAGTAAAAAACAAAATAATGTGAAAGAGGCAGTCTTTTTTTTTTTTCTTGAGTTCAGCATTACTTAGAAGTTTCCTATCACAGGATTTTATTTAATACACGAGAGCACTTTCATTACGACACAAATTAGCATTCAGATGTTTGCCTGCCTGCATTTTCTCAAAGTGTACCTCAGTAAAAAATAACTTCTTTATATGTCACTGCTTCATAGTACTGCAACTTCAAAATATTCCAGGTGTCTGAGTCACCTATACACTGAAATGCATGAACTCTAAAAAGACAACAGTTTTAGGTAACCTCTGCATTTCTTTTTGAGAGACTTATTTAGGAGGTGTGTGGAGGACAAGTTCTAAGAGATATTCTAAGGAAAGCAGTGTTTTTGGTTTGTTTATTTTTAAAGGAAGATCCAATGTGTCTTTTGCATAGCTTTTCAGTTGTGCTTATTGTTTCCTTATTTAGAAAATGAGTTTCAACACTTTGCAAATATCTCCCATCCAGCCAATGTAATAGTGCTTGAAACTGAGCCAGAGTTGCTCTGGTAGACGTTTACAAATATTGAATTATTTGAAAATAGTGATTTTTAGATTGAAATGTTAATAAACAGTGATTTATGATTAAGGATGAATCTGCAAATGCTAATGTTGTGGTTTAACCCTCGTGGGCAGCCAAGCCTCACAGGTCTGTCATGGTTCAACCCCAGCTGGCAGCTAAGTCCCACACAGCTTCTCACTCACTCCCCCACCCAGTGTGATGGTGGAGAGAATCAGAAAAGTGAGAAAACTCATGGGTTGAGATAAAGACAGTTTATTAAGTAAAGCAAAAGCTATGCACGACGCATAGCAAACCAAGGAATTCATTCACTGCTTCCTATCAGCAGGCAGGTGTTCACCTCCAGGACAGCAGATCTCCTTTTGTACATAGTGGTGACATGGGGTGACAAATGCCATAACTCTGAGTGTCCCCACTTTCTTCTTCTTCTCTCAGCGTTCTATGCTGAACGTGATGTAAAAGGATCTGAAATACTCTGTTGGTCAGCTGGGGTCAGCTGTTCCAGCCATGTCCCCTCCTAACCTCTTGTGCATCCCCAGCCTACTCACTGGTGGAGTGGTTTGGGGAGCAGAAAAGGCCCTGACTCTGTGTAAGCTATGGCTCAGCAATAACACAAACATTCCTGTATGAGTAATGCTGTTTTCAGCACAGATACAAATGATAGCCCCATACAAGCTACTGTGAATGAAATTAACTCTATCGCAGCCTAAACCAGCACAAGATCTTTGTTCACCTCCTCAGGGCATTCACATTGCTTATGTACTGATGTAGAATGTGTGTTGTGTCTGGCAATGCCACCACAGTGTTAACGACACTTACATGCTGCTGTTGATTACACCATTTCAGTATACTTATATTTTGAGTTTAAGACAAGATAATATTGCATATAACCTAATCAATATGTTTAGAATTTACAGGTGTTACAGGCCTCTGCTTTGACTATGAAGATTTTAGTGTGAAGCATTTCTTTGTTCTCTTATACCTTAAAAAGGGGGACTGTTCCAGAGCAGGTTTTGAATGGATTTCCAGCTTGGAGCACTGTAATGGCAACTCAGATGCATATTTCCAGAAGGGTTTCATATAACAGCATGTTTGAAATTGAATTATTTCTGTTGCTTACTTAGCGTTTCTTGTCAGTTAGGTGTGCTATATAAACTAGATGTTGCATGTGCACAGCAATACCCAGTTAGCAGTGGACTAGGGTGAAAGCATAAGTGTGCTTAAAGGAGCACAGCATTTCCTTCTGTGAATTAATCCTCTGTGCTAATAGTTTGTTGCTTTAATCTGTCACAGTTTGGAGGGCAATTAGATTGGTGTTACTGTTATAGTTTCATAATTCCTACCTATTGCAGTAATTTTCCTGTATTTACTTTTTGGAACTGTCAGTTCATACTGCTGTAATCTGACAAAATAGATTCTTACTCAGTCTCACAACATGTCAGTTGTGCCTCTGATGAGGAGAGTTACCTCTTGCTACTGCAGATCATCTCTAGTGGTGTCTTTCACTAGGAACTTTCCCCTTCTGATACAGTTTATCAATTCCATGACCCATGCAAGATGGAGAGCACAAATCTTCATCGTATTTCAAGCCTGCTCTTGAAACTAGGTTATTTCTGAGCTTCACAGTAGTTCTGGATCAAGTAACTAATGTCACCGTTTGTGAAAATCAAGAGTGGAAGGAGATGAATCTTATAAAAAATGAAAGCTGGGAAGACAGTTAAATCCAACGTAGAGAGTAAGACTAGATTTACAGTTAAAAATCAGAACCAGAAAGTCAGAACGCATTCTTGATAATAACGTAAACCCTGCTACAAAATAGGTAGTCAAAAGCACTAACAGCAGAGAATGACAAACAGAACAATACTGAATGGTTCAGTACATAGAGAGAAAGAAAGCAATCACGATTAACATCCCTGCAAACTCAGTGCTCACTAACACAGATTTATATTTTATAAACACTGGTGTTCACCAGATCATCCTCAGTATCCCAAGCATCAGCTGCTTGAACCTCTCATTTTTCTGTTTTTTTTCTTTTGTTTTTTTTTTAATGCTCTCATTCCTGTAAGTGGAAGCTGAAGCAGCAACTCTTGCTTTTACTCTCAAACCACTTTTGAGTGAGGGAGCATCCCACAGCTAATCATGCTGAAACTGGATGATCCTTCTGTGTAGGCTTCAGCAGCATGAGAGGACAATGAAGTGGTATATTGTACCTTTAAATAGGTCACAGAAAGGTGGCTGTTATCAACATCTGCCTTCTGTGAAAAAACTGACAAGATAGAGCTTTTTCTACATTTAAACAGACATTTATTAATCTTGTCAAGTCTTAGTGAATTTTGCGGTTTGACATCAATAAGATTAGGTAAATTCCAACTTCATTATTCTCCTGTTATCAAAAGTCCTTTGTAAATTTATGGTAATGCACTAGTAGCAAAATATTCTTGCACTAATTTCTTTTTTTATTAGCAATCCTTTCTGTAATTATTAAGGGACCTATGGCTGAAATGCAGAAAGTGACTATTCAAGATCTCAAGAATTTTAACTTTACAGACATATATACTTAAATCTTATATACATATATATAGAATTCAGAGAGGAAATTTCTTGACTTGCTGATAAGTGACAATAACTTTTCAGTATTTCTCATCACTGGGGAAAGGCTCTTTGGTTAGTGGCATTTCAAGATTTACTGACACTAAACCAAAAATCAATTGCATGCTTACTGATATTCCAGGTAACAGTAGTACTTAGGTAGTTGAACCCAAAATTGAGAAATAATGGTTTTGTTCAAAGAAATCCTAGGTTTGACAGTGTTTATATACAAGCTGAAAATAAGATGCATGTTAAAAAACCATTTGAGTGTTGTTTTTGTTTGTGTTTTTTTTTTTAAATTCCCACTGGCATGTAGCTTACACTATGATTTTGGGTTTCTGCTTGAGTGAGGGGATGGCTTGTTTTTCTTACTTCAGCCTCTGTTGAATTAGCATGGGGCTTTCATTCAGCATAACTCTGCAGGGCAGGTTAACTTTCACTTTTATTGTAACGACTCTCATGGATTATACTTAATATATTTGCAGAACAGTACTGTGTCTTCTTTCCTATTTCATGTGCCAGCAAAGATGGGGAAGGTAATAGATTTAGGGAGCTTAAAAATAGATTTAGGATTATTTTTTTTTCTCTGCATTCCAGTCAAGCTCTAAGGTCACTCTCTAGTGCCTGTAATTTAATAAATATGGAGAATTGGACATGTTGTATTTCTAAGGTAATTTTTATCTGCCCTGTAGGAGAAGAGGTTCCCTAGGACAGGTAGGCTGTCTTTCAGATGATACTGAGTACTTTTTTTCTTAAGTCTACAGTGGCAGTGTGTGGAATAGGTCAGAAATGAACAGCTTTCCCTTTCTCTGTTATTGCCAGAAGACCAGTTTATTTGTTTCATGTTATGACACAGCATCATTTTTTTCACATGGTAGTTTCCCTCCTCTTGTCTTTCCCACTGAGGCATGGATAATTACTCTCTGCAGTAACAAGAATTTTAGCAGTCTCTTCAAGATTTATAGATACTACTTGCTGAAATGACCAACTTCACAAATCCATGTTGTTAGTAAAACTTACCTTACTTACTTTAAGATACATTTATTGAGGTTGATGTGCCATTGCAGATTTCTCTCAGATCTTGATGCACATACCTTCCAAGTAATTAGGGAATTTTTATTCTTTCTTTCATTTTACTCATGAAGTAGTAATGTGCTGCACATCAGGGCTAGATTTGAAAGTTAGCCTTCAGCTACAGGGAAATTCAGGCATTAGTAAAAAGGCTCAATTCTTTGAAAGACTGAGCCCCAGAGAGTCTGAAACTATTCACAAATACACAACACTTCCCACCAATGATGTTTTATATACTGTTGTCCTTAGTGCTGTTGTGTACAGTTTCAAATGCTGACTATGTAAAACTCTGGGGGAAGAACCTTTCTGTGCCTGAAACCTGAGATCTGTTGGTTTCAGGGCAAAGTAATAATTTTGACACAACAGTTTGAGGTAACTTAAGTGTTCTGTATTCTAGAACTCAGTTCTTAAGTAGTAAATTCTTTTTCAGAAGCTAATGATTTTCCTTTCACTCAGGCTTTTATCTGATAGGTACTAATAGATCTGGTAATAGCTTTGCTTCTGGAGTTGTTTTATGCAACAATCCCCTCCCCCTGCATTTCTGTCTTGATTTTACACATATGCCAACGTAACTTACCCTGAACAAGTTTTACTCCAGTACCTTCCCTTAAAAGAAACATGTAGTGAGCCTATCCAACGAAGATCTGTGTGTGCACAGCAAGTGTTTGATAAATGCTTTAAAGAACATATTAAATGACTTTGGACAGGATATATTTAGTTATCCCCTTATGTTGTTCGTGAGAGAAGAGAGGGGAAAAAATCTGTTAACATTGCAGATTGTGCAAGTTCTTAATGTTAAAACCTAATATTAAAAATGTGCAAAACTTTCTTGTTACCGGTTTCCTTAGATTATAAAAGATATATTGGAGTAATGAGGAATAGCTGCAGTAGAGTGGAATAGTGCATTTACCCAGTCTTTCAGTTCAGGTGAAAAGTAATTGGCTTCCTACCATCATTTCTCTTGTCTAGGTCAGGTATTTTTGGGGTCGTGGATAACATGATGTGAGCCAAAATAAATCTATAAAATGGGATACAGAAACTTGAGGGTCTTGAAAAGCTCCCCTGCAAATATATGAAAGGGATAAATAACTTTCATTTTGATCGTATTTTCTGTTAGTAATTACAGGAGAACTTGGAAGGTGGACTGAGGGAGAAATATTTGTAGGTAGAATTCTTATCCCTTACATTTGTCATTATCCTCAAACATCTAGTGAAATATATTTGCTTCTCCCTGTTTTCCAATTACTTCAGGAACATAAGGAACTAAAAAGAAAAAAAAACCAAAAAAACATTCTCTTCCCTTTACATAGATTCTTTAACCTCAAGATCTTTTTGTCATCTTAGCATTGTCATATCCTTTTCATTACTTTATGATGGAGTTCAGCATCCACTTTCTTAAGAAGTCGTGTTTTTCCCCCCTCTACCTTTACCCATTTTTCTTACTAGGTGAAATACCAAAATATATGGACCTTCTGAGAAAGTTTTAGAGTAGAATATAGTATTAGAGTAGAATATACTATATAGTATTGCTTATCTAGACAGATCTGGACAGGTAAGTGGTCATCTATGAACATTTGTTTTGAAAAAGTCACTGGGTCTGTTTTTTAAAGGGGAAAACACCTGATTTGCATTCTTGAAGCTGTGACTGGTGTCTCTAAGCAGATAAAACTCCACTGCTGACTGGTGGTAGTGAGTCAAGAGTCAAGGTAATCACTTCTTGTTGGTTGATACAAGGCTCCTTTAGGGTGGTTTATGGCATTATTACTGTAAAACTGTCAGCTTCTATTACCCTGACATCCCTTTGGGGGATTGACTGAAGACTGGAGGAGAAAGTCTAGCTTCCAGGCACAGTAAGTTCAGTGACTTGGGGTGAGGGACAAGTTGGTGTATCTTTTTGCATTCAAGGCTCTGATTTTCACACTAGCTGTCATGAAACAATAATATATAACTTAGCATGTCTCTGTGTGGGAGGGATGATAGACTCAAGCTGCAAGGCACAAATCTGTCAAATGGGGATCTTCACTTCATCTATCTTATATGAATATTATCTTTTCCTGATGTCCAGACAGATCAGTGTGCTTGTTAACGCATACGTAGTGATGCTTTTTGAGCAGAATAGACTAAGCATTTGTTTACTCTTGAAACCAAGTAAATAGACACCAGTTAAAAATTAATATTGTCACAAAATACACAGAGTAAAACTTCAGCTTCTTTTTTGTGGAAAGAAATCACCAATTGTACAATCTATAATGCTCTCTACAGTAAACCACAATAAAAATGGTAACAAAGCCTCCATGTATCTCAATAAAATTACAGTTTGGCTTGCATATATGCATGATTTTTGAACTGTAATATGCAATGTCAAGCAAAGTTACAAAAAGTGTTGTTTTCTTAAGCAGTTACACTGAAGTATCCTCATGTGAATGGTGAAATTCTATGTTTACTGTACAGTGGCAGTGTAACGTACCTCTGAGGCAAATTTACAGAAAAATATTAAATGTCATGCTTAATCAGTTCACTCATATTTCATATTCAGCTGATTTTCCCAAACTTAACTTAATTGTGTGTTTTATGAGTACTTTTAGAATCTTTACAGGTGGACAAAATTTCTAATATTAGCAATATCTCAATTGAGTACAGGAGTAAAAAGTATGGCAGAAAGTAATGTTTTTCCTGTAATTTTTGTGTTACAAACTTTAAGCTCAGTCATGAAGTGAATTTTCTAAGGTCTTTGAAAGTTTTACACAAGTAACAGTATACTGAAAACTTTTCCCTCTCTTCTGTTGCATTAGGTGCTGGTGATGTTTACATGAAGGACAGGGTTTTCTAAAATATGCTTATTTGGTTTTGTATAGCTGTATCTTAGAAGCTACTTCCAGGAAAGAAACAAATTGGTGTTACTAGCTCAAAATAAGTCTAGCTTAAGAGAATTTGTGACTTGTGAGGGTTCATGAAACACGTGACTGGAGGCAGTTAAATATATTTCAAGAAGTGCTGGAGGATCATTGAGGATGAGTTTCATCAGTTAATTGCAAAAATTATTGGCTAAGCATTTTATAGGTGCAGACAAATGATAACATTCTCTGAAAGTTAAAGCTGAAGCCCTGCTTGAGTTTTACTGATCACTTGATCAAGACTTCATTTGACTTCAGTAGAAGATGCCTTGAGTCTTGAATGCTTCCTGTGTTATGTTTGCCATAAAATCCTCAGCTTCAGAGGAAAAGAAACTATTATTATTTCATTTACTATCTCGATTTTCTCCTTGCTACAAGATGCAAACAGGAAGACTACAGTTTTGGTTGGCTATCACTACAGAGTATGCTGATGTTACAGTTGCACTTAGATTTCTTGTGTGCAAGTACATCATTACTTGGAAAATGGATTTGAGTTAGCATAGCAGAAATGTGCACTGTCTCGATGTATTTCACACTCTTCATGGGGGCTAGATTAAAAAAAATACGTAAGTAAAAAATCCTAAATTGAAATTTCAATTTTTACAGCTATCCCCGTGACAATGGAAATTCAGTTTTTGAAAGATCAATACTTTCACAGTCTGAAATGGAATGAATTTGTCAGTGGTTTTGAGTGAATGTTTTCATCAGTTATAAAAGCAGCTCCTGATCTTTGTGTTACCAATATACACGGTTTTTAAAATGAGAAATTTTGAAAACTGAATCCAGAAATGAACCCTGGATTTGCCACCAGAGTGTTTGGGTGAAGAGGAGGACACTAAGGCATGCTTTCCTAGGGTATTGAGATGCTTTCTGTGCCTTGCCATGTAATGAGAAGTGCAAGGATAGAAAAGAATGAGGAGTTCAGGAGATCTCTGTTAAGTTTTCATGACTTGATGATTTTCAGACAGCTTGCAAGAATTTCAGGGCCTCAGATTTTATCATCTTCCAATTTGCTGTTGTTTTTATACTTCCCTAGCCTGTGTGTCATTCCAACAAGGCAGCAGTTGTTTGCTACCAAATATAGCTATCAGGATGCACGCTGATCTTGCAGCTATCCAATGAGTGCTGTATAAGCCTGTTCTTGAGTCTGATAAATCACTGGATTTCTTTGTGTCACTCCTGTGCTGTTGAAAATTCATCTGTCCTACATGCTTTGCGTAGATCAGAGCCCCCCAAAATACTTGGGGATCACATATGGCTTTCAGGTTTCTGGCTGTTATCTTTCTCCAGCTCTGATAGGTGAGAACAGTGCTAACAAATTACCTCTTCTGGGGACTTTTTCTCAGTTGCAGTAGAAGCAATAATTGTAGCTTGGAATATATGTATTTAACAAGTGTATATATGGGACATGTTTTATTCTGTCAGGTTGCTAACAGTGCACTTCGGACAAATTATACCTGACCCATAATCTTTACTACTGTCTCAATCTACGATATTTTAAAGACTTCACATTTCGCATGTCACAAAGGGAAGAGGTAGGAGCCTTTTCAGAATGCTCCAGGAGTTTACCACCGTTGTGGTGGTACATAATTTTTATATGTTCACTGCCAGTATCTATGAAGAAAGATCCTTCTCTTTGCCCCCTACTTCATCTTTAAAGAATGGCTTAAGTTTCTGAATTTCAGATGATTTATTAATCATTAGTGAAACTGACTGTGGTTTCCTGCTTGATATAGTAGTCGTCACCAGTGTATCCAAAAAGATTCCTTTTTTGTAACTTTGTTAGTTAAAAAATTTTGTTACTAAGCTCTTTTTTTTAACTAATTAAGGACCTTATAACTAAAGGCAGCAAGAGCTATCACCCTCCAAGCATGAAAAGTATTATCTTTAAAGGCTACAATTTTTTGGACCAAATTAAAAATGATTATTCTAAGTTCCAGAAGAAAATTAACTAATCAAACTCAGTATTGCTATGTGGAATGTAAAAAGTTTACTGGATCCATGGTAATTCTAGTTTCAAAATAATTTTGTGAGGATTATTTTTTTTCTGCTTCTCAGAGTTATTGTAATGGAGGTAACAGTACATATTTCCCTGGATTTGGGATGACTATTGTGAGAAATCTTCAATTAGGTTTCCAGCAGACTGCGTGCAATTCTTAAAATTATCCCAATTACTATTATTAATAATTCCGAGATATTGATGAATAGTAGTCTTTTTCCTATATACATGAGGTGACTAAATAAGTACTTTTCTTCTCCTTACTGAAAATTTTGGGGGAAAAAAAAAAAAAAAGATCATATTCCCAAAACTTTCAGATTTTTCTGTTTTCCAGCTCACTTTTCTATGACCTTTGTTTCTGGAAGAGATGAAGATTTCCAAATTTTGAGATACCTTTTGAAAATAGGAAAGCTAGTTTCAGTTTTTCCTGGGTTTAGTTGTCATGAAATATACCATTAAAATGTTAAAGAAGCTTTTACAATAATACTGTGTCCTTGATTTTAATTTCACTTTTGTAGTATTTTATGTTATTGATAGAGATTGAAATAATCATAGCTACTTGTCCCTAAAATACACTCTGTATTTTTTTCCTTTCAAGAGGAAGTACAGGGAGTAGAGAAAAAAGGTAAGTTGAAAATTGTATTCCTTTAGATGTCAGAGAAGACATTTAAATCAAGTGTCAACCATGGATCAAGGCACTTGACTACATTAGTAAGGTTATTTTTATTCCTGAAGGAAAGGTTTATTGCAAAATAATTTTGTATTCTCTGGCCCAGAAATATAATTGGTCTGAACACTGAAGTCCCGTAGAGCTTTTGAAGCTAGGACATGTAGCAAAGAGCATTTCAGACAATTTTAAAGAAACAAAAAGAAACATTGGTGAAAGAAATAAGTTCTGAGTCATCAGCTGTCAGTACTGAAATACATTTTTCTCACATTGTGCTGTAATGGCTGGCTCTATTAATGTGATGTGTATTGCTGCATTGGTTATTGCTGATCTTACAAAGTCAAATAATTGTAGTTTTTTCTCTTTGCTTTATCAAGCAAATTGACATTTTCTGTTTTGTGAGGGTTTTTTTCTTCTTCCCTTTTTTATTTATTTATTTTTTTTCCAAGTCAGGATGTTCCTCTGTGCTTTTCAGAATGGGGTTTTGTATGGCTTTTTCACTTGAAGATAACTTTTTTGTCTTCATTGTAACCCCAGCCATATGATTTTCATCCTCATTTACATTAGGGACTTCTAAAACCTATTTGTTGTAGCACATTTAAAGGTACAACTTTATTTATACCTTCTGTTTTGTTCCTCATCCCGTTTCCTGTGTAACCTCAAAAACTGTATTTGGCAGTTTTGTATTATTAGCATTTCCATTGGTGAATTAACCTTTCTATGGAAAGCCAGCACAGTGGGAATACCATGATTGGAAAGTCAGTCTTGGATGTAGACCGTAAGAGATTGATGGAACTTTCCTGCTTTCCATCAGTGTTGCACATCCTTTGTTTCACATAAATGAAATACTCATCCAAAATTAATATCCAAGATACTTGCTGTGCTTGTAAAATATCAGAACGTGAATGAATTCCACAAATTTCACAGATTATCTAGTTCTCTGTGAAATTTTACATTAATTTTATGTGGGGTTTTTTTACCTTCTGAAGTAGTCTGGTAGTTGTGTCCTAGTCAAATGACAAATCTTTATGACTAATTTAAACCCTCAGCTGCCAGCGTCACCCACCTTTCTCTGCAGTTCAGCTGAAAGCCCAACTGGACCTTTGACAAAGTAAAAGAAGAAACTGTCAGTGTGTGTTCTAGTGTCTGCTGCTGACGTTTGGGGGTTTTTTAATTATTCAGATTTTCAAGTGCACTATGTTAAGGCTTTATGACCTTTGCTGTACACCTTCACATATGAATCTTAGCTGGACTTCTATCTTTTCAGTCACTCCTTGTCTCTGTTCTGAAAGTCTCAAGTAGTTATCTCTGCCAGCCCAATTGTTTCTGCCAAGGGCTAAACAAGGGCAGCAGTAGACAGCATAGACAGCAATAGGATCTATACTGTTTCTGTGGTGGGTTTTTGCTTTAAAGGTTGCTTATGAAGGTGGGTTCCCAGAAGGCAAAAACATGTGCATTTGAATTATAATGAAGGGAATAATAAACATTGAAAACCTGTTCAAAGATTCTGAACAAAAAAATAGCAAGTACACAAGCCATCCCAATGGTGTTTCTTCTAGTACTGTCGTATATGGGTGACAGGATGGTTATTTAGAATGTTTATGACCTCTGTAAAGAATCAATTTTATCCTGATTCTTTCTGCTAACTTTGGGAGGGAATAAATGGGCGATCTGAACACAAGTTTTTAGGTACAGAGCAGTGCTCTATGAAAAATAGTGGTGTCTCTTTTAAGCTGCCTAGGCGGTTTTGTGAAAGGGTACAATAGACTTGAAATCCTGTTCTCATTTTGTACTGCTGTCTAAACCAGTAGTATTTGTGCTTTCCTGTTGATTTCTGTAGCACATGTATTCTGTACTCTGATGTGATCTTTGAGGGTTATTGAACTGTGAGATTTGGGGCATTGTGGTTTTGTACTGGCCTGCATATTAGTTGTACAGGACTCACTTCTGCTTTCTGTGCCTCAGTTTCCATATAGCTAATGGTGCTGTCTTGACCTGAGAATGGCCCTGCTGCAGGAAAATGGGTTTCAGCTGATCTTCTATCTTGTCCCTAACATTTTGTATCAGATACTTAGGAGAGACTCTAAGAAGAGCAGAAGCATGTTTTCCCAAAGTATTGCTGAGCTTCTGCCAATTTCAGGCTCACAGATTTCTTGCTTGGAAGTTGTGGTTCTGATACTTTGATCTGGGTGTTTTCTGTGGTGTGTCTTTGTGTTGTGTGGTGGTGTCTGTTTGGTTTTGTGGTTTTCTTGTTTGTTTAGGGTTTGTGTGTTTGTGGTTTGGT
>WUAM01000431.1:55444940-55521778 GCA_024336885.1 Actenoides hombroni | reverse complement strand
GTGGTTTTCTTGTTTGTTTGGGGTTTGTGTGTTTGTGGTTTGGTGGTTTTTTTTCATACATATATATATATAATTATTTTTTTTTATCTGAGGTTTCTCCAGTAAGATTTTGAATCTCTTTTATGAAAACTGTGAAATTTTACCACTCAAAATGTGGGCAGAGTTTTAAAAGAAACATTATGTGACAAGCACTTATTTTAGCTTCTGTTTGCATCAGTCCACTGGTGACATTCTTATACTGTGGAAACAGCCCGGTCTCTGAAATGTGCTTTGTATAAGGTGAAGGAATGAGATTTTAGTATTTTACCTGCAAATGCATATGTTAGTTCACAAGCTTATGGAGGAAATCAGAAACTGTGCATATACATTTTTCACAAATAAGCATGCCCATTGTATTAGATTATCAAAGTAGAAGTAAAATTAATTTTGTTCGTATTTGAAGTATGGATATGCTTGAGCTAAAATGAGAAGTAAAGGCCAGAGATAGAAGCAGAATTTATCCTGCTACCCTGTGGCAGAAAACTTTGTACTACTCAAGGAATAAGATTTTTCTCCTAAGTTTGTTTTCTTGTGTTAAGGAGCGGGAGGAAGAGCCAAGGCTCTTTTACAAGTGAATTTACCTTTGTGGAATTAAACCTGGGGATTTTACATGCTTTCACATAAATGATCAGCTTTGATAATAACTTTAACATTATTTGATCTATGAATGTGTAATTCAGCGTTCCATTTGGTTGAAAATCTCACTCCCAGGCTTGACACCTTTTATAATATGGGATGTGTATGTTGAAATCTTATCCAACATTCATAGGGTTAGAAGAAATGGTACAACCATGTTTCCACATTCCTCTGTTTTTTGTTTTTCTTGTATACTAATGGATGGAAGAAGTTTATCCATCACAAAAGATTTTAAAGATAGTAACTTATGTTGTGATGATCAGGAGGTTCTGGCATGGTTTGCATTTGAAATATTCGGTGTCACTATAAATCCAAAGATACAATCTTAGGGCTGTGTGCTCCCTGGCTATGAAATCACTAAATCTGAAGAGACCTGGTAATGTGTGTATTACTGTGGAATGATGGGCTGGCTTTTCCTGCTGGGCAGGTGTTGGAACGAAGCGGATTGTGCCTAAGAGCAGAAGACTGAAAAACTTCAATAACGCTTGCCCTCTTGGAAGCTCTGTTGTTTCAACTGTCAGAACTTTTACTCATTTAGTTTAGGTTTGCTGCTTTGTTAAAAGTCATAATGATGGATTCCAAAACAGATTTCATTTAATATTACGTTTTGCAATAGGTTCTTCCACATATATCCACAGTAGACTCTTCTTACAGTAACAGTCAAGTTCACTGAGGGTGTCAGTAGAGTTTGAGTCTTTAGGTAGAGCTCATAACAGATTTAGAAACTACTTGTGTGATGTCACCTATGGATTTTGAGATTAGTGCTCGAAACTGTGAATCCGTGTAACACCTGAGAACAGTTCTGTTGTAGTGAGCAGTCCTGCAGATTTCTATGGACAAATGGAGTCAATCTTTCCTTGGCCAGGAGTACTTCTGTCTTATTTCAGTGTCTGTGATTTTGATCTCTATTGACAGATGCAGTAGTTGGTAGAATGTCGTCGGCATGTGTTAAAAATAATGTGCCTAAGAAAAATTTTTAATTTAAAATCAACTTTTCATTTAACTCGATGCATCATAAACAAAAGAAACTGAGTTCTTGTTTGGCGCTGAATACCTGCATGTGTCAAAATTCTAACATTAAACCTTCAAAATAAAGAAATGGGAACTATGCGTAAAAATCAAGGTATAGGCTAAGCCTTTGTGTCTAAGCTAAATATTGCTTTAGGAGTGTTTAAGTTAAATTTTTGAGGTGTTTCATTTTCCATTCTCATGGTTAGTTTCCCAGTTAGTGGACATAAGTTAACATGTTTTTGCTGGATTTTAGGTTGATTTATTTTCATAGTTTCGCTTTGGTAGCTTCAGTTGTTTACATCCCATTTTTAGAATGGGAAGGCTGAACTTCACATTGAATTATTCAGAGCGTGTTATCGTCCCTAGAGGGTGCTTTCTTACAGTGATTTTCCCAATTCTAACCGGTGTGTGGCTGAAGGATGCTCTCCTTGTTAGCAAGTGTCTCAAAGCAAGATTAATTCTATGGGTGTTGTGATGGTTCTTTACCTGAGGTTATTCTCATAGTAGAGTAGTTCTGAAGAGCCTAGGGAAAGCTCTCAGCTCTTGTTTGCCATACTGACACCTTGGTGGTTGAAAGCCTGTTGGTTGCCCAAAAGCTGTTGATGTTTTCCACAGAGAAAGAGGCCGTAGGTCCAATTTCTGTGTGTGTTATGAAGCTTTATTGTACCAAAACTAGTAGGTGTGTTTGGAAACATCTGGTTTAGGACAGTGATAGAAGTAACTTCCGAAAAGATCTTTCAGTGCATGCAGGCCGGGGAAAGCTTGCCTTTTCTCTGCCTTGGATTACACCAGTTGTTACTGGGCAGAAATGGCTTCAACTCTCTTAGCTTAATTTTCTTTTTCTGGAGTAGTATAATTGGTATGAGGGGAGTCAGATTGCTAAATAACACTTCAGATGTTTTCTTTACTTTCATGTTAGCTTTCCCATGGAGACACACCCCATCATTCACTTCACTGGTAAGATTAACCACTCTGTGCTGGTTTTGCCATGAGTTGTGGGAAAGCTTGTCTCAGCCTCAGAGGACAGATAGCTCACAATTTATTGGAGGATAAATGTTACCTGGTGGGACTAACCTAGATCATTGCAACAGGAGATGGATATTATATTTACCTTCTGAAGCTGGTGTTCTTCATGCTTAAATGTTGGTTTATTGTGTTCTGTGGTGGTGGTCACATTTTTTTTCCTATTGGAGGAAATACCCTGCCCTTCAGCCAAAATTTATAGGGTGTATTCAAGACTGAACTGCTATTAGAGAATATAAACATTAAACAAACTAAGCAGAAAAACTGATGCATGTTTGGTGCTTCCCCTGTAAACATGCCATTCTAATATTTTAATTTTGTTTCTAGCAAATCAAATATTTCCATTTCATCACTGATTTTCTGTCGGAGAAATAGCAGAAGTGTATTCAATAAGAGTAAATCTGGAATTTTTGGTTTCAGGCAAGAATATATTCTTGAGAATAAGTACTTATAAAAGTATGTATCAAATAGGCTTTTAAGATTTTTTTTTTTTTGATCCCGAACAACTCACAGGGAAGCTGTTTTTAGGAATATAACTTGTTAATAAGAAAGTTATGACAGTTTATATACTAAAATTTTCAGTACACACAGGCAGCATGAGATTTCTTTTCAAAATTGACTTTCAGATGCAAGTTACTGCCTTACAGTAAGGAAATGTTCTTGCCTTTGTTCTACTGATTCAGATAAATAGAAGTCAGTAACACTGGAGGAGGAAGATGACAAGTTGTGTTCCTGATAAATCCAGCATCAGAAAATATATTCTTGGTTTATCCCCTACCTTCCCTGATCAATGTGGTGAAAAGACTTTAATGAGTTTTACAATTCAGTCTCTCTGGAACTATTTTTAGTGCTTGCTGTCACTATGCTTTCCCAGCAACTCTCTGATTTATTACTCTGAAATTGCTATATTATTTATTATCTTCCAATGTGTAGTGAAGTGGCATCTTGCACTTACATACATCATGTATTTTTACAGTTTAATATGGTAGTTCCACTGTTACTTTCTCAGAATAATACAAAAAGGTTAAGTTTTCATTATTTGGAAAAGCATAGCTTCTTTCATTCAAAAGCAGAAATGATCCCGTGGTAGTTAAATGTCCCACACAACTTCCTCTGAGTTGTATAAAACCCTGCAAAGAGTGGAGGTCTTGAGGAAGTCTTTGTGATCACGTTCATTTCAGCAGTATTGGCAATCGCTCTAGAATTGCTAAAGCATGTTTGTGAAAGGTGGGGGAAGTTGATGCAAAATGAAATGTCATAACATGAAATATTAGGGTTTTTTTCTCATGCTGTTATGTTTTTACCCTTGTGAATTGTGAATTTTCTGCACTAAGACTTTGTCTTTTTTAAAGTCAAAATTCATAAAGCAGTGATACACACACTTTAAAATATGATCTCTACATGTGAAGGAATGCCCTTGTGACTTAAAGCCTGTTGTCTTATTTATTTTCTTTGTGTTTCTGGATGCTAGGATCCCTGAAGAGGAGGGTACGTGTGTGTGAGATACTCATGCCATTCAGATGAAAGTATTGTCAATGGTTTTTTCCTGGAAGTGTAAACATAAAGGGAAGACACAGTGGTCTTGCTCACCACTGAACTTTATTTGATCTGAGGCCCTTTTAAACTAAAGGCAGTCTTGCTAAATAACTCCTTGGAAAAAATACAGTATTAGAGTTGAGGGTATGGATTTGTCGTAATGAAGATACTGTGTATTTAAAGAAATAATGCACCTTGGCTGAAGTTGGTTTAGTGTGTGTATAAGAGGGAATGGGATAATAAGAATACATTAATGTGATCAACATTGGTGTACAAAATATTTGTACTTGTTTTTGACAAAGGTTTTCTGCTGTATCTTTTTGTTGTTCTATTTGTCATGAGCCAAATCCATATGTATCCATCACCCCCAGATCATACTGAAATCCCTGGAAGCTGAGGATACTGGACAGTGCCTGCTTTAGGGTACCGGAATTTTCAGAAATGTCTCAGTTGTTCCTGTTCTCTTGCATACAAGTGGCTGTCAGTTCAATCTCCTTCTGCCTGAACGTACTGATCTGGCTGTAGAGCAGGTAGTGAACAGGGAGGTGTTACAGTTCATACTGCTCCAGCACCCAGTCAGCATCCATCTGAGAGCTCTAAAATGTGTGAGTAGGAGCATAAGACACCTTGTTCCACTGTCGAAGCAAAATAAGGTTATGATTTAGGAGCTGCTCTGAAAAGCAGTGCAGAACTGTTAGCTGTTACCTCCAAAAGCACAGAGGCATTAGAGAATTAGCTCACTAAAATGTACTCATTCATTTCTCTTTTAGAGATACTTCGTTCTGTTGCTGTTCTCAACTAGGAAATTGAGCAAATATGTAATTGTCACACACATATAAGTAAACATAAAAGTTCACTTGTTGAGTACAAGGCTCCCTACCATAAAAAAAAAAAATAAAAAAAAAATTAAGGCCTACTATTCTTCATTATATATGTATAGTGTCTCTCCAAAGACAGAGACCATACTGATGGACAAGTCAGTTATCTGGAGCTCTATCTAGCTGTGGAAACATGGGAATTCAGAGTAAAACTCAAGGAGATTTAATACCTTAATCTGAACTCTTTTGTGTTGACAGTGTAGTTTCCTGTTCAGTGTGCTCTCCAGGAATATTTCTGAACAGCTGCAATGGAGGAGATTAAGAGGGGAGTTTACTTCCCTAATTGCCTTACCTGCAGCTATTGACCTTTCTCATTTTGGGAAGAGTGTCTCTACGTGAAAGAACTTTATATAGAAGTTAAAAGTTCTGAAGTTTAGTTTTAAACATGATTGGTAATTCAGAAGGGACTGGCTCTTTCAGACAGGCTACGAACTGCAGGCGACTGATAAAATGTTGCTGTGCTTTAATTTCTGATCTTTACAGTGGTACAACTATTTATCTAGCAGGAGTATTGTGAAGAAAAATTTCTGATAGTTTTATGGTGCAGTTGCATACTGTGCTGAAATACATAATTGTTTGTCTAAAGTACGTTGTGCAAGACTATTCCAGTCACAGCCTCCTTCCTGCTGCCACTTTTTTGTAAGCAATTGTTCTGGTAACAATTGTATATCTTGTTAATGCAGTAACGTGCATACACTGTTATTCCTACCCTACTTTCTAGAGGTATGTGAAGTGAATTTTTATGAGAATAGTAATTTTGAGGCTTGTTTTGAGTTCTGTTTTGGCTTTTAAAAATTGTAGTTCGTGGTTCAAAAGAAGTTAGATTTCATTAAAAAAAGAAAACAACAAACTTAAACAGCACTTCATAGAGTGAAGATGTAATATGGAGAGAGAATTACTCTTGAAATCTGCTGTGATCTTCAAAATGTTGTGTGTGTATTGCTACTTTCTAGCTGTCCGTGCTCTCTCCCTTGTAAAATTTGTGGATTAAAAATATTAACACATTTTAGATATGGAGTTTCAGGCTTGCTTTAAATGTAGAGTGAAGAAATCGGGGCATCAAAAAAGTAAACATATTAAAAGTGTAGTAGTCACTGTCTCCAGTTGCTTCTCCTTAATGGAGGTGAACATGATCTAATAAATACATTCTGAGAACTGGATGCCAGGAATTGTGGATGCACAGAATATGTCTTCAGAAAAAATTCTCTATGTATCTATACAGAATCACTAGACGGTAGGGTTTTGAAGTAACCTCTGGAGATCATCTTGTCCAACCCCTCTGCCAAAGCAGGTTCACCTAGAGCAGGTTGCACAGGAATGCATCCAGGCAGGTTTTGAATATCTCTAGAGGAGGAGACTCCACAACAGTTTATATCTATATCTACTAGAAAATAAAGTTGACAGTGTTCAGTATATGACAAGATTGAAGGAAACCCTTTATAGAAAGGAACAAATTGTAAGAAAAGATTAAGGAGACTCAAGTGATGTAATTGTTAGAACTGTTTCAGTCTTTGTAATATCATTAAATTCAGATTTCCAAGGAATGTCATGTGTAGGTATACCTCCTAGCCTTTTTCTCTTTTTTTCTTCTTCAGGAAGTCAGTATTAAATGCTTTGACTGTCTACTTCTTCATTCCACAAGAGACTTTTTACTGTTCCTTTCCAGCATGAAATGGTTCATTATTATCCTTACGTTCTAAGGATCCCATCTACAGCACTTTGCTTTCTGTCTGCTTCATAGGACCTATAAGGTTTTGTGTGAGCTTGTATATATGGAGAGGAAGCCTTTGTCAGTGCAAGTTATGATACAGACATAGCAAATAAATGACATCCTTAATTTTTATGTAGAGATGAAGCTAATTAGGATTCTGAATGCGCAAAATTCACTGTGGGTTCATGCATGACATAGAAGCTTCCAAGTCCTACTTTTACTGTGAATTTGAACCTGTATATTCAGATTATTCAGAGCTGAGCTTTGGCTTTCTTCTAAGGGTTCTATCTGAAACAGTATATGACACTGACAGAAAGACCATAAAAAGAACAAAATTCATAGGAATCTTGGCCTACAAATTAAAAGTCTGTAGTTGTTTTGACAAAGAGCTAGTGTTTCAAAAACATAAGCAACTTTCCATCTGCTGAGTTTTGCATTATAACAAATTCTTACCTTTATAATTTTGTTTTCTCTTTTGAAGTAGTCACATAGTTAATAAGTTAACTGTCAGTGTTAATAACATGTATTTCAAGTAACTTTGGGCCGTAACCTGTGCAATGTGATGAGGTTAGTGACTGTGCAGTCTTTGAACAGGACAGCTGTCTAACAAATTTTAGTCTTCTATAATGCATGAACACGTCAATCGTACACTGTAAGTAAGAGCAGGCAAGGGACAGAGCTCCAACACTTAGGATATTACAGATCTGAGTGTACTAATATGCACCTATTACAGGGACTTCCATCCGTTATTGCCTGTCATGTATTTTGTGTGTAAGGCTTTAGGTTGGCTTTGGGAATTCATGTTTTTATATTCATAATATCATCTTTGAAAGAAAAATGTAAATTTAATTTTCAGCTTTTTAATAAGATATCAGGTGCCCTGTGTCACATACAGTCCTGTCCATAATACTAGATGCTCTTCTAGCTTATCACAAAATGCCCATGTGTCATTGATTATGTATTTATTATTCTATCTAAATGTTACAGTTTTTAAAAAACTCTCTAATTGTTTTTTTATTTACATGACAGCCTAAAACAGCTCCGAAAAGGACATTTGGATCCATTACAAATGACCAGGTAAATATACAGTGTGAAGTGTTCAACAAGAACACTGGTTTAATTATTTCAGCCTTTACTGTATGTGTGAATCCACTGAAAAGGATATTTGGAAAAATGAACAAGGTAACAGAGTTGAGTCTTGCTCTGATAAAGAGTCTTGTCATCAGGGCCGTAGCCTCTTAAAGCTAATCCTTGCTCTGAGATGGGCATAACCTTGTTTTACCTCCAGTAGTTTGATTACATTGCTTAAACTGTCTTTTGAGATGAAAAAAGTCAACCTTTCTTATTTCTCACTCCTGTCTTTCTGCATCGGTGGAGATGACAATGTAGCAAATTATTTTTACCAGTCATTTTAACAGGGAAAGGTACTGTATAAATGTTAATTAACCTTTATGCTTTTCCTATGCACTCATACCCTTCTTAGTATGAACAAAATGTTCAGATCACTGGAATATTATGGCGACTGAGGTACAGTTCAGTCCAAATAACAATATGACCCTAACGGAAATTTTCACTTCACTGAGGTTTTAATGGTGATAGAGCCGTTTACTTCAACATCAACAATTTAATCCTGAATGTTTTTATTCATATTTCTCTTGGGATTTTTAGCTCTCAACTTCTTTGTTCATAAAGTAGAGAACTAGATATTTATAATATTAAAAATGTTACTTGAATGTTTCATAATTTATTTTTTTTTAATTATTAGACTGGTGAACTGTCTGTCATTCCAAAATGCATTTGTTAAAATGCAGCATAATAGCACACCTATCCTTAGCACTTAAACAATGTGAAATAGGCTTGCCTGACTTAGGAGAAAGTATAATTTTCTGTAACTTTTTTTTTTTGGTTGTTTAAAAAGATGTATAAAGCTATAATGAATAGCAAGAAATACTCTTTGATAGTATTTTTCAATAGAAAATTGCTCAAGTGATAATTATTGACTTAGATCTTTGCATTCTTTTCTCTAGTAGCTTACTGCTAGTGATGGGGAACTGAAGCTCTGTATTTTATATGAAACTTATATGTTAAAATGAAAAATATCTTCCTCATACTTGATAGTTAAAGAAAAGCAGAAATGGGTATACATATGTATAGCTGCTTGTATTCAAAGTCTATATGAAGTGTTTGTTTTAGTTGTGGGATCTAATGACAGAATAATCAGTGACCATCTGTCAACTTGTATACAAATAAAGAAGTAAAGGATAGCTGACAGTTGGGGTTTTTTGTTGGGATTTTTTTTCCTCCTCTAACTTCTGTTACTATTTTTTATGGAAATCTACGTTGAAGCATAGACTATATAATACATAATTCTTGAGTGATTATGAAATTTGTTGCAAATAACTGCTAGCTAGATTGAAGATGAAGAGGAAGCTCACACTCCGCCTTCATGAAGAGATCAGTAGAGAATTACCACTCTAAACTTTAACCTAATTGGTTCAAAATGTCTGTCTTGATTTAGGAACAATTTGCAAGGCATACGTCTTCATATGCCTTCTGCTAAGGAAGCCAAAGCTATATTCATTTTGTTGTCTCAAAATGAGTTCCAGTTCACTGTAGACTGTCCCTAGGTGGAACTTAATGTTGGTACAAATGCTGTGCAAGTGGGACAGTAAGTTTTGAAATATGGATGAATAGTTCTTTTGCATAAAATAAATGATTACTTGTGTAGGGTCAAATTCTGGCTCTGAGGAAGTAAATCAATGAAAGAGTCCAGCCTTACACAGAAGTAGGTCTATAACTGCATTCACTTACAAGTGGGGAGCAAGATACGGTGAATGCAAATCTTCTACAAGTACTGAGAAATAAGGAACCTTGCACTCTGGCAACATTTTTCCTTGGTGTAAAACATTTCAAACCAGTTTAGAACACACGTACAGTTTCATGAGTAAAGGTGAAAGATCGAGTACAATAAACAGAGAAAGAACCAGACTGGATGCAGCTGTTCATTATTCCAAGTACGACACGCAAAAAAGAATCTGAATTAGTATCTTTATCTATGAGTTCTTTTTCTGGTCATCCTGTACATTCAGCTTTAATCATCTGCCTTCTAGCTCTGCCCTTATGGAGGATATGGCTGGAAAACTGCCCTTACATCCCTTCTTCCTCTGAAGGGTGAGAGAGGGAAGGAAAGGAGAAAAGAGGATAATTGTGATATTCTTAATCCCTGCTTGTTTCAAGAGACCCCAGAAGAGGGGAATTTAGTTCTAGATTCCAGTCTTTATTTTAGCAGATGACTTTCTCAACACTAGTCTTTTAAAAGAAGCAAAGTGCAAAACATGTAGTATTTCTTCACAATTCCAGGAGTGTGAAGTGTTGAACAAACCCCATGAAAAAAGATGATTATTTTTGAATTCATCTTACAGTTCTGTGATAATAGATCTTTTCTTAGTGGGATTGTAACTTTTGCTACAAATATAAAATACATAATTATGAAGAAAGGAATAGTTTTAATGAGTTTAATGAGATTTAAAATATATTTCTAATAAACTGTTAAGACTTAGTTTTGTTTGTACCATCTAATGCCTCAATCATGTAGTAATCTCCTTTTTGCTGATGGTGTTGGGTTTTTATGCTAATGGTTTCAGATCCTTTCCGGAGTTGCTCGATGAACACAAAACCCATCCTTTTATCTATCTTTGTTTTCTTGGAAATTGAATATCGGTTTAGGTCCTCCAGTGTATACATAGGGGTTTGCCTTTGGATGTGGCTGAACTTAGGTTTCATTCCGCTTTTCCACACACATTCATGCAGTAGAGAAACCATATTTTATCTGTCCAGGAGTTTAATAGTTTTTCTGTAGAAATTGAGAAAGCAGTTAAAAAAAACCCGAAGAAAACACATTACTGCCCCCTCCAAAATTCCTTCCTCCTCCCTCTCCCATTTTTCTGAAGTATATGTTTCGTCCCGTTTGTTCTGAAACGTTCTTAACGCCCCAGAGCTTAAAGCAAAAGCAGATATGGCAAAATAAAGGTAAATGTATAAAAATATACTCCCATATACAGTGTATATGTATTCCATCTCAATTTCAGAAGATTAATGAGCTGTGTTTCTCTTTTTTTTTTTCTATATACTGTTATGCTAAAGTATGTTCTTTCTGTGTCTTGTAGGGTCAAAATGTATTTGGGCTTGATATAATTGAGACACCTGAGGGAGATAAGTGGCCACAACTGATTGTCCAGCAGATCCTGGATAGGGAGCAGAAGGATACCTATGTGATGAAAATTAAAGTTGAAGATGGTGGAAGCCCTCCAAGATCTAGCACTGCCATATTGCAAGTCACAGTGACTGATGTGAATGATAATCGGCCAGTCTTCAAAGAGAATGACATTGAAGTTAGTGTTCCAGAAAATGCTCCAGTGGGCACCTCTGTTTCTCAGCTCCATGCCACTGATGCAGACCTGGGCTCGAATGCACAAATCCACTTCTATTTCAGCAATCAGATCTCCAGTTTGGCCAAGAGGCTCTTTGCCATTGATAACACGACTGGCCTCATCACTATAAGAGAACCACTAGACAGGGAGGAATCTCCTGTACACAAATTAACTGTTTTGGCAAGTGATGGCAGTTCAACTCCATCAAGAGCAACGGTGACTGTTAATGTCACAGATATTAATGACAATGTCCCATCAATAGACACGAGGTACATCATCAATCCAGTGAACGGGACAGTGCTTTTGTCTGAGAAGGCTCCCCTTAATACAAAAATTGCATTGATAACTGTAATGGACAAGGATGCTGATCTGAATGGAAAAGTTACTTGCTTTACAGATCATGATGTCCCTTTTAGGCTAAAGCCGGTGTTTGATAACCAGTTTCTCCTGGAGACAGCCACGTTTCTGGATTATGAAGCCACACGAGAATATGCCATTAAAATAGTGGCTTCAGACTCAGGGAAACCTCCCTTAAACCAGTCTGCAATGCTCCTGATCAAAATTAAAGATGAAAATGACAATGCCCCAGTTTTTACACAGCCTATCATAGGTCTTTCCATCCCTGAAAACAATGCTCCTGGTACTCAGCTAACCAAGATCAGCGCTACGGATGCCGACAGTGGGCGCAATGCTGACATCAGCTATATCCTGGGTTCTGATGCACCCCCTATTTTCAACCTTGACCGCCGTACAGGCATTCTGACAGCAGTGAGAAAGCTGGACAGAGAAAAGCAAGACAGGTACTCCTTCACTGTGCTGGCTAAGGATAATGGGATGCCACCCTTGCAGACCAATGCTACTGTGACAGTGTCAGTCCTGGACCAGAACGATAACAGCCCTGCTTTCACACATAACGAGTATAATTTCTATGTGCCAGAAAACTTACCCATGTATGGCACAGTGGGGCTTATCACAGTTACAGATGCTGATGCGGGAGAGAATGCTGCGGTCACTCTTTCTATATTAAATGGTAGAGATAACTTCATTATAGACCCACTTACTGGTGTAATAAGACCCAATATTACCTTTGACAGGGAACAGCAGGGGTCCTATACTTTCCAGGTGAAAGCTGTGGATGGAGGAAGACTGCAGCGTTCCTCAACTGCCAAAGTGACCATCAATGTTGTTGATGTAAATGATAACAGGCCTGTTTTTGTTATTCCCTCATCCAATTACTCGTACGAGTTGGTTCCAACATCAGCCAGTCCAGGGTCTGTAGTTACTAAAGTCTTTGCCGTTGATAATGACACAGGGATGAATGCGGAGCTCCGCTATAGCATCATAGGTGGGAACTCCCGGGGCTTGTTTACAATTGACCAATTAACAGGCAATATTACTTTGAAAGAGAAGGTAATTACATCAGATCATGGCTTGCACAGACTGGTGATAAAAGTCAATGACCTAGGACAGCCTGAGTCTCTTTACACTATAGCTCTTGTGCATTTGTTTGTGAACGAGACAGTCACCAACAGTTCCTATGTACAAGAGCTGGTGCGCAGAAATATGGAAACTCCAGTTGGCCAGAATATTGGGGATGGTGAGATAACCCCCCAAACCAATGATTATGTCAAGATCATCATTGCCATTATTGCAGGCACGATGACAGTCATTCTGGTCATTTTCGTTACCGCTTTAGTGCGGTGCCGTCAGACGCCTAGGCACAAGGTTGTCCAAAAAAACAAGCAGAGTGGTGAATGGGTTTCCCCAAACCAAGAGAACAGGCAGATCAAGAAAAAGAAGAAAAAGAAGAAGCGCTCCCCAAAAAGTCTTCTCCTGAACTTTGTGACTATTGAAGAATCTAAGCCTGATGATCCTGGCCATGAGCACATAAATGGCACTTTAGACATTCCTGTAGAGCTAGAAGAACAGACTATGGGAAAATATAACTGGGCCACCACACCGACCACATTTAAGCCCGATAGCCCAGATTTAGCAAAGCACTACAAGTCTGCTTCTCCACAGCCTACCTTTCAAATTAAACCTGAGACTCCTGTACCCCCCAAGAAGCACCACGTCATTCAGGAACTGCCTCTAGATAACACCTTTGTGGTGGGCTGTGACTCACTTTCCAAGTGCTCATCAAGCAGCTCAGACCCTTACAGTGTTTCTGAATGCAGCTGTCAAGGAGGCTTCAAGACCCCAGGCCCCATACACACCAGACAGGTAATGGAAATTTTAAGGTGCTCTCTTTCTCTTTCCCTTCTCACTTTGCCATTCCTGTAACTAGCTCTAAGTGTCGCAAAAGAACTTTTTCTGCAAGGCTTAAAAGTTCTGAAAGGCCATGTTTGATCGAGGCATTGAAAAATAAACAATTTGAGATTCATCGGTATTAAGGGAGAAAATGAAAAGAAAATGAATGTTGGCTGTAAGGCAGTTGAAGGCTGAGTTGTGACACTGGTGGGTGTTCCTGACTGCAGATGGCAGTGTGGCACTTCCTGCATTGCCGCAGGACCTAGTGCAGCTCGCCGAGGATGCTCTCCTCTCTAGTATTGTATGCTCAAGAATTGAAGTAATCTAGGGCAGGTGGAAAGCAATAAAGCTTTACAGGATTTGATAAGTGGTTCTTAATATTAATGGCGTCTGGAGCTGCAGCCTTCATTTGGGCATAGCTTTACTTCAAGGTCTCAAAAGCAGGCAAGGATTTTCCTCAGTCTCAGTGCCATTTTCAGACTAGAAGCATACTAGACTACTTAAATCTGGTGGAATGACACAGTTGACAGCAAACTTAGGGGAAAATGAGTATAATCACCCTCACTTATTTGTTACTCTGCCTGATAAACCAGATATTAGCTTATCAAGAATCCTCAGCTTAAAATTATAAATACATTGAGTATTAAAATAGCTTTTATTCCTTAAGACACTACAGAAAAGCTCCAAGACACTGGAAATGTATCTATCCATGTTCTGGACAGTTTAATAATAAAGCTTTGCTATTTACTTCACTTTTTTAACAAATAACACATTTTTCAATGAAAATATTTTTCAGGAGAGTTTATTATATTATAGCTAATGCATTTGAATCCTATTCTGAGGAACAAACCCTCAGCAGGACTAAGTCTGTTAGACTTTTGGTCTAGGTGAGGTTTTGAATTTCATTAACGGGGCTTTGTTTTATTACCACTATAGTGATAACAGAACAGGTCTAAAAAAAGCTGCTTATTTCAAGTATGATGTCACCATATTTTTGAAAATTGCAAGCTGGGTTGTTTATTCCATTTTATTCCCCTTACCAACACAGATCTTTGTGGTAGTCAATGTCACCATGCTTTATAAAACCTTCAGCTTTTTCTGAGGTGCATTAACAGAGAAAATGGAAGGAAAAAATAATTACTTTTTTCTAAGACAGGAGAGCACTGTAAAATGTACAGCTTTTTGAGATACTAATATTTTTCTATTAAAGGTATTTGAAAGTGTTAATTTAAATCACACATTAGAAAAGCTTCTTGCTAATTTGTTCATCTGTTTGAACTCTCATAACTCTGAGGAGAGATGGTGCTGGTTTCAGCATTTCTGTACTCCTTTTTGAATAGATTTCTAATATAGTTCCTCTGAGCCAAAAAGGTTCTTCCATTGTCTGCTGAAATACACTTTGTCATGTAGTAATGCTGCTAACTAAGAAAGCAAACTCGTGACTCTCTAGGTTTTTAATAACATAGTTCTTCCATCAGAAGGTGCTTTTCAAGTAGAACAGAAAGCAGTTCTTCTCTGTAGGAGTTGATTGGGGAGAAAAAACATTTTCTTTTATCTATACCTTAATGGTCAATGACAAGGGCTTCCTACCTGTAAGAGCAGAATAGAACTGCTTTGTGTTTTTTGATAGTGATTACCTGTTATTAGTCTATCTTCAAGTATCTGTACCTGAAAGTATATCAAAACCAGGCTAATGTTACTGTTTGTATTGGTTTTGTTAAACCTACAGCTGTTCTTCATGTAGGTATATTTTTCTGTGTGAAAGCGATTGCATTGTTGGAGAAAGTAGAACTAGGCACTGTCAATGGCACTTCACACTTATTTGAAAATGTTTGCCTTTAAATATGTGACTTCACATTTTTATTACTTATTTAAATAAAACAAGTAATTTCAGTAATG
The DNA here is from genome assembly GCA_024336885.1 of Actenoides hombroni. NCBI lineage: Eukaryota > Metazoa > Chordata > Aves > Coraciiformes > Alcedinidae > Actenoides > Actenoides hombroni. Next base: position 55,506,365 of record WUAM01000431.1, on the reverse strand, counting down.
CATTTATTTACATAAATCAGGCAAGAAAGGCCAGTAGCATTAAATCTTCTGTGTTGGCAAAGGCAGACTTATATTTCATGATAAGGAAAAATGAGCAAAGTATTTCTTAAACCTGAACAAATTTTTTAAAAGTCAGTCTTACTCCTAACCTGGTTTTGTATATTACGGTCTGTGTAGTTATCTCTTGGGGGACTATGGAAGATGTCTTGGAACACACTGACTTAGACAGTTGTCACTGCTAGCCAGTAAAGAAACAAACCAAACCAAAATAAGCTGCTTCTACAGTGCTTCAGCTGTCCTGCTGCCCCACCATCCTCCAGCCTCAGACTAACAGGATGCTTGTGGTTAATGATGCATTTGTATCTTGCGCTCTCCGAATGTTCAGAAAACTGTAGGACAGCCTGGAGAATTGAAGGATAATAAGATCAGTTAAAAAAGGGAGGGAATGTGCTAGTTTGAAAAATGAAAATCAGATGTCTAATGTGAGAAAAAATATTTTACTTTATCACTAGCAATTACTGTAATGCATCCCTTTTACAACCCAAAAGCTCTCTGAAGGAGGCTGAAGAAATTACATTCACTGGGAAGATATCTCTTCAGTTTCTAACGGGTGCTGATGTTAATAGGCCACACATCTTAACTGTTCTTACTTTGGTCTGTGCAAGACTTTCTACTCAGATATTTGAAATAATATTGTTAAGGCTAAAAATACGTTTTCTCTTGAAGGTCTCAATTCGGTGTGTGTCTGAATGGTATCGATTCAGGTCTTTAAAGAAAGGAAGTTATTTCTTTGCTTTACTGCTAAATTTGTGTTAAGTGATCTATAAAATGACAGTCATTATAACAGTTGTACTCAAAAAGCACACGAGAAGACGGAAAGGTTTTTCTACTGAAAACCAAAAATACCTCTTTAATGGTCACGTGCGCAAATAAATATAGCAGGGCAACAGCTGAAAGTTTTATGGAGAAGGAAGCAGAGACTCCTGAAGCAGCTGAGGACACACTGAATGATGAGCTACAGGGAGCTGAAGAGGGATAAGTATGGTCCTAATGTAATGTCCCCTGAGAGAGAGAGCAAACTTCTGTTGTGCTTGTGTATGAGAAAGGACAAGGGAAAGAGATAGGTAGTAATATTATTTTGAAGTTACGCAGTACAAATTTAAAAATACTAGTGACAATAGATCTTCAGAATAACAGGCTTTCTCTTGGGACGTAGCAGAGATAAATCTTTTAAAGAAGTTTTACCAAGTGATACTTTGTGTTGGGGCTTCTTATTCATAAAAACGTGTTTCAAACTTAGGATATTTGGAGGCTCATAAGATTAAACTACTTTTAAGTGTCATCAGATGTTCATTGTTTTGATAGTCATCGGCCTTGTAGAAAGATGCATTTCTGTGTTAGAAAAACATACAGCACCTTTAAAGTTTTGTCTTCAAGTTTTGTAAAAGCTCTGTTGCTGTTGACATTTTCCTTTAGTGAGAACAGACTGTGCGAAGTATTCCATACTGACTCAAGTCTTGTAATTGTTGCATTCACATTGGAATGATGAAAAGGGAGAGATTTTTCCAGTCTAGTTCTCACATAGTATGTAGCACAACTTACAAGGCTGAAATTTTTGCTCAAGTGCTTTAAACAACTTTCAGATGATTCAAATGCCTGTCTAAGTATCGGCCTGTCTATTAAAAATATGTGTAATAATAGAGCACAATGTTATCTGTGGGCAGTAGCTTCTTTGAACCAAGCTGCACAAAGGCTCATTAGAACTTCCCGTGTATTCTCCTTCTTCTTCTCCCTTTCTTTTAATTAATGCTAAATCAGACTTACCTTTTAATTTGGAAATAGCATAGCAACAGTTGAAAATCAACACCCGCTCACTCATGAAGGGTCCTGTTACCCTTTGTATTATCATTTTAAACTCAAACTGAAGAACAACTTTTTTCCTGACTTTATGTTATTGAAGAGCTGTTGAGTGTTCATGAAAGCAGCACCTCTTCCACTGATGGAGCTGGAAGGTGCAGTCATGCTCTGAATGTCTGATTTACACACTTCTTGGTGGTTGTCCCTGCTTCACAGTGGACTCTGGTCTGTATGTTATCTTGGTGACGTTGCTGAGGGAGCGAGCAGGCATGCAGATTGATTTTTCTCATTATTTACGTAGACAAATCTGCATGACTTGATTCTAGTTGCCAGAATTCTATCATCTTTGAACATATCCACACTTAGGAACAGAAACTTCAGGTGACACAGTGGTCTGTGCTGCATTTGCTTGTTAGAAACTGATTGCAGGTAGACAGTATATTCCTTACAGAAATCTTAAGGGGAACTAGACCTCATTTAAAAATCCATTGCATTTTGGGGCCTTACTCTCTCAATTCTATGAGCTACTACTTAGACCTGCTTACAGTTATGGTGTATTTAGCTTTCTGAATCTAACTGAAAATGTGAAAAGTCGTTAGGGTTTCCCACTCACCATGAGAACAGTGTGCTTAGGATGCGAATTAAAAGAATAATGCACTGCTCCTGAAACTAATAACTCTGAAAACTCACCTGTTATTTGAATCTTTAGCTGCAGGATTTATTGTTCTGCTTAAAAACAGTGAGTAAATCCAGTATACTGTAATCAACAGTGGACAGTGCTGATAATTCTGCTATGTAAAAGAATATAGAGATAACATTGGTACTTTGCTTTGACAGATACAGAATAAATGGCGCTCAAAGAGTATTTTATTCTAAGTATCAGCTGAAGAACTGTTTGTATAAGTCATTCCTAAAAGCTATTTCAAAATTGATTACTTTGATTCTAAACATTCTTGTTATTTTCTCTTAAATTTTTTGGCTGGTGATGTTGCTGGTAGCTTTTTCATGCTGCCATGTATATACATTTCAGAAAAAGCTTGAAATTCGCATCTGGAGAAAGGATTTCAAATTGAAGGATAAGTGAAAGTCTGTGACTTGGGAGTTTGTGAGCGGTTATTTAAATGTGCACTACTAGTAAAATAGTAAAGTAGTAGTAGTAGTAAACTAAAGCTGGTCAATAAAATGCTTTTCCTCCATGGAACCCTTTGAAGAAAAAAAAACCTGAGAATTGTTCTTTTAATGAATATCTTTCACTGGGAAAGCATGTGGAAAGATACCTGGAAAACATCCCCCTTGACTCAGTAGAAGACAAAACCAACACAAATGAGAAGAAAAGAAAAAAAAAATGTTTTGTATGAGGAAAAAATGAAAGATTGTGAATACGACACTTAAGTAAAAACTAATTCAGAGAAAACAAAGGGCCTTTTTTTTTTTTTTTTTTGAGTGAGATCTTGACTGATTTTATAGTGAAGTTGGCAGATGAAGTTAATAACTGGGTGATTTTTATGCAAGCTGGAATGATACTCAACTCTCTCCAGTATCAACTTTCCTTGATGTATTGGGAGCATAAATTAGCTTAAAGATTAAATACATTTGACCTTCATTTTTCAGTGGGATAACTCTCTTCTCCTCATGACCCAACTTTGGTTTTTTTGTCTGGTTTTTTTATTTGTTTTTTTTTTTTTAAATGACTTGTAACTATAAGCCATGGCCAACAATGAGTTCTGATTTAACTGCGGTTTAATTTTCACACTTGTTTCTTTTCCTGTTTTCTCCCAGAAGGTATTGCACTCAATAATCTGCAGTTGATAGCAATTTCTTGAGCAGTGAGGGACTAGTGCCTTGGTGACTGGGGTTCTGATAGTGCTTTCTTTTCTATGAAAAAACTGATTGGAATGGCTTAATATCTGTGAATTTTTAGGATTCGAAGTGTGTTGATGTTAAATATAGATTAAAAATGTAAAATAAGTCTTCAATTGAAAATCTTTTATGCTCTTAGGAACAACGCTCTTGCATAAAGTCTCCTAAAGCCCTGTAGAACATGAGCTAGGTTACTGTGGTAGTCTTCTGACAGCTGTAATCTTGCGACAGCACTTGGGGTTTTGAGTTGATAAAGCCAAAAAGCCCAGAAAGAAACCTAGAATAACATACATAGAAGCAATTTCTGTGACTGTTTCAGCGTTTTTGCTACGTATGTATGGATGTGTGCGGAGCTTTGCTTGTGTGTTGAAACCTGAAAACACACACGCATCAGAAATGGTTGCTTACTTAGAACTGCAATAGCTCGTTACTTCTCAAACCATACAGTGATTGCCATGGTAGAAATTTGGAAACAAACTTGACAATATATGGGGAAAATGGTGCAGGAAAGGGCTTTTCTCATGCTGTTTCTCTGTTTGCCAGCTCTGAACGCCATCGCATCTGATGTTATATACTGAAGTCGTACGTGTACACAATGATGTTAAGCCAGCAAACATGAAAACAAGGAAATAGCACGAGAAAGCCCTTTGTCCTGTCTCTGATTGCCGAAGAAATTTATCGTCTGATCTCCAGAGGGGTTTGGAAGTGACGATGAACTGTTCAAGCTGCCCTACTGAAAGGTATCAAGGGCAAGAATTTTTTAAAAAGAAAAGACAAAGAAATTTTAGTACGTTGTGCTATAGTGTTCTATATCGTAGTTTTGCTAAGAAAAAAGTTATGTGACCCATCCTTCTTCACAGTTGGTGATTATGGTAAATCTATTTTGCTTGTAATCATCTTCTTGTCCCAGACTTTTTTCCTTATTTATTTTAGTTGAAACAATTAGGAGATTCGTTTCTATGAATATATTAAAAGGGAGCAATAAATTTTATTCATACATTAAAAAGAGAATGTAAAGTTCTTTATACTCCCTGCATTTAAAAGAAAAACAAATGCGTTATTGTCACTTATAGCACCATTATACATGTTAAGAATTAAGTGTTATTTATATCTATTCCATAATATTTTTAATTATGATATTGCTGCTATGAATCATAAACAGAATTGATCAAATCACTGCTTTCTCATTTTATAGGCACAGTAGTAGTAGTGATAAATGAGTACTTTCTGCTTGCTTATCCATAATGTTTTGTAATTAACAGTCACCTTTTCAATAACTGAGAAAGTATTCACGTAATAAAAATTAATTTGCATTTTGCTTGCTGAAGTCTAGATAACATCTGTGTAACAGGTGCCATACCTTTAACCTTTTTACTTTAAAAAAAAAAAAAAAGTAATAGTCATAAAGCCAGTGGCTTCATTTTTTCACTTTTAGGCAGCACATGGGGGAAAAATATGGCCTACTGTTGGGATTTTTCCCAAATTGTCTCTACTTCTTTTTTTTTTCATTTAAATTTCATACATTATAATTTGTTATTTAGCATGGCTCATTTAAAAAATAAAATTTGAATATCATAGCTTTGTTTGCAGGTTGGTTGCAAGTTCTTGTATATTGCCTCACACTTTGGGGAGTAATGCTTAATATGTATCATACTGTTAGATTTCATATGCAATGCAAAATCTATTAGGAAGCAAAGGAGTATAAAGAACCCTGTTTTCTGCACTTATATGAAGACATGTAATATTAGTTTGCTAGAATAAAATGAAATACAGACACTGCTTTTAACTGGGATGTATACGGTATATATAACTTTCTTTTAAAGAAAAAATTATTAATGATTCATGAATTAGACTACAACATGGAATTCTTACACATTACTGTATGTTTGATGTAAAGGTATTTATAGGCTTGTAATTAATAATCACATTGCCTCAGTTTTTGGACTGCAGAATATCTACCATGACTGTTGCCTATAGTTTCCTTCACGTTTGCTATCTGGCTCTTTTAAAAATGTGTATTTGGCTATTTGATCTGTAAAATAAATTCTATTAATAATGAAGTCCGTATTGTAATTTAGCATATTGTATTGCTTAATTATAGCTGTGACTGTTACAGAATTTTTTTTTCATTTCCAATACTGAAATCATTTTCTTTGGAAGAAGTTTATGTATCTAAGACAGCTTTTGCTATTCCTATTTATCGTACCCTTGCAGCATTTATGCTCCAAACTAAAAACTCACCGCTTGCAGTGCTTAGACATGCAATAATGGTATTTATTGACTCGGTGCCACAATTCAGACAGTTGCTTTGGGTTGAAAGCTCATTCCAGAAGTATGGTTTAGTGTGGCAAAGATTGGTCCTGCCTATTGCTGTTATAATTGTTTGCTTAGGTGGGTGATGGGAAGTGTTCAGAGGTATTTCTTAAGACTAATAACCCTTTGGCCTAGTAGAGTTGTTTGTCAGGAAGGTAATAGGATTTCACAGGCTTTTAGGTTCTGTTTCTTCATAGCGTTTTTTAACATTCAAGTTTCTATTCCAAGTAATTTCAATGTGTACATCAAAAGTTTTGGGTTTTTTTTTCAATCCAGGGATACTGAGTTGAGATAGCAGGACTAGGTTAATCTAGCCCAAGTATGTAGTTTAGTCCTCTCAAGTGACATACAGTTGTCCTCAGATTTTTCCCTGGTAGTGAAAAGGCATAGACCTACTATAGCAAGTTATTTTGATTTTTTGGGATGCATGCCATCTAGAAGTGCCTTACACTGAGAATGAAGAGAACCTCTGACCTTTCTAATTTAGATGTGCTGGTTATGTGCTTGCAGAGAAAAAAATTTTTCATGAGATTATTCCTAGTTCTTTTGCTTTTAACCCACGTCTGCCTTTTTTCCTGTGATTTCACTGGTCATATCACTCTAGTCTATCAGTAATTCTAAAAACATCTAGGAAGATTTTAAACTTCAAAAAGTTACATGTGTGTAGTAAAAGGTACATTAAGTGGTTGGATTACTGGCCCAAATTAGTAATCTCTCCTAGTTGTCTCATGAGACAGCACAGCCAAAAATAATAACCCTCCAAATGCACTGAGGGAAAAGCCAGTAACCTCATAAGTGGTTCAGGTTCAAATGTTTCTTCTGTTTTGATTTTTGTTTTCTTACATCGAAGTGTCACTTTTTAAAAACTAATTCTTTCATAGGCTGACATAAGACTTGTTCAGAGAGCTCATTCCCTTCAGGTGGTTAAATGGGTTCATGAAAGCCTAATGTGTACTCACCACGTGTGTATGTGTGCTGAATATTGACTTCCACACTTTTCAGTGATGTGAAGGCTAAATGGAGGCCATTAAATGAATGATGTATTTAGTTCCATTTTCTTGTTTTTCTCTTAAATGAGTATTAGCATCCTGAGTTGAAGCTTGGTGTACGTGTGTCAAAACTGACTCTTGTTTGTCAAATCTTCCCCTACAGAAGACATCGTAGAAGTCAAGTGTAAATTAAAAACAAAAATGAGCTGACCAAAGGCTGCTTTTGAATTGAAAACTCAGAATTATTATTATTTTTAATTTAAATCATACTTTCTAAGTTATTTTGTTGTACTTTAGACAGTAATTATTATTGCTCACTATCATCTCAGTAAACTTCTCAAGAGATTCATCAATCTATCTGGTGAGCATCACCAGCACAGACAGATCTGTGCCTGTAGATAAGGTGCTGGAGTGTGGATATTGTTAGTTACAGTGCAAAGTCTGGCTCAGGAAAAATCCTAGTTCTTTATATGTTGCCAGTTTTACAGAGTACCTTAATTTCATTGCTGCTTTTAGCCCTACAATGCCAGCATCCAAAGATGGCTCTCGGATTGGCAGTTCTGCATCCTGTGTCATATTGTCAGTGCCTGGATTTCATAGGAATGTGTGTCTACCAAAGCTCAGTGCCCCTCGATCTCAAACATGCCCTGATATCAAGCGAGTCGCTCCAAGGAAAAGCTATGACACACGATCTACAGTTTGTATGTAAGCTGCCTATTCGATCAGAAAATGTATTGGACTTTGGAGGGTGTAAATCATTCTGAATTTCATTGGGTGCAGGACAGCTGAAGGACACTAGGGCACTGTCAGGAGCAAGGATAGTTTGTGATGTAAATAGAATTATTTTTTGAACATAAACTGTAATGCTGCGGGGTTTTTTTGTTATACATTTTCAGTCATTTCCCATTTTACCATAAAACATATTTATGGTATATCTTGATCTTATTATTTGTAAAAAATTTTTTACAAAGATTTTCTTAATAGATATATATTTGCTTTCATATTGAATTACTGAGCACTGTTCCTTTTATGTCTTATTTATCTATTTATAAAATAAATTTTGTTTGAAGATTATATTTCTATACCTTCTGGAGAAGCACTGTTTTTAAATACACCTCTGGTCTGTTTGCTTAATGCATGCACACCATCTATACAAATCTATTCATATACTGATATTTTACACAGAGATTAGGAGCTATAATTATTAAAATAACTTTACCACACATAAAGTACTGTCAAACCTCCTAGTAATCTATCTAAAAAAATAGGCTTCTTTCAAAACCTCATAGTCCTTAGCAGTATGTTTCTTTTGTTGGCGTTTTCTTCATAGAAATATAATTGAAGCAGGTTTTCCAAGAATTGCACATCTTCTAACAATATTTACATGGATGTGTGAGTGTTTATACAATGTTTAGAGCTAGATGGGAGAGATAGTACTTACATATATATATATGTATCTCTGTGTATGTATCAACTTTGTGTGCATGTGTATATAAAGAAAGAGCATGAGGGTCTATATGCATTTTTCACTCATTTTTCATTTAGTTAGCCAAGTATATAGGCAGCATATATTACATAGAATATAACTGTAGATATGTGTCTATCTCAGGACCCAGGATATCTTGCTATGAAAGATAGCCAAGCGCCAAAGTTTGCACTTGACCACAGTATTGTGAGTTTTGGAAAGATCTGTCTTCCCTTTGGAGGAAGTACTGGGTTCTCACTGTATTGGAAAGTGATTCTTGATTACTTGAAGGGTAGGATACAATATGATAAGTACAGTTTTGAGTTTCACTTCTTTTACTTTCACTATTTTACTCACCCCAGTACTGTCTCCCACTAGTGAAAAACAGGTTTGTTTGGGGGTTTTTTTCTATCATATAGACTTGGTCTCTTACATGTTGCCACTGACTTTGTCATGCAAATGACATTTCTGTATTTCCTCTAAATTGTGAACCTCTGCTTATTTCATAAACAGACGTGTAAATCAAATTGAATGGATGTTAAGTAAATGTGTTATCAGGATTTTTCAGGGGTACTGCCGACCTTCTGCAATCTTTCAAATAGGTTTTATTTATTACTTGTATTTAGTACAATTTTTGTTTGTATGGAACGTGTTCATCAAGGCTCAAGTAACTTATTACCAATAAAAACTGAATGATAGTATCAAAGATAAAAGGTTTGATTTCCCATCACTGAATTGCAGTTAAAAGTGTGGAGCTGAATTGCAGTTCATTTTCTCAGCACAGTTTTCATCCTTTCTCTGTCTGCTAGGAGAAGATGTCCATGGCTGTTAGATGGATGAACTGCCCTCTGCTTATATTCCGTTTCCTTCTGGGCTGTGATGTTGTTTAACTTTGTTCTTGATATGTTCACCAGAGTCTGACATGAAATTTGAATCTAAGACCTTTCCTCAAAAGAATTTCCTCCTTTTTATTGTCTAGGCAGTACAAAAGCTTCCCTTTTATCTGTATATATCAATAGCAAACAAGTTGCAGGCAGATAGACACCCTGACACTAATATAGATCTAAAAGACTCTAATCGTAGACTTCCCCCCACAGAAATACTTCTTCTATATCTGTATCTAAACTGTTGATGTGCTGATTCCTCTCTCCCCCTCTCCCTCCCTCTCCTATTAAAAAGAAAACACCAGGGGACAATTCTGGTCTTACCCAGAAACTAGTGTCTGTTTGTTTCAGATGAGCAAATGGCCCATGGATAGGAGTAATTCAAACAGGTGAATGGCATTTGGAACCTCCCTTCCTTTCAGCTTTTCAAGTATCTGAGTAATTGGCAATACTAAGGAAAACCTGTGCATTCCTTGGCGTAGACATGCTTTATGGGGAGAAGCAGTTCAGGGAAAGAAAAAAATCCTGCTATTCTAACCAAATGGTATTGCAAGATCTTTAACTCCTATTTTGAATTAAATAATAGTTTACACATTTTAAATTTAAATATATAAATTAATTATAATCAAAAATAACCCAGCTTAATATTTTCTGGCAGAAGTGGAACTTAAAATAGCTTCTTATAAAATAAGAATAAATCTGAATTCCTTGTTAACATGAGAGAATTATGTCGTTGTATGATATACCAAAATTTCCTTCTGTGGGGAGTGTGCCTTTGGAATTGTGCCACAAGATCTGACTTGAAGTTAAGAGGACATTTTGGCTTACATACATGTGGTATGGTGGTTTTATTTTGTGGGTAGATGAATACTCAATTCTGTTTTTTCAAATTGTTTTGTTGATAAGGTGATTTGTGTGATCATACTTGTTAAGATACAAGAAAGCATCATAAAGTATTTGGAAGAAACTGATGGAGTACAACAGTACTATTCATTCTTGCCCCCCAGTTAAATGACAAATACCTATGCCTCAGCTGTTCAGTGCTGTGTATCTTCTGGGATTATCTAGCAACTGAAGTTGCTGGGGTCTGCATAGACAAGATCATTGTCATGTGCAGGACTTAGTATTAAGTTAGAACAGGATGAGAGGAAAGGAAGATCATATTGGTGTGTGCTTTTTACTGCGGTGAGATAGCTCTCTCAAAATCTCAAGTGCCTCATCAGAGATCTTTGCAGATGTAGTTTTGAGTCGCATGCTGACATTCTGTTTTTTAACTGGATTAGTGGGGGTTTATTATTATGGAAAAAAGTAGCAGAACTTGCCTGCTGACTTTGAATGTACATGGATCCGTGTTCATAGGAGTTGACAAGTCTGATTCATATCAGGTTTATTGTGATTGCAGTGCAGGATGTCTTCATTGTATTTGATATTTATAGAATTTATATATAGAAATTTTGTTCTCCTTCCTTTGAAAACCAACACATTTTGAACAGGAAGTGAAAAAGAAGTGCAACTTAGACTTGAAAAGCATATGGTACTATTTGCTATTTTAACTGGATGAAACTATTTCAGTTCTTAAGGATGGTACAAGAAGCTTACTGTCTGATTTACCTCTTTTCCTTTATTAAACTTACCTGAGGTGAAATGATAGCTTTTGTATAACAATAAACTATATTCTAGCTTTGTTGCATTTTATTTCTTGAAGTATATTTAAAAAAATAGAAAAGCGAGTATTTTTGCTTGCAAGTACTCAGAGATTAGAATTACATAAACATGTGGGTATGGATATTTAGAATTACACCCTATGGAAGCATAAACATTTTCCACCCTCTGTCATCTCTTTTCAAAAGCATCATGTTTAATGTAAAACTATCCATAGCAAACATACCAATGAATCAAACTAAACCTGGTAAAGTGCTTTTCTATTTTGAATAGGTATATTTGTAAACAAAACTTCAAGAGAGGAGGAAAACATGGATTATGTTCTCAAGCTTAGCAGAAAGGAGGTAGGAACTTGTACAGGCTGCTGAGATTTTGATTGCTATTGATTTCTAAGTTAGAAGCCAAAACCACTTTCAATTTATAGAAGAAACGTTTCTTCCAACTCAGAATTCAGTAAGAGCTGCAACTAGGAGCTGCTGCCACTTGCAAAGGTATGTCTGATACTGTTATTAGCAGCAGTGGTCAGGCTTGTTGCATTCACAGTTCTACAGTCCATGCTGAGTCAGCTTGGTCTGTCATGTTTCTTAGAACCAAGTGGGGAAAAATGGATTTACCAAAGATCCTCCAAAAGAAAATCCCGGTTTTTTTCCCCTCAAAATATTAGTACGGTACTCTTCTCAATAGAACTATCTAATACTTTTCAGAAATACATCCCATTAGACACATTGAAGTAAGATAATAGCTTCTATGTGGATTTTTATTCTTCACTCTAAATATTTAACTTTCAAAGTCTTACACATTATAGGGCTGTATAAGCTTATACATAGATACACACCCAAAAAGAGGGTAACTTTCTAATACTTTTCAAATTCTTATTTTCCCTATAAGGGAATATTCTAAGATACTACTTTCTGTTTACTAGCATGACTGAATGCTTTTTTAAATGGCCTGAAGTAGATTTTAATTTTCATAAAATGATGTTGTGACTAATTAAAAAACATAGATGGATGTTCTCTTACACATGGGGCAGTTACGGTTTACAAGAATACTTCCATGGTCTAGCTCCATGAAATTTTTGTTTTCTGGTCTCTTAGTAGAAGGTTTAGGTTACTCTTATTTATAGGTTTTCTTATTTTTGTATTACTATATTGAAACCGTGGTCGGGGTGTTGGGTTTTTTTGTGTAACAGACCAGACATATCTAAGTTCTTGCACTTGGCATTGTGTCAACTTGATGTTTGACAAAAACACTTGTTATAATAACCAATGGTATGAATATCAGATGTACAAATTTCCTTTGACAATATATAAACCCGATGTAGAATGTGTTGGTGGGTCACAGAATATACATCTATTTGTTATATCAGAGTTCCTAAAGATTACAGATCATGGAATCATCAAGTAATTCAAGTTGAGGGATCTGTGGAAGTAACCAAATCCAATCACAGTACTCAAAACTAGGCTGATTTAGATCATTTAGTTTTGCTCGCAGTTGACTTCTGAGTATTTTTGAGGGTGGAAATTCCAAAACCTTTCTGAAATGCTAGTTCCTGTTTAACTGCCCCTATGGTGAAAAGTTTTTCCTCGCCTTTATTGGAATATCCTTTATAGTGTTTAATTTTTATTGAAACAGTGTGTATATACTGTACTGCTTAATATAAAGTACTTGAGTACTAGTGAAACCTTTTCTGGGGCCTTAGAGGAGAAAATCTATCAGTCTGTTTTGAACAGAAGTGATTAAAGTGATGATCACATTCATTTTCTTTTAGTCATAGCTGTTTCTTTGACACAAGTGTGCATTATATCCCAGCACACATGCTTAGTTGCACCTGAGTGATTGTATTGTGACTTCTCAAACAAGAAGCTTGTTCCCTTGCTTGCCAGTTGAAAAAGTCATGATAAGATGAAAATTTCCAGTCAGCTCTAGTGAGGACCTGATGTTCAGGTGGCCTGTCTGTTGAACAGACCTTCTTTCCTTCCTGTCATAAACTGCTTCATTTTGAATGAGAAAACTGAGCTACTTCATTTGAGGAAGCTGTAGGATAAATTCTTTACTACTCGGTCTCGCTTTTGTCTGTGTCTCCATCTTCCTCTTCACTTCTAGATACTGAGCAGTCTTCATCTGCCTTGTCATGCTTCACAAAGTATGGCTTCTTCTTTCTCAGCCTTAGGTCTTTTGTACTATTTCTGTAGGATGTTGTATTCTCATACTAATTCTTTTGTGTCTCATTGTTATTGCTAATACAGCATCTGTGAATATTCACACAAATTAATTTTCAATTCATGCTGAAAACCAAACATATTTAGGAAAGTTTTACTCTGTCATGTCAGTACTTTCAAGAAAGTACTTCTTCTATTCAGCCTATTTCTGGGATCCTCTCAGAATCCTCTGAGATCCTCTTAGAATTCTCTGAGATTAAGACATTCCTACGCCAGTACAAGTGTTTAATATTTCTGGACCATCAAGTGTATGTAGGTGTCTCAGGGGAGATCAGAATCTTAATTGTTTTCATGGATCCACTACTTATATGCATAAATATCCAAATGAATTAAATTCACTTAGAGGTATAAATATTTTAAATATATCTATTCATACGCATTTTCAGGGTGAAGCCCAAACGAACACTGTTTCATGCTCACTCATATGGCTCATCAACTTTTGTATTCATCTTTATTTTATAAGTAAGTTGTGACTTTTCATTTGTATCCATCTAGTTCCACTAGTGAAAACACCAATAGATAAGTTGACAGTCATAATTGTTTCATTCACAAAGTAATAAGTGAATCAAACCTTTTCAGAAACTTACCATGAAGGTTCAATATTAAATAGAAATGACAGAATAATTCTGTCAAAAGCAATTAAAGGAAAGGAAAATATAATTGAAGGGAAAAATATTCTTTTAATGTTTTGCATATACAGGATATATAATGGTGCAATTATCTGTTCACTTTCAGCTACCAAGCGTGATTTATTAGTTACAGTATTTTGGCTTTGAAACACTAAACATGGATAAGACAGCATGTGCTCGGTTGTGTAAGGGTTCCAACATCTGTCCTGACAATCCTCTTACAGAAAGTCTTTTTGGAATTAGGAAATGGCAACACGAGTTCTGAAATGGATATGAAAGCGACAGAGTAAATGGGGTGGGGGGACTGGAAGAGAATATTTCATTATTTCATTGCCCCTTTTTAACACATTAACTGCTTGAACTATTTGTTTTTATGATTCCAGATGGTAGCAAGATGCATATAAATGAATAAAATGAAATAGAACAAATCAAATGCTTGGCTGCTGTTCAAGAGCAGCTAAGGCTAAGCTTTATTAAATTCACATGAGGATATGATAACTGTGGAGTTTCACAGAATGAACTGCAATAATCTTGCTCACGAAGAACGTAATTCTTGAGATAGATGGGAGAATCTACAATTTTATCATGGGGGGAAAAAAAAAAAAGCCCCTTTGAAGCTTTATTTTCAGAAGGCATTCACCACCTGAGTGAAACCTGTAGATGTACCACAAACAGAATCAAATTGCGTGATCCAATTTTATATATCAGAAATGTTAAGGATTTGTTCTTAGCAGCAACGCAGAGAATACTTCAGAGAAAGTTGGTATGTTCTGTTAGAACTCTTCCCTCTGTCATATGAAAGTCCCTTTAGGAATAAGCATATTTATAAAGGTGAGGGGGAAGTATTAAATTTTGAACTCATATTAGACTTATTTATATTTAAATAGGAAAAAAAACCCTGACTAAACCAAATGTTATTTAGGAAATTTTGCAGGATATCATTCACATTGATGCCACTTTTTGTGACCATAAATAATTTTTTATGCTTCTGTAGTTGAATGACTGTCCCTCTGTGTTTTTCACACATCTCTGTTGTCACTTAATGAAATTAGGTTTAAGCAAAAATTGTTTCCTTTTTTTAATATGCTATTTTTATCTTAATTCTTTTCACTGAAACTCCAAAATCTCTGTTCAAAATTTCTAATGAAAGAGTAAAATGTTTTCCTCTAAACCCCTGAAATGTATTTCCTGCAAATACTTACAGGACCTATTTTGTTCAATTTTCTATTTAAATATAATTAACATTGAATTTAATTNNNNAAGCTGCATTCATAAACTTCATGTCTGTATCTAAAATGAAGGCAAGAGAGTTTGTTGAGAATCTTATACAGTAGCCTACAATATATTTTTTCTTTTTCCTGGACACTATACATAAACCTTTTTACAGTTCTTTGGTCATTTGATGGAAGATTGAAGTAAGCTGGGTCCTCAGATTCAGCATAATATTTTGAAATGATGGAGTGCTGGGTACAGGACCAGTGCAAACATGGGTTATATATTGGAATTTTTGGTAACACACAAATGTTGTGACAGGTGCTTGTATCTTGCGCTGTGACTTGTAAATCAATTTGGAAAGATTAGACTAGGGACATCTTTTGATCTTGTCTTTAAAACTTACTTCTGCGGGTTTTAATCCTGCACTGGAATGATTCAAGATTAAGGTTTTAGAACAAAGAAAGGGAAAACTCTGTGAAGAAAGACCAGTGAACTATTTTGAATCTTATATAAAATTCCAAGTGTAATTATAAGGTGTAGCAAACTTACCTGATTATAGTTTATTACTTATGAGTGATAGTTGTCTTTACTGTAATTAAATGTATTTATACCAGGGTTATTTTTGAGCAGTGCACAAACCTAAAGCATAGTTCACAAGAATACAGAGAAATGCAGCAGTACAGTAATTACATATTGCTCTGTAGGTGCAGCTGATGGACATTTGTCCTTTCTGTAACAGTAAAAAATTGTCCTTTCTGTAACAGTAAAAAAAATACTGAAAGAGCATGGGAAATTTTTGTAGGAACTGGGGAATCGTTACCTTCTAAGAATTAGGTATAATTAAGGTGGACATGACATGGCAATAGAAGTAGAAACAGTAGAAGGCAACTGCAGTTTTAGTGTTTTCATGAAATCCCCTGCAGTTGGTTTGCCTAATGTCACACACAGGTCACTTTTGTTTTGGGGGCTGAAAAACTTGTTCACCATTGTCCCCTTGGAAAATGAAGTGAGACAGACGGAATCTGGCTGCTCAATAAACTGAAGGTATTTATCAAAGCTACAAATGCAGAACTTACTTGAAGGCTACCTATGCTTAGCCCTGAAAATAATAGTCCAATGGTCTGTATAAATATAATGGCCAGAAAAAGTCTGACGTGTCATAACAGATAGATAACCTTTTCTTCTTGTGAAACCAGCCCAAATAAAACCTCTCGGATTTTATCATAACTGATTTTCCTTTCCCTCTGTCAATCAAACCTTTCCTATTGATAATCTGACCAAAATCAGGTTGAGAACATAGTCTACTTTTGTATTATTAAGATGAAAAGATTCTGCCAGGGTTTGATAACATTTCAGATGCAGAGACTGTTACAGGAATGTAATGAATATCAAATGTATCTGTAAAAAGGGTTTTTTATCAAGATAAAATCCCGATGAAAAATGCCACTTCTTTATTTTCCATCTGGCCGGTTTAAAGACTGCAAGTCAAGAATGTAGATCTATATTTAATGGAGATATGTAGTTTTGTACTCTGCGTGCTGGAATGTGAACCTTGAATCCAGTTGCTTCTCATCTGATCAAAAAAAGAATTTAAAAATTAGACCCAGTTATTTCATGTTCAAATACAGAATATTTTATTAATATATCAGAATTTAACAACGGCTGTTAAAATATTATCAGTAATTCTATATAACCTGTTAGTCCAAAGGAGTTCTGTAGTATTTGGACTGGTTTCAATGTAATTATATTTTGTGAATTATTTCCAGAAGAGAAAGAATCTGACTAGTGATTTTTAATTTATACACCTCAAGTTCCATGAAAAAAATCACATTTGGTACAGCAAACCAGAAGTTGCCATTCCCTAATTTCTTATACTAGTTCATGACTGACTTTTTTTTTTTTTTTTTTTTTTTTTAAAGCTAGGAAGGGTTATTAATCCACTGTTAATGTGTTAGTTGGCTTCTGGTTGTTTGATTGTACCTGGCAGTAAAACAGATTTGATACTGACTTTAAGGGTAGAGGATGAGGAGCCAGAACAGGATGTTCCACTGCTGGTCAGAAAGAAGTGTCATGTGATGGGAATTCCCACATGAATGTCTTGTAGTCTTCCACAGGGACTGGGTAAGGTTGTTCTGTGCTGTTTCTGTTCCATGACTTGTGTGTGGTTGTAGGATTTGTATGAATTTTCTTTTTTGTAATTGTCTCTGTTTTAGCCTTATTGTGGTTGCAGATTGGATGAAAAAGGGAAAAGGTCAGAAAAGCTTAATAGCCATTGTGTTTTTTAAAGGGAGAGACTGTTAGATCCAGCTTAAATGGTTACAGCTGCATCAACCAATAACCATTGAATCAGAGACAAATGCACACTGCAAAACCTTACAGGTTGGCACTACAGCCTGTGGAAGAGGATACAGAGAAGGGAAGGGGAAGCAATAGAACATATTGCAATGAAATTTTGAGAGGATATCCAAAACCAGATGGGTGGAAATGAAGCACCCCTTCTTTACTACATAAATGACAGAGAAAAATCCAAGAGAGCTGAATTTCATAGCCCTGCTGTTAGAAGTGTTGTTGAGGATGAATGGGAGTTTCTTAATGAAAGACAGAGTCTTAATTCAGAACCTGATTGGTTGTTCACCAGCGTGTTTATGTAAACTGCAAGGAAAAAATTCCAGTGTAGGGATGATGGCTCTGGGACAGTGATCATACTGAGTCCCTTAGACTGGTACGAGGGACTGTTTTGTACGGATTTTAGTGGGAGAAATGCAGAGAAGTGATGAGCTATGTTTTACTTTCCTTTCTGCTATCTTTAGGTTACTTAATTCTCTTTTGCAAATTTCGAACAGATTGGGTGAGGTACTGGATGGGTAAATATGTTGTACCAGGCCGGGATCCTGAACTGTCAGTGGGCTGAACTACAGTCTTATGGAGGGAGAATAAGCAGAGCACATACAGCCTTACTCTTCATTTTGTAATATGTAATGCTTGATGTTGATGCAGACATCACAATCTCCTAGGGATTGCTTCTAAGTGATAGTACTTTCTGTTTTCAGTAACTATGAAGGTAGCAGATATATTTTTTTATGAAGGATTAGCTTGGAATTCTTCTGTGGGAAGTAAAGGGAGAGACATATCCAGAGCATTATCTGCTATAGCTGTCTCAAATACCTAGCATAAGGTGGCATGAGTCACTCTCTGCAACTCTTTCCTCTCTTGTACTGTAGGAGGGAACTGTATGAATGCTTTGCTTTCAGATAGCTAAAGCTGAGTAAGATGATTTCTGAAATCCAATACAAAAATAATTTTAAAAAATAGGGCTCACAAAGCTGAGAACATTTTGAAGCTATGACCTTCAGCAGTATAGGCAGATGTACTCTCGGTTAGAAAGAGCTGAGGTAATTAAATGATAGATAATGCAGAGAAGAGTTTTCCAAATGAGTAGAAGTATTGGACTCGGATGTTTTCACCTCTGTTGACTCTGAGTGCTTATTCCACGTATGCTGTTAGAAGTTATTTGAAATATTAGTAAAATTTACTGTCTAAAGAGGAATAAAATTCTCTGGTATTTTTCCCTTATTTTTGTAGAATAAAGATTTTATATGCTATTTTATGATGATCCTATTTTTACTTTTGAAGTAATTTATTTTTGTTACATCACTTTTTTATATGTGTATTTCCATCAGTCCAATTCACCTCCCTCACTCCTTGCTGTAAGCTGGTAAAGATTCAAGTGTGCTTGTTCTGCTTCTTTACTTGGGCATGTAATTTATTACCAGTATATTTTTGAAGACAGAAAGAACAAGGATTTTAGAGAAGATGCATTTAGTATATCAGCACATGCCTCCATATTTCCAGCAGACAACCTGCAGTGCATCTTGGTATATTCCAGTCATTCAAAAAATGTGCCTGAGGAGAAAGTGAGAAATGTTGTCTTCAGGCAGTGTGGATAGTGTCATCACCTTCTTGTTTGCCAAGTTCACAGGTGTCAACATGCATGCTTTGGTTCCTTTGATAGCATCTACCCTTTGGAGAAACACTAGATCTACCTTTCAGAAAACACTAGATGTTTTGCTATATAAGTACTACTATCAAAGCCTAAATTTGAGTAAATGATTTCAAAGAGCTCGAGTTCCTTTTGGATTATATGACCAGGACTGCTTTTGGAAAAAATGGACTAAGAAAGAAAGTGTGTAAGTATAATAATTCTGAGATGGGATGTAAATAGAGAACTTCGTATTCAGTTCGCAGAATCATAGAATAGTTTCATCTGGAAGAGACCTTCTGGATCATCAAGTCCAAACTTATTCCCAGCCCTATCAAAACCACTAAACCATGTCCCTAAGCACATCATCTACCTGGTTCTTAAACACCTCCAGTGATGGTGACTCCACCGCCTCCCTGGGCAGCCCATTCCAATGCCTGACAACCCTTTCTGGAAAGAAGTGCTTCCTGAGATCCAGCCTGAACCTCCCCTGGTTCAACTTCAGGCCATTTCCTCTTGTTCTGTCCCTTGTCACCAAGGAGAACAGACCAACTCCCGCCTTGCTACAACTTCCCTTCAGGTAGCTGTAGAGGGCAATAGGGTCTCCCCTCAGCCTTCTTTTCTCAAGGCTGAACAGCCCCAGATCCCTCAGCCTTTCCTCATAAGACACATGCTCCAGATCCTTTACTAGCTTTGTAGACTGCCTCTGAACCCTCTCCAGCACCTCAATGTCCTTCTTGTTGCCTGTTTCTTCTTCCCAAAAATCTCTGGAAGACTGATCAGCACAGGTACATCTGTATGCAAAAGTGTAGGAGCAGAAGTAGCGTGGTAGGAAGATGGGAAGTGGACGCTGCAAGGGGGAGGAATTTTATTTATTTAACCCATATTAAATCTAGGAACTCCTAAAATGTCACAGAAGTGTTTTAAGCAGAAGAAACTTGTCACTTTTTGCAGCTTTCGGTAAAGACCTGGAATTTTGCCTTTTATCAAAATAAGTCTGTTGCTCTTTTAGTGTTGCCTGAGATAGACGTCTCAAATCTCATAAACTGCCATTCTAATTGATATTAACACATTTATTTTGATGTCCAGAAGGATTTCCAAGTCTAATTAGCATTTGATAGCTGAACTGTATTTTCAACTTAAGTGCAACTCCCACCATGTCAGGGTTCACACGTGCTGGAGTGGTGTGGTAAAGCTGCTCTTCTTACACTGTGATAGGTTTTCAGACTGGAAAGGTTTCAAACCTGGAGCCTTCCTGAGTAGTCCAGATACATGCAAGATTTAGGGAGAAGAAAAAAAACCCAACAACTTCCTGAAACTATATTTTAATCTAGTTTCCATTAAGATAATTTGACTGATGGATGCATTTTGGTAAACCTTAAAAAAGAACATCTATAATTACTGTTTATTATTTGACTAATTTTTATTTCTTCAGGGCTACATCTTGAATTTGTTTTAATGGAAAATCAAAGGTACAGTTATTATTTGATGTTTCATCTCATATGCTTTCTTTTAGTTTGCAGAGAAAACATGCTTTTATTGTATGAATAAGAGGCCAGGAAACAATTATAATCATCAAGTAGAAGGATATTCTATAAAGACATCTTTGTGATACTATATATCGTATTGCATGTATCTGTTCACAGCTTTGCACTGTAAGAAAACTACAAGGGGATGAAACCTCAAGAAAAAAAGCCCTATGAAATGAGAACAAACAGTATCAGAGCATAAGGTGTCTTGCTAACCTTTAAAAATGCGATGCAGTCCCACACAATTTTCTTCATTCAAAAGCAATCTGCAGCAAACCAATCACTGAGTTCTCACTCACTTTGAGGTATGAGTTGAAATTTAATACAGAAAAAGAAAAGATCTTTTGGAAAATCATGTTAATGGAGGTTCATTTTCATTATGTTCTGCTTTCTCTCATTACTGGATAGTTACAAGGATATCTCTATTTCCCCCAGTGCCCTTCTCTATATTATTTTTGTGTGTTTCTTCACATGCCTTGAAATCAGCACGGTAGGTCTGTGCTACAGGTTTCCTCCATACTGTCTCACTGTTTTAATTCTAGCTATAACATTTTATAAGTTAAAGTTTTAGAATCATGTGTCCTTCACTATGCTTTGTGAACTTAGGTTTTATTTCTTTGTGCAGTGGCAGAAGATTGCCGTTGCTTTATAGGAACTGATTTCCTCGGAGTTTTATGTGAAGCCAAGCATCTTTGCATGATCTCAAGTACTGAAAAACAAAGAAGTGAAGATAAAGTCATGGAAGCATTTTAGTAAATTGTTGAAGTTCCGGATGAAGGGTCATCTGCTTTTTGTTTGTTCTGTTGTCTCCTTTTAGTGACTCAAAAGCACTGGATCTTTTTTTATCATAGTGAATGAGTACTCATATTTTACAGTGAATTCTGAGGAGACTGCATTTGCTCAGGAGTTGAGTTGCTGAGTGTCACTGGTGGAGTATAAGGTCATTCCTGTTCTTCAGAAATTCTTACTTCTGTATGTGCTTAGGATGAGCTTTTCAAAACTATGCAGACTTCCTCTGTTTTCAGTACAGAATCATAACTGTTGACTTCTGGGGAAGCAGAGGAAGGTGAATGCATAAAGATTTAGAAAACTCCACTGGTTTTCATCCTAGGTTATCATTAAGAATGTGGCCAATATGAAGCAGGGATGTTAACTGTGAATGCAAGTGTCATGTAAATGGTTGGAGTTGCAGATGACTCCGTTGCTGTCTCTTCTTTATCCAATATCATACTGATTTATTTTGAAGTACTTAGTTTTTCAGTGTTCTGTACAGTTTAGAGACCAATCTTTTTAGCCACAATCCAACCCGGTATGAACTAGACTGAGAATGGTACCATTTATGGCATATATCAAATGAGATAATTCTATGTGTGTCTGTAGAAAGAAGCATTACATTAAGCTAAACCTAGCATTAAATTAAACTGTTTCATTCTCAGATTTGAAGCAGAAATTACATTGGGTTTGAATAATCAGAGAGATGTGTGTGTACACATTTATTTCACTGCTTGTTTACAAATGTCTACAGGAAAAAAGAAAGTCTAAATAATTAGAATTTAAACATTCAAGAGTAAAGAAGGCCTAAGCAGAGAGTCATTAAAATCAAGGCTTATGAGAGTTTTAATTATGAGATTACTTGATCTGTTTTTGAAGCGAATATGTGTCCCTTTTCCCTTTGGAGTCCTACATGTAAGGACATGCTTGAATTGGACAGTGGGGTATAAAAAGAAACTTGTACTGGCCAGCAAATCTGTTTATGTGCAGTGTTGTAGGTAAAGCATATCACCTGTTCAATGTCATCCCAAAACTTGTTGAAAAAAAGAGTATTTTATTGTGAATTTTAATTGGCCTATTCACAGTAGAACTAGTGACAGTTTATTAGGAACACTGTGAATCCCCACAGTCTGATAATCCACTCTGATTTCTTAGTTGGGATGGCAGAGGAGCTCGCTCTTTGGAAAGCATTGGTATTAGTCGGACTACGTTTGGAACAGATGTTGTGGCTTAATAGTCTTCAATTTCCATTAGCTGTATTTCCATATGAAGGACACTGCGGGCTTTTTGGAAAAAAATTTCAGAGTAATTACTATTGTGAGTTGTCGACCACTTGTTCTACGTAATAGGGACTAACCTTACCTGTTAGCCATTATTTAAAGGAACTGTATCACTTGAGAAAACTGAGTATTCTTAGGTGGCCAGCAAAAAGATTTTAAGTTGAAACAATTTTCTGTAGTTATCTTTCAGCAATTCACAGTTTAAGAAAAGTTGTCCTGGGAGTAAAATGAATATAATGAACCACTTCAGAGAACACAGAAGTATGTACTGTGTAGGTATTGCATTTAAAAAAAAAACAAACCTCCCCAAATAAATAAAAAAAAATCTTCAAGACTTTCTCTCTTAAGGATTTTTTTTTTATCTTGTACAACAGTTAATAAAACCTTATGAACTCAGCCTAGCAGCACGTGATGGATTCTCTTAAAGAGAGGACCATTGGTTGATGGGTGGTGGCATTAAGGAGTAAGAGAAATTTCCCAGCAGTTGAGACCATTCTAATTAGAGGGAAATTAAGAGCAAAACCTAGAAAGGATCTCAGACTGGGTTAGGTACGTACTGATTCAGTAAGCCTGCAGAGAATCTTCTCGATTAACTGAATGTAACTGTAAATTATGCTGCTTTAGATGCTGGGTTTCACTGAGGATCTGTGTTGTGGTTTGACTTGGAAGAAATAATGGTAACTGGAGAATGGGCGAGATATATTTGTGCAAGATATTTTCTGATACAGACATTCAAAACAGACTTTCTCTCCCTGGAAGGAAAAGGTTATGAGCTTTGGAAATATGACTGACTTGTTGCTCATACAGCTGTACTAATAATTCATTATATTCAGCTTCACCCCTGTCTGGAAGAAAATAGGCTGAAAAACTGTATTGAAATCTATTTTGGGAGATTAGAGCTAGGAGTTAATGTATCTTACTAACAACCTCATGGCCCTTTCATGTTGTTGTTACATGGTTCCTAAAGTTTCATCCAGCTAAACAAACAAAGTTTACAAAGTTTAAAGGTGTCTGCTGCAGTGGAAGCCACTTCACTTACATTCTGCTTCTGACAGATCTGTAATTCTTCGTTTCCATATTGTTGCATCTGAATGCCTGCAAAGCTAGAACTTGGAGAACCCTGCAGTTCTGTATTCTTTAAAGTTTTGTGTGAATGATGATTAGGCTAATCTGGTTTGGACTAGAGCTAGCCTGTCTGAAATTGTACTATCCTTAAATGGATAGTCACACAAGTGACTCCTGATGAAGGACAAGCTATAGAATGTCAAACTGTTTCTGAGTACAAGGCCTTTGACACAACCATCTAGAAGCCAAATCAAAGGCTTTGTCTTTGTTGCTACGTTTCGTGCTTGAGTTGACGTATCTAGAAGCTGGCCTGAGGTAAAAGTCCAGTAAAAGGGTGCATTAGTTTCATCACAATGAATGGTGAGGTCAGCCATATGCTGAGGCACGTTGCTGACTAGGCTGAATTTCTCTCACAGTAACAGGGAAGAGTATAACCATCCGTGTTATTTTCTTGTTGTTGGGTCATGTTGTTAGGGTTTTCTTTTCCTTAGAGCTGGAATTTCTCATGCAAATCAACTCCTCAGCAGTAATAACTTTTTTTAGTAATGAAATGACTATAAAAGTACCTTCATTTCATGATTGCTTGAATTTATCATCAGGAAGAGGCTTTTGCTAAATGCTTTGCATTTGGATTCATTGGTCAATGTAAGATTCCAATCAAACAGATATTTTCTCAAATTTTTAAGCTTTAAAAGATCATAACATTAATGAGTTCAGTAATTATTAATTATATGCTTTTCTCTTACCTTCTTAACAGGCTCAAATGCACCAACTTTTTACTGTCTGGCAAGAAGCTTCTTAACTCTTCTAATTCTCTTAACTCTTCTCATTCATATTCATGATAAGGATTTTATGTGGTACAGTTTATATTTTTATTTCCTTTTATATCAGTCAAAATAGAGAGCTGTAAGAAATGTTTTATAGATTATCCAGGCAATTAAGTAGCCTAAGTTTAGTAAAGTGCAAAAGCAGTTTCCACAAGTATTTCTGATACTCTTCTAAATGCTGCAAGCTGATGTACTACTTTGTGTTTGCATGCCAGGGTTCTTCATTCTTCTGCTGTAATGAACGTAATTAAAAATTTAAAAACATAGCTGATTTGACAGCTTACAGACATTAATGACCATTTTCTGTCTTCAGACTGTAGAGAATGGTGTAAAAACACAAATGTAGCAAGTTACTAGGTATGTAAAATATAACTGGAGTATTAAAAAATTGAAAATGTTACTTATTTCTAGTTTGAGAATGAAGACCAAGGAACTGTGAAAAGTATAACACCCTTTTGCACTGGGTAGAGGCAGCTGAGGGTTATTTGGTGAACAGTAGGGAAAAAACAATCTAGCAAAGAAAGTAAGGACAATTTTTTAATTCATGGCTTGCAGAACCCATGATAAACCCCATTCCAAAAAACAGAGGACAGAATTCTGAGATGTGATAATCATAAATCACACTCAAATCCTTTGCTTTTTCTCCACAAATGTTTAGGCTCAGTGCTTATTGAAGTCTAGCATTATTTAGAATGAATTAGCCATGACAAAGAACAGAATCTCAATCTGTTTTCCTTCCCATCTTCTAAATATTTTGTATTCTTACAGATAATAGAAATGCCTGTGAAGCACTAATGCAAAACGAGGCTGTTTGAGGGACGCCAGATAAAAGTCTGGGTCTTCGTTCAGGGAAGTCCATCACTTGCATTTCCAGTTTTACTTTCGTGTAGCGTCAGATAGTATCTGTCAAATTTTCCTAATTAAGATAAATCTAAAGGGTTCAATCTCAGCTGAGTGATGTTCTCTGAGTTGTGTTTTTCTCTACCCTTTTATAAAATAAAGGTGATGAATAGGTACCATCCACCTATTTATAAGATGTACACCATGGCAGCTGGATAGATTTATCTTTGGTTTTATTTCATGAAGTCCATCCACTCCTGTTCTGGCAGAGTGAATCGTATCTCTGCAATTCGGTTTGAAGTTTAATAATCTAGGAAAACTGGAGTTATAAGCAGAATTAAAAACATTAATTAAATGAGGAAAAAAGGCCTTTTCTTTGTGCATTTGGTACAAATAGCCACACAAAATCAAGAATGTCAGAGATGTCTTTCAGGATGGCTTCCGTGTGATGTCAGATACACAAATTACTGGGAGCACACCTTGTGAATGTTAAAGCATGGCAGAAAGCTGTCTGTTACTCTTGAGTCATGAGCTCTCAAACCATCCCAGAAAACACTGGAGTTTGACCAGCAGATGTACTCTGCTTCCATTGCCTTTCACGATCCCAGTCTTTCTCCTAGCTTGATAGGAGAGGTGGGTGCCTACTCTAAAGCTTAGGGTGAAGTGAGGGTGATTTGGCATTCTAGCAGTTATGTTGAGTGAGAGTCCTATCTTATTCTCTGTGCTTATAGGTAAGGAATTTTGTTGTTATTCAGCATCTTAAAGGAAGAAAAAATATAAATGTATACGCACAACCATTTTTTCATATTGTTCAGAAGAGGCAACACAGTTGCAGCTGTTCTGAAGACAGATGAAAAAACCAAAGCTATGTCTGATCTACTTGTACAACAGTGTGTCTTGCTCTGCATTCAGCAGAACGCAGGGAACGGACGGTTGGAGTGATGGACTGAAATGATCCACCAGCATAAATTAACACAGCCCAACAGTTATTTTAATTCAAAGTGAGTAGCAGTGTAGTGACATTACACAGTGATTATAAAAGCGAGAACATCTCTTAAACTGGCCTTGTATTCTGCCAACCTAGGAAAATATGTCTCAGCCACTCAAGTGAGAAATCTCTAGATCAGTTTTTATTTCAGCTGCGAAGAAAAGAGCAGTTCAGCCATACACAATGAGCAAATTCGCCTCGCCCTCCTCCATGACTCACATTCAGATGAGGCAGACATACACTGGAGTTGTTCAAGGGTACTGAGCTCTGTCTCTTAGTGGTCAGTGTAACTGGGGCCTTACAGTACTTGCAGGAGTGTTGCTGGGTTAGCAGACCTGATAAGTTGTTTACCACCATATGTTCTGCCAAATAGGAGCTCTACTTCTGTAACGTCTGGTTACATCAGTTATAAGGATGCTCTTTAGGCATGTGTGATACAACGTACGTGTCCATCACTGGACCAACAGTCCTTGCCCAAATTCCTGTGAAGTTTTGAGGCTTTGTTAATTTTTGTACAACATCTTGAAGATGAAATACAGCCAACGTTTTCTGATATTGTCAGTAATATGCATAATTATATTCTCATTCATATATGACTGCTACAGAAATCATCCAGCAAGCTTCAAAATACTAGTATGTGTATAACTTACAAAAACATAGATATAACTTGGCATGGTGCCAACAGAATGTTACCAGTATAACCGTGTGATTTAGCTACATTCAGAAATGAGTAACATACTTGGTCATGATATCTATAGTCTAGAAAATATACTTGGGAATTTAGCCTCTGATGGCAGGAAAATAATAAATGAAGTGATTGTATTCTGTCTCAAGGTTAAATATAACCTCATCGAGTTTTAATGATCTTACTAAAACCAGAAAGCAACTGCTAGTTTTTCTGTCAAATTGGATCATTTAACCAAAACTTGATGGAACAAAGCAATTAAGCATATATTTTCTGCCTTTGAAACAAGTTTATATATCAGTTTTATTTTACAATTTTTTGACCTGAGTTTTGTGAACACGTTTTCCCTTAATGATTGTTGAGGCATCCTTAATTAAGCATGTAAGTGTAATGTCTGTCATACAGCAGTCAAGAAAGAAAGGAAGGGAGTAAAATTTTTTGGCATCATAAATCAGTGTGTTCAAAGATACTGACACTGTATATTCTGTTGTAAATTCTTCCTCTGCTTTCTTTTTACTGCTGCTATCGCCACTGCTTAGGCAATGGATGGAGCACAGTTCACAACATGAAGAAGATTCTGGATGTTTGTCTGGCACTACGTGTTCCACAAGTAGGAACCAGAATCCCTCCAGTTGGTTGTCTTCATGGCAGAGTGATAGGGAACGCGATAGTGAACTACAGAGAGTAGCTTTTGTTTATAGACTTAAACTGCACTTTCAGTCAAGCATGTAGCATATTATTTTGTTTATAAAGAATAATTATTAAACTGTTTTTATCTCAACCTACGAGCCTCCTTACCTCTACCCCTCCAGTTCTCTCCTGCATACCCCAGGTCAGCGGTGAGTGAGTGGCTGCATGCTGTCAGACCAGTGTGGTTTTCTTATCTGTATGCACTGACTATAGGAGTTATAAACTGTGGTATGGCATAACAGTATGTATTTCTACCACTCTTCAGAACAGTGGACTACACTCTAAATTCACTTCAACTGAAAAATTTCTCTCTTAGCACAGTTATACCGTTGTGCCTCAGTTAAAAAGTCTTGCTTGGACTGTTTTTTTTTTTTTAATGTTTTGCTCCTAACTTACAAGATTAATTTTCTTAGGAATGTAGTGCCTCAGCACAATCTGCATTTAAAGCTTTCTTTAAATATGAGGACAAAAAAAAAAGTTAGGTTTTCTTGTATTTCCCCAGTAACGGATTGCAATAATCACCTTGGCTTACCCTGTATTCCTTCCTCAGGCTAAGTTCCCACAGAAGCGTGACTTTGATGGAAGTCGTGAGTAAAGAGTGCTGAACAGGACCCATTGTGATTAGACATGTATTTTGAAAAAGCTTTAGGAATGATAAATTGCACAGGTGCAGTATTACTATTTTATTTTATATTTAAGAAAGACCAATGAGATTTGGGGTCTTCTAAGAGAGCAAAATGGATAATAAGAAGTATGTTCTGTTGGAGTTTTCTTGAAGGCACTTTCTTGTCTACTTCTGTCATGCTCCAAAAAGTATAAAATATATTGTTAGAAACTAAATGAAAACTTCTACAAGGAGAAGCTTTTTTGTCAATGTAATGCAAGATGAAGTCTTCTGAGAATTCACAGGAAATACAGTGGATTAAAGATTAAAAAGCTAGCAACACTGCAAACGAGTAAAAGGTCAAATGGGGCCATCACGCATACAGACACTGAATAATTCAGGGTTTTGCTGTGCGTGTCATCTGCAGAGCTCAAATAGTTGAAAAAGTGCAGAATCATGGCTTGCTGAACCATGTTAACAGCACAGATTATGCAAGACCGATACTGGCACCACACTAATTAACTAGCACCAAGGAACTGAGCTCAGTGCTTGTGACTTTTGGAAAGAGTTAAAGCAGCAGAAGGAAGAATGAAATATGTCGTTTGGTGCCCCACTTGGCATCCAGCCTTAGCCATACATCCTATGCCGGAGTGCATGGTCAGGTTTTTAAACCTAAATCAGACCCTTCATACTTTTATTTTACTTTGTTTGTATGATAATTAGTTTTCTCTGTGGAGCACGAGATGGAGGACACTAAATAGCACTGTGCAGTCACCGGGTAAGTAGTTAGGAGTGACAATGATTCTCTCTAGGGAATCGTGTACAGTGTGTCACCTGCTGGCTGCAGCACAAAGGAGCCCCACAAGGAGACTGATAGGAAATAAAAAGCATACAATTAGGAAATACAAAAGTGAAAATTACTTTGAAACTCAGTAGGGGTGCACAGCAATCCACTGCTTGGAAGCAGATGAAAACTACCTAGGTCAGAATCAAGTCGTCCAAGTTCCACATAGCACTACAGATAATGAGCCCATTGCCAGTGAATCAGCCAGTGCAAAACCAACTGTTTAAAGTGTCAGAACTGTCAAGGACAGTTGGACTCTTCTGGTGACAGTGCTGAACCCATGTCACTTAGAGGCAATCAACAAATTAAGTTTGAAATCTCAAAGAGATTATCTCGGTTTAAGAGACGACGTTTGAATCAATACGCTTTTAGATCTTCTAGTAAAAGAGGGATGGACGTTGATCCAAGTTTACAAGCTGTAGACAATGGTCCGTTAAAGCAATTACAGTCACCCGTTAGGCTGGTTGGAAATCAATATCTGCAAATGCAAGATACTTGCATTTTTTTTTCCTGCACAGGCCTATTTAAAATAATCATTTTCTCTCTCCAGGCTTGGAGTTACTGCTGTTTAAAATGCACTTTATATTCTATTTTCAGGATTCTTAGAATAAGGTAATATTATTAAAAATAGTCTAGGAACAAATGAATGCCAGACTTTGATTAAAATTACTGTCATGTACACCAGGGGAAAGAACTTGAATATTCTCTGAAATGAACTTGATTTACTGTCGCTTGTCTTTCCTTAGCTTTCAGGTAGATTTCTAAGCGCATCAGTACAGTGATGCTAGCTTATTGTAGATTTACTTTGCCACACTTTCAACAATCTTGATGGACTATTTTGATTCTTTTAGTCCTTTCTCAGAGTAATTTTAAAGAAGCACTAATTAAAGCTTTTCTATTGAATAATACATGCGCTTCACCCTCCAAAGTTTAGCTTAAGGGACTCACAGGAACAAAAATACGTTATATTCCTTTCACTTAATTTCATTAGTGGGACTTCTGTGACTTTGTGGGAACATACAGATTTTCCTCCAGAGCATGTTAGAGCACAGAACGATTAGCAGAGCATTAGAAGTAACCACAGCCCAGGAATAATGTCAGTTAGCCCTATGGCAGTATGCGAGTTCCAGGGCAATTTGTAGACGTTCTGTTCAATGGTGTATAAAATAGGGATGCTCTGCATTGTACTTCAGGCACTTTCTCTAGCACTCCAGCCAAGTCTGATACACTAAGTAATTCAGACTTATTTTCCCATTTGCCAAGTAGTATACTTTATGTACCGTATTGACAACAGAGGAACTTCGAGAGTGTTGGATTTTTGTGTTTGTTTTGGTTTAGTTTTGCTTTGTTGGGATTTTTTTGGTGTGTGAACCTAGAAAAGATGGTTTGATTCTTGTGTTTATGGTGCTGAAATCATGAGTGTTTTACTGGTGTAAGATTAGGTTAAGGAAGAGAAGAATCATGCCCTCATGGAACACTAAGAGGCAAAGGGGTGACAGTTGAAAAGCATTGGTATTCTACAGTGAAGCTGAGCTTCCTGCAATAATGAGCGCATAGCAGAGGCCAAACAGAAAGCAATACATTTGGGTTCAACATCACATTCACCTTTTGTGGTCTGAGAGCACACGGGAACAAAAGGAAATACGAGCAGTGATTTCAAATATTTCGTGTTATCCTTTTTTTTTTTCTTTACTGCTTTCTGTTCCTTTTTGTCAGTTATCAGTGATCATCATTTTGAAACCACTTGTAGTTCTGGGAACAGTTCGTACTCCTTTGTTGAAGCATTTATGATTGTCAGTAAAACTTTTCAGGCTATCATTTCATTTAATATAAGCTAGTCTTATTCTCTTTCAGGCTACTAGAAGCATTTTCTTTCTTGATCAGCCAGTCAAGTTGCATGACTGTGCTTTATGTATTAAGTTTGGAATTATTGTTCTGAATCACACTGCACTCGTTCTCGTTTTAGGGCAGATCTTGCACCTCCTTGGTGGTGTTGGTCTACTCACTCTATGCAGGCAATTTGCCAGTGTTGATTGAGGTTTATAGTTATGTGCTGTTATTAATACAAATATTTTAAGAGCCAGGTCTCAAAAAGTGAACCAATAAAAACAAGGAAATAATTCAGGACTACTGATATTAATGTTTATCTGGTGCAATTCAAAAAATTCACATTACACAGGTGTGAGCTAACATATTGCAGATTCTTTTCAGACAACAATGAACTAAAATTCTTAGATTAAAATATTAATATAAGTTTAGTTAATAAATCAAAAGACAATATTGACTGAAATTCTGCTGTTACTGAGTTACTGCACTGAATATCTGCAGTTACATCTTCAAAATCTTTGCTGTTGTGTTATAACTTTCCTCACTAAATCACCCACTCATCCTTCTCTTGGTTCTCTGATCATTTCTTTATTGTGATATCCAACAGAATATCATTTCCTCTTCTGTATTCTGCTACTCTTTCTACTCTTTGACTTGTCTTTATTTCCTTTTCTGTCTCCTTCTAGGTAATATATCTGAACATGATGAGTTTAAAGGCCATCATGGAACTGATGATTCACAATTCTACATCAGCTATCTCCTGTAGTCATCAAACTGAAATGCAGTAGTCAGAATTATGCTTCTGGTTTTTTTCTAGCCTTGACCACGAGCATTCGCTGTGTTGTGTCCAAACTGGCAAGCTTTGAGGATGGGATAGCAGGCTAAGCACAAACAGTGGAGTACTGACCCAAACACAAGCTAATGTTTGCCTTTAAAGTAAACAAAAATGTGCATAGGTAGCAATACAAGCTACTAGAGAGATGTTCTTTCCTCTCTTCATGTGAAGTAAGGCAGCAGCAGAACTCTAGTGGGTTTGTTTCAGGCTTGTATAGAAATTTAAGTTTAAGGTTGGCAGTGTTCTCTGGTTGTGACATGAGGAGTTGTGTGTGACCTGTACGTGACAGTTTGCGATGTTTCACAGCAGCTACCTTTTTTGCTTGCCATCCTTCAAGGCAAGAAATTTCTCTAACAGGAGAATTTTGTTTTTACCAATACTCTTTAGGATACAGCTTTCTGATAGCACAACTAATGGCTTCATTAACACAAGCCCTGCATGAAACCTTGTTTTTGTCATTGCTTTTGTTATGGCCTGAAGCAAGTTTCTTTCCATGTTGGCATTCCACATATATCTACAAGTGGTCATCTACAGGTTTCATCCTGTGGCTGCATCTTTAAGGCTTCTGATCTCAGCCACATGCAGTTATTATTAAAGAGCCATTGACAGTTCACTCTTCAAAGTAACAGTTTCTTAAAAGCAGTTATATTTGTATATATGTAATTCTTTTCAACAAGTGTATTCATAGAATAGTAGGGACTGGAAGGGACCTCTGGAGATCATTGAGTCCAAACCCCCTGCCAACACAGGAACACCCAGGGTAGGCCACACAGGAACAGATCCAGGTGGGTCTTGAAAGTCTTCAGAGAAGGAGACTCCACAACCTCTCTGGGCAGCCTGGGCCAGGCTCTGTCACTCTTACAGAGAAGAAGTTTTCCCTCATGCTGAGGTGGAACTGCCTGTGTTTCACCTTGCTACCATTGTCTCTCATCCTATCCCAGGACACCACTGAAAAGAGACTGGCCCCTTCTACTTGACACCCACCCTTCAGATATTTGTAAACATTGATAAGATCCCCTCTCAGTCTTCTCTTCCCCAGGCTGAACAGCCTCAGGTCTCCCAGCCTTTCCTCAGAAGAGAGATGTTCCAGTCCATCATCTTTGTAGCTCTCTGTTGGACTCTCTCTAGTATTTCCCTGTCTCTCTTGAACTGGGGAGACCAGAACTGAACACAGTACTCCAGATGTGGTCTCACTAGTGCAGAGTAGAGGGAGAGGAGAACCTCCCTCAGCTTGCTGGTCACACTTTTCTCTATGCACCCCAGGATACCAGTGGCCTTCCTGGTCGTAAGGGCACACTGCTGTTCCATGGAGAACTTACTGTCCACCAGGACTCCCAGGTCCCTCTCCATGGGGCTGCTTTCCAGAGGGTCTGCCCCTAACCTGTACTGGTCCATGGTGTTGTTCCTCCCCAGGTGTAGGACTCTACACTTACCCTTGTTGAATTTCTTTAGGTTTGCCTTTGTATTGTTGACAGCTAATTATGGCAGTGGTTCTGATAGTTTTCAAATCTGTTTTCTTTATATTTGTTTGATTCTTAAGATTACAGCACCTATAAACAAACTGCTTCCCACCTGATACACCATTCAGAAGGTTTTTGTATTTGTCTCTTCCTGGAATCTTTGATGCCCAGGTATTTACAGATTGCTAGGTTGTTCACGTGTTTTTTTTAGGTTTTGCTCCATCTTGGCTATTACAAGAAATGCCACTGATGGCCTGATAATATAATTTCACATACTTAACCTGCCTACCGTCAGTCACCTCTCCCTGTGGTTTTCACAATTCCTGCCCCAAATCCTGCCTGCGTGATCTGACAGAACAATGTTCCTTACAACAGAAAACAACAATTCTAGTAGATTCAGAGAATTCAGTAAGATTCGGAGAATTCCCTAAGAAGATTTGGGATTTTTAGTAGCTCTGCTGGTTGATGTAATATTAAGGAGAGTTATGCAAACCCACGTGATTCATTATTTTAGCCAAAACTCGCAAGTAGAACAATTTGAAGAAGAGTTTATCTGAGTGAAATTAGAGAAGCAACCGTGTTGATGAAAGTTTCAATAGGAATATGTAGGTGAATTGTAAGATGATAACATATCCAGACTTGCAACTACTCTATTAGTGGTGGCATAACAGAATTTCTGGTATTCTGTGATCTTTCTTTTGATGGTTACAGGCTAGTCAGAAGACTTATTCTGAGTTTTTATGCCTGGAAAAACAACTAAAAAGGAGATTTCCGCCCCCCTACATCCAGTCTGACTTGTACATCTCTCCTCCTCCCTCCCCTGAAATCTACCCATTTAAAACTGCAAAATCTCTTTAATCATTATCTTAATCGTAGTAAACTTGACTGAAATTATTTATTACTTGCCAAAAAAGAAACTATTGGCCAGAAAAATATACTGGCCATTATAAATGTATCATCTAAAAAGGGCTATTTTTATTGGATTCTCACCCTTCCTTTTAATTTTCACCCAATCCATTCTTCTGTTTAATAAATAAAAATAAAAAAAAAAGACCCCAAAACAGATGTCTCAGGATTAGAATGCTGAAGCTTTCTAGCTTTATTTCTTGATTTTTAAAAAAAGATCAGTAGATTATAGTCAACATGGGTTATTTCACTGCTTGGCTTCCGAAATACTAGCGACTGGATTATGAGCTTGTCTGTGGATAATCAGAAAAGGCCAAGAATTGCCTATTTTGAAAATCCTTTCTAACTGGGGGTAGGAATCTGTATCAAGCAAAGCTGATGGCAGCTTTTAATACCTGATTAGTGCCAGTTGAAAAGCTGTAGAAATTAACTGACCAGACAGTAATCAGAAAGCAGAGACAGACAGAGGCTGGGAATGCTTAATGGATAAAGTAGAATTATTAGCCTGGCAGTGGAGACCTCACTGCAGTACTCAAAACAAAAATTTCAACTTTGAAGTGTAGTAATACTTAAAATGACAAAATAATTGAAGCAACTTCTATATAGGAAGACCTTTTTTTGTGTTATTTATGTAGATACATATGATGGATGAGCCGTCACAGCACTGGAATTGTCAATTCTGGCTTCTAGAGCCCGCAGGAGACTTAACCTTAAGCATATGTTTAGCTGCTTGGCTTGGTTGCTCTTGTGTCTCAGATTAACACCTAAATGCTTCAAAATGTGGATGCCCTCTGCGTGTTTGCACTGCCTACCCACAAAGGAGGAGAGGGGAATGGACACCTAGAGCTGGCCTTAGAGCAAGAGCTGGGGTTTTTTCTACCTTTCTTGAAGGACTGAGTCCTGCTCGTGAAGTGTGGGAGATACTGAATTCTTTAGATACTTTTTCCCTTTACATTTTCTGCCTGTTTAGACTTCTGCTTTTCTTACATTGTTTACGCTTCCGTGTGCCGAGCAGGGTCCCACCAGGCTGAGTTTCATAGCCATAGATGTTACAGATCAGCTGTTCATGCTGGCAGCCTTGGTATAACAGTCATGTCTGGAACAAAATCATTCTTGACATCCTTAGAGAAGTTCCAAAAGGCAAGTTTTTTCATCTCTGAGTGGGAAAAACATTTGGCAAGATGCCTAAGAATGCCTAATGAAAGAATCTTCATTCACATCTGATAAGTGCTGTGTGCTCTGGGTGCTTTTGTTTTGCAAAGTCCAGTTACACCTGCTCGCTCTGTGTAGGAATGAAGATCTCCTGGTCAGGAAGCTTAGAGGTTTTACAAGAATTAGTTTGCAGAGCATCACGTAGTTCATGGGTGTCTGTACTGATTCAGTACTGCCAGTTAATCTGAAATGCTGGGATCCACCATTGCTCCTTCAGTTCATAGGAATACTTTAATGGCTTTAACATGTAATCATTATAGATATATTTATATGTATAATATATATATCCTCTAACTCCATGATACAGAAACCCATTGGGTATCATGAATCCAGATATGCAGTAAGAAAATCAAATTGTGACTCCAAATTATTAAGTAACTTAGATATTTTTAACTGTCCCAGGTAGTGGTTTTCCAGCTTATACAATTACAGATGTTTTGATGACTTTCACTTGCACTTCTCCCATTATTTAATTTCTTGATCTAGTTTTGAGAAGGCTCTATTTTATTCCCTCTTTTTGAGTCATAGTGACTCAGTGGCCTAGTGCTAATCACACATTTCTCCTCTTCTTATGGTGTGAAAAGAATTGTCATCAGAGTGACCTTTCTCTTTTGAATAATCATGAGCATTAATAGAAAACAATGCACGAATGAGTGCTCTGAAATTCTTCCTTGTAAGTGTCATGTCCTCAACACTGCAACTCCGTGGTGTGTTTTCGCAGAGAGACTAATTCTTTGGTATAGCACTATGGATATATTTAGCCTGCAGTACTGTGACACACTTTCCTCTTCTGAAAAGTTGCGTCATTTTTTTTGAACTAAATTTAATACAGTGTAGATCTTCCCTATAAATGCTAATATGACTCACTCACAGTATCAGTAGTCTATCACATTATTATTCTAATCATTATTATTATTAATTTATCTTCAGATAATGTAGCTGGAAATATGTGAAATTTGTAGTGCATTACTTGAGCAGCTCCATTACTTCTCTAGAAAGTGTGGATTCACGTCCTCTACGGCATTTCTGTTTTTCTGGGGTTTCAAGAGTAACAAGCAGCAACCACAGTACTGGACAGTCTAATTTGTCCCCCTTTTGAGCCTAGTTATCAAGACTGTGAAGGTCTCACTCTGCCTCTATTCTGTAGATCCTAGAAATACTGCATAACTTCACTTAGTAAAACTGATTCAACAATCAGAGGTGTCACAGAGACTCATTAAACAAATGGGTGTGTTGGGACTGGTAAAATGCATTACATTGTTACAGCTGAAGTGCGGGTTCCTGTATTTGGCAATGATTTTGAAAAGAATCCCAGTATTTGAAACATTGTTAACAGATGCAGCTCAGCAAGTCATAAATGAATGGAATGGAAGAGACTCAGAAGAGAGAGAAATGGTATTTTAGAGTATGTATCGATTGCAGGAGCAAGTACTTCTGTGTGATGCATAATTAAAAATGCATATGATATCGAAAACTTCAAATGTGAAGAAAGCAGTGAAATAAAAGCATTTAAAATTCTCAGGACTATTCTTATTCTTAACTGTTTTCATTTAACTTCTGGAGTAGAGATGAAAAAAATTTTCTAAGAGCCAAAACCAAATAGAAATTTGTGTGTCATCCAAAATGAACATGTGATTCTTAACATCAGAAGCACTTGGAACTGATGGCATTGAAGTCGTGTGGAAATATAGATAGTATGTTGCATGGAGGGGAGGAATACTGCATGTAAGACAGATTTGAGTCTTAATAAGAGAGAGAGTAAAAGACAAAAACAAAAGACTGAAACATTGTGTAGAATTTAATGAGCTGAATCAGCAGGAGAGTCTACAGAGGAGGAGATGTGAGAAGTCATGGTTACTGTTGAGTTAGAAGATAGGTTAAAGGTGTAGAAGCAATGGGCGGATTAGATGGTGCAGCTGCAGGCAGAACAAGAGGAATTAGTTACAGGGAATTATATGAGCGCTATTCATTGTGAATTAATTTAAGCAAATGAGCAGTTCACTTCATGTGAAGAGTCAGTGCCAACTTGAGAAACACTGAGAAGGAAGTAGTTAAAAAGAAGCAGCTAAGAAGCTGCCAGAAGCATCATCGGAAATATCTCCATGGAACCTAAGACTTGTGTATTATATATACTGTATGATGAATTCTCTAGCTTGCTTTGCACAAGTCCTCTTCCTTACAAATCTTACCAGAGTTTGAGGCTGTATAATATAATCTCCAAACGACAAGAGATTCAAAGCAGCCGGTCTTCTCTAATTGTTGTTGTGCACAGCCTTTGGGAATGGCAGGAAAGGAAAAATAGCCACCATGCTGTATGTGTGATCTTGTGCTAGCGTTCGGCACTTGTGTCCCTTAAGAAGAGTTACAGGATGATAAATAGCACAGTCTCTGTCAGTACTATAGCTATGAATTACGCCAATATAGTCACGAATTTATTGGTATTAACTAGTAACTCAATTTAAACAAATTAATTATTGAAGAAATACATTTAAGAAAGGGAGAGCCTATTTTGATAAAAGCGAGGCAGTTTGTAAGGCTGCGGTTGGTAACAACACATGAGATGATCAGGGCACTGCTGAGGTGTTTTAACTGCTTGCTTCTTTGGAACGTGGTCATTCTTTGTGGCTTTAATATGAGGGGGGGCTGTTGTTTCTCATTAAATGATCCATCCATCTGTAGGCTCAGAGATAAGAGGATCACAGAAATAACTCCAGCTATCAGACTCTATGGGGTTTACTTTTTCTTTTTTCCCCCATTCTTCCTTTGAACAGGGAGAGGTATATTTCTGTTACAGATTTTTTTTTTCATTAGTATGAGAGGATTTTCTCATTGTTAACAAGTAAATTAAATAAATAATTGGCAGGACTTTATCACTTGCAGCCTAATTTTCCTTTGCAATTTGGGACCTGAATGTGTCCAGGGTAAAGTGTAATTTGTCCACTGGATCAGTACATAAGTACTGATGTTAATGTGGTCATGTAGGGATTTGTTAAATGTGCAAAGTGAATTCGTTATAAGCTTGATGTGAAATCATTTACTTCTGATTAACGTAGGTGAGTTTGAGAGGTTGGCAAACAGGCTGCTTTTGCACTAATGTTGTTTTGCATCTGCATTCCAAGGGCTTCTAGAAGGAAAATGGAAAAATGAAATAAACCTTATTTAAAAATGGTAATGATGTGTGTAGGAAAACATAATCTTGTTTCTGATGTGAATTTGGACAGACAACATTTGACAGAGTTGCTGTCTTAGAGTGTACTTTTAAAAAGTAATTGCGTTTAAGAATCTTTAGCTCCTGTTTGTGATAGTTTTTGGAAAAGGGAAAACTCCCATTTACTGTCCTGCCTTGTAGGTTTTGGGTGCAGATGTAGTAGTTTATTTCTTCTGATGGCTCATCTCACCTAACTATTTTCTCATGCAAACATGACCTTTCTCTCATTTCATTAAATTAAATTAAATTATGGCTTTGCCTGGCTGTACAAATACTGCAGGAAATGTGGAAAGGTTATCCGAGAAGTGGACCTGTGGACTCTTTCACTGCTAGTTGCTTGACTTTTTCAAGAAAACAGTATTTTTTTTTTTGTCTTACTATTTTCTCCTCTTTTCATTTTGCACATGGCACACCTCTAATGTCCAAAAGTAGCTTGTAAAGGTACCTTTAGCCATTCTAGGGCTTGCAGTCAATTGGTGGCATCTTGTTTTTCTGAATAAACTTGAAGCCTAGTGTTTCTTCCTAGAATTTTTCTTATAATTCAATTCATTTTCTAAGAAAGCCTCATCTATGATGAGTCTACACTGGGAGTAATGTGCTGCACACTGTTAATAAAAGAATGACAACTGTGTCACTTTACCCCTTCAACACACTCTCATTTTTTCCTCATTTCATGCAGTCCACTTCCTTATCAAAAAAGTCCAATTTTAACATCCTGGCAACACATTTTGTCATGTAGTGTGATCACTACTTGATAGTATACTAAATAAATCGAAATAAAGCTGAACTTCCAGAGAAAGAATGCAGTTGAAGCAGACAGGAGCAGAAATAACAAAAAGGGAACAAGCAGAAGTTTACTATGTTTTACGTAGTAAATGATACTTTACATGATATTTTATTCTTCATTTACTGTACAAGACAAACATAAAAGCTCATTAATAATATTATTTCTGCTAAGGAGTACTATTATTAAAGGAAGGGCTATGGCATAAACCCTTGTAGTTGCAGTGCCCATAGATTTTTTTTTCTTTTGCTTTTCTTTTTCTTGATGTAAAGTTTTATTTTTATCGATATGAAGATGTTTGATATGATGAAGCAGTAGACTAGATATGATTTCTGTTTTATTTGGTGCCATCATTTTGGATTATATTATTATGGGGTTTTTTAAGCTCCTTACTTATAAAGATCAAAGCTGTGGCTTCATCCATCAACTTTTTTTTTTTTCCAAAGCCAGATAAATCACAGAAGTTCAAGTCACTCAAAACAACTTAATACAAGTCTATTCATGGTTGGATTGAAAACTAAGAATAGACTTTGTAATTTTTAAAAAGTAAGAATTGCAAAGTTTAAATATTGGGCTCTTTAATAGATTGTAGAGGATTTGAGAGCAGAGGGAGTTTTATGGCCTGTGTTCATTGTACTTACTGAATACGTATCATCTCAGAAACTCTGGTTTACTGTGAAACCCACTCCGATTGTGCACTCACAGACACAGAGGTGGAGGCAAATTTCTGCTTTTATCCTTGAAGTTGCTCCATACCAGTGTGGAGCTCTAAGCACTGTTGTCCAATATTTATCATATCTAGCTGGAAGTGTGACTATGTCACGCTTTACAAGATAGCTTATCAATTCCCCTAATGAGGTGCAGTAGAGAGAAGGGAAGGTCTGTCTCTACGAGGCACTGTTTTCCATGCTTGATTCAGTTTAGTGAATAGCTGTTCATCTTGATACAGACTTTAGGAAGATTTGAAAAGTACCTCTAATAATTTGTTGCTGCTTCATAGTTTATCTTAATTTAATGTTGATGTTTTACCAATCTGATTTAATATGTGGGGGCACAAAGCTTTGGCTGATAGAAATTTTCTAGTGTGGGTGTTTCTTTTGGTTTTTTGTTTTCCTTATTTTAGAAGTAGACAGTTTAGATTAGTGCCTGCATAATTCACAAAATTCTGTAAGAGTTTGTGTATCAGTCTGCAAGCATCCTGATTACTTACCCTGATTGCTTGTGTTTTTCTTGTGCAGTTTGGAGTTTGGCACTGATCCTTCTAGTGGGTCTTGATACTTCTTGCAGTGACTCTGATTGTCCAGTTCTGTGTTACCTGTGCCGCACACGCTTAAAGCAGTTGTGCAGTCTTCTTTGCAGATTAACTGGTAGTGACGTATTTACTTTAAGTTATCGGTGTGGCATTCATTGGCTTTGTATACCTGTCATTATCCTCTGTTTAGAAATAAGCCTAAAAAGGATCTTAGTTTACATCTCTGTGGTTTTTTGCATAGGAAGACATAAATAGAAGTATCTCCTCCCTTCAGAGCATATGTCTGTGAGATAATGCAGTAAATGATTTTTAGGGGGGTGCATTCAGAAGAGGTTAAAGGTAATGATACAAGTTTCTGATTAGACTGTTTTAATTCACCTGAGCGTAGCTAAACAGCTCTGTTCTCTCAACTCCACTACTCAAAATAGCAAGTAGCATAAATGAATAAAGTGTATTCCTAATTTCCAATATATAATGTGTGGAATCTGTTAAAAACTGATTCTTTCCTAACATTTTTAAAGCTGTTCGGATTGTCTGGATATTGGTGAAAAGAAAGTGCACGTTTGTCTTCCTTTTCTAAAGCCTGTTGATTTTACTGTCCAGAATATTACTAAAAGCTGTTCTCAAGCTCTTGCTCAAACACAACTGTAGTTAAAAAAAAACCCCAGGGCTCAATGAGAGCTCCACCTCTTTCTTTATATCATTGCTGCAATCCCTTCCTAGGCAGTAAGAACAGCTATCTAGGCTTGTTCTAATAAAACCAAATTACCATAATCTATTCTCAGTTTTCTGATCCACTCTTCATTGAAGAGGATGCACCATATTTTATTTTGATGGTATGCACTGGCAGTTCATGTGGCAGATTTTCAGTAGTTCATTGGTATTGCACAAGTAGTTCTCCATTTTTTTTGCATTGAGACCATTTAAAAATGACTGCAGAAGAGAAAAAAAAAAATGACCCACTAATTTGAAGATCAGTATTTAGAGACAGTAAAACATTCGGTTAAGAAATCAGTGTAGCAAATGTGGTGAGCCTCAAAATGTCAGTGTTTTAATGTACCAAAACCTACACCTGTCTTTGGTCAAGTTTTTTTATTACTGTTGCTGCTAAAGCTGTAGAAATGCTATTTATTAGAGGAGTGGTTTTCACTCTCAGTTGTTCACAGTGCAAGTACAGTATCTGTCACTGCTCTGGCATGGGGCTGGGCTGCTCACGTTGGGGATTTCTGCAGTGTACGGCTCTGCTGTCGGAATCATCGCTTTCCAGTTACGCTGCCCTGAAGAAAATTAATCTTTGGCAGGTTGGTTGAAGGAAAAAAAAACCAACCTAGGCAGATGGTAAAGGAAAATAATGTATGATGTTTTATTTTACAAATTGTGATTAATTTCACTTTCATTTTATAATCCTTGAGGAGAAAAGCCTTTAAAGTCCCAACCCTGATTTGAATAAGTATGGTGACACTCAAAATTCTAAACTGAAGTATAACAGCAGCTGATTTACTCTGCCATGTACATGAATTTAGAATTAATTTGGAAGACCGTAATTAGCGCAGAGGATGTAAAATACTATGAAAGAAGAGCTGTATTGTTTAGTGGAAATTAGACTATTGTTTGCAAACTTTCAGTTTTGGATTGAGATCTTGAGGACGCAGCTGAAAGCCAGCATTACTTAATAGGTTTGAAAAACTAGTTCCATTTCTCCTGCAAATGATAATTCTAGCAAATATTAGCTAGCTCACCTGTTCTTTCTCCTGGCTCTTTGATCTTCCACAACTGCAAAAATTCATCACAGTGGGAAACTAGAGATACTGTAAAAATGAGAGATTTACTGGTTTGGAACCACTGCCTAGACTGGGTCATTTGATTTTTATCTCTGATAAATCTCTGATATGTAGTTTTCCCTAGGAAGGGCAACTCTAACAGTTGCTTCTATGCTTCAAAAATTACACTAGTATTTGTTTTGCAAACTGTGAAGTAATAGAGTTTTTATTTCTCCTTTTAAAGTGAGGTGCACTGGTATTATGGATTCCTAGATATAACCATTGCTAGTTAAGGCTTGATGTAATTTTTACTTCTTTCCCCTTATAAATGAGAAATAAAATGTAGAAGGTAAGGTTGGTAGGGTATGATAATAAATACAAGAAATTGTGTGTGAAATCTGCCATTCAACCAGACAATAACGTGTATGTGATGAAAATAGTGCATGATAAAGTATCTGTTAGAAAAAGAATCAAAAGAACTGAGATCCGAGTTAAATAAATACATTTTTCTGTGAAACCATCTGGCAGGAAGCTATTTTACCATTTCTTTTCAGGCACTATTTCATTAATGGATATTGGTGCCTGTGGTGAATGCTGGATTTAAGAAAAAAAATAAAGTAATTCTTTTCGTAGTTCACGTACTTCTCTTACAAATTGTCATGACAGCTATGCTAGCTTGTTCTTAGCCCTTCTTACTTAATTTCTTACTTTCCATGAAATTCCCACTACTTAGTCAGAAGAAAATTAAATTTCCTTGGATCATGAAACTCAAGAACTTTGATAAATGGTTTCTTTCATTGTGCTTTCCTCTAAGTCTTGCTTTTCCTTTTGTCTAGAACTTTACTACATCTTCCATAAATAGCTCATTTGGATTATTACTAAGAAGGCTTTTATTTTGATCTTGAAGATTTAATTTCATTTCTGAACTACTAGTAGAGATGCCTGCTCATCTGGGATCCCTTTGGACTGGAACCTGAAAGCAAGCACATGTCTGCAGAGAAATCTTATTTTTATAGACAAAAAAAAGGTGCGTTTGCATCAGCCACAATTAGTTAACTAAAAAGTTTAACTAATTTATGACCTTCATTTGGAAATCTTAAAGACAAAACCGAAACAGACACACACACAAAAACCACATACACACTCAAAAAAACCCCTACACAAACAAAAACAAAACAAAAAAACCCCCAAACAAACCAAACCAAAAAGCATATTTACAAATTTTAAGTCCTCTTTGCTGTGAGCTTTTTAATTGTTTTTAGCACTGGCAGCTCCTATGGATTGCAGCTTGAGAAACTATGGAGTCCCAGGAGTGAACTTTCTTAATAGAGTACTGACACAGCACCTTTTGAAGAGGGTCTCCATAAAACTATAGTAAGCAAATAGATACTTAATACTTGAAACTTCAGAATATATTGAAGTTTTACAAAGTGTACAAAATCTTAAGGTCTACCTTTCAACTGCTGCTGATCTTCCTGCTCCAGATACATCTAGTCAAGTACATACTGTTATCAGCGAACTTTTTTAATAATAGTATTAGATTTGTAGTCTTTTATTTTCAGTATTTAATTTCTGGGACTGAGAAATCAGTAATTCTTTCCCTGGTCACAGTCATCACCTGTATCCCGGAGGCTTGACTTCTCTGATGCGATCAAATGAAGGGCTTGAGCTTACTGAGCTAACAGTTTCTTGAATTCAGTGTAAGCCCTTAAGAACCCATGTTATTTTGTGAGGTTTCTTTGGGGTTTGTTATTTTTTTAAAAATTTTTTTCAGATTGGTAATCAGCTTTGGAGCACAGCCTGTTGTACCTCATTGTACCCCAGTTTATCACATGAGACAGAGACCTAAGCCTGAAGACAGTTATATCTTAAAAAAACCCAAAACAACAAACAAACAAACAAACCAATAAAACCAATCTAACCAACCAAAAATCTGCAACAATATCAAGTGATGGTGAAGCCTAAAGTATTACATATTGCTATATATTTATATGACATTGTATTCACTTCTGTGGATTAGTTAACGAATGCTAAATATAATTTCTCATTGAATGTTCAACTGGGAATAGAAACAGAAGTGTATACAGACTTCAGAGATATGTCAAAGATTAAAATCAGAAGTTTGGAAATCTGAAATGGGTTTGAGTAATGTTTGGATGTCCATAAATGATTTAATTTTTTGTGGTACAAAATAAGAAATATTCAGGGGTTTACTGAAAAGGTTTAAAATATTTTGTGACTGGTCTACTTCAGTGAAAAGCTGAGGAAATATTAAATCATGT
This sequence comes from Actenoides hombroni, assembly GCA_024336885.1. Taxonomy (NCBI): domain Eukaryota; kingdom Metazoa; phylum Chordata; class Aves; order Coraciiformes; family Alcedinidae; genus Actenoides; species Actenoides hombroni. The sequence continues at coordinate 55,461,644 of WUAM01000431.1, read as the reverse complement.
GATGTATATAAATGCTAAACGTTGTGTTAACAGAAACTGATGATTTTCATAAATGTTCAGTAAGTATGGTTTTTATGTTTGTGGAAGTCAAAGTGCTACCTACCTGCAATCAGGCGGCTTTCAGAGAAGCAGCCATGTGTCTTCTCCGTGTTGGCACAGTTTTCTATAAAACCTCCTGTGAATTCAGTTCATTCCCAAAGCTGTGATGCAAAAGCTGAAGGCTTTTTAAAGCAAAAATATCTCCTTTCCTTGCACCTGTGCTGCAATACTGCAGAAAAAGGAAAGTAAATCTTAACCTCCATAATGATGATTTAATGAAGGATGTACGTCAGTTGTCCTGTCTGCCACATAAGCATAGGAAAGGAAACTTTTTTTCAAGTGCACTGTTTCTCCTGGGATATTCAAATATGTTCCGTTGCTGAGAGTCTCTATAGAGCTTGTTTTTTGTTATTTTTTTTCCCTCCTAAAGTGGTAACAGAGATATTGGAGATTGTTTTATAGTTTTGCAGTACACCTAGTACAGCAATAAATGAAAATCATATGACTTCTCAACACCCCCCCCATAATACATTAATGCATCAAATAATAACTTATTAGTGTTTATGGGTGTTGAATAAATGTCATTTTAGAATTGTCAAACCATAAAGGAATTTGAAAATACTTTCATATATATTTTGTATCTCAATTACCTACTGGATCTCTGTAATGTCAGAAATTCTGCATCTTTCTTAAATGGTGTTTTGTGTAGAATCCTGGTCAAGTATATTACATAGAAGTTATTGAAATGAAATGGGTGATGCTGAAAAAGCTGTCATGAGAGTACTTGGTTTTATTGGGTAATGTTGTTGAAGTTAACTTTACTGTGTTAATCACATAAATCTAATAATTATCTGTCTTTTTCACTGAGGCTAAGCATTTAGCAGGCTTTAACAGCAATTAAGTACTTTGCAAAGGTAGCAGAGCTTTTAAGTAATATTTCATGAAGAAGTCTCAGAATATTCAAATGATAGTTGAAAAACAGTTTAAAATTCCTTAAAGAATAACACATGGGTACTTGCCTGGCTCCTCTATCTGAAATGCAGGGTGACTCTTTACACTTGCTGTTGTGAGAAGCTGAGCTGCACAAATTTAAGAAGCCTGGTTTTTGGTGGCATTGCTGTGTCAAACTTAGATATTTATATACAAACGTTCATCTTTGATAGTATTATTAAAGTAAAAGTTAATGTCAGTATATACAGTAATTGAGATATAAACACAGAAGCCAAATTGTAAAAGTTTTTTCTCATATTGAAAACATATGAAGAGAGCTAATGTGGTATATGTATTGGCAAGATGTGGTTTAACGTCTGCATTAATAGATACTGTAATATTGTAGCAGTAATTTCCCCTGAGAATACAGGGTGAGGATTGTCGCTCAAGAAAACGAAACTTTTTTCAAGAACGTTTGGAGTTTTTGGGTTCCCTAGATTATTGCTGTCATTTGTAATCCGAATTATGAATACATGTAAGCATACAACTGTGAGATTTGCCTTTGGCAGGTGTCATGCTCTGAACCAGACTTATTTCACTATCTAGGACTGGATTATTGATGTTAACAATGATCAGCTGTAAATGTAATTGATTATTTTGTTTAGGTAATACCCATTTCGAATCAAATAGGCACAATTAAGGGAGCAGGTCATGATACTCAAGAAGCATTGTGAAAGCACTCTCAAGATTTAATAGCATTAGTATCTTATGGTGTTCTTTTCTTCAGGGATGGCTTTCCCTGCCTTTCTTTTGTGAGTATGCATGTGTATACGTTCCAGGGTGTGAATAATTCTGTCTGAGGTGTGACTTATTTTGAAGAAGTTGAAAAAGAGTAAATGGCTGATAAATTTATGCTTGGAATTCCTTCCTGCTAAATCAAACAGATTATGCTGCTTCTCTCTTGACATCTGAAGTTAAATGTAAGTTATACAAATTAGGTTGTGGGTTGATTTTATTTTTTTTAATATGCAAGGTTTTGAGCTATTTTATGTAGGAAATATCCAAGCCTCAAAACAAAATTCTGTGGCAAAAGGGTAAGTGCTGATAATGTCCAAGATCAGAGCCATCATCTCCTGTACAGAGGTTAACCGTTTTCCCTAGAGTTAGTATCAATACATTAGATGGGTTTTTTGACTCGTCATAAAATCGGAATAAAACCAAAGATACTTCAATTTGAAGAAGCCATCCTCTACTCTGATTCATTTTATTTTCCCCTTGAGATACACAAGTTGTTGGAGAGCTAAATGGCAAATGTCTCGCACCACAGTCCTGTGTAAGTGATGCCTCTCCCACTCTATGATACACAGCACTTAATTGCTTACTTAGTCTCAGTGTATGTTGGTCCATTTTATCACCTAATTAGATTGTGTTTGAAACACCATTTGGTAGCAACAATCCAATGAGCTTTACCATTTGGTTCTTCATTAATTTACTTCCAAGGTTTTGTTTTTAGTGGGAGGAAAAAAAAAGAAAAAGATAAAAAAAGTCATTTTTTTGCCACAAGGTATCTAACACATTAGCTATCTACTATTAAAAAACCCCTCTGAAAAAAGCACACAAATTGTTGGTAGATCAGCTCTAAACACACTTGGATTCAACTTTCCTGCATTTTTAGCTTGAGACAACTGACATATACATATTAAAAGCTGCAGGGGAAGATTGGCAGGTAGTGAAGACAAACCCCAACTGCATTTTCCTTGCATGTTGTAATTCAGGACTATTATATGCTTTTACTCATCCAAACATCTTTGGCCATTTCAGCTGTGCGAGTGTGCTGCTGGTCTCGCAAGGAATCGCGTTGTTCTTGTAACTGTGTGCAAAAACATGTCATTCCAAGCTTTCAGAGCGGGAGGTATTTGCAATACGTGATCGTCCCTGAAATAATGTTTGATAACTGAAGATGCTTTTTGATGAAAGGAGCTGCCTTGTTCAACCATTTGTTTTCCAGAGCTGATTGCCTGTGGCACAATCGGTTTACCTCTGTCTGAACAGGAGAATATGTAATTTACTCAAGAGAATGTACAATATACAGTTAAATCAGGGGAAACATCTTTGAATGAAGAATAAAAGGTTGTCCACGCAAAGCAGTGTTTTGGACTATACAATAATATAAATTTAGCACCTATATACTTCTTTTCTTGTAGCCAGAAAATACTGAGACTTCATTTTGTCTAGAATGCAGCTAGCTGAGCAACTGCTGTAGGCAGAGGACAAAGAACCCCCTGTGCCCTTGTGGAGTGATAGCAGTGGATAAGGGATGCTGTCTCCCACAGCATTCTCCTAGGGAAGCTGGAGGCTCAGGGCATAGACAGCTATGCTCTTTGCTGGGTTAAGATCTGGCTGGCTGGCCAGGCCCAGAGGGTTGTAGGGAACGCAGTTCCATCCAGTTGGCAGCTGGTCACCAGTGGTGCCCCCCAGGACTTGGTTTTGGGGCTGGTCTTGTTCAATATCTTTATCAATGATCTAGATGAGGGATTGAGTGCTTCCTCAGCAAGTTTGCGGACAGCACCAAATTGGGTGGGAATGTTGATTTGCTTGAGGGTAGGAAGGCTCTGCAGAGGCATCTGGATGGGTTGAATCAATGTGCTGAAGCTAATTGTGTGAGGTTTAACAAGGCCAAGTGCCAGGTCCTACATTTCTATCACAACAACCCCAGGCAACGCTACAGGCTTGGGGAAGAGTGGGGAACACGAGCCAGCAGTGTGCCCAGGTGGCCAAGAAGGCCTATGGCATCCTGGCCTGGCTCAGAAATATTGTGGGCAGCAGGAGAAGGGAAGTGATTGTGCCCCTGACTTGGCACTGGTGAGGCCACACCTCAAGTACTGTGTTCAGTTCTGGGCCCCTCACACCAAGCAAGACACTAAGTTGCTGGAGTGAGTTCAGAGAAGGGCAACCAAGCTGGTGAAGGGTCTGGAGAACAAGTCCTGTGAGAGGAGGCTGAGGCAATTGGGATTATTTAGTTTGAAGAAGATAAGGCTGAGGGGAGATCTTAGTGCTCTCTACAACTACCTGAAAGGAGGTTGTAGTGAGGTGGGTGCGGCCTATTTTCTCAAGTAAATAGTGACAGGACTAGAAGAAATGGCCTGAAGTTGCACCAGGGGAGGTTTAGACTGGAAATTAGGAAGAACTTCTTTGCTAAAAGAGTAGTCAAGTGCTGGAGCGGGCTGCCCAGGACAGTGGTGGAGTCACCATCCCTGGAGATACTCGAATTATTAGCATCCCCTTACTGTACAACAGCTTGCTTTTGTTTATTTCTGTTGCATGGTAGCATGGGACACAATTAGGCCAGAAAAACAGCACCTTGATAATGTACTTTCTGTTCATCGAAGTGATTTTTGTTAGCCACTGTTAGTTGTGCTGTGTAAGAAGTAATGGTTCTGTGATTTGACTAAGTCTGTATTTCTCACACCCCATCCCACATTTGTCACCAACCATTTGGTCTGAAAATTAAACTGATAAATTACAGTAAAAGGAAAATGTAAACAAAAATCTATAAGCTGACTATTTTCAGGTGGTGTAACTAGAAGCTAAGAACTTTTTAATGTGAACTGGTATGACTTTTTCTGCCTTTATCTGGACCAACATCTTCTTTCCAGTGAAGACAAAAAAGTATGCAAGATAAGATGTAATTCTTCTGTTTGTGATAGTGTCTTAGTTATGCCTTTGATTTGTAGAGCATTTAATGTATTTTACTTTTACAAATTAGTCCAGCTTTTTACAAACCCACAACATTCTACATCAATGAATCCCCCAGTTTAACTACAGGATGTCTGAACAAGCAACCTGGTTTTTTTCACTTGTTACTTGTTAGTTTCACTTGATGCCCCCCATAAGTTCTCCTACTCTTATTCCAGTCCACAGAAAACATAGTAAACAGGTGACACTTGCCTTCTATGTGCTACACAGTTTAAAAGTTTCATGTCACACACCCCAAAGTCAAGTGTTGTGACAGAAGCAGCATTGTTTGCTAGCTGTCCCTGGTACAGAAAGCATGCTGTGTCTTTGTTTAAGCTGTCTCTGGGGTTTTTGAAGTACCTTACATATTTTTTGGTAAGTGGAGCTAAGCTCACAGGCAGTATTGAAGTATCTGTTAGTGCTTTAGATGGTGTTTCATGCTTAACTGCCAGAAAATTATAGCTACAGACTGTGGTCGAGAAGTAAAGGTGTCTTAAATATTTAGCTGATATTACCTGACAACTAGATGAATTGGAGGGGAATGTTTGTTTGTCATTTGTCATGCTTTTCAAATATCTGACTTGAAGTGAGGAATAGCTGGATTTCTTCTTGCTTTGAAGTATATACACCTCAGAGTTGAAATCAGAATGTCAGTAAGACAATTAAGGATTGTAATATCTCTTACATACACTAAATCAATGTCTTTAGTGTGACATATGCTAGTGAGTGTTATGAAGAGCTCCATGATACGAGGACTTCATGTTGACTTAAGAGAATTTACTGAGAGAGTGAATGACACATGTACTTATATATAGTCATAGAAGGACTTGTGTAGACATAACAGCAGATAAATGATGACTCTCTTTAAGAGAGTTTCTGTCACTTCTGGAGAGGTTTGTTTCAACCTAACCCATTTCTGTAGTCAGAGTGCATCTCTCTTACTGTCTGGGCAGGAATAGGGACTAGTCATCTGTGGTTTATGTACTTTCTGTGTGTCTGCTGCATTTCCTGTAACTGACCCTCAAGCTTTAAAACAGAGGAACGGCAAAACCACCTAGAACAAAAACCATTTGTAAGTCAGCAAACTGCAGCAGCTATTTTCCGTGAACTACTGTGCAACAATCCTGTTGCAAACAGATTAAAACAGCAGGACAGCGGTTGTACTGATAGTACCAATATCTGTCAGTGTTATTTTTCCCCAGGCAGGGAGAGGAAGTCTTTGTGTAGTTTCATCTTTAGTATATACCCATCTCCAAGATGAAAACATTTTTGATATATCTGAGATAAGGTAAATATTAAGAAAACAGTAATAATAAAAAGAAAAGCTCAAATATATGATTGCCAATATTCTTATTTTTTCTTCATATATTTAGAAAGTTCCTATTGATATTGTGGCTGCTAATCTGAAATATTCCTGCATGGAATTGACACACCTCAAACTTTGCAAGGTTTACAGATAGTGGTCCTAGTTATACTACTAAATGTAGTCAAAGTTGATCAGCGAAGAGTAATGAAAACCAGTAACTGTTCCAAGGAAAATACCTCAAATTTATGAAGACCTTTTTTTTTAATCCCTGGTTAGGTATCCATAATTTATTTACGCTTAACAGACCAGCATTATCCTCTCCCTTCATAGATGGATGGTCAAACGGATTTTCTACTTTTTTCCATCTCTTAATTCTTTTTGGACCAAAAAGGTGACAACTGGTGTCAACCCATTACTTTAAACAACTTCTGTGTTTCAGAGAAAAAAAGAGGACGTTGAGATCTGCAGGCTTTCCACACGTGGAAATGTACACACATCTGTCTTTGTTCAGAGGTCAGCAAGGCTAAGCAAGAAACAGATTAAGACTATTTAAACCAGGCTTGGTTGAACACATCCAAGTAGTGACACTTGAGTTTTTGCAATCTGTAATCTAGCCCTGCTGTTCTTACAGTTACTGAGCCAAAAGTAACTAAGGTTGTGAAGGAGTTTTTATACTTTTTGCAAGTCAACATCTGATAGGAAAGCTTGTTTTCAGTTTCTTTGATGCGTTTTTCTTGTCCTGTTTTGAACCTCTTTCTTCTCAGTGATACTTTCATTCAAATTTATCTGTCATTATTTATGCTGGAGGGGAAATCCCAGGTACTTATGATCAATTTTTCACATATACTGCTAACAGACTTACTATATTAAGGTCTGACTTTACAGGGAGTGATCAGTTGCAAGCACATCATGTTGGTCGTCTGCAGAAGTCTCCCACAATAATCAGAGGAGGGGGGAAATCTTTTGGCTTTATTTTTAATCGCACTTCCTTTCCATAAACTGTTGAAGCACACAGGCACTATTTTCTTTCTTTAGTTGGAAGGTTGTTGATTTTGCTGGAAGGCACGTTAGCATTCATCCACCTTGAAGTGGTTTTTACATCACCATAAAGATAAGTGCAAGTTATGTTTGTCTTCTGAAGAACTATGCTTTTGGGATATTCTTTCACAGTCCTGGTATAGATCTGAAAAATTGAAGGAAGATAAAATCCAAATAAATTCTTTTCTTATAATCAACGTATATAGAATCAAATCACAGTATGCACTAATAAGATGGGATGGGAACTGACAGCGCACAAATCTTTGTACTTCTCTGATTTTGTACGTGTGTGTGTGGCTATGCTCAGCACTGACTAATGAAAAAAGCTGAAAAATAAATGGTAATTGCTTTTTATCCTGCAGGAAAAGAAGTGATGGTTCTGAAGAAACATGAGCAAGGAATTGCTGGATGTGAGAATGCAGAGCTGTTTAAACTCTGTTGTATCTCCAGTAAGGGGCTTCTCCAAATAGCTATGTAGCAATACCAAAATCACTATTTTGCAAACAAGTTAAAAGATACTAAATTTTCTGTTTGTTGAGCACATAAGAGGCTAATCTAGGATTTTATGCTAGTTAATACATTTACATATTATATATATTTACATATTATATATATTTACATATATTTATTTATATACAAATATATTAGAAACATCCTTCCTGTTGTTTCAGATTTTTTCGAAGACAATAGTAAAATTATAGAAAACCTGAAAGTTGTCTCAGGGCAAATACTCTGGTGGCTAAAAGCCTGGAGGTTGACTCTTTCACTGTTTGAAGTGTGTGTTGTAATATTAGTTTCCTATCAGCTTAGCTGTGGGTAGAAGCAAGGTGTTGCCATTTGTAGGTAGAGAAGGGAAGAGTTTTGACTAGGAATTGGTAATTGAATAAAACCCAACCAACTGTGACTAGTAATTTTACTACGATTTAAGAGTGAATGTATTTACTGTAGTGCAGACTAGTGTAAGCTCAAAACCAGCTAAAATATAACTGCTTATAATACACTGGTCTAAAGCAATAGTCTTGATATGTATTTATTAATTATTGATACTTTCTGTCACTGTACAAAGCAGACATTCTTCCGAACTGAAGATTTACATTCTTCGGTGTCCAAACCCATACTATTGAGTAACTGTTCTCAAGAACTAGTTGACGCTTTGGCTTTGTTATTTGTGGATTGACATCAAGTCATCAAAATTCCTGCAAACAGCCTATTTATTTATAGAAATGTCAAGATCTTACTAAAAGCTTTAGTTGAGCAAAATTAGTAATGTGAATTATATCAGTTAGAGTATATCAAGCTATATTAACCAGCATAATTTACTTTTCTATTAGAAAACTTTAAATGGTTGCACCAACACTAATTAAAAGAAGTGTACAGAAATCCTTTTTTATTACCAGTCTGCCTTTCCTGTTCTACAGGTGTCAAACCATTCAAATAGCTAAACCCCAGAATTTAGGAAAACTACTAAAATTAAGTTTAAATCGTGCTGAATACTGCTGTATTTTATGGCTCATTAAATAGATTCTTACAGCAGGCTTCATTGTTTCCTGCAGGTTTTTGAATATAATGTCAGATACTGAGCTCAAAATAGAATGGGAATTTTCTAAGCTTTGCTCTAAGTGTGCAAAAAAGAGCATTTAATTGAATTTACTTCTAGGTATAGTAGCTCCAAGCTCCCACATCCAATTTTAAAACAATATAGTGAGATTTTGGATATTTGACAGACTGTAAAATCAGAAGTTCTCCTTGTGATAGATAAAAACGCTGTTTAGCCCTTCTGGTATGTAATGAGACAAGTAAAAGTACTCTTCACAATTTTTACTGATTTCTGGAGTGTAAAATGCAACCACCTGTCTCTCCCAGTCTGAGTTGCAACTCTCTGGGGTGGGCACCTTGACCCTCTTCCCCGTCACAAGGTAAGGAAATAGCTCTGGAACATCCTGGCCGTGTTCATTTGGTGGCTGTTCCCTCGCATCTGCCCTTGCTGCTGGAGGATGTGGCTGAGATGTGGAGACCTTCATCTTAACCCCTTGTGAGTTTTTGTCACATTATGTAACACTCCACTTGGATGTATATAGGTGGAATTTTTGTCTTTCCCCTAATTAATGATCACTGGTTTAGGCTTTCTAATTGTGTTCATTAGCAGAGCACCTTTATGTCGTTCTCTTGGGAGTGGAAAACTTCATGGTTTAAGAAGTTAATACATTTACTGGGTGGTTGCCTGTGATCTATTCAGACTCTCAGTTGGTTTAAAATAGTTCAGATACACCTAACAACAGCCCACAGCTCTTCCTCCTAATATCATACAGTTTTGATACATAAATCATCATTAATGTTCGGATTTAAATATTTGCCCTTGTCTTTATACTGCAGAAAGCATTCCTTGCTGTGACGGCTTTTCTCAGACTAAAATCTGACAAGTTTACTGAGTGGTATAGAACATCAGTATAGTATTCTGTCATTTTTCTAGCCTTTTCTAGGGAGGAGGTGTTTTTCTCCCCAGTATTTTCTTCAAGAAGCTTTCAGCTGAGAACTTCTGTCCTTATTGAGATGTAGAAATGCACTCACAGTTTCAATTAACAGTGTAGTAGGACTGAGGAGAGGGAAAGGGAGGTGTGGGGGTGGGTTGTGTGTCTTTAGAATAATTATTTTACTTACATTTCTGGTAAATACTTCATAATGCTAATTTTGCAGCCTGAGGATATCCAAAATATAAGCATGAGGATAACAGGTCTTTCATGGGATCTACAGAAGATCTGTACCCTTCTTGACTGGTATTTGCTGCCCAGCCTAGACAACGTAGGGCATCTTTAATGGTGTTACAGACCGATGTTTAGGCAGCCATTTCCCACTCTGTGTACTGCTGAATTTTCCAACAATGCTGACATTGGACTTCCAGGCCCCGTGCTGTAGTAAAGGTTGCTGCCAGCTTCAGGTGCATTGCATTCTCACACAGCAATTCTCAAGTGTAAACACTGACATTTGTTCAGAACAGAAGCACAAAAGGATTCTTCTTATTTAAACAACAAAAAAAAATAGATTCCGATGCTGAGTTTTCAAATACGTATTTCTTAATTAGTGAACTTCACCTCTTAGCTTGTAAATTACCAGATCTCTCATTATAACTTAAAGGAATATTTGTTCTTGGTTTTTTTCCAGATGGGTTGTGGAGGGTTTTGGAGGATAGGGGAGTTTAGAATTGATTAGGAAGTTGCTCTTGTTAAAAAGAACTGTTTCATTGCCTGAGATTTAGTTTGACCTGGGGACAGAACTCTTTTGAAGCCTGTGGGCATCTGCAAATGTTGTCGCATGTCAAGGCAGTTTAAGTGGTGGAACAGTTGTGAGCTGTGAAATGAGTGACTAAGTGCAGAGATCTGGTTTGGGTTTAAGTGTTCGTCTTAGATAATGACGCACTGGCAATTTAAAAATCATTCTTCATTAGTTTCAACCGAATGCCACTCAGACTACAGAGCTTAAGAAAGAAAGCAAAAAAAAAGAATCCAGTATCAACAAACTAACCACGGGAGGCTCTTGCTTCATAGCAGTGCTCAAAAATGTGTTAAATTGTTAGGAGAGTGTGGGATGCCAAAGAAGAAAACCTGCTCTTGTCTGATCTGACACATAAATAAGTGGATTGATCCGACGTAAACAAGTGGATTAATGTGAGTTACAATGGTTTGCAGTCATCAATATGCTTTTGTAATAAACTGGTACTTGTAGGAGGGGGAGAAAAACCCTCTACCTGCCCTTCACTGATTCATATCATAAAAGAAAACATTAAAGGAACAGCAGGACAAGATGTATATTTCAAGCAAACCAGAAGAGGCTTTCTTTTCTGTTTGATTTTGCACTTGGGGAATTTTACTTCATCTCTCCCTTCAAAGGTAGCAGAGAATTCATTTACTGTAGCCTGAGGTTATGATAGCAAAACAAAGGCTTGCAACTTAACATACTTCAGAAAAAACAAAATAATTCAATTAGACTAACTCACTTGGTTGTTCTTGGACACTTGTGAAGTTGGGAAGGACACCTAACTTCTGTTTTTAAAGTAGGTAGCCTGTAAACTAGGAAGAAGGGCCTGGGAAAAGGAGAGCGATTGAAAGGGAGTGCTTGGACTAAAAAAAAGTCACTGAGCTTTCACTTCTTCCCCAGGTGAGCAGGGTTTTAAAGTGGAAGATCAAGAGGTCAGACCAAGAGGACTTGTCAGTTCTAAGGATAATGAATTAGTCTAGAAGATAAATGTTCACTACAGTTGAGATAGCAGAATATTTTATATAGATGGCCATATGAGCACGAGAACTTAGTCCTAATGATGACACAGCTGTTTCTTCTCCAGAACAAGTTACCTAATCTGAAGTGTGTAGTTTGTTTTCAAGAGTTGATGCGTTATCCTTTTAAATGAATTTTTCTGCTCTTCCGAGATTTCATTTGCTGAATTTTGAAAGTGAACAGAGGTCAGACAAGCCTTTATTATTTATAGGGTATTTCGTTGTGGTTTAGTGGAGATACTTAAGCCCTTAATAAGGTTGAATGTGTTAATGTAAGTCCCATCATATTCCTGAACCTAGTGGCTTAAGCTTTTTGACCTGCACAATGTCATACATGAGCTTTTAAATTATTTTGGGAGACTTTTTTTTAATACATAGATACCTGGTAGATTTTTATGAAAACTAAAAAGTGTTGGTGGATTTTGCAGTAAACAGGGTTTGTACCAATCTGGATTAAATCCCATCTTTAACTTGTAAAGCAGTTTGCCTGCTACTAGAGGATGTATGAAACCAATTGCCATAGGTAGGCATACCTAGTCTAAGTTGAGCTGCATAAAGAATATGATTTTAGTACCACAAGGCAAGATATATTGTGGCTACGTAACCTGTGAAGGCTTAATGGGGAGCCTTTTTTTAGGTCGAATGAATTTACACTGTACTAAGTCAGTCGATGCAGTTTGTGCAACAGCTCGTCCTTTCAGAATCAGTTTGCATCAGAGAAAGCTTGTCTGCTGCCCTCTCCTCTCATTCTGTGAGCTGCACTATAGGTCACTTCCAAGGCCTCTCTAGCCAAAAGAAGTGCAGCCATTTCTGCCATCTGCTTCTAGTCAGCATCCCTTTGTAAATGTTTGAAAATATGAACCATGAGTTTCACTTTTTGGCAGCCTGGTCTAATCAACCTGACTTAGGTTTCCTGATCTGCCCTTGGATTTTTTTTTTTTCCTCTCTTACCGGGGGGGAAAAAATGTCAATGTGTGGAATCCTGAACCCTAAACAGGAAATACACTTCACAAGTCAATGCAAATATAATGCATGGTATTTATATTCTTCCTCATGGACTTTGGCAGTGACAGAGAAAGTGCATTGGCAGCCCTCTGCACTGTCCATTCCTCCTGCAGCTTGCTTCCCTGAAAAGGGGAGGTTGAGGACTTGTCAGTGTTAGCTTAATGATTGGACTGAATGATCTTAATGGTCTTTTCCAATCTAGGCAATTCTGTGAAAGCTTATGTAGGCCTGAACTTAAGTATGAACACTCACTAGGATCTATGTGTGTATAGTATACTAAGGATGCTTGTGCAAGTGGACAATTCCTTCTGCCTTCCTTGCCCAGCCCTCCTGATCTCACTGGAGATCTCCACTGCTAGCTTACTCGCAAGTGTCACCTGTATAGGACTTCCATACCCAGTGAGAAGCCAAGTTTTAAGCTCAACTCCCCTCAGTGCTGTGCTTTGTTAACTTTGAATTCAAGGGAGGAGGAATACCAGCTGATCTTTGGCTGAGCTTCCTGTCTTCCCTGGTGTTTAAGCTGACGATCTGGGCAGTCTCGAGACAAGTTGTCCCTTAACTTTTACATAAAAATAAATGTCAATGGAAAAAATATTTTCCCCTTCTTTCTGTAATATTTCATTTGGTCTTTCATACTCAGTCACCCTGGTGATATAACTCATCCTTTTCAAAGCAAAACCAGCAGTTCTTATGGTGCTGAAAATCAGTTTCTAATCTCCCCAGTTAAAAATAGATTTGAGCTCAATAAACAAGAAGATGAAATCAAATTTTTGTGGTTTTTTTTTTTTCTGGGAGAGGTGAGTATATCTCTCCCTAATTTTCTATGTATTCAATTCCTTTCCAAATCCTCACGAGTAATCCTGCTTTTGCAAACATATTTAGGTTTCTTTTTGGAGATGAGAGTTGCAGATGGTGAGATTTTTATAAAAAATATTTGATCAGGAAATAAACCAAAGCGGATTTAAAACTATGATGGGGAAAAAAAACAGATGAAGAAAGGAATCTTGAAGTGATCTAGGAAATTCAAAAGACAGCTCAAAGCTGTTATATTTGGTATGTGTTTGTCTGTTCTCATTTTTCTTCTGTACAGAATTGAAAGGATGAATTTCAGCACTTCTTGTAATGACATTGTATTCTGTGCTAGTAGGCATTTGTAAGAAGTTGTTTCTAACATGATAATCCACTACTGGTTAAATAAACATTAATTCAAAAAGTCTGAAGAGTTTTTGATCCTCTGTACTTTCGAACATCTTCAAGTCCAAAACTTGTATTTTAATTTTTATTAGTGGGTTAATATTTTTAATACGGTAAACTCAGTAAAGTAAAAAGATTATAGAAATGTGAATTGAAAAGTTTCAAACGGGTAGATGAAAGACGACCATAGTGGAAAATGCCTCTGTGAGATTTCCATCAGTTGAAGGGCTGGAACAAATATCACTTTTCCCTTTGTTGGCAAACGTAAGAGCCGGAGACATGACTGGACAGCTGCAAGTGCTAAAACAGAGAGTACGAATAGTGCTGGGTTTACGACAATAAAAAAAGGAATTGAGTTTTGTCCCACCTGTGGCAGAAATTTTGGCATTTTGGAGAGAAAGAAATATATGTTTGTCTGTAAAATGTTCACTGAATCAGCATAGATTAGTGAATATTATTTCAGGAAAGCAACTTTTAGGAGGCTTCCTTTAAAAAGGCTGCAAGATGTGAATGTGTTCTGTAAATAAATGGATAGCCTTAAGGAGATCGTTCGTTACTTCTGCTGAACCACCCTGCTAGGTATGTGGCAGCTGGGAAAATGCATCTTCTTACTTTACAAAGCGATGCCTTTTCACATTTTATTTAAACACCCAAGTAGAGGGAGGGATATAGACCATAGTTAGAGGATTACAGTGTATGTATATCACTTATTATTTGATTCTCTGAGGAGGTGCTCTGTTTAAGGCAGAAATTGAGAGAAAAACAGGCTTATGTTTGGTTTTGATTTTGTGTTAATTTATTGACTTCTTCTATAAGCTACTAAGAAGAAAAAAAATAGAAAGGTATGTTTTCACAGCTAGGATTGCCACTGTAAGATATGTTTATCTTCTGTCCTCACACCTTTCCAGTCATTCCAAAATGACCTTTGTCTTCAAACCTAGATTCCTTCTGTGAGAGTCTGCAGCTATCCCAAGTCTAAATTTAGCTATAGCACTGCAGCCTAAAATATAATGGGAACAACTAGAAAACACTCAAGGTGAATTTTCTGGTTTTCCCTAAACAGTTATGCCATCTAGAAAATTCTTATTCATGTACCTTCTCAAGCTGCAGGTCCCTTAGAAGGCAGCAAGCCCTGAACAGGAGTGGATAGCCATCTCTGCTCTCCAGCACAGCAGCTTCTGCCTCCAGTTTAGTCATCTGCAAACTTGCTGAAGGTGTACTCCACCCAGTCCTTCAGGCTGTTGATTATGTCAAATGGTATTAGCTCCAGTATTAACCACTGAGTAACACCACACGTAACTGGCTGGCAGATATAGTTTGAATCACTGGCCAATCATACAGGCATTTTTTCGTCCACCTTGTACTCGCTTGTCCAGTCTGTATCACCTCAATTTACCAGTATGGTCTGATTGACACTCAAAAGCTTTTCTAAAACCAAGATAAATGGTACCCACTACTCCCCATTATCCACAGAGCCATCCATTCCATCATAAACGGCTTGATTGGGCTGGTCAAGTATGGTTTGTCTAGTGTTAGTTCCACTGCAGTTCCTTCTTGTGTTTTTTGTGTTTAGAAGTGACTCTGTAGACTTGCTTGATAATCACTGCTGAGGTGAGGTTGACTATCCTTGATTCTTGCTTGCCCTTTTGAAGATGAATGTAGTATCTGCCTTTTCCTAGTCATGGGGCCTCCTTCAATCCACACAGTCTTTTAAATGACAGAGAATGTCACCATGATGGCATTTTTAAGCAGCTTGCACACCCTTGGACTCTGGCCATCTGATCTCATGCCTGGATTTGTATGTGTGCTTGATTCCAAACTTGATCCACCTCGATCACAAGTAACTTTTCTTGCTGCTAGACACAGGTCCCTACAATGACTGAGAGAAGACCTTGCTAGTGATGACTGAGACAAAGGTAGCACCAAACACCTCGCATGTGACTGCTCGTAAGAGTACTCCAATGCAGTAAAATGCAGTAAATGCAGTTGGCCTCACCTTGAGTACTGTGTGCAGTTTTGGGCACCTCGGTACAAGAGACATATTGAGGTGCTGGAGTGGGTGCAGGGGAGGGCAATGAAGCTGGTCAAGGGACTGGAGAATAGATCATATGAGGAGCGTTTGAAGGAGCTGGGTCTGTTTAGTTTGAGGAAGAGGAGGCTGAGGAGAGACCTCATCACTCTCTACAGCTACCTGAAAGGACATTGTAGAGAGGCTGGTGCTGGTCTCTTCTCTCAAGTAATTAGTGACAGAACCAGAGGGAATGGTTGCAAGCTGAAACAAGGTAGGTTTAGACTGGACACTAGGAAAAAATTCTTCACGGAAAGAGTGGTGAGATATTGGAATAGGCTGCCCAGGGATGGGGTTGAGTTGCCATCCCTGGATGTGTTTAAGCATCGCTTAGATGTGGTGTTGGGGGATAAGATATAGAGGTGAACTTGTAGATTAGTCATTCTGTAGTTTATTAGATAAGGTTTTGAGTTGAACTGTAGTCAGGTATGTGCTTTATATGCCTCTGCAAATAGAAATCCTATAAAATGGAAGGAAGCTTAGAAATTCTTCTTTGAGTTCTCTGGACATGTATTTGGAGTTGCAGTGGCTGTCACTTTTACACTCTCCAGCAGATGAATGTAGATGAAAGTTGCCACTGGAAAGGGAAGGGATACCTTGCAGTGTAGCATATGTAATTCAGCGTTTGAGATCTGTGCATTCATTAAAGGTAATGAGTATCCCAAACATGCAGCCCTGTCAATTTTAATGATAATGAATCAGGAGAGCTGAGTTTTCCGTAGATCTGAATGTATTATTTGGAAAACAGCTTTAATGACTTCCTGACAAAATTTACAATGAACATAGCTCAGCTAATTAGTTTTGTTTATATTCCTTTGACAAGAGGGCTATGGCATACGTTTGTAATTCCTCTTGGAGTGCAGTGTTAGGTTTTAATATGTACATTTTATTTTCCAGCATTTAAGTTGTAAAATAAGAATGACTTTTCTGCTTTATCCTTTCTTTCTAAGCTGCCTGTATCAGCTGTATTAAAAAGACATACAGCAAATACAGTTTCTTAGAAAACTCCTCCTCTTACCTTGCCAACCCCCCCCGCGACTTCCTTTATATCTGTTTTAATGTTTATTTTGTGTTTTTTTTTTTTTTTTTTTATTTTTTTTTTTTTTTCTTTGTTTATTTTT
>WUAM01000431.1:55427520-55444840 GCA_024336885.1 Actenoides hombroni | reverse complement strand
TTTCTAACCTTCCTGTATTAGAGGTATAAAAAAAAAAAAAAGCAAAAAGACTTTTTTAGAAATCCACTCCTTCCCCCCCCCCCCCCCCCCCAGTATTTGCATTTAGTATCTGGACATTTTTCTACTTTCTTTATTCTCTACATTTTCCCTTTCTCCTTTAGGTTTATCACCTTTACATTTAAATAAAACAGGTTTTCCTGTAAGATCACACATCTTGCCTTTCCTAAAAAAGGAAGAAGAGGAAGAAATGCTTTTCCTTTTCCTGTATTGTATATTGATTTAGAAAAGAAAGACTGTAATTAAAATGATAATATAACTTTATCTGAACCATAGTGAACTTCATGCTATGAGTGGGCATACCAACAATCATTCTTCTTTAAGAATTACCTGTTTATTCTTTACAGAAGTTGCCATAGATATAAAGTTCCTTGAGGGTGAAAAACCAACACCTAAACTTGGGTGAAATCTTCACACTTTATTTACTTTTGTCCTTGTTTCTTTTTCTGATAAACATACAGAAATAGTAAAGAAAGTAGAAAAATGACCTGATACTAAATGGACTTTTCTGGGAAAAATAAATCTTTGGTTGAAGTCCCGTGTAGAACTTCTTAGAAGTAGAAGTCTAAGCTCCTAGGAGATTTATGTCCTCGCTGTATTATTCAGTCAATACCTTTAGTTATTTGGAAACATTTAGTGATTCTCTAATAATATTAGAAGTATGTTAATATTCCATTGTTTTTTTCCTAAGGTTCACTGCTAATCACAGAGAAATGACCATTAAAAATTCAGTGACTGCATCAGCTCAGTTGTTTTGGCAGTATGCAGTTGTATCATTCAGTTCTTGTTGCTGTCCATGAAAACACAGTTAGTTAGTGGCACAGTTGGAAAAAACGCCGTGAACTGGCTTTCAATTCCTATTTTGATGTAATTTCTTTTTATTCATTATTATTTATGACTGTATATTATTGGTATTATGGAAGCATTGAGAAGCTCTGAATAAGTGTTTAATTATATCAGACACTATAGACATGCAAAGCAAGCAAAACAAAGGCTATTCTCCAGCTGACTTATAATCTCACAAGATAAAGATATGGTGGGAGAAAGGAAACTGCATTGTCATCACTTCACAGATCAAGCTCTTACACAGATTCCTTTCTCTTTTTCTGTCCCTCTCTCTGTCACTCAAAAATATCTCGAACACGACCAGCTTAATATAACAGTAGAATTTCTTCCTGGGTGCCCAAAATTGGATTGGTTACTCTAAACCCGAGGCATGTTACAGAATACATACAAGTAACAAGCAGATTTTTCAGCCCAATGGAGCTATCCGTCATTTTGCCAAGTCAGGTAGTTGGTGATTGAGGGCAGTTTTCAGCACTCTGATTGTGGGAGTGTTCCTGCCTGTAGAATGAGCAATGCATAGTGTAATAAAATCTCTATTACTGTTGCCATTTTTCACAGTTCTCTGCTAAGCTTGTTGTTTGATAAATTGCATGGAATTATGAAATACTGTGTATAAAATTCTTCTGGGACACTGGTTTATCTTTGGGGCATATGTGGGAGTATGTACCAAGGAAATCTGGTTTATGTCCAGTTCTATTCTTACTAAAATATGGTGTATAAAACTTCCTAAGTCAGATTCTTGGTGCTGATTCTTCAGTAATAACATCTAAAAAATATCAAATGATTCTCTAGAAAAAGCAAGGTGTAGTATAATTGAAGATGTTTGCGGTTTATCCAAGATATTAAAACAGGGTATACAGGAGGAGTGATTTACAGCATAGAATCTATTGGAATAGAAGAGGAAAGTTATTTATGTCAGCATTTTAGAAAGATACCTTATTCAATAGCATTTATAGAAAAGCTAGAGAGAGAGAATTTTCTTCTATTTCTTTGATATTTTATTCCTAACAATATGTTAGTATTATTTCTTTAAAAAAAAGAACATTTTGGGGCAGAGAATAGATTTCTTCATATATTTTAATACAGGACTATATAATTACAACTACAGATTCTTTTTTTGATCTTTGTTGTTGCTGTTGTTACAAAACCTATAAGGCAATCGCTTTACTTTTCCTTTTAATACAAATAAACGCTTCCTAATTATAGTAATCAGTTCACATGCAGTAATTGCATTAGCTGGGGTAATTATTATGTGCATCACCTGGACCTCTGTTTGGGTTGATAGACAAAATCAATATTTCTCAAGTAGACAGAAGTGTGAGGCTGATTATGTGTTCAGTGATCAGAGATCAGATTGCATTTGATTAAATGAATTGGTTAGAGAATTTAGTAATTAATCCTCTTCGTTAAAATACAAAGAGCTAAACAAATGCATATGCTCTACCCTTGCTGATAAATGGTCATGCAGACTGAGTGCCATGATTTGAATTGGGGAGAAAAAGAAAAAAAAGTGGCAGTGTGACACCTGGGAGCTAAAGTTGAGGCTGCAAGTTTAAAAAAAAACCAAACCAAACCCAAAAAAGTCTCAGTCTTTCTGTTACTCATCTATTCTTTCCTGAAAATACAAATTCACAAAAAGTGAATTTTGCTACTTTGCTTTTGCTCCTGTCTTGTATGAGGTTTTTTTTTTCTCAGAATATTAGCAGAGGAATGTGTTTGCAGCACTGCTGATGGCTCATCTGACCGGCAGAGAGTAATCCACAGCTGAAGTAAAAGATTACTATCTTCCAGTCTCCTCTGTGTTTCATGCTTCAGCATAAAACATTTCCTGGATGATGACTGGACAAGAGGTTGAGCATTATTGTAAACACAATACATAGCAAGGTAATTGTGAGCACTTACGTGTAAAGAAAATTTTAATTTTACTCAGAACAAAAATCTTGAATGGGATTATGTAGCTCAGTGCACCAGTTTGGAGGCTTGTTGTACCTCATCACCTAGGTTTTTCAACAACAAGATCAAAAATCCACAGGCCGTATCATGCAGCATTCCCACAGTGGATGTTTTATATATTCTGTGATACATAAACCCAAGACTGTGCTAAATTATAAAGTTCAGTTAATACTTTTCCTCAGTTGGTATCTGCAAACTACTGATGGTCCATGAAGTGTATGAAAACATTTTGCTTGTGTGGCATACCCAATATTTGGATTCTTCAGGCTTTCTCTTTCTGCACTGCACTACCTAGATGAAGTTGGATCTTTGCAAATTGACAACTTGCATATATCCATATCTTCCTGGGTGTAGGGGTGTAATTCCTTGTTTTAAGGTTTGTCAGCACCGTTGGGGTTATACAACACTTTCAACTTGCTATACATATGTAGTTTCAGAATTTATTAAAATTAAACTTGATACTTAGAATATTTTAGGTAGACTTAGAACATAATTTAGTATGTGTTAGCATATTGTTGTTTAGTATACCTAGAATTTTCATATATACTAGAAGAAATCCTAGTGTGGTACAAAATGATAACAAGATTTCATAAGCTACAGCACAGGACTGCTTTGAAGTATTGCATTTTGTGCAGTACCCCAGCAGAAGGTATAACATGGCTTGATGACTAAATCACTCTTCCACATCCCTTTACTGCAGGTAAAACGGATTTTTCTACGTAGTCATAGAATAACATCTTACAATAATAAAAATTAGGTTGTTTTTTTAATAAAGCTATAGTTTTAACTATGACCTGGCTAAGCAGCAGTGAATCCAGGCTTTGCTCCACCGTGTCACTGGGCACAACAAAAATGGGCATCTTCTCAGGATAAACATGTTGAAAATCCCTGGCTGTACAGTTTCCATAAATTTGAGCTGATAACTTAGAGTATTCTGGACCCCAAAGAGTTAAAGTACTCTGCAAATACTTTGTTACATCAGTTTGTCTCAGAGTGAGTCCAGAAAACATTTACTAAAATTATAAACGTAATTAATAAAGACTGTCTGTTCATATCCAGATTATGAAAGAAGGATGTTCTGTGTGTGATATTTTTCTGTTTCTCTTTGCCTACACTGTATGGGAGAATAACTGCCTATGTAAAGTTCGGGTGGCATTTCTTGGAGAGCATAAGGAAGTAAATTAAAAAGGACTTGTCCTCATTACGGAAGAACATGTCAGGAAAAAAGTGAACAGCAGAATTAATTATGCCACACATTAAATAATATGTCTATGAAATGTCAGTGTATGTGCTAGACAGTTCAGAGGAGCATGAGCAAAAAACACAACCAAACTAAAAGTTCTTTCATCACTGTATTAAAAGCAGGACAAGTTATTGGAGGGCATTGCTGAAGGTCTAGCTCTGCATCCCCAAAAGAAAGTTTCTGTGGTCAAAGGAGGCACCTTGTCCTGGTCTTGAAACACTCAATTATGTCCAGCATCAAAGAGAATCTGATCCAGCTATAGAGTGAAGAAGCATCCCCAAGTACAGGGTTAGAATGAAAGACTGAGAAAATGACAAGCAAATTGTCCTGTACACCAAAATCTGCTGTTTCTGGGGAAGTCACTTTGCAGAAATTTACACTTACTCCCTTAAGCAAGGCTGGACTGCGTCAAAGTGCTGCTCTACACCTTGGAAATCATTCGACAACAGCATTACCTACAGAAGTGGTGCTGCCTGAGGTGCTTGTGTAGCTGCTTTTGCTGTAGATTCAGTAAGGGCAGTAGAAGGAGAAGTTTCAAGCAAGTAGAAAGAATGACTGGAGGCATGGAGCAACTTCTGTTGGAGGGGCAGCTGCATGAAATAGAACTCTACAGACTGAAGAACGGGCACCTGAATGGAGATATGACATGGCAAAGCTCTGTAAACCCACGTGTGTAATGGAAAAATAGCCTGGGGAGCAACCAACTACTGTTTTCCAAAACAAGAACTGGACCATCATCAAGTTAAGCTAGGATCTGGTAAGTTCAGAATAATAAAAATTTCCACTTATAGTTAAGCTCTGGAATTTCTTTGCCACATAGCATTGTTGATAGCATGTGATACATGAGTTGAAGTGATAAAAAAAAAAAGCCACTGGGAACTTTAATACAAAATATTGTCTCTTGTTCAGGAGACAGCTGAGTTGGGAGCTGAGGGAAAAATCTAGGGCAGTATGTTGTGGGGTGCCTCCCCAGCTGGTCACTGTTAGGGGCATGATACAGAGTTTGATGAATCTTGTCTCTGTATGGCTGCTCTTTAGCATGTAGGTGTTTAAAGAAAAAAAAAAGAAAATGTTGTGTAAATGCATGTATAATATTTTTCTGTATGTATCTCACAAATAATGTTCCATAAAGACTTTTTGAAGGACATACCACACAATATTTAAGCAAGCTGGACTCTATTGCAAAAATTATATTGCAGGAAAACTTCATTAGCTTTTTTAGCATATGGTAGGAATATTGAAGGGTGCGGGAGGGGGAAAGGGGAAAGACCTTTAAGATCATTAATGGAAGTTTTTCTATGGCCTTCACTTTTACACAGACTGTACCATTAAGTGGCAAGTGGTGCTAAAGAAGTTACCCTTCTTTCAGGGGTAGCATTTAGCCCTTTTGGGGCCTGACTTTTTAAACAGCTGAAGATATTTCACAGGGTCATCTTTGAGAAAAGATAGGGCAGGGAATCTAGTAAATAACGTTGTAAGTTTAAGTTTGCACCAGATGAACATGGAGAGATCTCAGACATGGTGAAGCTCAGCTGGGTTTTCATGAAAGAAATACAGCATCTTTGGTTGCAGGGTGGCACAGCATTGTAGCTCTTGCTGCACCAGCCTGCCAGGGCTGCTTCTCTAACTGATAAAAGATGTAATTGCACCCAAGCTGGCTGCCACTGTCCTTGCTTTCCTCTTTGTAGTTTTGCTTGCAGTGTTTTTTCTTTCTTTCTAATACATGCCTTCCTCCCCCACACCCAAAGCTGGAGAAGGTTACAAAAGCAGGCAAAGAGAGACTTTAATTTCTACATTCTTTAGCTTAAAAAATGCGCAAAATTTACAGTTTTTCTTTTTTTCATGGAAAGTTATCTGCCCAGATTGTGAATTGTATGCAACTTTGCAAGAGAAATTCTGATTTGCTGTGGAATAAACAATGCAAGAGGAGATTTTCCTTTCCTGACACAAAATGTGTGTAACTAACACCAGTTTAACACTGCACTACTTTCAGAGCTCCCAACAGTGTCTAAATTTAATCCGTATCAATACAAAACAGAGGAGTGATTACTTTACTTCAGGACTCCAAGATTTTAATATTGTTTTCCTTCTTTTTGCTATCTCTTAAATTATCATAAAGGATTACTGCAACAGCAAGTTCACTACAGGTTTTTTCTTTATCCAGTTCTGTTTCTCATTTTGTGTTTCTTCTTGTTTAAAAGAAAATGAGTTCTCCTATTTACCAGAAGCAGAGGAGTTCTTAGGATTCACTTAACAAGTATTCCCTTTTGTCATTCCCTATTCTTTAGCCTATTAAAGCTGAAATACAAAGTACTCTCAGAAAGCTACTTTTATTCTCAATTTTATAGGATAAATTGCTAAGAGCTGTCTTGTTTTTCCACATCTTTATCTGTAAGTAGCTGTTTTCGGGAAGACATTTGTGAATCTCAGAAATATTCTTGCTCTTAGTGCTACATCTAGAAACTTTTCATTAACTCCAGCAATATCCTTTCTGGAGTTCACTAGACTTTAAAGTACTTTTAAAGATTGTAACAATTGTTCCTAATGCTACAGGCGCATTGCTCCCAGGGAATTCAGTTATGCTGAGAAACATTGAGTAACGAAGTAATTGTGATCTAGGAAATCAGATCAAAGCACAGATTTGGTGGCTGCATATACTTAGTAGTTATTTCTGTAACTAGTGATTAAACCATACCACACTGACATAAGAACTTGTAAGTGAACAGGGAACAGAGAAATTATGCTGGTAGACAGAGAGTGATAAATTAGTTTGAAACTTGAACAGGTAAGATTTAGCACCTTAGCTGCTGGAGAAAAGCACAGGTAGCTTTTAGATAGAAATATGTGTTGTTTATCTGTATGCATTTTGGTATTTTCAATATCAATATCTATTTTTAACTGTGAATCTATTATCTGGTGTCACCAGGAGTATGTACTGCAGCCTGCCGAAGTCTTAAGACACCATTTACAAAATTCTGTCCATGTGCTGGATTATTTCTGTTTTCATGGCAAGAGGGTTCTGAGAGAACTTTAATCACTGTCCTTAGCAATGTTCCTGGACCTCTTCTTGGGAGGTAGCACTTTGTCGTAGCCACCTTAAGCTCACAGTTCTATCTCAGCATCTCCATGATGATCTCTCATAAATAAATGTTATCTCTTGTACATAAACAATCAGCTGGTTTTAAAAAATTCCTTAGCACCCGGGCTTCTCATTCTTCAGAATGCTTGTAGATCTTTGTTAAATATATCAGTAAAATGCAATAGAATGGGAACTCCTTATACAGTAAATGAGACATCTTCTATTATCCTTACCTGGAATCTCAGCCCCTCTGTGAAGGCAGCTTTGTCAGCATTTCAGTAACAGTACAGCTCTGTTGTTCAATCTCTTCTTAGACAGCATAGTGTTCAGCACTTGATGGTCCCTGTCTTTGCCGCACACTTGTTGAGAGAGTGTAGACTTTTAACTACTATCTCTGATTCTTCTTGGTATGCGCCCCGTGAGCAAACTCTTTCCTGGAGTCCAGCATGGTTCAGTGCTAGAGGCTTTGATACTTTTCTGTAACAACGTCTGTGTAATTATGTAGAAAAAAAGAGAGTTGCATTTAAAGGACAGGACTAATGTTAACCTGCTTTATCACGTACTGCTGCATTTCTTACAGGTCCTGCTGCAAAACATCTCATATATACAGGTGGCAGTGTCAAAAAACATAGTGCTTATTCTTTTTTTATGTGTACGTTACATCTAAAGTTAGAGTTATGTTCTTTGAAAGACCATTTAAATGCAACTGTTCTACAGCAAGAAAGGAGAAAAATACAAAGAACAAAATCAAAAGACTAAATCAGGATTTAATAGCTGATATTGAGAAAGAAACAGGTAACCATCTTGGCAAAACTTGCAGGCTTTACAAAGCTGGTCATTCAATTGCTGGTTTTGGCTGCATGTTGGAGGAAGTGGGCAATAGTTCTTTTGGATAGGATGTAAAAGAGATGGAAAGGCCAAGATGCTGTCTCTTGACACTCTTCTAGGAACACTCTTGTAGGTGTGTTGTGTTTCCAGATTTCCCAGAATTTCTATATAATTTTTTTTAGCCACATGGATGAGAAGATTGAGTTTCGTAGAAGTAATGTGAAAGCTTGGTAGAAAAATAATGAGCTTTTCAGATCATGAAGTGAAACAAATTATTTGAACCATTCCAGACTTTTCAGTTTGCAGTTTTATGGAGAGTCCTTGATGGTCAACGATAATGAATATTTGAGATATTTTAGACAGGACCCTCAGTTGTTGTGGATCTACTGCCTGAGAACATTTGTCTTTTTTTCTTCCTTCCCCCCCCCCCCGTACTGAAGCAAGTTAATATCTGCTTCTTTGTATATGTGCTTCTTATATAAGCTAAGAAATTTCTGCGTATGCAGATTTAGTCTGCATCTTCTCACTGTTGCAGGGGTCTAGCTCAGCTACAATTAGCACATGTAAAATTTTTCTCACACTTTCAAACACCAAAGACAAAAGCAAAATACAGTCAGTGAATTATCTTGTGTAACCTTGTAGGTACCCAGCCACTGTAAATACTCAAGCTATTTCCTATTAAATAAGTAGGAAAACATTAATGAGTAGTAGCAAGTATATACACTGAACTGATGATATGTTGAGCTTCTTGAAGGAACAGACTGAGCTTGAGTTAAAGGGCAAACTGTTTTAGTATATCTTGTGCAGTCCTACATAGTTCCCTTAGAGGAAACCAGCCTATTAGCATGATTCACACTTCCATATTTATGTGTCTTTTTGTGTGACCTTAATTTGATTCACCCTATTGACAGAATAATCTAATATGGAAACAAAGACATTCGTAAGAAATGTTTTAAAAGGAAGGGATGAAAAAAAATACATGTTAATTGGCTGAAAACTTGGGTTAGTTTTCTTTAGGCAACTTTCATAAAAAGAGAGTCTTCAAGCAGAATATTCTCAGCTTACAAGTATGTATGTATTGGTTAATACACATGTAAAAGAACTAACGAGTTGTAACTAGCCAGTAGATTAAGTGTTAATATGATCACTGGTCCCAGACCCATGCAGTATGAGGCTTTACTGGGCAGGCAGTCATCAGTTGGATGGGGGAAGGTTGGCCACCTTTGCTCCTCAAGTGCAATGGTACTGAGCTGCCAAGTTTGTTATCCTTTTGTCCTCCTTCCCCCACCTCCTGGCCCTTCAGATTTTATACCTTTTCATGTAAGTGGTTTACTACTTACATCCTTGAGCTAGTAGCTATTACCATCTCACTCTGTTTTTATTCTTGGCTCTAGCTTATTTTCTCACACTTGCTTTCTAACAACGTATCAATTTTCTCAGTAACCTGAGCCAAGGGCACCCGGCATTGCTGCATCAAAGCTAAGCCTTGGATCACAGGCAGCTGAACCCCTGGGTTGAGAGTTACATCTCCAGGATAACTGAAGTGCAACAGGTTTAGGAAATACATTTCCTGGATAGATCAGCCTGGATTTGTGATTGGCACTTAAGTGAATATTTAAACATTTCCTTTGGCTTTACGAAACAGACATAAAATTGGCATAATCTTGAGGTTTTCCTAAATCGAGGTATTAGTTACAGAGTTTGAGAAATACTTAAAGTTTGAAATTTGAAATGATCTTTGCAACAGACAGATCTTTAATACCTAAATAAGTCTTCTTGCATCAAGCAGCATTAAAGCTTAATAGCAGATTTCTTGTGGAAAATTTTCCAAGAGGCTATATTTTTTCAGGGAGCTATATTACAGTTATATAGAATACTTCTAAAGCTTATGTATATCACCTAAAGTAACAACCTAACATCCTGCATTTGGTTAATTCTCAGTGGATGTACTTAAACAAAATAAAATTTCATATAAACCCAAATAATAGATCCTGTAAGATCCTCAGGGAGATTTCAATTATTTTCAGTGGCTAATGAAAAGAAAAACTCCATTCTTGTCTTGTCTCATTCTCCCTAATCAGGAAAATGTTATGTATTGAATATTTGGAGATAAAATTTTTTTACAAAAGGATAAAATAGTGGGGATTGACTTCTCTCTAAATTCCTATGCATTGTGCAACCGTGTCAGAGTTCATTTTAGAAGCTGCTGGAAGATTTTTGAGGGACTAGAGTTTTCTCAGTGTTAGTTAATGATTTCACTGAAGTCGATGACTATGCAGGAAGCTGACAGTAAGGACTGACCCACCATGCAGGAGTAGCTTAACTTCACTGCTGTGGTTTCTGTTCAAAGCAGACTCCTCCTCTCTTCTGTTGTTTCATTTAGCATTCCCATCTTTACAAACAGGCAGCTTAACCACCATGATTTATCCCCTATCATTCATGTTAAGCTGATTTTTGACTTTCATTAATACATTTTCTTGTAGTTTTCAGTGATACAGTGAATGTTATGTGAGCGTTAGAGCCTACAATATGGAGCTTTTCTGGAAGTCACAGGTTTAGCCATCTCCATTTATAAATCAGGGCCCAAAGAATGCTACAAACTGGCTCTGTTTGTCATATAGGGATATCCAAAGCTCTTTCATAAACACTTCCTGACTAGTCCCAGGTGGTAAATGACAATGTGGTCCTTGACCAGAACAAAAGGATGGCCTCACAAGGTTCACATGAATGATGACAGGAGAGAGATGCAATCAAATATATACCATTTTTACATGTGAGTGTGCTCTTACTTCTATTATTATAAATAGGTAGAGTAAGTTTAAGTGCTAAAGCATTAGATCCTCATTTTTGCTATGGAATTATACTTAGCTTTCTCTGCTTATCTGAAAGGGAAGTGATAGTTCTTTGTTTCCATTTGATCTATTTTTTTCCCTCCAGCATAATGAAGAATAATGATACTTTTAGATGTTGACATTTTAGAAAGCTGAGATGGGATGTAGTAGACTACAAATGATGAAAGCTTAATGAAAGTTATTTTCTCATAATAGCTCTAAATTGGCTATTTTCACAGAGAGGAGTGGGTCCAGTGGATTGAGCTTGAACTTTTTACCCCTCTGTAATCCTGTAGTTACCAAAAGTAATGTGGAATGACTTCAGCTGTTTAGCTTTTTAAAATCTAGAGTTAAGAGAACTGATTCAACTTGAATTTTCACATTATTCTTGCATGTAGGAATCTCTTACTGTGAAGAGCTGAAGGATTGTTATTTGCTGACGTACTCCCTTGCAAGCCTGGCAGTCAAAACCAGAAACTGTGTTTTACAAATAGTGAAGATCATAATGTTAAAGCAGCAGGAAATAGGGATTTAAAGTTTCTATACTAGGATAAAATTTTCATATTATCCGAACTGTGAGCCAAAATATGAAAACGTTCAGTAAATCAGCTTGTAATCATTTAATACATGTACAACTGGAAGGCTCCTAAATCTCATTTCTCTCTAGAGAGTTAGGAAGATTGTTCCTAAATAAATAATAAAATGAAAACTTTCCCAAATGTTCTCTAAAAAAAAAAAAAAAAAGTATCCAAAAACCTCATTTCAGCAGAACTCTTTTTTCCACACTTTAAATTGCTGGAAATGTTGTTATCTTGATTCATGCAGACATTCTCAGAGTGCAGTGTTTTCTCACGTTCATGCTCTGGTGGGTCAAAGATCTAAGGTAATAAAACTGAGACATGGTAATTCAGCTCTGGAGTCCTCAGCACAAGAATGACATGAGCCTGTTGGAGCAGGCCCAGAGGATGCCACAGAAATGGTCTGAGGGCTGGAGCACCTCCTCTGTGAAGAAAGGCTGCGAGAGTTGGGGTTCAGCCTGGAGAAGAGAAGGCTCTGGGGAAACCTTATTGTGGTCTTTCAGTACTTCAAGGGGCCTGTCAGAAAAGTGGGGACACACTTTTTAGCAGGGCCTGTTGGGACAGGATGAGGGGTGATGGTTTTAAACTAAAAGAGGGGAGATTTAGACTGGAGAGAAGGAAGAGAGTTTTTACAATGAGGGTGGTGAGAGCCTGGTCCAGGTTTCCCAGAGAGGTGGTCAATGCCCCATCCCTGGAAGCACTCCAGGGTCTGAGCAACCTGCTCTACTTGCAGATGTCCCTGCTCACTGCAGTGGAGTTGGACTACCTGACCTTTAAAGGTCCCTTCCAATCCAAACCATTCTCTGATTCTGTGATTTCTAAAAAGTTGTGACTTTTTTCTACCCTCAAACGTAATTTTTTAGATACAAGTCCCTATTACATTAGAAGTTTTTCAGGATATATGCAGTTGTAAGAAAGGCTGACTTTAATTCTACTATTTGTTTCAGGCTAAAGATAGAGTTGTAATGTCTCAACAGTCTTAAAATGTCATCAGTATCCTGGGCAAACACATTATCAGAAATACAAATGTTTTCACATCTAATGTGGTTCTATCAATTTACTAAGCATAAGCTGCTATTAATAGGTGATTGATAGAATTCATGAGGAAAACTCTTCTTTTGTAAATCTTCATTTTGCAAGAGTGAGGTTCCCAGTAAACTGTTTGTTCACCCTACCAATTTAATAGAAGTATGTTGTTGAACTTCCTAAGGATATATTCGAGTTGCTTGGCAATGGATTGTGGAACAATTCATCTAAAGTTCAATGAACACAGAAAGAG
The DNA here is from genome assembly GCA_024336885.1 of Actenoides hombroni. Lineage (NCBI taxonomy): Eukaryota > Metazoa > Chordata > Aves > Coraciiformes > Alcedinidae > Actenoides > Actenoides hombroni. The sequence goes on along the minus strand of WUAM01000431.1, from coordinate 55,432,146 downwards.
AGTAATTTATTCAAATCCACCACTTACTAAATCAGGATTTGACTTAATTTTTTTCTCCTGACTAATAAAATGGACTTGAAAAGAATTAGCTAAACCTCCGTGGAATTGTGACAAAATAATTCTGATGACTTTGTTGTCTATTAGTTTTTACTGCCAGTAGGGCAGGCACATGGAGATGAATACATTTCCCATTGTTTTGTGGATTGTCAGAAGGAGATTTATTTTTAAATAGTTTATTGTCTCAACATCATCCTCCTTTCAAGATAAATAACATGGAGATAATACACCTGCATTTTTATTAGGCATCTGAAGTATCTGAGTATTTCACAAGAAGAGGTGGTTTTTACTTCTCTGTCACTAGTAAACTGTGTTAAAAACCAGAGCCTGCAGGTGTTGAGCTGGGATAATTTTCTGATGGGCATGAATAATTTAATTGCTTGAATTTAAAATGTTACAGCAATAAATACATTTTATTTTAAGTATCAGTTTTGGCCCAGTTTTACTAATGCATGGATTTCCGGTTAGATAGTTGCTGCTTCTTTAGTCTAAACAAAGACAAATATAACATGACATATGCTTGAAATGTCAAGCTCACCTGCAGTCACTGGATATTACCCTGGAACTCTGTGAGCTTTTGATCAGAGCCATAAAGCTTGTTCTATTATGCATTAGGACCTGAAAGAAGGAAATATGAGAATCTGAAGGTTGTATTATTATAACATTATCCTCACTGCTTGTAAATCATCCTTAGATCAGGGCTCCAGAGCCTTCTGGCCTCTCAGAGAAAACAAAGCAAGACAGACCCAGGAGTATGAAAAGTATAAAACAAGACATCACCGATGAAAGCAGAAATGTGTTTCCTTGTCTTCCAGTCAGATAATATGGAACGTTTATCTAAAGACCAGTCAAGTCTATGGAATCCACATCTCTATGCAACTCCAAGATGAATTGTCTTATTTTTTCCTACTTTCCATTTTGAAGAGATCTAGGGCATGGGCAGGGTGCAGACTGCGGCTGAGATGACATGATCTGGCAGCGTCTGCTTCTATCTAACTGCCTGTCTCCTCACAGGCAGCCTCTCTGACTCAGACAGGTCCAGGCAAGACCATTTATCCTGTAACACAACAGCAGCGTGTTCTGCACTTCCTGACCAGTTGGCTTCAGCACAGGATAAAGTGCACAAAGGGGATGTACACTTATGGTCTCATGGCTCTTAAGATTTCAGGATATAACCAAGTCACAGCTTATAGTAGAGAAGATTTTAGACACATAATCCTTTCCTAAGGATTTTGACATGTTTGCTCAGGATTTTGAAAGTCCCTTTGTGATAGGATCCTAAACAGGAATCACCAGAGAAGGTGTGAATTTCTGAAGAAGGGAGGGTATGTTCCTGAGACTCATTCAAATATGAAATGTGAAAATAATTACAGGGAATTACAAAATTAAATGACAGGTTGGTGAAATCCAAGCATTACCTCTTCCCAAGTAGACTTTGCCTGATGAGCTTGACAGATACTCGTGATCAGTGTTATAGATTGCCATGAAGAAAAGTGATGAGAATGAATTAAAGGAATAAAACCACAAGGAAAGGATTGAACTTTAGAGACTGAACAGGAGGAAGCCACATGTAAAACTGCCTCCAGTGACTTTACAAGCATCATCTTCCTAAGGGAAGGTTAAAATTTACCCTGAGGGATCAAATATATTTGCTTGTATTTGAAGATTTTTTGACAGAATTAAATCTGTCAAGGTGAATTCATATTTTCTTAAGGAAATCTGAGCATGTGTGTTTGTATATATGTATTCACTTAAATGATGCATGGGTGATTGAAATAGATTTGAAATAGTCTGAAAAAGACTTTCCTACTTTCCTCTGTCTGTTAGACCTCACCTTTTGGCCCTTTCCAGCAGCATACCTCGGTTCCAATGCCACAAAATACTTTCCGTTGTTGTTTCTATTTGGTTCCTCTGCTACATTATCACAACCAGCTCAGGAGGAATGTCTTTCATCCTGAGTTAATTCCTCATGCGGTGTGGAATTCACTGTCCAATTGCCTACCTGCCCATAGGGTCCTCAGATTCTGTGTACTTGTCTTTTAGTAATGAGTGTCTCAAGAAAGATCATAAGTATGCAGCAGGAAACACTAGCCACCATTTCTTAGAGGAGAATTCTGTATATTCTAAATCCTTTGTCTTGTTTGATTGAGTAAGTAGCCTCTTAATTATTAGCCATCATTTAACTCAGTCTTTGACTTCACCCCACTCAATTGAAAAAAAAAAAAAAAAAAAAAAAAATCTCTTAGAAAATGCTCTGGATGGATTTAGAGTTCATGGTACATTTCTTCTTTTCTTCTATAGCCCAGTCTTAAAAACCATATAAAAGAACAATATTTGGTGAAGATGTGCTGAAGCAAACTATTAATAAATCTCTTATATTTGTATACTTTTTTTCCCAGTTTGTGTGTATAGTTGCTGAGGTAATAAACTCAAAGCATTAAAAGCACAGCTACCTTAACAAAGGGATTCAGCAACGGTGCATGACCTAAAAATGAAAAACTAAGAGCAGCATTGAACATGACAGTGTCTGATAGTGGTTATCAGGGGTGAGAAGAGACATTGAGAATATTGATGGATTCAGAAGTGTCTCTGAAAATGGAGGTGTACTGGAGGATTCTACAGCACCCAGGCAGGGTGTGCAACAGCAAGAGATCAGATAGTTACAAAGAAATGTGACATTCTAAATAATACGATTTTAGCAGCTCCCAGTGTTTAGTAAACAATATGATACATAACCTGTTGTTTTCAAAGCTCTTAAAAATAACTAAATTAATCCCTGAAACTTTATTAAAAAGGATAATTATTTCAGGTGGAAAGAGAGAAAAAAGGCAAAGAAAAAAATTATGCAATATGCTTAGAATTATGTGGGGGTTTGTGTTTGGGGGTTTTTAAAGAGTGGAATACATTAAAGAGTTCTTTACTTCTATTTGCATTCATATAACTAGCTGCTAATCCTTCAGTCTATTGAGTTTGCTTCCATCATAGTTTGGCACAGTCACGAGCACATATAATGTAATTATGTAGTGAAAACTTCCTAGAAAGGAATAAAGAGAATTTTATCCACTCGCTTTTTTACAAGTGAGTTTGGAAAGTCAGTATAACCAGAGTATCATCCATACAACGAGATCCCCATCAGGAGAGAGAGACCATTTTCACCACTGAACAACTTTTAAGTCCCAGATTCTTTGATGCCCAATTTTTTAGCAATATTATTTCTTCCAGAAACCACTGATGCATGCACACTCTCCTCCTTTCCTATAGAACTGCTGTTCCCTCTGTGTTGCCTGTATTAGGGAGGTATATTCATGTTATGAGACAGGAGATAAAAATCTTTAAAAATCTAATACAAGAACTTGGTTATTATTTCAGCACTGTTTCTCTGTCACTGATAAACAGAGTATCTTGAGAATATGAAAACAATATCTGTGGTAGGTCAGTGCTGAAAGTCACAAAAGTGTGCAGTCCTTTACATGAGCTTCTTCAAATGTGACCAGATGCCAAAAATGTGTTGGGTTGATTAAATCGTGTGCCAGAATATGACACCAGCAATTCTCATGTGAGCACCATTCCATTTTTTCTTCTTACAGTCAGCAATAATTTATTTCTTTTATCTACCTATCTTATATTTCTAAGAAATCATGGATTTAACTCTGTGTTACACTTGTTGAATTTTATTCCTAGGAAGGAATTTCAGGTACAAATCTCAGTTAAACTGGACTTGTAACTGTCAGCTTTGGAATCCCAGGCAAAATTATTTAAAATAATATCCATTCTAAACCCAAGTGACAGCATGATGGCTGAAACTTAAAGATGGAGACAATGTCCATGTTCTGTGGTTTTTTGCATCTGCCTGGACTAGAAGTAGTTATGAAAAGAAACTTAGGCATTCACTAGTGAAGTTTTTAAAATCATGTTAATAGCAAAATTTAATAGCATCTTGAAAAAAAATCAGTGAGACAAATCAGAGTAGACTGGAATTCCTCAGTATGTGTTGGAAGGAAGTGACTAGAAGTGAATGAATGGCTATTTCATAATTGCTTGACATCTATTTTTTGAACTGATAAATTTCAGGTACTCTGTAGTTTCTGGTGACATTACGAGAGCAGGAAGATCATTTTCTCTATATATGGCTTCCGAGTATTCCTTGAGAGAAAATAATGAAGTTAACATGAATTTTAGGGGTATGGTCAGGCAGGAATGCACTGGTGTGTCTGACCATCTCGGGGGGTTCTAAGCATCTATTACCTAATGCCACCACCACTCATTCTGGTACTGATTTCAGGAGTACACTGTTCTCCTTCCACATACATTCTGTTCTTTGTTAGCACTTTCTGTTTCCAGAAACAAACAAAAACTCTGAGTAAACATACCTGCAGGGCAGATGCTCATCTTTGGGAAAGCAGAGAATAAGAATCTGACAGGAACTAAAGAATCAACACATGCTGTCAAAATATTGTTTCTGAGGGGAAAATAATGACATCAGGAACAAAACCCACATCAGCTTCAGGACCCTGAGGAAAAGGAAGAAAAACACAGAAAAACCAAACAACCGTTAAATATTGAATTATT
>WUAM01000431.1:55387713-55427186 GCA_024336885.1 Actenoides hombroni | reverse complement strand
TACAGCAGTTTATCACCTACTAACAAGTATGGAAAAATTCCCCAGGAAAACAAAAGAACTCCCAAAACCCCAACAGTTGTGCTGAATGGACTGGGAATAGAAAAAGAGTTATTTTTTTCTCTATTTACTGCATAGTGCCATTAGTTCTCCAGATGACCTTAGCTTGTTGTGGGGACTCTTCCAAGGACATGCGTAAAATAGCCATCATTCTATAAGTTATTCTTATGAGAGTTTTAATTGGGTGATTGTGTTAAATAGATTACAATCAAAATGTAGTTCTAGCTTAAGAGAAAGTTTATTTTAACACGACAAATTAACATTCATTGGTCTATCAATCCTAATAGAAAGTGAGTGTAATACATCTCAGTGCTCGTGTAGAACTTATGAACTCCTATATGCATACCCTTCAGGTACAAAATGATCTGCTGGTTTTTCTTCCTGTTAAACTGGCTAATGGTCTCCCATATATAGTGTTTATATACATATACACTTTCTGCTGAGATTCACTTCTCTGTAAGATCCTCCCCAAGTAAACTGGCTTGCCCCATTTCCCTGAATAGTCCCACTGGCTCTGTCAGCCAGACTGCACCAAACACCCTCTGCAAAGGGCATATCCCTCAGGTTTTGTGCAGCTGCTCATCCCAAACTTGACCAATGTCTTGTGGTTTGTGATGTTCCTGGTGCCTAGTTCCATGCGGCGTAGAAACCCCCCACAGAAAGGGGTTGCAAAATACAGGAAGGAGCAATGGGCTTGTTCCTCTTGTGTATGTCAGCTGGACTTCTAAATTCTCCCTTCTAATAGTCTTTACAAGTATGTGACTTCTTTAAGTGTTATCTTAAAAATCTGAGCTCAAATTGTTTTCTGGTCACAGTTACCGTGCCTTGTGCTATCTATAATTTAGGTACTTCAATAATGAAAGACATTTACTGACTTAAAAAGAATGTTTAAAGTGTATGTGCTATATATTTATAGCATAATAGGAATAACTACTCCTAAAGCCTAATGATAGGGATGTGCCAATTAAGAAGCTGATATAATTTTCCATACCGATGAGAATATGGATAGGTTTCCTTTAAAATAATAGTATAGAATATTTAAAGAGCTTTAAAAAGAAGAACTATGTTTTGTGCTGTATTTGTGCAGATGGTTTTATTAGATCGTGAAAAAGTTACATACAAAGGGCAGCATTTCTTACCAAGAAAATGAGATTTTAAAATAACTCACATTAGTGGTCAATCCTTGTTATGTATGTTTGAGTTCTAACAGCTGTAATGATTTGTTTTAAAGGAGCCATATCAACCTGTGCTGATTTTTAAGCCTTTGCTGATTGATTTGACTTGTTTGATGTATTATAAATCACACAGCTATAAAGTCACAGTAAAAATTCCATTAAACTTGTGAGGTTAAAAAAAAATCCATAAATAAACCAGTACAAAATGCAAGACAGCAGCAAATGTGCTATTTCTTTTGCTTTTTTAAATTTAAGTTTACAGCCAAGGCCGTTTTTATGTGAAGAACAACAATGGCAACAAATAAGAATCTACCAAGAGTCTCACTATGTAGGTGTATTTTATTTCCTATACTTGAACTCAAAATGCAACAATATTTTGGTTTCCTTCACTGTGCCACTATAATGCTATTTTTTTGTTATTTCACTGATCAGAATTGGTGTTATTTGTTTTAAAATTAAGATTCTTGACCAGAAAAATTATTGATAAAAATACCTAAATTGACGAGAAGAGGTAAGGTCTTCCAAATATGATCCCTCTTGATTCTAGGACTTCAATTCTTGCACTTCCTCAGTCTAGTACCATCTAGACTTTCTGAACTGTGAAATGCTGAACCTCACACCAGACTCTAGTTTTATTATGGATCCTTGTTGCTGTACTTTTTGCCTTGTGAGTTATCCCTTTTCATTTCCACTGATACATTTCCACAAATAGTGAAGCAATTCTTTAGAGTTGACAAAAGTTTTGTAATTGAGATCTCAGTAAGAAAAAAGACCTAATGGTCTTGAATTAAACATCTTTAAAAGTTGTTGGGTTATACTAACTTACGTAATTTTATCACATTTCTTGACATTCTCTTCACGAAAGATAAAACATAAAATGTAAATTAAACTGGATTTTTTATTGAAGTAGGGAAATACTGGTAGAATTTACTGATTTTTTTTTTTAATCTCTATAAATTCCTATTATTTCATTGTACCTTGGCATCTTCATAGACACAAGGTACAACATTCAAGACATGAGATTTGCATTTTGATTTCTACTATAACAGCTAAATACAACAGGTCTTATTCTGCTGCTTAGTTAAGATCGTCTTTGGGTGTGCTGTGTGGTAAAGGTGACATAGTGGTGTACGTGTGAGATTTCTATTAACTGGCTGCTAAAGCGTCTCCTGAAAGATCTTAAAGCTCATGACTACTTCTTTCACCTGAGGCTGTATTTTTATAACTAATAATACTGATGATGATGATGATGATGATGATGATGATGATGATGATGATCTACATGCCTGTTTCTTATCAGTGAGATATGGCTGAAGAGCTGCTGGTTTTCCGAGGTGTTGAAGAACATGTAATACATTGCATTCTGCTTTATCTACGTGTCAGTACTGTCAGGTGGACTATAATCCTTGATTTTTCCATACTGCTGTCCTCACCCTGACTCCAGTGCCTTCTATTACTAGTGCTCCACTGACAGTGCAGTACGTTGTATTCACCTGAGTCTCTGCCCTGGTCCAGTTTGTTAGTGTTGGAGGAACAGGGTAATCTCTGAAAAATGACAGCCTAGCTTTTGTTAAGCATTAAGTGCTGGAATGTGTGTGATTGGCACTGTGACCAGGGATGTTTATAAGGCCATTAATGCTGTGCTGTCTCCTGACTTTTCAGCAATGGCAATAGTCCTATAATTCTTGTAGGACTCGAACAGATGAAGTTTCCATGCTGTTGAGGCAGATATATAAATATTGTGTACATACTATTTCAGGCAAATAAATTTAGGAGAGAATACTTTTCCTATTGCATAGACCTTTAGGGGCAAGTCTGTAGAATCCTGAAACAACTTTATTAGTATACATAGTAGGAACAGTAAAATGAGACAAGATACAGAGATGTCCTGTGAACCTGTTCATTGGTGTTAACCACAGCAATAGAGTTGTAAAGAAGTGTTGATTCCCCTGGAAAAGCCAGCATTCATTCATTCTCTTCCCTTTCTGAGTAATTCTCACACTAAGAATTGTGTGCCAGAAGGTAAACAGGCAGTTTAAATGTACAGTGAGCAAGTAAGAGCTGGCATTGGTCTTAGGTGCTACTTGGTGCATTACAGCACACAGCTCTGGCACACTATATGAATGGGAGTTAATGAGAAATGAAGGGGGAATACCAAGAGAAGAACGTAGTCACAGTGTCTTTATTATTGTTCTGAGTCACAATGGGCTTGTTAAATCAAGAAATGTAAGTTCGAGTTGGATTACCCATCTGCAGATGGGGATTCCTCTTCAGCCGGTTGGCAGCTGTAAGAAAGCGCACAATTGATAGTTGTTTGAACTGCTGCTTTCTCTAGAAGTACATATACTATTAGGTTTTAAAGTGGTGGGTATAGAGCTGCCTTTAATTAGTGGCAGCCCAAACCAGTATAGTGAGGACTCCAAATATCACATAACAAAGGTCGTAGCTCAATAGTATGTGAAGGCAAAAACACACATTCAAAGGATATTCCAGTTAACACCCTTGGCCCCTGACACACATTTTCTGCAATTTCTCTATAAAATTTCCGTATCACATTTTTCATGTGATCAGAACAGAAGGCTCTCTCCACTGTCGTTTCTCTCTCTCTTTTTTCCATTTCCTTGTTTCTTATTTTAAGTACTTTTATGACTACATGGAGCACATCTCATTAATCTGTTATCAGATTCACTCTGCTGGTCTGTCATTTCATCCACAACTTCAAAATCCTGACATCAACTGCTATTCTTGACAGGTTGAGTATTAGTTCCAGAAAGAAAACTTGTTTTTATGTTTTTCTTGCATACGCAGACGCTATTAGAATTAAATAGTAAAGGATTTTTTTGGCTGCTCTACTCAAAAGAATGACATTTTCTTGTTATACATACACATCGAGATTATTGCAGAAGAAGAAATAGTTGGATAATTCTAACTTTTAACCATATAAATCTTCTTGCAGCCATGCAGCTTTGCAAGATGAGTTATTTCATGCATTGGGGCTGAGCCCATCTGTTTTCACTAAAGAAATTTTTGTATGTCTTTTGATAGTTAAACTGATAAATAACCAAATGGGAATTGCAAGTAGCAGTGGTAGCAGTGTGAGATTTGTTATGCCAAGAAATCTCAGAGACCACCTGGAATTACTACTGAGTAAAAAAAAAGAATTATATTTTATTACTCCTGAGTACCCTTCTTTTAATCACTTTATCTTTCCTGCACACCGATGTCTAGCCTCCTTATCTCATGTTCTTCCTGCAGCTTCTTAGAAACACTTCAGTTTGTTCGACATTTTTCTTTGTTAAAGTCATGGGTTTTGCTCGTGTCAGCCACAAACTGCTGCAAGATTATTGCTCCAAGATTACCATGAGTCTGTACAAACTTCTTGACAGGATTAGTAGAGGCCATTGCTGCTTCAGATAATGAAGATAGTCTAGACTGGTGAAAATGCAAGCAGTATGGAGGTGTAAGTACTAATCAGAGAGATGTCAAGATAGCCTATTTGTTGTCTGAAAGTAAAGCACAGGAATGGTCAAAGAGCGTACGTGCAAATGTGTTCGGTGCGCTTTGTGGGAGGGACCCACGATACCTGAGTTTATTTCAGCTGCCTCGACTGCCCGTGTTCACTTCAATAGACATTTGCAGTACGAAGACAAGCTCAGAAGTCCTTGGTGACCGGCGACAGTGCTTACTTCTCTACGTGTCGGATAATAACACGTGGGTAGATGTTCACCTGTGTGCCAAAGTAATGCAAAAGAGAAAACTGCGCGTGAAGAATCTCTGCGGTGAAATCACGGCCATCGCTGCCACGGCTGCTGCGCATCACTGGAACGGTTTGGTGTCTCCAGCAGAGCTCCCTGCCAGCCCAGTGGCTGTTGGCTTTCTGAAGAGATATGCAGAATGCAGGAAAACCTTCTGCATTTGCTGTACTTGTAAATTGCTGACGCTAGAATAGCCAGAGCTTTAGAAAAGCAAAACCTGGGTGGGTGAATAGTTCTTGCTGAGCTGAGCAGAGGCTGGCAGGCAGCATTTTCTCTTTGATGTCTGCTGCATTTGACAAGAGTTTCCCGAGTGGCTAAACTTCTTTCAGGATGATGTTCCTGTTAGAAATAGCTAATTCAGGAGACATCAAATAGTTCCCAATTTAGCTTATGTTAAAGGAACTCAATATTGAAAGTGAAGCAGATACCAGTGAGATACTAGTGAGAGCAGCGGGTGGGTAAATGTGGTGTGTGGGGTGAGAAGGCAAAGGAGCCATTTCATAGCAGTAAGAAAAATCCATTTACCTTATGCCAATTTGGCTTCAGATACACGTCTTCCTAAAGTGTCACTGAAATAAGATTTCCTCACTGTTCTTACATCCAAATAGGAGTGTATTTACTTCTTACTCACGTGTAAGGACTAAAACTGGGGAGTCTGAAATCCTTCGTTAAGACAGAGTAAACACAGATATGAAAATGTCAATCAGAGGACATATAAAGTAATAAAGTCCCATTTTGAGCTAGTGGATGGGTATGTGCACTTCCGCTGCTTAAAAGAAAGCCCTAAAGACAGGTTGAGTCTTTGAGAGGTTTTTCAACCTGGTGACGTATAGCCTGTGTCAGGGCCATGGACACAATCTTAGCTGTAGCCTTCTCCTTTCCTAACGTCCTTGGATATTAGTCAAACATCTAATTTTAAAATGCCAGCTGGTTACACTCTGCTTTTTATCCCTTCCCTCATGATGGGTTGCCTGTGGTCACAAGACCTTGCAAAAACATCATTCCAGATCTATTAATACGATTCCCAGTTGGCACCTTAGGCAACCAGAAGCAAACTGGAGGTGACTTGGCCTGGTAGTGGTATCTTACAGTTGCCCTGTTGTCCCAGCTCCCATTGAGTGTTCAAAGAGACCAGGTACCCATTCACATGCAGAGTGCAGATGATTTATTCAAGCATCAAGCTGATGCTTTTGTAACAAGCCTAATTAGCTGCAGATCTACATATTGACCTTATTCTGCGTGAAAGTGAGTGGCTTGCTGCAGTCTGAAGGTGCTTAAGATATCCAGCATCTCCAAGAGCTTGAAATGTCTACTCCTTTATACTCTCTATCCTGTGTATTTCCTTCAACAACTTTCCAAAAAGTTAAACATTCAGGGTCTCTAACATGTGTTAGTGTTGCAAAATCTGCTTGCTGGACAGATAGTATTTAATCCAAATTTACTGTGACAGTTGGAAGAAGATCCTCTTACCTTAATTTTTTTGCAAACACTTACAGGTGTCTTTTAGCGTAACACCACGAGCTGACGTTACTGTTGAACTGAGTTTGAATATACTGGAAACACAAAGGAGCTGAACATCCCTGTTTGTTCTTAGTAAAGCAGCAACATAATGTCATGTTTTTTTCATATTTTCAACATTACAACTTCCACAAGTAGTTGGAAAATAGTTCTTTTCCTAGTAGTCAGACATCCGGCACGAGATTATAATACTGTGTCTTTCTGATTACTTTCCCTTCACCAGAGCATTGACAAATGGGTGTAGCTGATGATACTTCACAGGCTGACAGAACAACAACAACAAAAATACTTCTTTCAGCATTGACAATATTTGCATTATATGTATTATATAGAAATAAACTTGCAATCTCACCTAGAGCTGTGATTTACAATCTGGGGCACTGTAATTAAAGTAAAAACTGAATCCAAATACAAATTAGAAGAATGTGATCTAGACGTGTTTGTGCAATCAAAAGGAGGGATTTTTCTTCTTTTCCATTTGGTTCACATGTTTGAGGAAGGAAATAATATCTTTATAATGATCTTTAATGACAGTACTATTGAGATTTTTACTATGATTCTTTCACCTAAAATACTCAGGCCAACAAATTTATGGAGTGCTTTATCAGCTGCTTACACTGGCATCTATCTCTATGACATAAGCACATCAACTGAATGCATTATATGCAGAGAAAAAACGCTTAGTGCTCAAGAATCAATTATTTTTATAGTTTCAGTATCGGTTGCCACACTCAAGAAATGAAACAGAAAAAAATTAAACACATGGTAGGTATTTCCAAGCATACCTTCAGATACTGCTTTCAAGACATATTCCATCTTTAAATTACTTTTTGAAGAGGTGCTAGAAAGACTATCCTTCTCATGTATGATGTTCCCAAAGATTTTGCTGGAAAAATACCTGATTAAATTCAAGGTGAGAAGTCAGAAGTTGTTTGCTGAACATTCTATTATCAAAATCTCTGCCATATAAACTCCTGTACTGCATTCAGCAGAGCAGAATTTCTTGGTACAGTAGCACTTTGGAAATAATCAAGATGCTCTTGAATTATACTCAGACTTTCTTCCTCTATGGGGGAATGGCATTTTCATAGGCTATTTGTGCATGCTCTCAGTTTCATAAAGTTGAGACTTGAAGAAAATAAAATACTATTAAGAGCTGATGGCAGACTTTACACTCTCAGAAAGAAGTGAGATGCATCACACAGTTCAGATACACTTCTGTATGCTCAGTGTTTATTGATAACCTCCAGATAAATCTAGTGTTTTTTTAAATAACATCACTGTTCTGATGTTTAACGTGTTAGCACAGCTGCTACTCTTGAAACGTGTATTTTATTTATGTCTTTATTTATGTATTTTCATTTGTGGTGTTGTGATAGGGTTGTATTGCATTTAGACCTTCATCTTTATTTTGGAAGAACCACTTCATTGCAAAGAGATTGGACCAGATTTTTTATCTTGGGTAAACTACCATCCCCTTGATATCCCTGATTCTACTTCACCATTCCTGAGTGATGCCAAGGAAATTATGTAAGTTCTTCAGAAGAAAGTCCCCCTTTCTCAGTTACATTTATAAGGGAGTGAAAAATGAAGAACACAAATACAGGTTCTACTCTTAAACTTGTAACCTTGGTCTTTTGCCTTTAGGAGGCTTCCTTATTCTTCCTAAAGTCAAATGATATTTTGTCATTGAATTCAATAATGTGTAATCTTGTTCTTCATTATTTTTTTTTTTAAGTTAGGAGTTCTGTTTCTCCTGGAAGTGCCTCTTGAGAAAGACAATTACTGTCACATCCACTGGCTGATGCAATGGAGTCCAGCTTATTGGATTTATTACTAGTATTGTCAGTTGTAGCTCTGAAATGAAAAAGGCACTTGAAGTGGGCTGGTGAAAGGTGCATATACAGACTTGGAATAAAATAGGGGGTTTTAAAGTTTTTTTATTTGTAGCATTTAATTTTCTGTGGTTCGCATTTTTCACAGTCCTTGTTCCTTGAAAACCTCTGCCATTATCAGGTTTTGGCTCTGTAAGAGTAGCAGGATTATCTCATGATTTTTCCCTGCCTCCAATTTGTAATCACTGTGTTTGACTTCACCCTGGCATGATAACAGTAACAAAATGAGCACTGACAAAATCACTTTGACGTGTAAGTCCCTTTCCCTGATACAATATTGTCTCCGTAGTCCATGGAGTAGCAAGTTTTCACCTCGGAAACCACCTGCCTGTATCTGCCAGGTTTTGCTTCTCTCTGTCTCTTTGTTAAACCTTTGTACTTGTTTTAGAGAGAGGCTGCACAACAGAATGAATGGACAAATATATAATTGCCTTTTAATGGCTTCTTTCCGAAAGGTTCGTTCATACTTGGTCAAATATAGGATCATAAAAATAAGGTAAATTTTTGCAGTCCAGTCAGCGTGTAAATGAAGACTTTCTGGTTGGAGCTATTTAATGTCAATCAAGGCAATTTCTCTTATTTTTTCAGACGTAATTGACTTGGCTTTGGATAATTACAGACGTAATAAACTGATCGGGAAACCTTCATATTTTTTAGCAATATAGTATCTTCTTAGATAAAGTGACCTACAGATCCTACTTTGCAAATGTGGCTTGAAGTTAGTAGCTGTATTGAGTAGTGCTATTGAAGTCAAACCTGTAAAACTGAGAAGCACAGGAAGACTTTATCAAAGCCATCTGTAATATTTAAGCAGAATGAAATTAGCTGGGTAAGAATGAGATCAAAGCCTTAAGTGAGGGTAAAGAAAAGGCTGCAGTGGTGAATAGCGATTACTTGTAGTTAATTTGAACTTAGTGAAAGATTTTAAGGATCAAAGTTGGGGCTTCTGAGGAAGGGGATTCATCCAATTTCCTCTACTTACATTTTTCCAACATAAATTAATCTTTATATATTTTACTAGCTTCTTACCTTTTTTTTTTTCTTGTCAGAGCAGGAGCACTTTGACCATCATCTGCTGAAACTCTTCAGCTTTTGTTTATTGCAAACAGCCTGTGATTGTCTCTCTCTTGATTTCCAGGGGTCTGGGCTGGCCCTGGCCCTTCCCCTCAGCAGGACACAGCAGCACAGGTCGGTGCTGTGCTGAGGAGGAGAAACGCTGCTTCTGCAAAGCTGTCTCGGGTCAGTCAAATGTGGGTGCTCATGGCTTGTATGTGCCCCCGTAGGCATCCATTTGGGATGCCTAAAAAATAAAGTCAGCAAAAAGATTTCCTTTATCTAGTTTATGAAATTGAAAATCTTTCACAAATAAAGTTACATTCTATAAATTATATTTTGAGGCACTTTTTCACCATGCAGGCTAAGGAAATGAAGTCATCCACTGCAGCACTGCTTGTAGTTCAGGGCAGCAGAGAGAAGCTGCCTGTGTCTCAGCTCAGAATACGCAGTGGAAAACTTTTTTTCAGTGTATTTCTTACTTACAGAAGCATAAAGCTGTTGGATATTTTGAGCATGCAACATGGCCACAAATTTTAGTATTGTATTCTCAGGTAATTCCATTCAAGTGCCATTTATCAAACACATGTCTTTGTTTTCAGTTTGGCTTTTAATGCTTCAAAAAGCGATGGTGGCCATTGTGTTTATTGTATTTGTAAAAAGTATTTTTGAAATAGTGATAACAACAGGTCTTGAACAATTTGTTTGCTACTAATTGGATAAGCTATGTTAAAAAAGCACATTTTTATGAATGAATGGTAAATCCAGTTCCTTATTTGAAACTTAGTAGCTAATAATGCACCATCAAGGCCGGTATGTTGTTTTACAGTTAATGATGGCTGCCTGTACTCCATGCAGTTACAGTTTCTACTTTCTTACCTAACTTTGTCATCTGTGAAGGTATCTCACCAGATCATGGTGTCTAATGCCACCTTTATCTTTTCTGCAAGTGTCACAAGCCTCCAAACATGTTTCCTTTTTTATTTTGTGTTAGTGTTTTGACAGATGTGACAATGCTGGTCTATAATACTAGCGTATAGCTGAATGACATTTTAAATCAAATATATTACAAATTGACCTCTTCTAAGTAATAAAATCAATAACTGTGTAGCAAAATAATAAAGAAAGGATGAATGAGATTTGTGTGGGAATAAAAAGTCTCTTGGAAATAATGTTTCAAGGGGTATTTAGCAGTAATTTTGCTTTCCTTAAGAATTTATTCTGATAATTAAACATATAGATGGTAGGTTGTTTTTAGGCTCAGACTGATGATGAGATTTCACCTGCTTGATGACACTGTCAAGTGCTGATGGAAGCAGGACTCCCTTCTTCTCTGAATCTATCTGCAGACTGGAGCTGGACACGGTGCTCTCTTTGTGAGATTCTCTAAGTGAGGTTCCATTTATGATCACAAAGGGAATACAAAACAAGCAAAATGAGAATTGCAGTTTCCTTCACCTTAGGTGGCTGAAGCAACTCTCTTTGCAATTTAACCATCTGAGGCAAGGGAAAGATGAAAGATCACTCCTTTGGCAGCAGATTGACCTTCTGAGAGGTCACCCTGTACTTGCTGTCCTCTGGGGACTCTCCTAATGCTGGGAACAAGGGCCTGAACTTGGCCACCACCCTCCACTCACTGTTAATAGATCTGTATTCCACACACTGACAAAGTTGTTCATACAGCAAGGCAATTGCTTCCACTCTTTTGGCCAAACCTTTGGGTAGCATAAAGCATTAATGTTGTTGATAAAACTATTTCCAGTTTGAGCCAGGTAAGAAGTTGGCACTCTCGGAATTTTCATATTTAGAAGCCTTCCTACAGCCTTGCTAGTACCTGCTGCTGTCACCGACGTTTACAGACACACTTTGTCTTGCTGTTTGGTGACAAGCTGAGGAAAAGTGAAGCTGCAGTATGTTGGGAATTTTCTTTCCTTCAGATCATATTATGAGCATGATTTATGTCCCTCAGTTTTCAAATGCCAGTCTTTTCAAACTATCTTCCAAATCATGGCACTCCCTCTGATGATACCCTTTATACAAAAGCGTACTTGCTAGGTCTACTGGCTAGAAATGTGTGAGAAAATACCTTCTCAACTTGACTCTTCATACCCCTTTAATTTTTAAATAGTTTAGCTCTTAAAACTGTGCTTTTATCCCCTGAAGTGAATGGCAGAGCTTCTATACAACATTGGTATAAGGATTATGAAAGTCTTAGCTCTGAAATCTTTTTAGTCTAACCTTAATTTTCTTCTTCCTTTAAATCTGAACCATGTTTAAAATTTTATCCTTAATTATGAAAATCACAATTGTTATATCTTCAATTCATGAGCTTCTTCCACTTACTAGTAATTATGGCCTGGGGGAATAAAAACTTGCTAGTTTCTTTAAGACTGAAATAGAAAGCTGGGAGTTTGTAAAATACTCCTTTCTTTCTTGATTAATACTTGAGTGCTAGCAGTGGTGTCCCACCTTCCCTTTGGTCAGTGAGGCTGCTAGTTATTGTCACGAAACACATCGTAATTTTTAAGCTTATGCATCTGAAATGCTCCATAAGAACTGTGCTGAAATACTTTTCTCTCTCATGTGTTAGTTCACGTGTTCACCTGCGTACAGGGATCTTCACAGAGAATTAAAAAAAACCCAGCTTCTGGTAAACATCTATAAAATGTGTAATTCTGCACTTACCTACTAATTAGCTAAATGTCACATAACCCCACTGTTCAATAAAAAAGAATCTGCACTACAAGTTCATGTGAAAGACTGGGATAATGTGAGTGTATATAGTTAGCCTGAACCCACTGATACCTTCTGTCACTCTGTTATGGGAGAATTAGATTTTGGAAGGGATGCAGGGAGTTACATCTCCGAGTTGATGATATTTGATGTCTTTTAAAGAGATGAAAGTGTGCATCCCCACAGAAGATTTTTTGACGATACTATAATGTACCTTGAAGAGATTTAAATTCCAAACCTACTGTCACTTGAAAGTGACTTCTTATCTCTATATCTAGTTTCAATGAAAAGACACATGGCATAACATATACTTAATCTTATTTGGAGGTTATCTAAAGGACAATATGCACAGTTTGATGAAAAATAAAAGTTCAGTGTATACAAATGCTTTTCACTATCAATTTGTTGCAGAATGTGTCTACCCACAGGTCTTTGATTACCAGATGAGTAAGGAGAAGAGCTTAAAAGCGTAACTTCTCAGAGGGCCAGCGGATCACTAACTCACTGCTCAGCCAGATAAAGAGAGCCTGCCCGACTGGGGAAAACAACATTTGCATCTCAAAGAAGGAATAAAATAATCAACATATTTCATTTATTTGGATACATTAAATAACTGCTTCTTACAACAATTAAAAATAAACATGTTTGGGATGTGACAACAAATCGGGGAGGGGAGGAATGTATTAAATCTGCTCAGCTCCTTGAAAAACTCAAAACAGAGATTAACTCTAAAAGCTAACAGGCTCCATTTTCAAATGGGCTTCTCTGACTAAGGAAACCTGAGGAAGACAGAGTCTCTTAGCAGGTTTTGTCAGGAAAGCATCTAAAGCAAGTTGGCTGGATGCAGGAAGAGAGATGCCTTTAAGATGCAATCCTCATTTGATGGGTTAAGTGTGGTTTCTCTGTTGTTTCTTCTTCTTGTAGCTATCTGAAACAATAATGTCTAGTTTGGATGATGCATAAAGTTCTTCTATTTTCAATATACTTTTAAGCAAGTTTGCGTTAAGTGCAACATTTTCCTGGTCAACCTCAAACTGTCCACAAAAGGGTGTTATCTGTAAACCAGGATACTGAGATCTGACTAAGAATTCATCTCTCATTAATGCTTTACTCTGTGCTATTTAAAGAGTAATGGTCTGTAGCCCCCTAGAAATTTCATAGGCCATTTAGTGATGTGGTTTTGAGGTGTGGAATGAATGTCATCTAGTGAGCAGTTTTAACTAGGATAGGCCTCTGGACAGCACAAAGGTACTAATAGCTGCAGTCAGCAAGACATCATGATGTTCTTCCAAATCTAAGGGTATGGTTGGGTAGGAAATTCAATATCCATGAACACTAAAATATGATACAAAAATCTGGAGACTCATGGCGAGAGTTTCCCAAGCGGTTTTTGGCTTGTGAACAGAGTTCATTTTAAATAGTGTTCTCTGCACATGCTGGTGTTTGGAAAGATGTGTTCCATGAAAACAAATAAGATACCTTTGGTTTGAAAATGCCAGAGTATTTACTTGCTAAATAAAATATAAAGAAAGCTGTAAATATGCTTCTTTACAACACAGCCTGGTCTTTAGAGGATTTTGAATAGCTGTTATGCACAGTGGAAGACAAATTAATCATTCTGAATCTCTCTCAGCTGAAACATTCTAATGTTAACTAACAGTTTCTAGTGATCAAAGTGATTTAGTTAAATTATTTATTTGCATATGCATTTAAAAGTTTTTATTGTTGTAGCTCAAGGGAAGAGAAGGGAAGGGGGAAGAAGAAGGTCTTAAGATAATTACCTGAGATTTAAGAGCAGCTGGCCCTGCCGTGTCCTACTTCCGAAGTTAGATCAGTCATCTTTGGCTGCCTGAGATCTCCCAATTGCCACGTGGTCTTTCCTATTGCTTCTCACAGTTAGAATTACAGGCGTAGCTGCCCTTTCTCCTCTTAACTAGTAATAAAAATGATCAAGAATAGATTTTCTCATCCATTAAAAAATACATTGTATTGTATTCCACTCTAGTCAAAATGTTTGCTTAAAGGGTAAATCTCCCGGTTTTCCCGCAGTCTATTGCAGTTGTATGTATTTTATTGACTCCTTTTTGTTGTTCTCTATATCCATCTCTTTAAAAGGAAAATCGTCAACTTAAAAATCAGAACCAGATTCTGTTTGTCACACAGGAGAAATCGGTGGACGGCTAAGGTTATAACATTTGGGTTTTTGGTTTGATTTTTTGTTTTGTTTTGTTTTTCCCAGCTTGAAGTTAATTGATTACCATTGCACATTGCTGCTTTCAGGTCCTTGTTTAGCCAGTGTCTGCTATGTGGTAGTGTATAGCCCCAGGAAACAAACTGATTAATGAAAGCTAATTGGGGTGAAAATTTGTTTGTATTGGTGTTTGAAACCTGAAATCAATACCAAACTAAGCAACTAAACTATCAAATCTTGTATAGCTCAGCTTCACAATGAAAAAGGCAGCAATTTTTGGTTTTCAAAAATATGTTAGCATAAACGATGCAGGGAGAAAATTGCCAGTTCTTAGTATTTTGAGTATCATTCCAGTTCCATTTTTAGTACAAATGCCTTTGAAACTTTAAAAAAGAAAACAACAAAAAAAATAAACCACAAAAAACCTCAAAACCTCCAGAATACCGTTTAGAAAGGTCAAGGCAAATCACTTTTTTGTCTTACACCTTTACATCTGTGGAGACACTAATTCTCAGAACTCATAGGACGAATATTCAATTGTGGCTTTTGAAAATGAAATAAATATAAACACAATACAATTCTGTATATTCTCAGAAGGAGGAGGCGTCAATCTTTATTTTTTGGCAGTCTTTCCTTTACTTTTGTTGTCTTCAGGGCTGTGTTTTAAATGATTGTCTTGCCTCACTTGTATAATAAAAAATATCTGAAAAGGGGTCCAAAATGCTAATTAAGCTATTAATTATTTTTTTCTCTTGTAGAATAGAAGTCTTTATTAACAGGTTAGTGCAGCTTTATATTTTGATTTCTTTTTAGCCATTCTTTACAAAGACTAGTCCAACAAAGAAAATATTGTTAGCCGCTTAATTATCATGTTTGTCCAGACTTCAGCCTGTATGTTCATGTACCCACAAATATAGATATCTATATAGGATTCTCTAGTAGGATGCTTGAGAACAGGATGTCTTTGTATGATTATTTATTTGCTTTGATATTTTTTTAACAAAAGCACACACTAAATTCAGCTTTCTGTAATACAGCAGTGTGGTGAAAGCAGATAAACTGTAATTTCAGATGGCAAGTTATAAATATCCGTTATGATTGAAAAGACAACTTTAATAAGAAGTATAACTAGTTAATTACATTGCCTCAGATCTGCTTTATGTTCTTATCAAATATGAACAAGACCTTTCTTCATTGCTCACAAATGAAAATGTATTAAATTGCTAATTGTTGCAGTTACATTTTATGGAAGAATCAGTAAGTTTTCTAAGATTAGTTTCAGGTCTATCCTGTATTATCGTATTCTGCAGATGGGACATCATTATATTAAAAATAGATCCTTTTCTTTGAGTCACTTTCACATTCGTGTGATTTTTAAACAGATGAGGTTTCACCTAACTCTGCTCCCATTGGACATGGCATTACAATGATTCTATGATTTTATACTTAAATTACTTTTTTTTTTTTATTTTTCTGTTTGCCTGCAGCCTAAAGAAAAAGATAATGCATTAAAGTAAATGCCACTGATAAAACACAGAAATTAAAAACCTTTGGAAGACTTGCAGAAGTCACTCTTGGTGTATCTGTCAATTAATCTCATTTCTGACCTAATTGACCCCTTTTTTTTTTTCCATACTGATTTTAGACTGCTTTTGTGATGTTGTTAATTATTTCTATGGGCTAGGTGTAGACTCCTGAACACCTTTTCACGACTAGATAACTCCCCAAGAAGGATTAGAGTCAAGGTCCCCTGACCACTCAAGATAGTGTATCGGTTCATGAAGTTATATTATTTCTCACAGGAAAATTTAACACGAGATAAATAGGATTTTTTGGGTTTTTTGCAGTCATTAGGTATTTTAGGGTATTTTTCTTCCAGTTCTTGAGATGACTTGTGGTTGCACAAACACTTGGAAATCAAATCCCCACACTTAGTATGGCTTGATGTGTACATCTAACTGTACATACAAATCCTTCTTCAGCACACTGTAAAAAACTACAGAAAAAAAAAAACCACAAAGGAAAAAACAACCCCTTTTTTTTTGCACATCTGGGTCGTAAATTTTACATAGCATTACTTCTTTCTTGTGTGTTGCTCAGAATTCAGATTCTTTTTTCTTTCTAAATAATCCTGCTGCTGTGCTTTTCTTCTAGACCTTGAATATATTAATTTAATATCTTAATGTCTGACATATAATTTTCAGTTTTTCAAGCATTCTTCTGGTTGATGATTTTTAGTATTTTGATTTTTACATGTTCTCATTTTCCTGCCTGCCTGCATTGAGTCTGGACAGTGTATATAAGGCATTATTTTTCTCCCTTTTGCCAAGTTCTAAACATTATCTATTTGAATAGCTGCATAATAGTAACTATAGCAGTTGTCTGATTCAAGCCATCTGCAAAAGTAGTATCTCCTTGGAAATACGTTAACCTGATCTAGAGAAAATAAAGGAATGTTTATTTTGTTTCAAAAAGACTTACTTGAGAGAAGAGAAAAATCTAGTGTCTGCATATTTAAGCTTTGATTTAAATAGCAGTCCTGAACCTTGAATTTTTAAGTGTGAGGATTTAGAATGTAAAGTGTTAAAATAGAAAGATGGGGGTTCTGATTCAAGGGGCGCACAAGCAAGTCCTGAAGGGCAATCCAACTGCTCTGATTACCAAATAGTATAAGAAGATTTTAATTACTATGAAGATTATTAAGACAGCCATCCTATAAATCCCTAATTTTCCTCTGGATCTTGTCTATGTCTTCTTAGAAACATTTGTAATTATGGCGAGTTTCTCAGTTACCAGCACAGATCACTACTGATAAACAAAATCAGGAATACTCTAACAGTAAATATATGCTAATGCTTATTAGTAAAAACATGTAATTACATACCTAAAAGACCTAAAGGCTATGTATGGTAAGTTGTACTCGTTGTAATGTTAAATTGCATAGCAGATGATACTGGTTTTTCCTAAGGGCTCACAGTTTTGTCTTGAAAATTGACTGTTAAAAGGGCTCTTTTCATTGTGTCAGATCTAACTTACCTTGAATAATTACTCTGGGATACCAAGGTTATAATGCATTCTAATACTGCTTTTAATTAATGATCTCTAATAAAGATAATGAGTCAGCTTACATTTTACTGGATTAGTTTAAAAATGAACTTCAAACTACAGTTTAAGGGACTAAGTCAGGCAGAGACTGGCAGAAAGGGTCTGACTGTATTAAAATGTTGATTGGAGACAGAGCTCTTAACTGACTTGCAGTGTTCAAGATGTTCCTAGTCAGGACAGGACCATTCTCCTGCCTTTTGCACTATTCAGCAAGTTTTCAATTGTTACACAGTTCAGAATAGAAGGGTGATGGATTTTGTGATCGTTTTGTTATTCTTTCTTTGTGCCCCATTTCTTGCAATGCTTTTTCCATACCTCACAAAAAAGGGTCTACGTTCAGGAGAACTAGCACCCGCTTTTCCTTTTCATCTGGCTCTCTTCCTTGCCTTTCTTTCTGTATGCAATTAATTCCATATCTATATATTATGTATTTGATCTAGATGTACATATTCATTCCATTGAATTAAAACTCTGAAGTACCCTAGCATGTGATATCTATAAATTATTCAAAATTCCAGTCATAAATTTTAATTTGATTCTGAACAACATACTAATCTAAGGAGATGTTAAGTAACCTTTGCAATATATGTTGATATATAAATAGTGGCATTAATGCCTCAGAACATTTCAGTAAGTGTTTCATGGTATCACACATTCTTCATCTCTCTCAGGTCTAAAAGCCATTGTTCACAGATAGCAATTTCTTAGCAAATTCTCAGAGCCTGATCCCACATAAAGCTATTCTAAAACTTAAACTTTTTCTATTTGTTTTGCTCACACGAAGTGTAGGATTGTGTGTGGAGAGATGAGGAACCTAGTTTTGCCAATTATTATCAAAGAATCATGGAATGATTTAGGCCATTCAGGATCTCTGGATGAGTTCTTGTCCAAATCCCAGTCAAAATTGTGTACTTCGGGGTTACATTAGGTCACTCAGGGCTTTTTGCATTTATTTTTAAATATTTCTGAGAATGGTGATTCCACAAACTCGGGGCAACTTATTCCAAACGGTATTTGTGAATGTTACAGGGTCAAAAGCAAATAAAAATGGGCTTGAAGTATTATGATTTTCATATCAGAGTTGCCCTGTAACTTCAAGAGGAGCTGGTAGTTCATATGCCATCCACAATGTAACATGACATTAAATAAATAAATCTTGTCTCTGTTTTACCCACTCAATTTTAGTATTAATTATTATTACTTTGTAATCATATTCGAGTTACCATTTAAGAGTAACAGCTTTCACAGGTACTCATCAACAGAATACTGCATAGGAATGCAGAAATATTTTGTCTTTTAGTTATGAGTATGAAACGGTCTCATTTGATGTAAAAATCAAACTAAACTCTCTTGTGAATTGCTGTGAACTGAAAAGAAAATGTTTGGAAATTGTAGTACAATTTAGATTAAATAAACCACAGAAAACACTCAGTGGCAGGAGGAAGAGGTAACTTGAAAGTTTTATATTTTGGATATTTCCTGCAGTAATTGTTAACTATGATAAACACAGGCAGATTTTACAGCCCTGCAGTGTACCTGCCAGGAAGTCTGTAACAAACTGCTTCAGTTTCTAATGCACTGGTATTAACAGTGCAAGCCATGACAATTGTTCCATCAATAATTACTGAGACATGGTAAAAAATAGTGTACATTGCTTGGTGTAGCCAGCCAAATGGAAGCCCAATAATTGTCTGCTGCATCAAACTGTAAAAAGTAATGACTTTTGAAGGTTGAAGTTTATGAGCGCAGTTCATTATGAGTTCCAAACAATGCTTTATTTTGCTATTGTTTCTTCATTATGTGGATAGGAAGCACTGTAGCAGAAATTGGGCTCAAGGGAAACAGTGTCTACCAGTAGTTTAACCTTGTGACATTCCACTAAAAAGCACAGGTTCTTCTGAAATACATAATACATGAACTTCTCTGATTGTTTAGCATTGATCAGTACTCAAGTAAATTGAGTTACTAACTTATTAGCATAAACAGCAAGGCTTTAGTGATCCTCTTCACCCTCCTATGGTATATCAAGTGGCTTAGGGATTTATGCTTCTTTAAAACTGAACGTCAATTTAAAACACCCCACATAGCTAGAAAGCTCTTTAGCAAAGGCAGAGCAACATTTTGAAGCAGCATCCTTCTGATTGCAGGTGCATGCATTTTAACTTCAATATTCAGATTCCACTATAGATTAGTTCTCAGACTTGTCTTGTGTTGTCAAATCTGTCAGTCATTACATTTTCCTCTCTCTCTCTCTCCATAAGTGTATATATACATTATATATAATTGTATATATACACTATGTATTTCTGTAGATTTCTGTCATAACATAATCAGGCCGTGTTTCAATGGCAAAGTTAATGCAACTCCTCCTCTTTAGGACCTGGCAAAACAGTACGTTATATCCATATGCCTTCCTCAGAGAATAAACACTGAAAGCATGTTTTACAAGCATGTTGTCCTTTTGTTTATAAAAATATTTGCACACAGAGGTGATATCTTTAAAAACTAACAGTATGTCATTAGAGATATTTTCAGTTTGCCATGTTAACTTTTCAACTTTCTTTCCTTTCCAGCTTCAGAAAGCAAACTGGCCAGAATGGAACGTTTCTAGTATAGAGTAGGCTGATTGAGGGAGTCTACTTTTATCTGCAGTTATACATAATTATAATTGTCAGCATTTATTTTTAACTCTCAGCAAAAGGTCAGGATGAAATATTATGTTGAATCAGGGGAACATGCAACATTAAGGTTAACCGTGTATTAAGAGCATTTCAACTCTGAGGGAGGCATTTCTGTCTAAATTAAAGTTTGATGTTGTGGGAACTAACTTTGATTTTATACTGTTCTGAGCCAGTCATCCAGATTATCAAAGGTAGTTTTCCTATAAGACAGGCAAAAAAATATCAAAAAGAACCCTTTTCAAGACTAACTCCTAGAGCCTTAATTCTTCAGCATCTCTGACAGTTTTGAATCCCTCCTTACTTGTTAAAAACAGCCTCAGCTGTTTCAGGTGATGCTTGGATACCTAAAAAATCAGGATCATGGGAATCATAGAGTTATGCCAGGCAGCAAAACCTCAGCTTTTGTGGCTGCT
This sequence comes from Actenoides hombroni, assembly GCA_024336885.1. NCBI lineage: Eukaryota > Metazoa > Chordata > Aves > Coraciiformes > Alcedinidae > Actenoides > Actenoides hombroni. The sequence continues at coordinate 55,406,610 of WUAM01000431.1, read as the reverse complement.
CCTTTGTCTGCACACTGATGATACTGAAGCTAATTTCTGATGATATTTGCAAGATGAGTATCTCGTAGATAAGTGGAACTGTAGTACAGGTATGTGCTATCAGTTGTGCATAAACTTTTGCATGAAAAAAATATTGAAAAAAAAAATTTAAAAGACATTAAGTGTGTGTATTCATCTGACAAAAGATGTGTGGTATCAGATCAGGGAGTTTGGCATCTTAATCGTTTGCTTCGCATTTTTGTCCTTTTCTCATTCAATCCCCAAGTATCTTTTGGTTGTTAAATATCTTTCTTTCTTCCATTCATGCACAGACACTCCAGAAGTGGGATAACCAGCAGTGAGATACTTATTTCTGGATGCACACAACCTCCTTCATGGTTCTGTGAGATGAAATGGTATCTGTAATTCTTTTTTGAGCTTTCTGAGGTTAATGTTCTTTTGGAATACATGTAAATTCAAGCTGTCATCTTGGCCAACAGCAAAGCGCAAAACCTTGAGGAAAAATCAGTCTGGAAACTACTCTTTTAGTCTGTACTCCAGAGCAAATAGAGAAATAAATAGTGCCTCTTGGGGACTTAAGATTTGTCCAAGTAAGCCACATAAACAAGCCGTTAGTCTTCACTATCCTTGGTCTAAAGCTTCATGAGCTTCAGCTTGGCTGTTTATCTGGGTACTAAATAAAGGATCTTAAGGACCCTGAACATCTTGTGCAAGCTCCTTGCTCTCCCTTTCAAAACATGATCTTAGCATTCTGTTATTTATGGATCACCCAGAGAAATCTATAATCATTTGAGAAGTTGTTGTAGGTGCTTGACCCCAAACAGGTGCTATTAACACTTCATTTCTCTGGGCACAAAACCTTGAGGTACTGTTCAGGAGCTGATTACTTGTAGAGTTCAGGTGGACAGAAGCTTATCTGGGGAGATAGTTCCCCAGGTGATGGTACAGCTGGAAGAAAGGGGTTGTCTGCTCTGGAGGGTAGTGGCAGGTACAAGTAGACTTGGAGAGGTGATGAGGTAAGTGTGCTTTTAACTATGGATTGCTGTACCATAATTGCTATATGCTGTATACTGTGGGTGAGCTTTGACATCTCCCTGACAGCTGCATATACATATGGAAGGTTTTCACGCCCTTTCTACACCAAGGGTATGTGTTTATGCAGCGTGTGTAGCACTGAATTCAAGCTCAGATTTGGCAGTGGTGTTTTACAGGATGCAATTGTGTGAATGGCAATTCCTACTGGGGAGACACTTGGCTGGAGTGGTTGAATTGGCTTGCTGTAGTAAGGAATGGAATCATATGTGTATGAACACTTCTTTCTTTAGTGTTTGTGCTGATAATGATCCTTGTTGGACTAGAGTTTCAGGAGTTAAATTTCCATTCTAATGCATGGAATATATATATTTTTTTTTCCACGTGATGAAATAGTAGTTATATTTCTTCATAATATATTTCTCTAGGTAGCAATCTCTGATTAATCTGTCTCAGCCTAGCACTTCTTTTTTTTTCAGTATCTGCAACATGTTTTCTAGTATCATATAGTCCAAAATTCTGCCTGGTATTTATTGCTCTGAATATACTAGAATATATTATGACACAGGATTATAGCACCTATTTCTGTAATTCACTCATTTTGACTTGGGGTGAAAGGTTAAATTACTGCTTTTATTGTTTTCAGACCTGCTGAAACATTTCAGCTCTGCATGTAATTTGTTAAGCTATTCTTCTTACTCAGTTTGTAAAGAAACTAAGCCAGAGCGGTTTCTTTAGAGCAGATGTTGCTTATCTTGGGTTATTGGTCACCCATCTTTCTCGACTGTGTTTTTGACACACCACTGAATTGAGCATTGTCCGATTTGTTGATAACACACATGGGAGATCTAGATATAACTAGAAAATAATCACCAGATCTTTCTGTTCTGTTAGGGGGGTTTGTTGTTGTTCTTTGTTGTTGTGGGTTTTTTTTGACAAAAAAACCCTGTGTGTTATGTGCAAAATTCAGCTTTCCCAGTTAGATTATGTGTTTATATAACCATTCATATAGGTTTTGATCTAATAACTGGCATGTCATTAGATGACCACAACAGAAATACATTGCATTTCCTTCTAAATAGATTAATTGCAGGACTCTTGTTTTCTATATGGAAGTGCAACAACCTAGTCAGAGTGAAGAAGAGTCAAATGCTTGTGGTATTTTTACTCAGTAGAGTAAACAGCTTCTTCACAACAGGTTTGTTTCAGCAGACTTCGTATGAATACACTTCACAGTGACAGACAGTTAGCAAGGGGAAGCTACTGAGTTAATTATGTCTGTATAAATCTGATGAGATTTATAGATGAGTTCTCTCAGATGGGTCAGAAAATAAAAACAATTATTGGGAATGTGCTAATAACAGATTACTGCCTATATGCCAATATTCTCCTCATCTGTACAGAGAAATAATGAACCTCATCAACATAGTGAGGTTTATCAGAGCAACAGACACTTTTGTGATCTGTATGTGGCTTTTCATAGGAAAAGCTGAGAACTGGTGCCAAATGTTGATTAAGTGTCTTAAAAAAAACTTACTGAAGAATCATATTTTTCTTACTTGTTTACTGGACATCTCAGGTAGCCTATTCTGTAAAATCATTTCTAGAAAGGTTAATCTCTTATCAAAGTTTTTAACTTTACCTAAGTACTTTTAAAGAGTGAGATGAATTGTCTGTCAAAGTATATCAGAACCAAATTATTCCTAGTACTTGCATTTGAAAAGAATTCTAAAACTGCAAATGTTTTAAAATACAATTTTAAACAACTGATAATTAAACCAGTTTCAGATTCAATTCTGTTTTGTGAAGGTGGATTGAAACTCTTAACTTCTGAAGATTTTTATTTCTTTTTTACCCATCAGTTTGGAGTATAGTTTTTTTTTAAATATTAAACTGAATCAAGAACATGTGCTTTTAAGAGACCAAAAATCAAAATGTGTATAATTCACGTTGTGCACAAGCTCCTTCCTATTGGAATTGCTACTGACAGTATTTCTGTCCTCCCTTTAGGAGATTACAAGGTCTGACATCACAGTATCTTTAAAAGCAGCCATAGGAAATACTACTTATCTTCACTTTGATCTTGGAATTCATCCTTTTTCTTCAGTCACATAAAGTGCAGGCAAGATTTAAAAACAAAAAATAAAATAAAAATACTACTAACTTGGGAGTTTTGGGTGTTCATTTTTGATTGGTTTGGTTTGGTTTTTTTTTTCCCTGACTGTATAAGTAGAAGTAGCTTAACAGGGCCTTGTGCTTGGTAACCATGAAGAGCTTCCTGTCTTGAAGCAAGTTTCCTTCAAGCTGTCAAAAGTGGGTTCTCAGGAAAGCCACACTTGCTTTCTGAGAAGTGTGGCTGTGCTGCCATTATGCTTAAAAGAGAATCAGTGCAGCATTATTCCCAAAATCTCATACCTGGGCAGAAGCTCTGTAGGTAGATCCATCATAACTTCTTGAACATCTTCTCTGACGTTCAGATTAATTCTGCAGCAGTGCTGTAATAAGAGACTAAAATCTAAACGAGTGAATTCCCATTTATGCTTGACGGAAAGTTGCTCCTTAATCTATGCTGAGGGGAAGTGTAATCAAAGTACCCACATCAGATAACTGTGTAGAGGCAGCTGCTTGGCCTTTGGCATGTAGAGAGTCTAAGAGGTAAATTGCCTGACTTACAACATAACTACTGTTATTAATATTAATAAAGAACATATGCTTGTATACCATGAACCCAAAGTATAGGAGAGCTGGAGTGTAAGAGCTGTCATTGGCCATATTTAGATCTCTTCGTAAAAAGTAAGAGATGAAAAAAATTAATAGATCACCGACTTCATCCTTGCAATACAGTCTACCAAAATCTAATAAGCCCAAGCATTCAGTTAATTTGATTGAAGATTTTAAATAATCAAACTAAATCAAAATCATGCATTTTAAAAAGGAATCCAATCAAAGTTCTCTCATTATGGCCATACGGATACACATCTACATGCATCTCTGTACATCGACTGTATATGTCTAGGTATACAATCACAACTGAAAGGAACACTGCCTCTAATAACCCTTAAAGAGTAATACAGAGGTTTGACGCCTAATTAGCAGTAACGTGAGCAGAAAATTGATTGGAAGATAGATATGAGGATGAAGTTGCTTATACTAAAGAAGAAAACCCATGCTAGAGAAATGTTTGCCTTCTTAGCCTTTGTTACAGGGAGTGAGAGTGGCCCTTGCCAGCAAAAGGGCAATAGCATAATTCTTTTAAAATGAGAATAACTGAATTTTCAGAAGAGCTTATTCATCTTGCTAGATGGAAAGATAGATGTACAGCATACAATAGTTTATGAAAGCATAATCAAAATCTGATTCTGAGATATCTATGTTTTAATGGCAACTTTCATGGCATAAAATGAAACTTAATTTATCACCATGATTATTAGTTAAAGGACAGTGATAAGTCTCTGAAATACCACCTGTCTCAAGAAGCTATTGCTGATATTGTCGAGAAGATACTTGGCCATTACATATCACCAGATAATAGTCGCTCTGTAGAGGTCATATTTAAATGACTATTAACTTGTTATTTCTTACATCCTACCATTGAAGGAAGGGATATCCTTAGTTATTTGGTATTTATCCCAAATCAAGAATTACTGACATCTCTTTGAAATTTCAAAATGGGTCTATATTTTCTTGATATATTTGCCCTGTTCATCTACCAAAATTTGTCTTGCCGTTTTTCAGAGACAAACAAAACCCAACCAAACAAAAAAAGTCCGTTATAGTTCTTTAATGTGGCACTTTATTTAATGTCTGCCAATCTCAAGTGTTACAGCTTTACCTTTTATCAACAGCAAGGAGAGTTTTCGGGCTTTTGTTTAATTTCTATCTGCAATATTTCCCACAGATTTTGGCTGTGTATAAACAGTATAAACATGCAAACAATCTGAGTTGGTTTTGAAACACTTAATAGATAATTTTCTTTTAATTATTTTTTTCTCTAACTGCTGGAGCTGGCAGTCTTTCCTCAGCATACAAGGATAATTTTCAGAAAGACGTACCAATAAAAATAAACCGTCAAAACCATATTCGCATCTGAAGTCCACCTTTATCTGGCAGTTTGCAAACAAATACCTTTAGAGTGGAATATAATTATTATCTGCTCTACTGATAAATTTCTCATCAAAGCCATAGAAATTTAATTCGTATGTCTCTTCGAAAGATCTTATTCTTCATTGTTTTTACCATATTTATTTACAATTCTCTCATAACTTCTGGAAAAGAACATTTTCGGTATTTTTATATTCTTAGGCCTGATTATTGCTGCAATTTCAATGGAGAAGTTTTCATCAAAGTGTCTCCTATCTTTGTCTTCCTTCTCCCTTCTTAAGAAAATGCAATTTTATTTTTTTTTCCTGGATATGCTTACCTCATCATTATGTCTTTTCTAAAAGAGAATCTTTGTCAGAATTGATTGGTTCACATAATGTATTTTACGCAGAATGAGAAGTTACTATGGCCTTGGTAAAAAATGAAACACTTCTTTTGCTACACTTTTGGCAAGAATAGTTAGTTCTGGGCTGGAACTTAAAAGTGCTGGCCTAAATTCCTGGTTTTACCACAAATCTTTTATGGGGAGCATAAAGAAATAATTGAATTTTCTCTTTGCCTCAAGTCTCTATTTTGTTAGTGGGGATATTCATACTTTCCATTTTTCTAACAATTTCAATAGATCAAATACTCAGGACACATTTTGGTGCTCTAGTTGTACAGATCATATATATATTCACACACATACAATTACTTAAAGTAAAAAACTTAATAGATATGCTTCATGTGTTTCATAGGCAATAAGGTGGTGTTTATTGCAAGGGAAGACTGAAAATTAATTTGAAAGATGGTATGTGGTTCTAAGTGGGATTTTGATATTTTGTGCTCTGTAACCTTGCACTAGTTAATATTCTGAATTTCAGTGATTTTTTTTTTTTTTTTTTTTGGTGACTTTAAATTGGGTTATTTTATTGATATATTCAATATGTAAAGTAGGATGTAAGTTAAATTTCTGGTATACGTGAAGGATCTACTCCTCCAGGTTTTCTAGGTTAAACCCAAAGATTTTCAAATCTAGTAAAATTTTGATTACTTTGCCAACACTTTATGGTCATTACAATTAAACGTATGGCCAAAACTGTTAAAATTTTCCTCTGCACTCAGTCATTAAAATCTTTGTAAAGAGCATTACTAAAAGATCTCCTAGTTGTCCAATTAATCCATAAATTGCATGTATTTCAAGGAAAACATTTTGTAAGATTTCTGTAATATTTATTGGAGATGGAGTCATTTGGTATGGAACACATTTGTTAATTGAACAACAAACCAACTAAATTCAGAGAGTTCTGAATTTCACCAGTAAATAAGAAGAGTTGTCTTAAGTGAATCACTTGTATTCCAGTAAAAAAATAATCAAACCCGGGTGCTGTAACATGGAGAATCACTGAAGTTTCCAATATAAATTCAGAGTCATTCTAACGATAACTTCACTGGTAGTACCCCTGGTAGAGAAGCAGAATTTATTTCTTGGCTGCAGTAGTATGTTACTTTAGCTACCAAGTAATTACCAGAGGTTGTTCTTTGTCTGCAGGGAAACATATGTTCAAAAGTAACCCAGCAGACATCTGTTTAGTTTACTAGGCTCTGCTCTGTGTGTGGAAATGTTTCTGTGCAAATGTGTGGGTATAAATGAGCCTATGTTCTGTGTATTCAGCCAGTGTGATGATCTGAAATAACTCTTGCAGCTTCTGTTTTCCTTAATAAATAAGTTTAACTATGATTCATATGGTACCCTGTAACTCGCTGATGAAGATTATTTCAGGTTTGCACTGCAAATACAGAAGGTGTCTCGCTGAAAAATAACATTGATTTCTGATAACAAAGAAAGCCTAAATTTTCCTTCTGCAGTTTCTTCCCTCTAGGCTAATTAATTTTTTTCTTGAAACTTCTTACTCTAAGCTTACTGATAATCTTCATTGTCAGAATTTCTGTGTTTCTACTTTGGATGTCCCTTTTCTTTTCAGTTTCAACCCAGATGTAGGTCTGTAACTTAGACTCCATAACGAGCAGTGATATTCTCACCAGATTCCTGCTAAACCTGACACCTTTGAAAGACTGCCTTTCAAGCAAAGCTCTCCTCTGGTTGCTGATGAGAGAGCTTTCTAAGGCAGGGCGATAGATCTGCTTCTCTTTTCTTCCCCAAGAATAGAATGGGTCAGTTTATAGTGTTAATGAAGAAAATCCACTTAGTGTTTTACTTCTGAAAAAATGCACAGAATGTGCCGTGCCTGATCAGTTCGGTATCGCAATCAGTACATCAAACACTGTAGCTTTTTGGACACATTTCATTACTTTAAAAATTAAGTATTTTCTCAGACTTATTCCTTGTAGGGGGTGGAGGTGCCTGTTGCAAAGGCTACAAGTCAGAATGAATGTCAAGAAGGAACACTTAATAGCTGTTGCATATAATATATACCCAAGCCACTTCGTTCATGCAGAGAATTTGATTGCCAGGCAAAAGACTTGCACAGCTCTTTAAATTGTAAATTAATCAGAACAGTGTGATTTCTGTGCATTTAATACAATTACTGTCAAGGAAATTAAATACAGCATAGAATTTTATTGTTTGGTAGGGTGACAAGACAAAGCTTGTAGTAAAGGTAAGTTAAGGAATGGCAATTCTTTCATTGGTGGCACGAATTTAAATAATCATCTCAAAAGCATAGTCTTGGCATGCTGGAGTTGATATCAAAAGTATACCAAAATGTTGGGATGCTTTTTAAGAATTTAAAAAAATATTGCCTCCTTATGAAAGAGGCAATCAGAGGAGAGATGATTAATAACAGGGGAAAAAACCCCACATAGAATAGAATAACAAATACTGGACATAGAATAACAAATACTGGAAGAACAGAGAAAATGTCTTCCTAAGTGTCTGTCACACAAAAAAGTAGTATTTGTGTCCACCTTAGCCCAGAGGCTTGATGAAATACTTGAAGAAAAGATGTATTTGCCTGCTGTTGAAAGGATAATAATCAAGTAGCGGATACAACTCAATTGTCTATCTTCATCAGTTAGTTTCTCATTCCTTTGCTCCTAGAGTGTGAATGTCTCTCAAGTCTTGGCACTATTACAGTGAGATCATTGACCCATGATTTTTATCTCTCTTTACACCCTAAGAGAAACAAAGAGCAAGACTTGTATTGAAAAGCTAAATTGGCAGTTCTTCCTGACCTGAAGACTGACCCTACCTCATTTCTCTCATCCTGAAGTAGAGACACTTAACTCCATTAGGACTTTACAGCACAGTAGGTAACTTAATCACGTAATGGAGGAGCACACACCTTTTTATTTCTTCCCTCCCCTCATCCCCCCAGTAGTAAGATTAGCTGTTTTTACCCAGATAACTTCTAAGTGGGTAGTAACTTGTTTGTGTGTGACACAACCAAAGTCAGTTTAGCTGGTGGGTACTGTAGCAGGAGCAGTGCTGAGGAGAGAGGCTCACGTACGAAAAAGAATCTTTTGTTCTTGTTTTAAAACAGCTTAATCTTGAATTTAAAAAGAAATATATATCAGAGAAGCTGGAGGAAAGTGTTGGCAAGTGGCTTCTTGTAGGCTTTTTCAGTCCTTGTGTCAGTTTATTCCAGTGTACATCTGCTGGTAGACTTGTGTCAGACTGAATGAAGTTCTTATATCTCATTATTTTAACAGCTAAAGGAGTTACTTTTTGCTGTAACTGTCACGATTTTTTCAGTTTTATAAGTGACATCTTTTAGGTATTTTCACTTAGCTAGATGCTACATTGTAGGCAGGCCAATGGCTTACATTTTAAGGTTCTAATTTGTTGTACCACCTTTAGGAGTAAGTGTATTAAATAGCTAATTTGATTTGTATTAGCAAATTAATTGGTTTGTCTAACAATACACAGAATTAGTTGTACTAAGCATTCATATTTGGTGGGATTTGTTATAATACCTCCTGATACTTAATTATTTTTGAACTTGAAATAACTCAAAAGGCTAATATCCTGACTAAGTTCATCTGGTTAGTTGCTGGTGACTTTATAAACAGCATTAGCAAAGTTAGATTTAAATTTGCATTTCAATAAACCTTGAGAAGGAGGAAAAAAAAAAAGTGGGGGAGGGATTAAATAGTAGCACAGGGTATGCTAGTGTCAGACTTACCTAAACAAGTTAAGAGGAATTTATGCTGAATCCCAAGGACACTTTCCCATGTTATTGTAAAGTTCTTCAGTAATTGATCCTATTCTGGTTACCTGCGGTGCTTCTATATTCTCCTTAAAGTACACAGTGACTATTACAAGTCACTGAAGTTCTGGAAGCAATTTTATCGTTCATGCAAACCGTGGAAGTTTTATAATTAGTTTTGGAGAAGAGCAAGACTGGAAACCAACAGATAATTAGCTAGAAAGGATGAGTCCCCATTAGCAACTGAAGACTTTGGTAGAGTTTCGCTTGGAAACTGCATTGGCAGCTGTATGCTGATACACATTATGCTTCTGAAAAGGGAAACTGGCAACTGCTTTCCATAAAACAGCCAGCTTCAGTGCCAGCTTGGTCCAGCTGGGCCATATGGAACCAGCAGCAGTGGCAGCCCTTCTCCTCTCTCCCGTCCTTCTTGATCCATATGGAATAGGAAGAAGCCAAGCTCCAGCAGAACTGGCAGGCTAATTTTGGTGTCTAGCAAAGCTGTGCCTCGACGAAAGAACGCTACCTGGGGCATCATCGCTGTGTCTTCTGAGCAATTCTGCAAGTTGTTGTAATGGTTCTCTGGAGTACAGTGCTTTCGAAGGGGCTGGAGTTACAGTCTCAGCTTGGCAAGTTCCAGAAGAGGGTAACAGCCAAACAGTGCAATCCTGCATTCCTCTACCTCTTAAAAATAATGCAGCGTTCTCTTCCTCCTGGGGTATCTGTGGCTTGTCACTCAAGCTGCAGTTACCATTCTTATGTCAATTATGTAATGGGTGCCATGAGAAATTTTATCCAAAATATTGGAAGATGCTATCTATATATAGCTCGCTGAACTGTCGTGCTTGCTGGGAGGGAAAAAGATTCTTTTACATCATTTTAGGATCAAAATTACATGTTCACAAGGCAGAAAATTGCTACCCTGAAGTCTGAAGTTATATGAGAACAGTATGAGCTTTTTATGAAATGAGAAAGCATTTGTCTCATCTCAGATGAAACATTATTGTGTAATGTATGTCAGATAAAGAGGTTGTATGCTGTCTTGGGTGATCCTGCTTTTAATGAACAAATTTGCTATTTTTTGTTTCTACTGCTTATATTTTACATTGTAGGGAAGAATATTGTGTCTCTTTTCTTAAAGAATAATGCTGCTTAATTAAAGAAACACGTTGTTGTAATGGACAAAAGATCAGATATGTTGGTTTTTCCCCCTCCCCCAGATTTCCAATTAATCTCTTCTGGAGAAAGTAGCCCAACAGAGACACTTTTTTTTAAAGAGTATTGCTTCTTAGCAGCTGCACTTATACTGTTCTGTGCCTAGGTTTTCCAAGAAAACAGGAATCTAAATTTATCTATGTATGTATTTGCTGTCTGAAAGCAGCTTTTGGAGTTGGGTTTAGAATGATAATGTGGATATTTCTAAAAAGAAACCTCATTCCTACCTCCTGCTATAGAGCCCAGTCAAGGATAGGATCCCTGCTAGTCCATCTGTCCTTACTGACATAATGCTGGAAAAGGTGGGGAACATGTGGGAGTATTTCCTAGGTGGATCCTGGCATCAGAGGTGTGTGCAATTTCCAAGTGGGAATTTGCACACTCATGAAAGCACATGGAAGAGAGGAGGGAGTTTTGTTTCCTTCAGCTGAAGGGGAATGTGGAAGAGAAGAGATCTTGTCAAATAGAAAAGGCAACAAAGGGTTCCTAAGAACCGAGGGAGTTGTTTGGGGTTAAATGGCTAATATATTGGATTGGCATCCAAAGGCAATTTCTAAACAAAGCTTGTTGGTTTAGGCTAATCTGCTGTGGAGTGTTGTTAGTAGCCATTTTATCAATATAAGCTTTTACTTTTGATTCAGGAACCAGAATTTCTTTCTTATTAAACGTATGGTCTGAAAATTTCAGTCAATTCTAGAAAAAATAAAAAGATCGGAGAAACTTCAGTCTCCAAAAATGAGTCTAATTAGAATATCAGTAGCTGCTTTTCCTGTGTAACTGCAATAAGCATCATGGGAAATTAGCAAGATGATTATGGGAATTGTTGCTCAATGAACTTCACTGACTGTTTGGCAAATAGTCCATTTGTAATGAAATGCTTTGTGCCATGTACTGCTCACTTATATTCTTAGATTCTGGGATTTCTTTTATACCCAGTTCCTCAAATACTTTAACCTATTGAAACTTCTGTGTAAAGAAGGGAAATAAAAACCTGCAAAGTTTGGTTTTAAGCAAGTAATTCTGCTTGGTGAGGTACTGCCAAAGAAAATGAACATTTTGGCTTTTCTTTTTTTCATGGTCAGTGCACGATCTTTTTTCACAGATTTTTAACAGAGGACACTAATTAAAAAGTGTTGATGCCTACACATATTGCATAAAGAAGTTTTTAGTTATCACTTTTGAATTATTTGCTGGTGAAAGATGGATTAGGTTAGAAATAGACATTGCACATACACAAACTGCAAGTTCAAAAAAGCGCTTGGCAGAAATGACTGAAGACGTAAGAGATGAGCTTTCTGTAAGAAGAAATATGAAAGCAATGGCTGAGATTTGGTCGAAACTTGTCCTTATATGCATCTATCCCCATTTTTTACTGTAGGACAGGCATGAGATTGCGTACAATATTGTCAACTCTGATTTTGTCATAACCAAGTAAATGTATTTTGTCTGTTTTTCTTCTATCTGTGTGCTTTTAGCATACTTTCTTTACAATCACTGTCAATATAGTTCTTACTGCTTTCTCTCTCATGCCCAGAGAAGATTAATGGTATATGTAAGAAAAAGAGTGGTACTGTATGAAGTTTAACTCTCAAAAGGAGTCTTATAAACCATGGACTCTGACAGAAGCACACACATACTGCTCCTGTTTTGTATTTATTTAAAAGCTGCCAGTCTGCCAGTGAATTTGGTACCATCCTCAGAGAAGAGAAGCTTTATGCCATTGCCAAGTAACATCTCTTTGATTAAACGCATCAATTAATTCTGCTGTAATCTAACAAAATGGGGTCCTTTTGACTTTAACCTTTCTTAATGTGGCATGTCTGTTGCAGACAAGAATGTTTTTAATTGAGGAAATAATGCTGTGCACACCAAAGAACGCTGCTTTTTCTAGTAGAGATCGAGCAAACTAGCCCTGTAAAATACTCCTTGGTGTGTTCTGCAGTGGGTTTAGGTAGCACTGTCAGCCAGGAACTTTTATTTATCGCTGATGACCAACATTGTTGGAAGAGTTGTGGGACTCAAGTTGTGCTGCTTTTGGGGCATTTAAAAATCCACAGTAAATCTGGAAGAATAGTGAGTGCTCCAGTCCAATTCTCAGTTATGTTCTACGAAGTGAAAATTTTCTCACACCTTCATCCTTGGATTACATTTTGCACCTTAATTCTGCATCATTGATGGCAAAGAAGACAAACCAGTTTCCACTGGATGCCGGAGCCACGTTGTACAGCATTTTCCCCCTGCCCTGTTGCATGTGTATGCTGGACTGAATTGCTAAAAAGTTCCTGCACGAGTCTGGCTGTGTGATACCTGAAATGAGCTTAATGAAATGACACCAGTTCTCAAACTTCTCAGATCCTTTACAGTGTATAATGTGATGCTTATGTGTCCAGGTAGCCACTGGAAATTCATAATTAAGGGATGGGAAAATACGGTGCTATTTCCCTTTTCCATCTATTTCTAATAGAATCCAATAATTACTTGAAAGCAGAGAGAATTAATGACTGAAACAAGTGAGCATGGCATTTATAGACTTACATTAAAGTTACCTGATGCAAGGAGGCATTAATCAGAATTTACAAGGAGGAGCAATTTTCATGTTTCTATCCTGATGTAGGTCAAAGTTGGGGGGTTTTGTTTATTTCCTTTGTTGTGTTGTTGTGGTTTTTTGTTTGTGGTTTTTTTGTGTTTGGTTTGGGTTTTTTTACAGGGCTTCCCTGCAGTCTAACATAGGCTCAAAAAAACCTGTAAAAATTGTTTTAAATAAATATACAAGGTAACGGGTTAAATTAAAATTAATGAAATTAATTAAACCACCAAATTCAAATTCTTCAGTATTTCTGTTCATTAAGTGCTACAGTCATAAATTAGATGAGATCCAGACTGACAGAGAAGAATGTACCTTAAAATTGCCTTTTCACTGTAACCTAAAGAAAGAATTGGTGAAGAAAAAAAATGTAAAGTTATGGCAATGCTTTTAATTAATAGTGAATATCAGCAATATGGAATCATTCTTTAAGTACTGCAGTGCTCCGCAGTATGCTGATATGTGCTGACTATAAAGATGTTTGTGAAGACTGAAAAATAGAGTGCTGTGACTTGTCTCTTTTTGGATTATCGCAGATAGTTCACAGCTTCCACCTGAATTTGGACAAACGTGTACTTCTCTGTGATGAACTAACACAGATAAATGCTCCTGACTTCTGGTTTTGACGAAGCGATGCTCAGGGAAAACATTAATCTGGCTTCATTTTTTTTTTTTTTTTCCTTGTAAAGCCTCTCGAAATCCTACATTTATAAATCAGTGAACAATGTCACGTAATGAAAAGTATGTAATCCCATCAAGTAAAATAGAGATGTTTTATAAATTGTGATGATTGGTTTATGAAGATGCCTACTGTTCTCCCACCCCCCCTTCTGATTTGAGCATGATTATACATTCTAGCTCTTGAGTTTCAACCAGGAATTCATGCTGATTATTTTTCTTTAGCCATTAATGTAGGTTAAGCTCCTCACATATGAGGCTTATTGAGGTTTTTGCCCTTCTAAATCCTACGTTGCATAAAGTTTTATTACAAACTATTTTTAACTACTCTTGAAACACTGTGTGAAAACTCCTGTAGAAGCTGAGATGGACTTTTTATGGTATGCACAAAGAAGAGGTACCAGGAAGAGACGAAACGTTGCCTGTTCCTTTTACGTGTTTTATGTGTAGTAAAAGGTCATATCCACATTTGGAGTGAGAAGTTGGAGTCTTTAAATTGCTGGAGAATAGGATCTGGTTTAGTTTGAGTAAGAAAGGCTCTTTATTTTTCCCGGAACTGTCAAAATAATGAGTTAAGTGCTGATAGTGCACTGACTTGGCAGGCCGATGGTACAAATATAGTATGCTGAAGAATAATTTGCTTACTGCCTTGGACATTAACTATAGACTATTCCATTAAGGAAAGACATGGTTGGCTGGTGAGATTCTCCTTTGTGTCTTAGCCCAGATGCCAAAATGTGATTTTTGTGTGTGCTAGGAAATGAGTATGTGGCTTGAGCAGATTTGGGCCCGTAGACTAGAAGCCGTGTACAAAATAGAAAAACAGGTTACTTTTTAACTTCTTTTTTCCCCTTTTATTATTTCTCTTTGCATTTTCTATTTTCTTTGAAATTGATTAAGCCTGTAATGGTGAAGGTCCTCAGCTGCTCAGTAGTAATAGGACCACAGGGCTCAATCCAGCAAAACGCTGAGCACTCTGAACCCAGGGCAATAAAGCATGTAAGTACATACTTACAATTACGAATCTGATTGGTTGCAGTGGGGCTTTCCATTTAACTGCATGCTTCATTTCTTTCTGGGTTCGAGGGAAAAACAATGTAGCACCTTCTAGAGATAAGCTCCTATTAAGAACGCATTTCTTTAATTGTTACTGTTGATGCAGTTTGGGGCTTCTACCTGCAGAAATCATTGCTGTTTGATTTTGAGTGATCGTAGCTCACCTAATGAATACTTGACATACTTCTATGACAGGTTAATCCATTCCTCATTAACCTTTTTTAATTTTTTTTTTAATTTCTCTAAGTCGGCCCAAGTTTTTCAGTAGTCTAATAGAATGCATGATGATTTGGTAATCCTTTGTTACATAAAATTGAACAAATTTGGTCAAACAAGCATGAGAATTGAAAAATTTGATGGTGTAAGTAAAGGTTCAATTAATGTCAGTTTGCTATTTGTCCTTGCTCTGTTGTTCATGGGATCATTGCATGAGTGGTATCCAAATACGTAATAACTGCTTTTAAAAATCAGAGACCAATTCTGGGAGGTCAGCTCTTCATCTTCTCTTGCATTTGTGATTCCCAGTGGGTCCTTATAGGAAAAGGAACATTTCCCTGTTTCCCCTTTGAGGGAATGGAGAAAGACATAGTCCCCAGTGCCTAGTACATGATTTTAACGGGGCACATAGTCACTAACCATCACCAGTAAGATACGATAACTCAAGTGCTGTAAGCACTGGGAGAGCAGGCTTGTCTAGTGTGTTGTAAATTAAGTACCTGGCATTGGTGATTGTGATAGCTGTAGTAACCAGAACACGTCTGAGGGATAGTTTGTCCAAAGCAAAAATGTGTGAAACAGAACAGAAGAAATAGTGTTGAGACTAGCAGTAAGGATGTGAATTCTTATAAAGAATTGTCTCGGTGCTCATTCCAGAGTAGAATAAATGGGCCCAGGGTTTTATGTTTAACTACAGTTGAAAAGAGCAAAGAATTTCTCATGGTATCAAAAAGTTTATGCAGTACAACTAACCTCAGTACCCCCAAAAAAACAAGCTCTAACCAAACTTACAGCAAGTAAAGGTTCCTTCTGTCTCACTGTGAAGTTAAACCAGCAAAACACTGGGAAAGACAATCCATTTCTGACTTTGTCACAGGAAGAGTTAGTTCATAACACTGGACTTTTCCATTATGCCACCTTGATTTTCTGTGAGTTTGCAGAGCATCAAAAGCAACTTCCACAAGCTTGCAGTTGAATTCTCCTAGACCACTGCAAAATAGCTGAAATTTCTCTGAATTGCTGCCTGATTCATGATTAAAATCATATTAGGGAGAAGTATTGTCCTTTTTGTAACTTTGAGGAAAAATTGGGTGTTTGACCTTGCGTTTGCTGAAGACCCTAGCCAGCTTTCTGTGCCTACCTTTCAGGCCCACTTCCCATCTCGGGCCTTTATGGTACATTTTCCTTGAGGCACTGGTGCTTTCATTTTGCTTGACTTAAAATAACAGGAATGTTTTCATAAAAAGGACCAGCCAAAGCTAACTTCAGTGTTTACCCTGAAGCATGATCCTCGTGAACACATGGGGGTTTATTCATCCAAACGTTACAGAAAATGGTTTTTAAAAAATGACACTTAGATTCACCGATTTCACTGTAAATGAAGGCCCACAGCCTTCCCCCTGGGCCTGCCATTACAAAGAAAGGTATAGATTGAAGAAGAGGGGAAGACTTTTATGTCTAACTCAAACATGTCAAGTGTTCACTTCTTTGCTGAAGAAGAATAATGCATTTAATTAGACTATCATTGTGACAAATAGGTTGTGATGAGGCCGCCTATCTCAGGAGAGTGATGCTAATCTTTCCTGTAGTTTAAAGGCTCTCCTGTGTTGGCAAGAGATAGGAAACTAACCTTTTTGAGTCTGTGGGAAAACAAGTAGTTTTAAGCCTCCATGTTGTATATAAACATAACTTAAATTTTAGACAGCTGTGTTAATGTCTTTTCTTTTTTTTTAATTTAATTTACGTAGATGGCAAAAAATTGTAGTATTAATTCCTTACTGTCCCATGTTATATCTGCACATAGCAAGGTTCTTGGGGCAGGCAGCTGCATAACATCAGCTAGGAGACTGAGACAGCAGAAGCATGTGAAAGATGGTGTTGACTAGTAAATGTGAACCTAAATTAGGCTGTTGATCCAAAGTGACCAAATATTCTAGTGAGAGATTGGGAGTGGGGAAATAGCCTGTTAGCAGCTCCTTTAGAAAGGGTGGGTACTGCTCTGAAAGCACTGCCTGGACTGACTGTGCAGGAACGGTCTGAGTGGCCTCCAGTCAGAGGGTACCTTTCATTTATTTATTACCAGCAGAAGATGTAACCACCTGTATGGTACAGCTGGGGCGTGTGAAGATGAATAGACTTTGTTGGAATGTTAATTAGCTTTTGTAAGTAACTAAACTATTAAACTGACCACCACACTGCAAAAACCACTGAAGGTCACGGGGGACAGTTGGGTGGGTGATAAGTATTTTCTACTGTTCCATACTGAAGTGTCAGCTGTACCTATAGAAATCAGTGAGATTATGTTTCTCGAAAGAGCTGTTCCCCTTCTTCTTGCAGGTTTACCCTTAATAGCATTATCACAAAGAACCTGAAAGGACTTTCACCTGTTTGTAAGGTGAACATGTATTCAATTACCTCTCTTATCCCAACCAGTTAAATATTAGCTGTATAGATCTGAGGTTTATATTGATGAACAATTAATTAGAGTAGTTGTCCTGTTGAATAAAGGCTTAATGCAATAGACTTATTGGGAAAATAGTTACATATCTAGAGAGTTGATATCACAGAAGGAATCTATTTATTTATTTTTCCATAATGGAAACAGCCCCCAGGACATGGTGAAGATAAGGATGCTTATGTGACCTGATCTTTATATAGCTACTTAAATATTGTGCGATTAGTTCCTATATTATTAAGTTACAAATGTGGAGGCTGAAGTGTAAGTCTTCCACGCTGTTGGCCTTTCCAGTGAGCTGCTGGGACAGATAAGCAACTGGAGCTGCCATATGCTTGCAGGATGGCAGATTAACCTTGCCTGCCTTGTACCTAACAGAGAAACGGTGTCATCTTGCTTCAACCTGTGTTTGTTAAATATAGCATCTGGTAAAATAAAGAGAGTGAGCGTGTATATGAAAATAATCAGCTTGAAACACCTTGTTATTCAGACTGAAGGATATCTGTTCTCTCCCAAAGATCAGATATAGGGGCTTGAATAGCCCTGCTGGCTGCCTGACACAGTGTGAGCGTTACCTCGAGCAGCAAATGAAGCTTATGTGTCCGTGAGATAACTTGAAGCTAAGGAAATTCCATTTTCCAGTGCTAGTTTCGGAAATCACGATGTGTTTATATGTAATATGTTAAAAGGAATTTTGCTGTATCAATTCTTAGGATGTATTGTTTCCCCCAGTACACGTCGGGATTTTGTACACTTGCAAACTGATCTAATTTGCTGGAGTCAGAGGTTAGTTGATATTCCAGAATATGTAAACATCTGCTTAATGAGATCTGATTACTATGATCCTATTTAAATGACTGAACTTTGGCAACAGTTTTTATGCTATGGTGTATCTCAATATTTATCTAGTTGTGTCTGAAGTCACACCTTAGTTTGAGGAGATAGAATCACTGTCTAAAAAAGCCATCTCTTTTCCCTCTGCCCTTGCCCTGGTCTCTAGCCTTCCTGCTATGTCCAAGCAGGAGAAGCAGATGCAAATGTTAACAGGAAGTTATAAAGCACATTTTAAAGGAAACACTTGGAAAATGTTTACTTGGAGGCTTGTCTGTAATTTAAGATGTATTTTATTTTACAAAATTCTGAGAGGACACCTAGCAAAAATTTTTCTTTGCAGAAGTAACATTACCATCAAAGACTAAAGAAATGAGTCACACCAGCAATAATTTAATGCTCATAGCAAGTGGGCAAGCACGATGGACTTTTGCCAAACCTAAAAAAAACCAAGAAAGAACAACTACAGAAATCCCTGACTGCCCCCCCCCCCCCCCCCCCCCCCCACACAAAAAAAAAAAAAAAAAAAACAAAAAACAAAAAAAACAACGTCCAACAGAACAAACGCAGACGACAATCGA
>WUAM01000431.1:55371065-55387613 GCA_024336885.1 Actenoides hombroni | reverse complement strand
ATATAAATGTATTTATATAAATGTAATATATATGAAAAAATTACATCTCAAAAAGATCATTGAACTTCAGAACTCATCTACATTATGGAAGGAAAGAAAAAAAAAGGAGACTACAGCTTTAAAAACTGTTCTGAGAGGAGGGGAAATACTGTATATACAATCAAGTTCTTGCATGCATACATATTTGATATGGACAGGTAGTCATATTTTCTTCTACGTATTTTCTTCTACATAGATCAATCATTGTCTTTCAATTCCTGTCTTGTCTGGCATCTGCTGACCCATGCTTTAATTCTGTCAGGTCAGAGATATACAGGCCTTTGTAGTGTGCTTGTACTTCATGTCATGTCCCAGCGTTGTTGTACATCTTGTTTCAGAGATATTTTGCTGTAATGTTCTGTGACCTTTTCCATTGAGTGAAGCAGTTGGAGAGCCACTCAGTGAGAGAAAATTGAGCTGTTTTATTCCTCCCTAAGGAGCCTCATGTTTCCTTTCCACCATTCATTTGAAAGCTATCATTTTCTTGATTTTATAGCTGAAAACCACCATTGATTCGCTGGATGCTAGATGCTAAGAGTCCTTCTATTGACATGCCTATTGACAGTTTTCAGTATATTCTGTGTCTAATTATCACTCTTGGCTAAATGATACACCTTGTGGACTTGAGCGATGGAGTCAATAGCTCTCACTGTATTGTTCTAGCAGCCTCTATTGAGGTTGGTGTCAAAGCACTGTGATTTATGCAATCAGAAAGAAAATTTCTGTTGGTGTACTGCATAATTAACCAAAGTACAGAGTGACTGGTGACAAAACCAGGTCTGCCAAAGTCATCAGCAAATGAGGAAAGATCTCTACAGTAAATGGCTGAGACATTGAAGAATCTCTTTTGGCATCTTGCGTTTTTCAATTTTCAAGCGTTCGATTTTTCTTCCTGATATGTTGGGGAGGTTTTTTTTCTTCTTTCCATCTCTTCCATTAGATAATATTAAAAACTAAGCATATTAATTTATGTCTATGTTAGTAAAGTTATGCCACGAGTGCTCTTATAGATGGGAGTATTGGTGCATTTTAAATGATCACTTTTAAATAAAGAATTGTAATTGTGTAGCTTGCACATTGAGACAAGGAAGAAAAGTGGCTGATCTGGGATCTTGGAAAGTGAAACATTTTATCTGCATCTAGTCATTGGTCATTAGTGTTCATAAATGCTATTTTTATTTAATGTGATATAATATCTTGATTTGCTCTGAAGTATTATATCTTTAGAGAGAGAATATGAAGCAACTGTATATGGAATGGTGCTCCTTTTGTATATGTACAGGTGTGCATGTAATCTAGATATATTTATATTCAAATAAGTTTTCAGTGAATCAATACACTGAAATCTTAAGAAAAGAGATTTATTTCCCCCCCCCCAAAAAAAAAAAAAAAATAAAAAATCTCAAAGACAGTATTTGGGACTTGCTCTAAAAGATGGACCAAAATGGACTTTCGCAGGTGCAAACAAGAGCTTTTTCTCCCTTTCTTCTACACATTGCAAATGTGATATTTGTATATTTTATTTGCTGATAACTGCCATTATTCTTCTCTTATTCTCCTATTCTCTGATAAAGTGTGAGTGCCATTTCTGGTTATGCTGGTTTATATCTGAGCTCATGACACAGTCTACTTGGCACTGCTCAAGTGAGATGGCTACTCACCCGTCCTACCACAGAAGCACAGCAGATGTCACGTTTTAATTTCCAGTATGTATGAAACGAATTGTAATGCTTCCCTGGGAGCTACTGATACTAGCAGGTAGACCTTGAAAATACCCATTAATCCCTGGCTGAAATGTTCTGCTGCAGATGTGAATGGCTGTGCAGCAAAGGGCTGCTTCCTCCCATCTCTGCACAGTTCTTTGTGACACAGTTGTAAATTCCTCTTAAAGATTTTTGTTTTCTAGTAAACTGCAGTACTTGCCTTGAGAGAAGACAATGAAGAAAGATGTGCAGAACTGCGATCCTAAATATTTAAAGCAGTTTCATAATGTCTTTTTTTTTTTTTTTTCAGTTTATGCTGAATAATTGAGAGTGCATATGGAACTAATCATTGTCTTTTTGAGAGGAATTTTGAGAACTCACTTAAGCATGACACTGAAAATGAACACACTGGGTGTCACAACAGTGACCAAATTATGGTATAGACTGCTATGTTAAAGCATAACCTGCTAAGCTTTTTCTCTTTCTTCTTCTACAGTTTTAGAAGCTCTATCTTTCAAACTGTTTGGTGGGTGCACCATAAATTTCAATCAATTATTTCTGATAGGGCTGACTTTAGCACATGTCCAACTAAATACTGCAGAAAGCCCTCTTTGTATTGAAAGTGGTACGCTTGGGTTGTTACAAGAGAAGTATCATCCTATACTGATAAAAGAATAGATGAGAACCATACGTGTGTTCCTGTGTGCAGGAAGGAATTCTTTTAATACATGGATAGAATTTGGTATCCATGGTCCAAGAGCAAAGTCTTATCTTCTGCCTGAGTTAGAACTGCTCCCAGAAGTATTTCCTGAATCTTCCCTATCTGACCAGTGATTTAGAATTGGGATTTAATGCAAAATGACCTTACAGATTAATTCAATAAGAATGTAGCAGATGGTCACTATTTAAAATAAATTAAAATTTTCTTTTAAATTGTGAGCACTTCAAAAAGTGATTCCTCTAGCCATAGCCTGCAGCTCATCATGGCCAAGTCCTTTCATTTTCCACCTTTTACCTACCCCTGACCCTTTCTGCCAAGGGTCATGCAGTACCTGACCACCACGTGACAAGCTTAGGGAAGCTGGGCGTCTTTTCTCTGCAGTCCTGAATGATTTATATTGGGAATAGCATAACAGCTCTAAAAAAGAACATTCTGTGTTGCTGTTTTGCATTAACTTCCATGGGGTTTCACAAGCACTGCTGCTCTTATATTTAGCATATAATTCAAGTGACATTGAAGTGGTATTGTTCTCTACCATGAACACTTCCTACTGTAGATGGCTAGTTTCTCCCACATGGTTGAAGTCCATACTGTAGATATTCTTCTACCAGGAGGAGCTGCTGCAAATAAAATTCTGGATGACCCAGAAGCTTACTGGTCAGCTCAGCTGTGCTTGGTGCTGGTGAACATTTCAATCATTCATTCTTGGTTTGCTTTTTTAAAAATCAGTCTCAGGAGTCTATAGATATTCAGCAGTAAGTCACTTACTTGGGAGCTAGAAGAAACACTTCAGAAGAGCTTTTCTGATAGTTTCTAAGCACTGCCATGATGCAACACCTGCACAGTTATTTTTAAAGAGCTCCTTGTATAAACCTAATGTACAAACAAGCGTTGTATATGGCATTAGTTTGTTAGAATTGCTGCCTCTACAGTGCCTAAGAGCTGTTGTAAGATTGAGGTTTAAAGTACTTTGGTTTGTGCGTGGTTGACGGATTCTGCAGAAAAATGGGGCTGTTGTTATAGGAGCATTAACTGTGTTCAGCTGCTTGTGTTAAATGTGACAAAGCTCTACTGCCAAAATTACATATTGGGAGTTTTGAAGCAGAAAGTCAAAGGTTGCCCTCTAATAAGTACCTATAGGAATTCCCAGTAAAGTGTGGAGTTTTGTTTGGTTTTGTTTTAATCTCTCAACTAGGTATCTATTATGTTAGAGCAAGATTTGTACTTCAGAAATACAACAGATGGGTTTTTAACTTTTTTTTTTTCCTGATCTCTGCTGGGTTATTGGTATTGATCATGGGAAAGATGTTTTGATTAATATTTCTTGGTTTCAGAACCTCTTTTTGTCCATTTGATAGAGATTTCCTGACCAGTGCTGCTTGCATGCTGTTTCTCAATGTTGAAATACAGAAGTAGGTGCTACGTTAACCTATGTTAAATATTTTTAAAATTAATTTCAAATATTGAGCAAATCTTGTCAGCCCTGAGCTGTTTATTTAGCTTTTTTATTCTACTTCTTCATCAGCTGTCTAGAGGCATATATATGCATCTTTTCTGTCTGGGGAAGTGAGATTTGCATTATCCGGGAAGAAGACCACAATCCTGGCTATGTCCTGAATATCTGCTGGAAGCAGAGGGAGATAAGGAGAAAATGTCAGAGCAAAGCTTTTTTATACTTTGCTGGCCTTGTAGATGAGTTAGAGTCAGGGAAGACTACTGGTCTTACTCAACTCTGCTGTGATCCTGTGCTTTGGCCTTCTTAGTTCTGTAAGGACAGATGAAACCCCCAGCTGGTGAGAAACCTGACGTTGCTTTGAGTTCTGCTTTTTAGTTTTACCTCAACAATCCCCTTGATTGGTTGGGTTTTTCCTCTCTGCTATTACCGGGCAGTCCTTTTCCTGTGTGTTTGCTGCACTGACTTCTCTTACTGGCAAAGTGGACTTCTTACCTTCCCTAACAAGTCTAGGAGGTTTGTCTAAGGAAGAGATATGGTAAAACGAGTTATTTCTTCTGAAGTCTCCATCCAGTTAAAGGATGGTTGGTAAGAAATGAGCCAAAGCTGCAGTGAGAGGTTGAATGCATGCAGCATTGCTGGCCTGCAAGAGGTGATGAAGGGAGTTAGATCGACTGGAGCTACTGCTGATTTATGTAAAAACACTTTTAAGATTACGCTGGAGCGTTTCGGAATCCAAGGCCTGGTAATTCTTGGCAAATGGTGGACTTTGGAAAGAGCTCTTCATAAAGAAGTAGATCATCTGGAGAAAAACAGCTCTGGAATTTCCTTTACTTGCAGCAGGTCAGGGTCTGGCAGAGAAGTTGTCAGAGGTTTAGTTAGTTTGTTAGAAGGTTCATTAGAGTTTGTTACAGGAGTGTTTGGTTTGTTGCAGAGGGAAATGCAAAGGAAACGTTTCAATAAAAGCTGGTCCCAGCTGTCATTGTGCTGCTTTGCTAGCGGATAAAACAAATTTTACTTTTCCCCTTTCTTTTTCTTGATTTCCCCTTTTTTTTTTATTTTAATGAATGCTGGTCACCTGGCTTGCAAATAAGTGACCTTATCAAACAATGTGCTTTTCATTGGTCGCTTTAATCTGTTCTGGCACACTTCATTTAAATAGATAAAAGTTATTTTTTGCATTGATCTGAAATTTTTAGAATAATTTCCTTTTTCCTAATTAACCTCGGTGTGAAATCTTCTTCTTTACAGTGTTAGATTTAATCACAACAGACACATAAATTTCCCTCTTTTGTTTTCTTTGTGTTCTGTTTTTCCAAGTAGATTGTCACAAATTAAGCTAGACTAGCTTTCAGACTTCTATAGTGCTATTGTGTAGTCCATTATGTACTTGTATCTCATGTTTTGGTTGTGTGTTTGCATGCAAACTTAGCTTTCAAACTTTTATCTGACCTTTAAACAACAATTTAAGAAAAGAGTCCAAGGACTGGACTCTCATCCAATAGAAGCACTGGGCCAGTGATAAAATTTGGTCATTCCAGCATGCTGAGAAAACCATCACTAGGATACAAGTCCTCAGCAAGACTGTCAGATAACTGTGTCATATGAATATTCATTTCAAAAGCTAAGTAAATGAAGTGTAGCACCAGTATCGGTTCTCTTTCCCAGCTGCTACCCTACAGTATTTTCAAAACTACTCATCTTTTTTTTCTATCTTTTTTTTTGTTTTGCTTTGTTTGGTGGGTTGGTTTGGTTTTGGTTTTTTAAAGGTTTATCTTTTCCTGCCTATCAGAAGTAGAACTTAAAAAAATGCAAAGGCTATCCACTTACTTCTCTTCTTGGATGAAAGGAGAAGAGGACAAACAGCTCATCATTCATCCTTCATCCACTGACAGGTCTCCAGTGTGAGCTGAGCAAGCTAGAGATTGCTAGGCTCTTAAATTTTCCAAATTATTTACTGGAATAAGCATGCAACTGCATCTCATCAATAAAATAATCAGAATGTACATTATGAAATAGTCAGCAGAAGGAATTGGGGAAAAAAAGAGTTTTATTTTCTAGTAAATAATGTTAATTATTCAAGAAAGCTACTAGAATAGCTGTGTAGACTTTTTTCCACCCCTTGTCTTTCACAACGGCTGATATGGATCGTCCAGTCAGGATACTGCACCAAGAGTGTTTGTGGTTTGTTGTGATGGGCTTGTTTTGTTTGTTTGTTTTGGTTTGTTTTCATTATGCTCAATGCCAAGAAAGCTGCCTTGCATGGCTGAAATGGGAAGCATTTTGGTATGTCTGTGTAGTCTAGACCTTAATTTGTTTTTAATTTCTTTTCTCTGAATGAACTTACTGGAAGGTCAGTGGTAAAATGCTAAGGCTGATTTTATGATGGTAATTCAATTTCTTCCTTAACCTGTACATTGCCAAGATAAAATTTTGTGTATTTTTACATCTGTATTTCCTTTTTACTGGTGATCTTCCTACTGTTTCGGTGGAATTAGCTGACATGGAAATGGCTATTGCTATGAGGTGCTTTCTCATTATTCTGTTTTATCTACCTGCACTTTAAGCCTAGGATTAATTTTATCCCTAAGAAACAAAGAAGCCCCGTACAAAATTAAAAGCCACCATCAAATTCAAATGGCCGAAACACCACGATTAATTTGAAGGGAGTGGTTTGCTGAATTGAGGCCATTGGCTTAAGGCCAAATGGTTGATTATACAAGCGTGAAACAAGCAGGCAGACTGAAATCACTGTCAGTCCTTATCGACTGGTAGGCAACGCAGGGGTTCTTGCTCGTACCCCTGGCCGTGCAGTTGTGGGGGAACGCATCGATGGAACCCTAGCACATTCCCTGCTGTTATTAATGCCACCCATGGATGCGCCAGAAACATTGCCCAATCAAATGTTTGAAATTAAATGTATTACGTGACACTGACTGAAACAGAGAATAGGGTGGGTTTTTTTCCCCCTTTCTCTCTCTTTTCTGTGCGTGTGTGAGCTCTGGCTTGGCAGAATGCTGGATCGTCATGTGTACACAAAAGTTAGATTTTCCTTTCTGAACTTTTCTACCTAGTTTTTATAAGGTAAGATACTAGGAAGACCTCATTTGACCTGGAGGATGGTGTTTTAATTGAGTAAAAGTGAGTCCATCAGCCACATTCAAAGACAAATCTTTACTCTGAACTAATGAAATTGTCTGGATTTATTATTATTATTGCACTGTAACTTCAGAAGTGAAGTTAGCATTTGCAGTCAAATGCTCTAGAACAGTCTATACAGCTGCTGTGTCCAGCTGTCAGCAGGTTTCATAGCAGAATTTGGAGATTATTTATCTACTTTGCTTAAATATTGCAAATTGGAAAATGCTAATGTTTCAGTGAAATCTTGTATTTTCATTCTATCCTCTTTATCCTCAAAGTGTTAATTTTATCTACTTTATCCTTTCATATCTCGTAAATTATAGTTGGGTGTAGAAGTAATATCTTCTGCCTTCTAATGTATGCAGACTGATGTTTGGCAGTGTTTTTTTCCTACTTCCAGGCTAATCAGCTCTTCTGATTAGATACTGCAAACCACCAGTTAATGGGCATTCTCTGAGCTGTGGTGCATCTATGGAAAGCCCAAATCTTGCAGTAAGGCTGACCCAGTGGCCGTGAGACAGATTGCATACAATCAAAAAGAAGTGCTTGCAGACACTTGCTTTTCAGGTCTCAGTGCAGAAGTGACAACCAAATAGTGTGGAACAAACATGCCACAGTAGGTCTGTGCTGGTTCTCTAAAGGCAGTGGCTTACCCTCCATTCGGGTTTTTTGTTCTCCTTTGTAGGGAAGTTAATATCCTCTCTATGTTGATAAAATGCTTTCCCAAATAGCAAAGTGCAGTTAAGTATATATTCTCATCTTAAAGAGCACATCCCAGCCTAGCCACATCCGTAGCATTTCCCATCAGCTCCATATAGGTTTCACCACAGAGATGTATAGAGCAAGACAGAAGCTTCAGCGAAGATACATGCTAACAAATAACCCCTCTAGTTATAGATTTATTTACAAAGACATCTTGAGAAATCCGAAGAGCACATTTCTTGTCATGTTGGAGATACCACTATTTCTTATGCCTCATACTGGTTGATTTCCTTATCATAGTAAAATAGTGTTCATACTGGGATGGAGATATATGCAAGAGAAATGTACTTTTATATTAAATGGTAATTATTATGGTAGTATAGATAATGTGTTGATTTTATTTTTTTTCCCCAAATACCTATTTATGTATTTGTTTGGGGTTTTTTTGTTTGTTTGTGGGGTTGGTGTGTTTGTTTTGTTTTTCACTTACTCCTCCCCTCGTCTTTGTGACTTAACAAGTCAGTCTAATTTTAACTTTTGAGTAAATCTTCCTTCATTTCCTCCTGGATTTTTCTCTGTGCACTTCAGTCATATTGCAGGAGTTGACATGTATGTAAATCCCACTCAAATCAAGTAGAAATTAAATATTGATAAGGTTATGCCACATCTTAATAAGTATTTCAGGTGAATGACGAGTAAAGCAACACACAGCTGCACACAAGGAAGGATTTCTCTGGGGAAACTGTGTTTAAACTTGGTGGGGATTTTTCTGTGCTCATATTAAGCTGCTGGAATCACTTAGCAGGTGCTCTTGAGCCTGGTTCAGCTGCAGCTCTATTTGTTTTGTTGTTGTTTGGGATTTTTAGATCTTACTATATTTGTCTGCGTTTCCATGTTGTTTGAGCAAGGAGGTAGAAGTCAGAAAGCAGCAGTCCACGAGCAAATCCGACACTGCAGGAGCAGCCTTGTTCTTAGGAGACCTAGCAAAAGTCCTGCCACGTCTCATGTCAAACAAAGAAGGTGCCAGTGTGCAAGAAGAAAACAGGCAGAGCACTAACCACACGCTGACTGAGATAGGAAAGATGTGGTCTTTTTAAACATCCCATTATGTTTGTGGAGCTAATAAGCTGTTCTACAAGAGCATTGCCTCAACTAAACTTTATTAAATTACATGCAATTGCATCTAGATAATGAGAAAAAATAAAACATACATCACAGTTCTGTACTATAGAGTAACAAAACCCAGAATATAATTTTAATGTTGAGTTTCCATCCATTTAATCACATGCACCCTTTCTCAAAGACATAAAGTAAAATTTTGTATGTTTTTATTGATAGATTTTTTTCTAGGACAAGGTTTTTCTTGATAGATTTTGTACTGATTTTGTAGTTTTGTCATTTTGCAATTGCTTTTTAGTTTGCAATACCTGTAAAAGTCCCACACGTGTACATTTAATGCGTTAACTGGAGCAAGTTTGAAATTTTGACTGAGCTTTCCCATTTAAAAGTCAGACATGTGAGCCTTTTATAGTCTGAATTTTATTTGGCAGGGGTTTTTTGGTGTTTACATGTGTAGTATCATCAGAAGTGTTTCTAGCTTCACCTCTGTGTCCCTGAAGGTAAAAGCTAGATACTTTACTTACGTTGTTCTCATTACTGGGTACATTTGCATCGAAACAAGATAATTACAATACCTTCTGCTTACAGTAGATTCCCTGTGTACTTTTAATTAGATACAGCCTCCTTGATTTCATTTCATGAACAATTATGTAGCTTGCTATGCAATGTTAAATAGTTTGTGTTTCACCCCAGAAGTGTGTGAAGTAATTCATAAATATGATAGGATCATAAAATCACTTTGTTGGTATAAAATGGCAGATGGTGAACAGCAATCCACAAACACCGTGACCACGGGTATGTATGGTAGAGGAGGTGGGTACTCCCAGGAGGACGGAGACTTGGAGCAGCATGAGGCAGAGGAAAGCAGGGAGAGGACTCATCTATTGCACATCTTTCTCTGCCTCGCTCCCCGTATCTGTCCCCCACCCATCATGGGAGTGAGAGGAGCTTCCCTGGTACAGAACATCATTTGCAGATTTCAAAGGAAGCTAATAATGCTGTTTGGAGCTAGTGGTTATCAGTGGGAAGAGGAAGGAATGTCTTTTTTTTATGCTGTGGATCTTTAGAGCTGTGGTATCCTAAATGTCTGAAGGTTCTCTTGATGTCTTGCAGAAGGACAAATATAGTGCATTGTGCCACTCCTCTGTTGCTTTGTCCTGCTATAGCTGTCATGTCTTTTCTCTCACTCATTTCTTCACTACAGGGAGCTTAGAATTAGCTTGTTAAATGCTCTCGGTACCTTAAACAAGGCATTCTGCCGCTGCTTTTGAAATGCTCACTGGGTTAGCAAAGCCTTTGGGGTTTTTTGCCCCCATTCTTTCTGAGCATTTTCTGCACGTCTCGCCTTTCTCAAGTGTCACTCTGCATTTTCCCCACTGAATTTGTGGCTACTTTATTATGTGTTTCACTTTCTTAACCACTATGAGTTTGTTTGGGGTTTTTTTAGCTCTTTTTCTTTCAGCAGTCAGTTACCAGTAGTATGCAGTGGGAAAGAAGATTGTCCAAACCCAGTGATTTTAACACAATAGCCGATTTCTGTGCATGTCTAAAGACTTACCTTGATGTTAAGCCTGGTCAAGTGGTGGCTCACATCTGTCTCGTCTCTTTTGCCCATTCCTTTTTCTTCGATGCAGTTTCAATCTCTCTCTTGAGTATAACTGCTTTAAATATACCAGTCATGTCACGATCACAACTTGCATTCATATATTTTATCAAATAAAAAGAAGGCGAATAAAGGATGCATTCCCCATACATGTACCCTGTACTTAACAGCATTCAGAACAGTTGAACAGAGGTGCTGGCCTAAGGAGAGCTGAAAAAGAACTTGAGAGCAGCACCCAACCTGCTTAATGTAAATCCTTTTCCAGGTTAAGCACTCAAGTTTAAAATGAGTAATATTCCATTTCAGAGCAAGCTTCATGGTGCTGTGTTCATCTTGTCAGTAGGAGCCAAAGCCTTTATTATTTCACCAGACATAGCACAGCAACCCTTCTTTCTCCATGCCATGGCACAGGACCAGGCAGCCCACCCCTTGGGTTGCAGGTGCTTGAAAATATTTGGAAAACTATGAAAACCAGGGAGTTTTCCCATTTAGTTTTCAACTAGAATGGGATAGTCTCCTGGAGGAAACCTTAATTAGAGCTAAAGGAGCAAAGCCTGGATCTGAATCCAGTTTTTTGCTTTCTTTGACAGTAGCCAGTTTTAGCTACATCGGCAGAAAGTTCACGGAGATCATTCTGCTTTCATTCCCAAACAAGTTTGGGGTTTTGGTTTTATTTTATCGTATCCTAAAGAGCAGAAGCAGCCTTCAAATCCAGTGACTTTGTACTGTTACCTCACCACATAGTTCTAACAGCTTTTTCATGCATTTTGATGTTTCGGTTTTTAATTTTTAAACCAGGTTCTCTATTACTGATGAAAAAGTCAACATCAAAGATCCTAATTTGGAGGCAGGTCTTCTCCTTGTCTAAAAAAGAAACAGAAACATTCTAGCTATCTGATTTCCAAAGGAATGCTTAATTTTATTATGCCAAATGCAGGTGCTACATATTAAATGATGAAACCTAGCTAGCAACAGTCACTCAGAGTTAGAAGGCCACAGCATAATGTAATTTTAAAATGGGAATGTGTGGTTTATGCATATGGAAAAGGATAATAAAAATTCTTGATTTTTGTACTACCATTTGCATAGTTCAGAAACAGAATGTCCCCCGACTGTAGTTGACTGGAAGGTCAGAAGGTTTCTGGTTTTAATGAATTGAAAATCTCTTTGTTATGACAAGTCCTACTTTCTTGAGCAAATGTATTTTTATTTTGCCCTTGCTACAGTCATTCACGTTTTAATAGAAAGTGACACACATGCCTTCCGCAGACACAGTGCTGCAGTGTGGTTGGGCTTCGTGTCCTTCTACGTTGCACTCTGTTGCTACGCCTGGTATCCATACCTAATCTATCTTGGGGACACCAGTGTAAACATGACATTAGCTCAGATAAAAGCAGTTGCCCGCTGTCTGCATCTGCATATTGCACCTGTATTTCTGTGGTGATGCTCTCTCTCAGGCCTTCACATCCAGACTCGCTCTGGAAAGTGCCGTGGGTAACTTGCGCAGCCTGGATCTGCAAGTAAACCTTGGCAGGTGTAAAGAGCAGCGTCCCCTTCCCAAGGCGTAAATAGCATGTTGAGTATTCCAAAGGGCTCAAGTGCCCTGAGATGTTTCACTGCACAGCTTTTGCAAGAGAATATCAAAGCAGCATTTCTTGGGCTCTACCTTCTGCTGGGCTTTATCTGTGATTTCTGTGCTTTTGCACCCAGCATAAATAAGCAAATGCTTAGTTTCACTGCACTTGTTGTAGTTCTCTGTGCTGCATGGTGAACGTAAGCGTTTATCTTACCTCATGCTCCAAGCACCAAATACCCCTCGGTCATCATATATGTTGTTTTGGAAACTTCATTTCTGTATCAGAAATACAAATACTCCAAAGCAGATTGCAAATGTCCCCTCAGTTCCCCCTTTTCCAAGTGATAGTGTCGTCTTCTACTTCATCTCATCTGCAGAACTCTCATTGACATTGAGCTAGAGTACTAAAGACATCTACTAAATTGCCAACTTAATCATCTCAGAAGACAGGGAAAACTCTAGAGCTTTTTTCTTAGTGGTTCGTTTATCAGTTACCAGACAGGGTACCCAGTTTGACAGACTGCCAGAAGATGGGCAGCTGAGGGGAAGAAGGCTGGCAAGGGAAGGGAAAGGTGTGTGTCATAAGTCACCTGCATTATTAAGGTGGAGTGAATGTTCTCAGTGTAGTAGTAGTAGTGGTACAGAGACTGTGTTTCATTATCTGTCGGTACAGTGAGTTATTGTTATGATTTTGTGAGTATGAAGGAGGCTGTTTAAGCTAGAAAGGGTGCACCAAGTGTGTAAACCTGTAGAAAATATACGCAGAATCAGACAGCTCTCCAGGAAAGAAGCTCTGTGGAAGCTGGGAGGGGGGCTATGTTTGTTTTAATAGTGCAACAGCTACGGGAAGTATGGAGTCTGATTGTTAGATGTTGTTTAGACATGTTTTATTTCGCTTTATTCTTCATTATTTGTTTCCAATTTTTGTAATTTTTAAAATCACCGATGTACTTGGTGAGAGCTTGGCTGCTGGTGAGATTGATTTGTGAAAACCTTCTTTTTCAAGGTACAGTAGTTCAGATGTACTTGCAGGGTGTTTGCAACCAGGAAGACGGGGATCTCCACAGTTTGAAGCAGCCAGCAGTGAGGTTGCTGTGCAGGATATTGAGGAAGGTATTCACTGACCATGAGCACCACAGTGAGGGTAGAGGGATAAAGAGACAGCCACAGCTAGTAAATGCTGTCACCTCAAAACATATTTTAACAAATGGAGTAGAGAGTAATTTTTATTTTAATACTTTAGTAGGAGTACAGTGATAGGAACTAATACTATTTAGTGTTGTGTGAACTGCTCTTTGGCTCTTTCAAATATTGTACCTGAAGAGTTTCAAGCAGAACAACTGATTTTTCCCTAAGGTTGTTAAACGATATGGTAGATTTATGTTTGCTTATGTAGCTCCCGTTACGCTTCATGAACACTTCATGAATGCTTTGAATGCTGAAAATGTCTTGGTCAACTTAGAGAAAACTAAAACCACAATCTCTAGTGTAAAACAATCCTGCAATTGTTACTTGTTAATCTAAACACTCACTGTCTAAATAGAGGACCAAAATGCTTTAGACAAGTTTTGATAATTTTGTTGCTCAAGCCTACAAAGTAGATTTGTGAGTCATGGTTTTCTTTTCAGCAGCAGTTGTCTTTGCAGGTTTTTTTTCAGCAGCAGTTTTCAGTTGTTTGGGTGCATGAAAAATATACGTGCACAGAGAACTAGCTATATTTTTGATAGCACTATGAGATGATTTTTCAAAGTTGCTGTGGGAGTCATCTGTCTGGAGAACAGGCCTGGGAGCTCTTGAGCTGCCCAAGGAATCCAAGAGCTGAGTCCTCTGGGTGTGTTTGGAGATGCTGGATACCCAGCTGCTCTACTCTTCTAACTTAAGGACAAAGTGGACTTTGATAACATACAACTCACACCTTAAATCCCACAGTTCTCGCCACAAGCACTAAAGACTTCCAAAGTAGCAGTGACTAGTTTTCAGAGCTGCTGAAGTATGCCTTTGGTGGTTTTGTGCAAGTCAGATTTCATCTATTTCTTTGGAGATTTTGATCAATGTGATATTTATTACAGGATCCATGTTATGTAAATAGGTACAGATTTTTCTCTTGCTACGGCTGTACAGTGCAAATGTAATTATTTTTGAGGAGGTGCAGAATATGGAGCCTGTTATAAAGTGTGGAGTTCCTTACACCTTGAAGAACAGTATAAAATTTGAAGTGCAGGCTCAGAAAGGCCATTATTAAATCTTGATTTAGATACAGATAAAAATAGGCCTATGACATGCATGCTCTTTAATTAGGTCTTCCTTTTAAAGTCATGCAAAACTAAAACTTACATCTATTATTATATTAAGTATTGTATGCTTGTACTATAGAAATAGTGAAGTTTGTATTTAAGGTTAATAACTCAAGCTATTCAACAACACTAAACTCTAAGAATATTGTCATACTTGCAAACTACCTGAGTACATGAGAAAACAAATGATGGATGTCTTGCTATTTGAAACAGAAAAATATCTTTTTCATCTTCTGAGCTATCCAGTTTACAGCAATTTGTAGACTGTATCAATTTTTAAGGTCTTTCACAATATTTTTAGTATTTCATCCTACTGATTTACTATTGGCAATTAAATCACCCTTGTATTATAGTGTCACCTATGTCAGATTATTGCTGCATTCTTTTTGTCTCAAAAGACTCAGGCTAAAGGCTAAAATGTTAATTCTAAACCAGACAGAGCATGTTAT
Source organism: Actenoides hombroni (assembly GCA_024336885.1). NCBI lineage: Eukaryota > Metazoa > Chordata > Aves > Coraciiformes > Alcedinidae > Actenoides > Actenoides hombroni. The sequence continues at coordinate 55,372,813 of WUAM01000431.1, read as the reverse complement.
TTACTTGATTTAGTTGTGTCTTAATGTGATGCAGGGTAAATTGCTAATGCGACTCAGGGTAACTTGCTTTTATTTTTTTACTATGACATCAATTTGTAGACACATTCAATTGTATGCTTATATGTTTTATTTATGCTGCACCAATATTCTTTTTTATACACTAATATTCTTTTTTATACTTGACACAATGCTTGATGGGCTTTTAAACTTCTTTCTGGCTTCTCTTTCTGGATCTTCATAGCTATTATTTCTGGGAGCTTTAGTATCAGTAACAAATATCTTATTGAAAAGAGTAAAAAAAATATTTGACTTCTGTAAACAGTTCAGAACATTTCAAGGTAGCTCCATTAATTTACAATTTAAGTGGGGCTTTTCAAACACCTAGCATATCTGGTGAGAAACTGGGGTTGTTTTTTGTTGGTTTTTTTGTTGGTTTTTTTTGTTTGTTTGATTTTGGTTTTGGTTTTCTTTAGCATGTTGTTTGATCATAATCAGCATCCATTCAGGAGCTTAATCAGTGTTCCTCTTATAAAGTCATACTAGTTCCTGTATTTTCATCACAACCAATTTATCTCTCTTTTTTCCCCTGTCTTAAAATATCAAATTTTTAATGTTAGAAATGTGTCTCTGTCCTGGTGGGATACTGATAATGATGATTAATTCTGGTTAAGGAAGGAAATGCCTTTGAAGGAGTCACTTTGATGACTGGAATGTCATAAAGACATTTATACATTTTGTACATATTATCAAAATACTCAATAGTCCCCTTGTTGAAATATAATGTACCAAGAAGAATATAGTGAAGTGTCAGATATGTGCTTCCCTCAGTCAGTCTATTCCTTGATTTTGAGGGCACAAATAATATGCAAAGCCATATGCACATGCAGCATAACTGGACATCAGCAGAACATCTCACTCATACTGTGTTCAGGGGCTTTGCATCAGTATGTGGCTAGGCTGTGTTTCAAACATGCCATATACAAGCAAATAATCAAAATCCCTCTCCCGCTGAACTGAAGTCTTTGCTTCTCTTACTGGTGAGCAACTGACAAATAAGATGCTTGGTTTGCATTCAAGCTGCTCATCTCATAGGACAGGGTTGGCAGCACAGCCTGCAAATGGACACTCCAGTGAGGGCTGAATCCTGTTACAGGCACCAGGGAAAAGCTTTTCAGACAACACTGAAACCAGAGACAGATTGACTTGTTTTCATAGCACCGGTATTAAGTCATTTAGTCATAATGTGAGTGTGTGAAAATGGAGATGAATTGTCTCTTTTGAATGCATGAAAAATACCCATCTCCAGGGAAAATGATTCCTAAATACCCTCCTATTGAAAACATTTCCGAGATACATCACAGCCATCATGCTGTCCAAACTTAGGAGCAAGACAGACAGTGGCATCAGCCTCTTCCATCTTAAATTAACCGCATATCTGCATCAGGCCACGTTGCGTCCACTGACAAATTCTGTTTTCTTCTCAATTTGAAATCATTTTATCAAATTGTCTTTGGAAACGGCTTAAAATGCAAAGTGAGCTCAGTAAAGAAGTGCAATGAAGTGTAAAGTAACAGTAGAGAGATTAAAGAACCCCTGTGTATATATTTGAAAAGCAGAAGTTCTTGTTAATAGTTACCTAGTTCAGCCGTTGTTTTAAGAGACTTAGAACTAAGTTACCCATTTTCATACTGTGTTTTGTTCCATGCTGTGGAAACACAGCTAAACTGAACTGCCTTCTGCTTGTAGCT
>WUAM01000431.1:55344595-55356582 GCA_024336885.1 Actenoides hombroni | reverse complement strand
GAAGAGGTAATTGCAAGATAAAAGCTGCCTGTTGGCAGAACCATTAGAGACTTGCTGGGTTAAATTGTGGCTTTTGAGGCCAAGGAATCACTGGGAAGATGTACAGCAACATCACAAGGTGTAATACTTTCAAAAATGAAGCTGCAGTTGCTGCAGCCAAACCAGCGTAGAAGTTGTGTCAGTGACAATTCCAGATGCCAGTTGGGGTGGAAAACTGATTGTTCCCATCCTTCCTAAATCACATTTCAGGTCTCTAGACCGTGGGTGCCTTGCCAATACCCCCACAAATGGGGTTTTACCTGTGAGTTCCAAATGGTATGTTTGTTCTTTGGGAAAAGGCAGACCTAATGTGCTTTTTGAACACAATGCAAAACCCATCCCCTAAAAATCCTTACTAACATCTTGATTTCAGCTGTCCGAGGGCTTTCCCATATACTTGCGTGTCATACAGATTTATTTTCATATTTATACAAAGCTTGGAAATGTGCAACAAATTTTGTTGTTTTTTTTTTTTAGCAATCTTACCTAAAATTATACTTTGGTCACTTAAATTAACCCTTCTGTTCACCTTTCATATGAAGGATCTTAGGAGGCTGAAGGAGAAGACTGCAGGAATCCAATTACCTGAAATCAACTTACAGGCAAGAAGGAGACATTGTTATTGGAGATAATCTCCTTCTCAGGCTTACAGCACTTCTCTGTCTCAGTGTGATAATAAAGATGTTCTGCCTGGACAGTGAAATGAGTATACATGACTTCCTGATTATAATGTGGGACAGAAAACTAGTAAAGTCTACAGTTCCTGCCTAAAACTGTAGCTTTTGGCTGTATACTGTAAACATAACTAGAAAGGACAAAAGCTGCCCCAAATAAACCTGTGCAATCCCAACCAGGCTTTGATAATGTAACATAGCTAATATACTACTTACAAAATGCCTTTTACTGTTTCTTTCCGAAATCTCGCTTCAAGCCCTACAGGATTTTAGCTTGAAAGACAATTTCATAAAGGACGTTTTGTTGTGTTTTGGTTTGGTTTTTTTTCTTTCCTGTAAAGTGCAGGAATGGAACACTTTGAATCAGACAATCTTAATGCTGCTGTAGCAATTTTGTAAGGCACCAAAGAAAAATGCATTGTATTATCTTTGAACTTCAGTCTGCTTTTGCTTCTCACAGCAATCAATAACCATTAGACTTATTGGTGGTAGTATCTGTCTAGATAATTTTAGGGCTTTTCCAAAAATCAAAATATATAAACTGAAATTGTCATGTTGTAACTTTTTCTTGCTTTTTTAACTCTAATAAATCCAGATTTTCCTTTGAAGGGAAGCAAAAAGCTGTCAATATGGCCGTGGGATGAAAAGGAGATAATACCTAGCTGAACAGATCCAGTAGTTAGTATTAAAATAATAAGTTTGAGAGCCAGAACAAACTCCCTTTGCAGCCAGTCTGGAAAAGTGATAGTCATCAAAAAATTAGTCATATCCCTGAGTCAAGTTACTAGACATTTTATTATTATTTTAAACACCCAGCTCACGAAGCCAAGGCCAACCACTTGAACATAATTTAACTTCCTTCCAGCAAAAATGGAAGGACTTTCCCACAATTTTAGAGTATGTGTTTTGTATTAGAGATGGCTGCCTGGCAGCTCGGCACTCGAGGCTGTAGGAAGTGAAGGGATACAGGGGTTCAGCAGAGGCAGAGAGCAGGCATCTGCCTGTTTCTCTTGGCTCTTGAGGAGCAAGCAGGGTGCTGTCTGCATCTGCAGCGGCACCTGGTAGCTTCCTCTGGTTGCTGCTGCTAACGTGATGCAGGGTGGAGATGCAAAAGGGAGAGCTTGGTGGGTGACTGGATCACACAAAATGGGCATCCCTCTTCCACGGTCACCAGCATCCCACCTTCCTCACCTGTGCAGGAGACTGGTAGGGCAGCATCCCAGGCAGACCTTAGGGCAGAGAAAGAATGGAGTTGAGTCTGGTGAAAAAAAATAGATTGAGCAAATAGCAGCATCTTGTTATGGATCAGCCTGACCTGTACAGACACCAGGAACCAAGTACTGTAGGGGGAAGATACCATCAGAAGGGAGATCTTCTGTGCATGGGCAGTTGTTGTGAGATTAGTTCAAATTCTCTCAAGTGCATGAGAGATTTCAGTCTCATATTTCAGACCGGGGACCATCTCAAGGATAAAAAAAGAAGTCTGACTTAAAATGATGACTTTCATAACCTTTAAAATCTATTTTACAATTTATTTTCTCTAGTAGATTTTGGAAGCCTGAATGTTATCTGTCAAGCTGTCATAAGTAATTAGATGTTTGTTAACTTATTGTTCCTAATAAACAACAGAAAATATTCATGATTAATTTCATTTTTCCCTAAAAAAAGATTTAGTAACTACTTTGATTAAATATTAAAGCTTTCTTTTGTTGTTACAACCAGACAGAAAATTCTAAATATCAGCAAAATATTTTGTGCACAATCTTTATACTACCTGGTCATTATGCTGGACTTTATTGATCGCTAACATAATTGATCAGGAGAATTTCTAGGTGGTCAGGTGGAAGACTGATGTGACTGGCTGTATGATGACTCAGCAAACTAGACTGTCTTTCATACTGAAAACACCTGAAAATTGGACTTTCAGTGGATAGACAGGATTGCCTGGCCTTGGGGAACACTTGACAGTATTGCATTTCCTGCTGGGCAAAAGGGATTACTGAGATAAAGGAAACTTTTACAGTCAGCAAGACCTTATGTAGTCTCCTGTCTTTTCTTGCTTTCCCCAGTGCCTGTGCCAGGGCAGCAATGCAGGGTGTCAGGTAATGATTTACAGCAAAATGAGTCTTCCTCAACTCTGGCAGAGGGAGAGATCTCGGAAGGTGTCGGATAAATAGTGGGAACCCAGCCAGTTGCACGGATACACCCCATGCTTGTGGAAGGGTTGTTGGCTGTCACAGAAGTGACAGGCAGATGATCAAACCTGGAAAGAACACGGTTTGTTCTAGAAGTCAGGGCTGCCTGCTAGAGAAACTGTAATTCGTGTATGTACAAGAGTTAAGGGAGCTTTAATGGCACTGCTGAAACCATAATGTAATATTCAGGTTGAAATCGCTCCATCTTCATCTCATTAGGAGTACAATTTTCCTTTATGTGTGAATCTTAAATGTCAAATTGAGGAAGTGGGGGGAACATAAACAAAAGGCTGTGGGCATATTCTGTTGTTTCTTTAGAGGAACTTTAGAAGCTGCAGAAGGCTGTGGGAAGATGCTCCAAGCAAAATGAGGGGATAAAGGCTTCCAAAAACTTCCCACCTGTATTAAGAGCTTCTTTATCTGTGCTGGAAGAAAGAAGCTCCCAGGAAGATTGTCTGTCATTACCACATTCTTCTTTAAAAAAAAACACACAAAAAAACCCCAAAAAAAGAACTTGTGAATAACTGCTGTGCTTATGTGATCCATTCAGAATGTGCGTATATCTCAGTGAGCAGTATGTAGGGAGCTTGTCTACTAGAAGCACAATTGCTTTAGTAGCAGGTAGTTCAGAACATATATTGGCACAATACGAGTTTTGAAACGTGCTGAGCTGGAAGCTGCAGCAGATGTGCCTCCAGTTAGTGGTACAAGTGCTGCTTCATTGTAAGCTGTCTCACATGTAGTCACAGCTCGTGTATAAGATGCTTTTCCACACTGAAAAGTGGCAATGCAAATATACTTGCAGGTTCTCAGTGGCAGACAGGATCTGTGCTGTGTGTTAGGGCTTTGAATTTCTAGAGCTCAATTCCTTTAATGCTGAGACGGTGTCCTAAAAATGGAAATGAGAGCTAAAAAGTTGATGGGTGCTGTGTATGGAGATCCTGAAGGTGCTGAAAGCAGTTACTGCTTGCTTTTTACTTTCTTCCATGTGCTGCAGGATGCAGGTTGCTGACTAGATACTAGTCGCCCCAGAATCTGTTCTGTTTTCATTCTTTCTGTCTTTTGTCACTACTTTCTGACACTTGTCTTTGGAGGGGTGAAAGGGTCTGTTTGGGTGCTGGGTAGTGGAAACAGTAAGAAGTAAATGAAGAACACAAGATGCTAGTTTATAACAAATTTCCCATTAAGAGGTGTTTGACTCTTTAAGTTATATCTAAATTTTAAATCGTGGTTTTCTACTGCCACTCAAACATTTTTAAGTGTTGTCTTGCCTAAATGTGCTTTTGCATCCCTTTTCTTCATGTACTTACACACTTGCTTTTTCCTTTTTCTCTCTGCCCTAAAATAGAAGTGACTGGACGAATGTTGTATAAAAGCTGATGTGAAATTCCAAGGAAAACTGTTTCTCAAGACAGCTTTTTAAATGTCAGTTCCTGGTGGATTGGTTATCCTATACAGAATTATTATGGTATCTTGGCACCACAATTGATATATTTAATAATTTTCATGATGTGTTTGGGTCCCTTTGATGCTTGATTATTACATTTAAAGAAAGATTATAAGGTAGAATACATTTGCTTTTGAAGATATGAAAAATACAACCTTCCCTTTCCAGATGCATTCATTTTACCTCAGTCTAGCATTCACTAAATCTGTGGTTATTTCTTTTTTCTTTTGAAATGCACTTATTGTTCTATTTCAAGAATGAATCATGTTCCATTGCTACCCCAAAATACAGCATAACAAAAATGGTAAAAAATGATTGCCTGTAATCTATTATTACAGGCAATCCAACCTGCCCAAACAAAATTGCCATTTAATAAGGTGGTTTTTTGAAATGGGTACTGTGAATGCTCCGTGCTAACTGAAATTACCCACAAATTCTGTATTAAAAAAAAAAAAAGTTTCCTTTTAAGTGACCATATTTTACTATATATGACAGAAAATTCAATGGCATATCTTTCCCCTCTCTTTGTCAGCCTTTGCCGTCTCCGTGGGCATTTAGATCACTCTGATGTGAGACCTGGATAAGATGCTATTTATATTACATATTGTCAAAGGCCATATCCAAAGGGTAGCTACATTACAGAAGTTGTATTTCAGCAGGAGGAAAACCCTGGTACTACTTAAGCAGAGGACAGTTTTTGTGAATGTCATTGTTTCCATTTTATGACAGAAATAACTAAGGGAGAATGAAAATATGAGAGACTTTTTGGTATTTTTGCAGTGATGTGTGAAGTTCCTTCCATGGGAAATTTATATGGAGACAATTAAAAAGTGCCAACTTCCTATTCAGTGCTTACTCCCAGTGCTCAAAACTCTCACTTACCTATTATTGAAGCTGAGCAATTACAGACATTAACAAGTGATTGCAGGATGTTTTGGTAATATTAAACAAGGGAAGTGTGAACCGTCAGTGAGTCTTCTTCTTTGAAGACTACTTTAATCTATTTGATTATATGGACTTTTAATTTGGGATGGTCAATCTTGAAATCCTCCAAGGTAGTGGAAAGTCGTGGAGACCAAGAAGCTGCTAATTGCTCAGTCTTCTGGCTTCAGCTCCAAAGAGAATTACAGAAAGGTGAGGGCTCTCATCTGAAAACATGGTTTTCATAATGCAGGCTTCAAAAAAGTTTTCCATAATATTTCTTCTTATTCACCTGCTTAAGTTAGTATCACTGAAGTCTGTCCTTTTTTCAGGATGTCCATTGCACATAACCCAGCCTGGGGACGAAATAGCAGAGAAACCAGAGTTGAATTCCCTCTGAAATTCTGCTGCTCAATTGTACTCTATTGGCAAATCATTTCATTTTTTTGTCCCGAGTTTTTTTTCACCTGTACACAGAGATGAATATGTGCACCTCCACACCTTGAAACTTAAAAGCAATTCTAAAAGTTACTTAGCTGCAAAAATATCAGACCTACAGTCTACTCCAAATGTACACAGTTGTGATACGTTTAAGTTGTTTTGTATGATTTTTGTACCTGACTTTTTTTATTCCCTCAAGGGAAACTAATGCTGAATGCTGACAGAGTGGTTGAACATACGACTGATGTGTATTCTTCTCTCCTAAAAGCACACAAAAGAAGCGGGAAGGCCACAAACTCCTTTGAAAGAAACAACCTTGGAGCCATGGACTCAGCCCCAGGTAGGCTGGAACAACTTTTCTGATAACCTGTTTTCTGTAACGGTGGTTTCTCTAAGTCTTATTCTGGGGCTCTAAAGAAATGCTGCAACAGGTCGCTCTGTGGTTCTTGGCATCGTATACCAAAAAGATTTGATTATCTTGCCTTCAATTTGTGTTCCTTATGTGCTTAAAAATCTCTGTAGAACCTTACAAAACATAACTGCTTTCTTAAGGGTGTGTTGAACTGTGAGTATCTCCTGGTGTAGAAATGAAGTTTGTGAAAGTTTGTTATTTTGAGGAAGGTTTGAAAGATGGACTTTTTTACATTGTGAGGATTTAACCAAAAATGAAGCAATACTTTGTCATGCAAAAAACGATAAAGAAGTGGGGTTATTAATATGCAATCTACCTTAACACAAAGTGGGTTTGGATGTTTTGGCCTTGCAGTTGTGTGCTTACTTGAACAAAGTGGTTATTGCAGATTTCTCACATGCAGGAGTTCAGAGCCATTTTTGCTATTTATTCCTGTGTATCAGTTTACTGTACTGCACATTGAAGTATGTGGCTTCAGAGGTGATGAGAGGGATGGAAAGAGCTGGCTCATGGAGTAGGTGAAACTGAATGTTGCTTCTTCAGTGACAAGGACTGGGGCTGTTCAAGAGAAGGTGCTGGAGTGGGGATGAAGTAAGGTGCTGGGAAGACCGACCTGGAGAATGGGGTTGCTTCTGCAAATTCCCAGGGGAAGATTGCTGCTTTAGCAGCTACCGCATCTGTAATTCATACAGCACAGTGCTTCTTCCTGACAGAAACCCCTGCCTCTGCTTTGCAGGCTTCACCTGTTGCTGAAGGCAGCAGTGAATCTGTAGTTGTAATGCCCAAGGTGAGAGCTTCCTGGCAAAGATGGAGAGAACCAGGCAGAGGTAGCAACCCCTGATCTGTAATTACAGTGTGACTGTAGCCTAAGGAGGCTCTGCCTTCTATTTTCAGGCTGTAAGCACTCAGTCCAAACAAATATTTTCCTGCTTTGTGTCTAGTTTTTACAAAGGCCATATTAAATCCTAGAACTTAGGCTTGTTCTAGAGGCATGTTAACTCCAAAAGCATGAGCCAAACAGTGTAGGAATTTAGAAGTAGAAATGAGAAAAAGCCCCCCATCTCTGTTACAGCTATCTTTGTTCATGCTTGAGTGCATTTATTTTATTAGTTGCAGTGCTGATGGTGCAGGCTTTCACGGCACAATCTATACAGCTGATTAAAATACAGTAGCTCTTAAATGCTAAATTCTTTCCTGTAGTCATAGACACGTGGTATTTATGTTTGTGCACCTCTACATATAGAAAGAAGATAATTATCTGTAAATGTGCAGGGCTCCTGTTGTGGGGAAATCCTCCAACTGTCAGTCTTACACAAGATCTTCCCTCCTTCCTAAATGAAAGGCTCCCATGTGCAGTGTGTGCCCTGCCTGTTTCCAGCTACTGCCTCTGCCCAGGCAGCTGCTGATCACCACAGTTGAGGGTACATTGATCTGTGCCTGCAGTCAATAATGTTTATCTGCAGGACCCCAGGAGCTTGCTGCGCTGCGTCGTTACTAATAGACAGTAACTCTTTATGTGCGGGAACAGAAACTGCCGAGGACAGTTGGTTGCTGCTGTTAGTGCTGAGCAGCTGGAGAATCATTAAAGGAGGGCTACCAGGCTCCTCCCGTTCCCTTGCCTACAGCGGGAGTTGCAGAGCAGGCAGGTGGAGAGCTTTGGTTTGTTGGCACAGAAGAGCCGATTTTGGCTCTCGAGCTGTGCGAGGAGTCGTCGAGGCGGCTCGGGGCTGGGGTTGTCATTTAGGGGAGCCCTGGTGCACGAGCGTGTCAGAGACGAGCTTTCGAAGAGCTGGTTTGTGCGGCTGCTGCCGGCAGCGTCCTCAGGGCACTCTTCTGTTGGACTGTCCCCGTGCTGACGAGAATCGGTGTTCTTCCTGCCCGCGCAGACCACCACCCTGTTACCTGTTCGCTTCCGACAGCTGCGTTTGCCACTGCTTCACTTAGTAACAGCACGGATTAAAACGTGACATGGTTTTGTCTTTTCTATTCAGTTTGGGGGGGGGCGGGAAATCCGCCTTTAAAAAAAAATACGTACAAAGAAGCTAACACCAATATGCTTTTTTATTTCATGGAGAGAAGAAATGTAATCAACAAAATCAAAAACTGCTGGAACCATTATCGTAGCGGAAAATTAAATTAGTTGTTAATTCTTTCATGGATGTAATTCTGGCCCCTGCAAATCCCTCCTTAGATATTTTGTATAAAGTGAGTAAAAATTCATGGCATGGATAAAAGCTTTGTCTATTTTATGAGCAACAGGCAAATGATCCAAATGGTGCTCATAAAGCAAATGGTTCCCAACTCTAAAAGGAGGAGGAATATATTCAAAATTCGCTAGAATGAACCGTGATTAAACCCCACTCCTATTTACAAGAAGGAGTTATTTACATGAAAGTTTTTTGAGTCATCCCTCGTACCCCCCAAGGGAGAGAGTCGCTACTTCTGCCCGCTTAATAATAACAATAAAAAATCATTAGATTTTCTTGGGCTACTTACTGCCCGTTCAATGTTGAGAGCTGCTGTGGGATGCGTTCTATCAACAGAGAGTGAAGGAAATAGCTGTGAGCACAGTTTCAGTGTGCAGGGCCAAGCAGTCAATGGAGCAGAAAGCAGCACACATCTGGCCCCTCATACCAGGAGGTGAGAAGCTGGTACATATTAATGGTCGGGCAATTTCACACAGAGGTTACAGTCTGGAGGGAACCAGAACCCATGCTTTTTGTGCAGAGGGAGGAAAGATTTTCTGTCGCCTGTACTGTCCTGGCTCTCATTTGCCTTATTTGTTCAAGGTTTCATCTTAGAAGCAGACAGGTAGATGAAAAATTTGAAACTGAACTGTTCAATTAGACAAAAATTGTAGAACTGTCGTGCTCTGTCGGGTTCATTTCTTACTCTGTGGTGGGGTTTTGTTCTTGTTTTTACGGGCTTGGTTTTGGGCTTTTTTTTTTTTTTTTGGCTGTGTTTTAATAAGTTCCTAGAGCAATATGACATTGGCAGCATGGGAATTCTTTTTCATGGCTGTACCTTTTAACTTGCAGGTTTTTGGTATCTTTTTTCTGTGAACTCAGTGAATGGAAACTGATGTTACTGCCTGGAAAATAAAGTATGAGAAACTCGCTCTGATAAATTCAGGACAAGACCTTTTCAGATAAGGAACATGTGTGGTAGTAGTCGCCCAAATAGGCTTGTCATTGGTTTACAAGCTTTATTTAAATGCTAAATACCATGTATTCCTGTGGTTATGTTTTTTGTTGCTTTGCCTGATTAAACATTTAGCTGATAAACCCTGTCAAGGCTGTTCAGCGCTGCTGCAGTTAAGATTACATATTTATAGCCTATTCTTACGGTCAGTTACAATCAGGACAATTTAAAATCAAAGTAATCTGCGATTGTTTAAATTTTTCAAGTTGCTGACACTGTTTGAGAATCCAAATTTTGTATGGTAATGGCATAAAATAATACTGATCATGATAATTCTGAATCAGAAACAAATGGCTTTATTATTTCAAATTGCTAGAGGGATAAATCTAGAAAGAGAGAATGAAGATTTACCAAAATAAGGAAAAAGAACAGCGATTAAAGTTATACAGCTTAAAACTGCAGCAGTGTCAAAAAGTGAGGTTTGCCAGCATGGTAGATAGAGATAGAATAATAGTGGTATAAGAGTCACCAAAAAGAAGTATTAAATCAGAAATACACTGTAGCTGAAGAATGGGAGTTTTTGTTCTATCTGAAATACTGCATAGAAGGGATTCTTTGATGTGTTAAACAGGATGAAATGGGAGAAGGTGATATTATTAGTATAGCTAATTATTGTAGCTTTTTTATTTATTTAGTAATGGTAAGAATGGCAAGTGCTCTCACTCACTTAAGATAATGGCTAAAAAGCCAGGGTAGAGTTACATTAATTTTCCTTGCCCAAATGTAGCACAATTATTTTAATGAACACATTAATTTATCCCCTTTCCTCATCCTCTTCCTCCTCCACAGTCTGCTTTGTCTCTGGAAACCCAGGTTTATAGCTCACCTCAAAGTTCTCCATGAGGGTTAATTATTCAAGGACGCAGATTTGTCAGGCTCAGGTAGTGCCCATTCACCAGCACCAGCATGGCTTTATTACCACCCAGTGTAGCACTGGTGCATTGCCACAGCAATGGCCATCACAAGCAGCAGCAATATGGACCAAGTGCAACCATGTGCCTCTCAAAAGCACAAGAGGAAAGTTAACTTGTTTCATCTTTTACATCTATAGTTTTATTCCTTTGTTTGTGTGCAGAGCATGGTTCTTTTCTAGGTTTGGGGTTTTTTTTTTGGTTTGTTGTTTGGTTTCTTTTTTTCTTAAGCAGAATTAGTTTTTGTGGAAAGGCAAAAACACTCAGACTGAAATCTAATTACAAATGATAGAGTGTGGTATTTTTCTGCTCAATTTTAAAGAATCACTTTATAATCTTGGAACAGTGGATAACAACATCACTAATCCAATATTTCAACAGTAAATACGTTTGATGATGGGAATTGCTACACTAATCTTATATCCCTCCACAGTATAGTTAAGAAATCCACAGGGGGTTTTACTAATCAGTTTTTGTAAAGTAAATCAAGTCATGTAATTCTTGTTCCCTCTAAATGCCCGGCAACTGCAGGCAGAACCAAGTGCAGTACTTTTTGTTCTTTTCATCAGTTTTGTACCCTAATCTGCAGCCACACTTTCCCCTTCAATATGTAAGAAAGAGAATTCTAGAGAGAAAAGTCTCCAAGCACCCTCCAACAGAGATGGCTCATTAGGTGAGCTGGCAGTTCACCTTCTTCCCCTGGCCTGCAGGGCTAGGAGGGGGTGGAGCAAGTCCACCTCCTGTACAGAGGTAAAGAGTAGCCAGTAATAAATATAATCTCACCACATTTGCTACCACATTTCTAATACATATAATTTAAACTGCCTAGTTTAGACTCCAGTTTTACTGACCGGTGGGATATATTGCACTATGGCTTGTAGCTTTATCTTGGTTTAAAAAAAATGCCAAAAATACATATATATTTTTTCTTTTAATTATCAACAGAGTGTTTTACATTAGGAAGAAATATTGACAACCATAGTTAAATATGTGAGGAGAAGCAACTAATTAGAATTCTGTGCATATTTTGCTCCCACAGTTCACAGGAACTGAATTATTTTTCATGAAGTCCTGGTGTGTTTACTTAGCTCACAGCTCCAGCCTGTCGGATTCAAAATCAGTGGTAGTCAGAAAGTGAGGCTTCACTTCTGACTTGGTGTCTTCAGCTTAAACAGAAACCAGTCACCAAAATAGACTTATACAGTCTTATTATACTCTGGTTATATTTAGTGTGTATGCTCAAAATGCTCCCATTTTATTAGATGCCTTAATAAATTTACATATGCCTCAAGTATATTTCTTATTTAACGGAACTTCAATTATAATCCTGAGTTTTAACAGAAAAGACTTAGTAAATTAAAAAAAAATAAAACCAATCCAGATCAGAGTCAATGGTATTGGGATTTTGAATGCAATTAGAATTGCCTGCATAAATACCTGAACTGGTTTTGAACACTCCAACCTTAAACCCTGATTTTCTTTTTTTTTGTCTCTTAAAATGGAGGCTTCACAAGCTAGAAACCAACTGGAAGCAGAGAGTTCTTTTGGTCTGATTTGAGTACCAGCAGGAATGAAATAGTATTTTATTAAGAAACTTATGAGAAAAACACACTATTTATTTCCCTTTGAAAATATTTATAGTGGATGTCTTCATAAACATTTAATCTTTCCAGTGGCAACTAGTGCAGTACTGGGCTCCCAAAAGGTATTTTGGGAGGTGTGTGTATATATACACATATATGTATA
>WUAM01000431.1:55330714-55344495 GCA_024336885.1 Actenoides hombroni | reverse complement strand
TATGTATATGTATATATGTATATATATACACACACTCACCTGACTTCTCACAGATAGCATCACTGCTGCATTTTAGCTGTGTTTCTAGGTTATGATCTGTAAGTTATTCCAGATATTCTCTACAAATAATATATCCAGAAATCAGAGTACAGTTCCAGAAGGTAACTTAAATGAAAGGCAATATATTAATTGAAAGATGAGCATTAACCACTTCCTGTCTAGCAATTGTTTTCTCTGATTGTTTCATTTAATATGGAATAAAAGAATACCAATATGCCATATATAAACCACTATATCAGCATATATTGTAGATGTATTAGGTCACTGGGAGTATTCAGCTGTAAATTTAAAAAGTTAAGTTTAATGAAGAGGTGTTTGCAAATAAAAAACTTAATTACAATCTAAATAAAGTGGAGCAGTGAAGCAAGGTCACTTAGATAACCTAACCAAGAGAAAGAACTCTATTTTTATTATTCTAGTAAGATTTTGGTACATTTGACATGCTTTATATATACATTTATAAGTACGTATTTTTTTCCAAGGTCTAGTTTTGCCATGGTGTTTGGGCATTGGAAGTTAGTAGCTGATATAGCTGGAAAGTCACTCAGAGAAAATAAGAACAAAAAGCAGGGTATCAGAGTTTTGAGCACTGACTTTGCTATCGATTTCAGCAGGGGAGACCATTACAAAGGCAGAACAAACTCCCATTTCATTTCAGTTTATCTGTTTTCTAGACCAGATCATGATCCTATGATTAAAAAAAAAAGTCTCAGTTTGAGCTAAGCCACAGTTCTCTTATGAGTTAATTAAAATAAATGAGAACTCTACAGACTGTTTCCATACAGTTTGCTCAGTATGTTTTCAGGCATTTAGCGGTACCGAAGAAGAAAGACAGTCACTTTGGGGATCTTGTCTCTGAGGACAGGCACTTGTGTGTTCGCCTCTCTCGGGTTGTTCCAAGTATTTTCAAAACCCAAATGTCAAAGCAGCTGAGTGGAAAACTGGGGGATAGTAAAGGTTTCACATCCTTACTACCTTGAAATATTTAAATCTTTCCTAAGTCATTCAGTGAGACTTTGAAGAGCATCTTTTCCTTTTTTTGTCCACCATGACAATGATGTTGTCTGTCTGATTTCTTTGGCTCATGCTGTTAAATCTTTTCCTTCCTCTTGCTTCTGATGTGTTGGAGCTGTTATTACAGACTTAACAGCGGTGTACATGAGGAAAAAATAGTAATAGAAGTGGGGAGCTCAGCTGTAGAGCATCACCTGAAAATTCAGACCAGTGTGCATGAAAACAGGTAGCCCCAGAAAGCCTCCTGTCAGCGTGCATCATACTGGAGTTACCGGAGGGAGCTGTGCTGCTCAGCTCAGGCAGTTGATTTATTCTCCATGGCCATACACTGAGTTGGAGGAGATGGGGCACTCAGTAGTGAAATATCCAATGCATTGTTTAAAAAGGGCAGGTAGACAGCTACTCCTTCATCGGGACGATGCGGAAAGCCCTGTCAGTGTCTAAGTAAATCACCATGGACCTGCTTTCAGAAAATGTAGATGAGATCTTCCAGGTGCTTAGTTATCTATGGGGATGCGCAGAACAGCTTCATCCCCACAATATTTCTTCTGCCATAACCCTCGTTTGGCGAGAAAGCAGAGACATCCCCATTATTTAGGAGAAAGCACCAAGTAGAAAAATCATTAAGTTGCATTGGACTGTAACTTACTTGCTCTGAACTGTGCTCAACGTGCATAAATCTTAAAACAGAAAACATAAACAAGACGTGATGCAGCAAGGTGTCCGTTTCCCCATGTCCAGTTCTCTGTCACATGCAGAATCGTTACCTGGAGTGTAAGGCAGGAGCTGTGCATGGGAACAGACCCGTCCTCTTCACTGCTGGAGCTGCCTGATGTATTCGTGCATCTCAGAGTAAGAGGTGAAAAACTTTTGGAAAGCTTCCTGGTGTTGTGTTTTAAACCTTAAAAAGGATATTGGCTCCAGCGTGGAGCTTTGTGTGAAGAGTGAGTGAGGGAAAGCTTTTGGAAGTGTTGGGTTTTCAACTGTCTGGTAGTCTGAGGTTTTTCTTTCCCACACAATGTTTTTAAGAAACTTGTCGCCACTTTTTCTTGCTGGTGGTATTTCTGATGGTGGCATGTTTGGCTTTTTTTTTGTGTTTTGTTTTGTTGTTTGGTTAGGTTTGGTTTTGTTTGGGTTTTTTACAACATTTAAGAACATTATGTCTTGATGAATTAGTAATGCAAATTTTATTTTCCTGGATAACAAACCCAGGCACTGCCAGAAGGTCTTGTCACAGGGAATAACAGACACAGGCACTAGGTGCATCGTGTGAGCTGTTCTCCTGGAGATGTCCAGCCCGGTTTATGTTTCTGTATTGCTGAACATTTTAGTATTGATCATGATGGAAGAAGACTGAAACCTAGTGTTAGCTTTTAGGTAAGAGGGACAAATTATTCACAAATGCTGTTTGGCTGCCAGTGCACACTGACCAAACCAGCGTTTATATATCTTCAATGTTGAAAGTATTTTTTGGACTGAATTTACTTAACTGAAATGATGTATTTCACCAGTCCGTTAAGTTATATGGTTATTGTTGTGTATCCGTAGTGGGGATGCTGGCTCTGGGTTGCTATTGCCAGGTCACTTACCCTCTCAGTCAGCTTCTCAACTATGAAATCAGTTGTTTTTCTTGAAGGATATTTTACGGTCTGATTAATTTTTTGGCTGCAAGTTATTGCATATAAAGCAGATACGCTCCAACTTGGTGCCCCAATGGCTGTACGGTAATGGATGTTGTGTATCCATTCAAAGCCCAAATGAGATTAACACCACTGTTCTCTCCATCTGCCTTTGAGAAAGAATCCAATAAATAATGAGGCATATAAGGGAAGATTATCACATTATATTCAGCATTTAGAGTCATGGTATACAAGGTTGGAAGGGACCTCAAGGATCAGCTGGTCTGTTCTTTCATTTACAGTGTGTGTGTTAATTATTGCAAGGACAGGTCCCCACTCAGAGTGGACGGGCGCTGCTGGGCTGCTGAGAGCACCTGGGCTGAGCTCTCTTAACCCAGAGCAGTGCCAGCCTAGAAGAGGGACACTGCTCACTCCTGGGGCTGTGCCTTATGGGCTCGCTGGCAAACAAGGCTGCAGAGTGCTGTTAAGATTTTGTTGGTTATCTTCATCGAAAAGGGATTTCAAAATAGGGAGGGGGTGGAAAGAAAAAAGGCATTCTGGAGGGTTCTGCCTGTTCTGATAGCTTTTGACTGAAGATTCTGATGCTGAGCTGGGAGTGTTGAAGTCCAGCTTGGCCACATGGCTGCCGTGCATGTGTCCCCTGATCTACATCCAAGTGTCTGTGCAATGTGTAGGGAAGCAAGTGTGTCCTCTCATAATTAGTACAACAAATAAGACCTTCATCCACATCTCTTCCTTCTGTGTCGCCTGTTCTCCCATCTCATATTCCTGCAAAGCAGGAGCAGTTACTGACTCTGAAGCCATATGATTCCAAGCCATTTCTGTCCATCTGACTGAGCCTGCCTCTGTTGTCTTCCAGCAGCACAAGTTTTTGTAACCGTTGGAGACAAATGTCAGGGGCTCTCTAAAAGATGGTGCCCTGGAATCAGTTGCCACTGAAATGGTGTATCCAGCCTACAGTTTTCCTGCTTGTAACTGAAGGGCAGAGATGAACAACATAATGTATGTGCTAACCTGAACATGCTTAAAATAGGTTTGTATAATACAATATTTGTCTTCTCTGAGAACTGAAAATACTTTTGTTTAGCAGCTAAGTCTGCTCTGATGATGGAAGACAGTTTTTTGGTATATGTCATTCTTCCCATGCATGATCTTGTTCACTTGGAAGGTTCCTACAACATTGTTCCATGCTGTTATGAATACACGTTTTACAAACTGTTTCTAATTCATTTGTTTATTAAGTTAAATAAGGGAGAAAGCCATTAGAGGAGAAGGTCAGGTTCCAGGTAGTAGGTGTGGGTGCTGCAAACCCAGACTATAGCGTGGAAAATGATGACCAAAACTTTACATTTGGATTTTGTTTTGAAGTGCCTCTATGCTTTCCCAAGGTTAATAAAAATACTTGTTGTGCATTACGCTGTTTTTTCTAAATTTAATAGATATTAGAATCAGCTCAGACACAGAAAGGAGTTAATGTTCCAAACACTGTGACAATGGTTAGTGTATGTAGGAGAGTTCATCATCCCTGAAAAGATGTATATTCTGTTGCTTTGTTTTAAAATCCATAAATTTTCACCAGTAGCAGAGTACTTTGTAATGTGATGAATTTCCCTATAGGGCTGCAGTATGGATGGTGTAAACCATGCACCGAGGGAGAAATTGCACTTTTTGTTTTCCTTGTCATGCCCTCCCTTTGTGCTTCTGTTCTCCCTCGGGATTTTATTCTGAATGCCTCTTCAGTCTTGGGCAAAGAATCATGTTAAATAGTCAAGTTGCCACCACTCGTGGAAGCTTCCTCTCCCGAGGTGCCTGCAGTCAGTTATCGCATGGTCAAGATTATCTCTAGGTACTCATTTTTACAGGTCAAGGTGTTTCAGGGCAGTATCTTCCTAATCTGATGTACTAATAATTCCCTATATATTGACAATATGGGAACAAAATGGGTTATTTATCTGGTAATATTCTATTCTTACATTTTTACTCTCCAAATTGCAGTAGTTCTTGGATCCGTGGTGCAGATAACATGGTAAAATACCATCTTCTTTATTCTGCATGGTTAATACAGAATTTTCGCTAGAGGATCTTCAACAGCTTCCCAGGTATTTCTGTGCAAACCATGAACTACGAGCACCCCATCCCCGGTTTTACTGGGGAAGAAACTCAAGCTGAGCCTGTAGCAGCACTGACGAGGTAGAGTGGGAAATATAAGGAACATGCTGTCTGCCCTTCAGCTGGGATGTACATCTTACACTTCTGTTGGTTTGTGATGGCTTTTCATCAGGATAATAGCCAGTACTGATGGATCAACATGCAGTACAGAATGCTTTTTAAATGGATTCAGCCTTTTATATGCTCTGCTATCTCTCGCTTCACAGATATGTCTTTGCCTAGCTGGCTTTCCACAGCCCAAGAGTCATTTTAGCAGGTATGGCAGTGATGGGCCATGTCTGTGATCAGTGTGAGCACACTGCCAGAATGGCACAGAGTAAACCTGGTAGTCCTTTCATTTACTAACTTTATACAAGTAAGTCGGAGTATGGAAGTAGTACTTACGGTTTTGTATCTCATCATTCTGTGGAAAAAATCCTGTGGTCTAAAACTGGTGGCTTGGAGGTTTTTTTGAGATTGCTGTTACTTAAGGCCTTTAGAAAATTTTATGGTGGTTTTTGTTGATATTTTTTCATTTTCTGCAAGGAAATGCCTTGCCTGTAATCAAGAGTGATTGTTGTTTGTCCATTCTCATTTCTTTCATTGGCTTTTCCTTGCTCTTTTGCTATTCTATTTAGAAACACCTGGTCTTTACAGTGATCCTCTGTCATGTGCACGTTACAATTTTCTCCTTCCAGAATTTGTTTTTTACCATTAAGAATAATTTCTTAAAATCTATAAAACCTTTGCTATCTACAGTGGATTCTTACGATTTGTATCCACCGATTTTATTTTGCTGTTGAGCAGCCTGCTCGTGGGGTGATGGTACGAGGCAGGCAGATCTCAGCCAGACAAGGCCCTTGGTGCTTTTGAATTCTGATTGTTTTTTCTCTAACTGCTTTCATATCTATGTCGAATGCACAGATCTTTGTCTGTTTAGGTAATAGTAATGCTGCTTTATGATCTGTTTCATTCTTTCTGTTTCAGGATTTACAAGTGTTGTGACTCAGAAGCATCTGAGGTTTTTTTAAAGAGAGGCAGTGAGAGGGACGAGCTTGCTTTATTTCTTTTTCAGAACACAACTAAAATGGGAGGCTTCTGGGCTTGGCAGTTTTACAGCAACTTGATAAAATAAAAATAATTGTGCCATCACTATTTTATCTTACTTCTTTCAGATGTGCTTCCTTCAGAATTGCTTCTTTCTTTCATATTTGCAGAACTGTGCTTGGCAGAGTGGCAGGCTGTTCACAGACTCTGCCAAGTTGAGGATTTGGGAGAAAGTAAACAACTCTCTTGGAAACATGGATAGCAAGTATTTCATAGACTCTAAGAAGCAGAGATATACTGCTGTATTATACAAGAACTCACTAATGGAAAAATGCTGTTCTCCCCTTAGAAGGAATCTCCCTTGCTAGCCATTGTAAAGTAAGCCAGTCACACTCTGTTTGGGCACCTTCTCTATCAAATTTTTTATAGTATTTTTCCCAAATGATAAAAAATGGGTTTTGGCCCTCAGAACATAAACGGGTATTTATAAGGAATTAATCCACACGGTTAGAACTACCTAGAGAGAGCTGATAGGAGGAGCTGGGAAATGCCTGTGAGAGCTGCGAATGGGCAGTTGTTGAAGAAGTCTTTTCCTACATATGAAATGATTGGTCCTCATGTATTTCTCAAACATTAGTTTACTTGCTAGTGATGTTTCTTCTGTGGGCTACAAATCCATTAATGATACTTCACAAAAGAGTACTCTAACCCTGAAAGACTTTAGTTTTTGCAAGCAGTTAAACTCAGCTGCTTCTCAAGTAATTTGTGTATTGCTCTTGCCCTCACCAAACTACCAAACAGCCATAGGATGAAAGAGACAGTTCCTAAGTATCTTCCTAAAGAGGAGGTGGGGCTTCACTTTTAAGAAACATCTTGAAAACATTGCCTAGTGCAGTTTTTCAGAAGCAGAAAGATTGCTGTTAGGTTTCACACACACGCACACAAAACCCCGTTCTGCGCTGTTCCTGTACTGGTTTTAACTCTCTCTTCTGAATTTCCACCCTCAGGGATAGATAAAGCTCAGAATAGACCCCAGAATTATTACTTTATTTTCTTTCCGCTGTCTTTCTGCCTGCTGTCTTTCCGTCTTTCTTATTTTTTTGCAGTCAGTCCCCTAGCTTTGTGAAGCCCTGTGACATCTGTATCACTTTAAGGGGTTGCAGAAAACTCATGCTGTATATTTTGCAGAATTACTTCACCCCTGGTTGCAGCACACTTTAGATCTTTAGGGATAAATTTTACCTATAGCTGTGCTTCACTGAAAGAACTTCACAGAAGTTCCTCTCATTAACTTTTTTTTTTTTCCTTTTTTTTGGATATTGCTTTGCCTTAGAAACCTAGGAATGTGATTGATACCATCCATGTAAAATAGCGTATATCAATTGCTCTAAGATATCAGAGGTATCTGAGGGTATAGCTTAAATTGTTGGAGAGTATAACAGCTACCTTTTTGGATAGGAAAATTCCCATTCCACTTTAGCAGTGTTTCGAGAGATCATATTTTTAAATCAGGTGAGCATAGGAATGTTTTAAATCTGGTTTAGTAAGTACCACAACAGTTATCCTGATGCTTATTCAATGATCTTCATCCTCCAAAGAAACTAAACTCCCTTAGAATACAAGGGTGGCAGTCATGATGATAAGGAGAGAGATGCAGAATGAAGAAGAGGTACCAAACATTTCATGTGATATTGTAAACAGACACAATGTAAATGTGTGTTGGTATGTGGGAACATACTAAACAACCTATGTAGCAGAGGACCAAACAAATGTAGCTGCAGAAAATAAATGCTTGTGAATAAGATTGTTTAGCTATGATAGATGCATTGTCAACCTGCTGCAGCTAAGAGCTAAATACAGGAGCTGGAGAGAAAAAAAAAATCCGATTGAACAAAATCAATCACTGGGGTGTAGGCTATTAAATGTTGACAAGTGGTAAAGGCTGGTTATACTGCTCTAAAACTTTGGGGGATAGCAAAGCACCTTTGAGTAAACTTACACTCTTTAAATCAAAAATGAAAGTTCGTTGTTTTCTTTCATGGCATTATATGTCAGGGGCCAGTATTCTCAAAGACTGTTACACAGTGTGAAATTACTGTTTTACTTGGTTCTTTATATTTTGACCTTGAGATCTTGATCATTACAGTCTATCCACTTGACAGAACTGCAGAGTTCAGAAAGAGTTTAGATTCTGTAACAGTAACATTTATATTTATTTTTTTCTTTTTAGCTAAATAATGAGCAATACTGGTTATGCAAAGTGGAAGTCAGGTAACTGTGATTCATTTCATTCTATAGTGATCATTGTGCAGAAAGTCCACGCAGCTCCTTCATTTGTTTTTTGGTGTTTTCTTTTTTCTACAGCTAAAGAATTCACCACACAATTGCATGAAAATATAAACTGAAGTCTTAAGGAGACAATATTTCAGACTCTTTAGGATTGCTTTCTTAAAATAACAAAGCTTCCATTGATTTCTACTTCCCCGATCTGTTTTAGACTATAAGGTTTAAATTGTTTAAATTTATATAGAAAATAAGGAGAACAGACAGGGTGTTTTAACAGCGTAGAGATGCAGGGCTTCAATTGCGTGTTTCCTTATGCATTGAACTGCCTGTGTTACTTGACAGTTCTGCCACTTTCTGAGGGCTGAGGACTAATGATCAGCACTCACTGGAAGAATGAAAGGGAGCTGGTAACCAAATTTCACTGTGACAGCCTCCTCTCAATGCCTAGGAAAAGCACTTCTTTTTATGCCATTCAATGCTAGAATAAACTGAGGGGTGCTAAGTGATGAGCAAGATTCATAACTTAAAGGTTGCACTTTATAGATCTACAAGGAAGAAACAGTCAAACAACAAAAAACCCAACATGTCTACTTCTACTGTTGGTGAATTTTTCAAAAAGATGATTTAATCTCTCCTGTAATTTGTGTCCCCTTGCTGGTTTTCCTCTGAGCTGCAGTGTTGGGGTATCATGACACATCCAGTATCTGAGCTTTTGACACACGTGCATTTGTGGCTGCACTGCACTGAACATGATGGCAGGGCTGGGATCCAGAAGGGAAACTGCCTTTGGCCACTTCTAAGCCTGCTCTGACCTTTTGGTCAGCTTTTGTGGGATGAGGACAGGTGGGTGTAAAAAGTACTTGCTTAAATCATTATTTTAGTATTCTGAACGTTCTGCTGTTGAGGTGCTCGCCTTGAGTTAGCAACAGTTTCCTAACACAAAGAAAAAATTGCCTCCGAATAAAAGCATACTGGAAATGATCAATCTTCTGTAGCTGCAGTAAGCTATTTGAACAGAAAGCAAAAAGTAATATTGTATGTTATATGGCCTACTACTGACTTCTGGGCATTACTACAGAGCAGTCAAGGCTTCTCTGTGCGGTGGAAGGAAATAAATGTATAACTGTTAATTGCGCCTAGACAAAATAAATTTTATGGTGTGTTTCCTATAGGTAACATTGTATGGCTGTGGAAGATTTTATGGGGAAATTAAGGCCAGCCAAATTGGCCAGGCAGGCCAATTAAGAAACAGCATTGCTGCTGTGCATGTGGTAGTTTTCCTTAGAAACAAGAAATACTCTGTGGTGACCTTACCTGCCGCAGTGGGCTGTGAGGTAGAAGGAATTTTTAAAATGCTAGTTGAGTTTTTAAGGATTTTCTAGTTTAATTGTAGATGCGGGTGAAGTTAGCAAGGAGGTGCAGAAACACAGGCATCTCTTTCCTCTGTCACCTACAAGAGCAGTAACAGCCTAATTGATGTCATCCCTACGGAAGACGTGTGAGAATGGAATAATGTGTATAGATCCACAATGTTTTTGTCTAAAGAGAACTTTAAATGCTCCCACAGCAAATATGCAGGTTCCTACCTCTTTTGAAGGTGGGTGACAAGATCCTCAGTGGCATAAGAAAGATCAAGTCAGGATAATGACAGGTGGGTTTTGACAGGAAAAGAAAACAAAATTGAGAAACATACAGTGTTAAAATGTCATCTTTAGTCTGTTGGTAAAGCTGTAGCTTAAAAGGCAACTTCAAAGTGTTGTGAGGGAAGAGTAGCCAGCTGAGGGGGGGGACCAAGAGAGTACCTTGTGGCATGAGGAGTATATCTCTTGGGGGTCCAGATATCCTTTCCTGAACATGTTAGTAGTATCATAGGAGTATCATAGTATCTGTCAGATTGGAAAAGACCCTGGGGATCATCAAGTCCAACCATTAACCCTACTCTACCAAGTTCAACCCTAAACCATGTCCCTCGAAACCACATCTAAACGACCCTTAAACACATCCAGGGATGGTGACTCAACCACCTCCCTGGGCAGCCTATTCCATGGTCTGACTACTCTTTCTGTCAAAAATATTTCCCTAATGTCCAGTCTAAACCTCCCCTGTTGCAGCTTAGTGTGTGTTACCCGGAAATATTTGGGATCCCTGTCTGTTGAGTGAAACCCAAAATAATTTATGAGACTATGTAGAAATTCTTTGTTTAAAAGATTTTCACTGGATTTTGTATTTGCTTGAATTCTTCTGTGAGTTGCCTTGTTGATGAAATTTTGTTTTCTTACACTAATCTTTGTTCGAGAAACCCACATTGTTTTTTTCTCTTATAATGAGTTTGGATATGCAAAAGAGTAAGGAGACTCAAACATTCCTGAAAGGCAGACGCGTTCTTCCAAAATTTTTAGCCTATGTTCTTTTAAATTAAGGGACGTGTGAAAGTTGAAGGGCTTGTTTTACTGGTGAAATCTTTAAAATAGATCCTTGATGTTATGCATGAGATAAATCATGGCAGTGGTTGTTTTGACACTCTGGAGTGTAGTTATATTATGCACTGTTTTCCCAAGAGATCTTAAAATTTAACAAGCAGAGGCCAGTGTGAGTGATGAAATGAGGCAGCAGTAGAGCCATTTCAATTATACTTTTATTATACAGCCATTCTTCCTAGAGCACTCGGTACTTTTTGTAATGCTTACTAGAGTATGAAGTGCTTCGTGTGAAGAAAAGGTATCTCCAATTTTATGACTAAGTGGACAGCGTGATTTCAATGTGCTTTGACAGCAGTGCTGGCGTTGTAGCAGCATGAGAAACAGGAGAGCACAGGATCAAAAGAGTGCTCTGCTTAACTTCAGTGGCTGAGACCCTCCCTGGAGAATGATGAGATTTGATAATTCACCAGTATTGTTAGGAACAGAGGTATTTGCAGGCAGTTTAGGTTTCTCTGTTTTGTTTTAAAGATGTTCTACTGTTTCAAGTCTATGGTTACCAATGGTTACCTTCTTTTTAAATTATTTTTTTTTCCTCCCCCATAGGGCAGTACAAGAGCTTTAATATTAATCGTGCTCCTTATTATCTTTTTTCGCTGCTTATCTCATAGTTATCTGCTTGTACTGTGAATTATTCCTGAGTTTATTTCTAATATAGGCTATCATCTAGAAAGGCTATTAAATATTTTGAAGTGTTAATAATGTAACTCATACATTTTATTATTAATATAAGTAAATTCCCTTTTTGTGAAAACAAGGTAACAAGCATGTTATACAAATTTCATGTATAAATACGTAGTTAAAGATCCGAAAATTTAAACTATCTTTCTCATTTGGTGCGTTTTAAGAAGCAATTTGAAGTTAACGTGAGGGATTATAGTAAAATAACTTTCCCTTTAATACTGCAATAACATCACCAGGCACTGGAACTCCTCTCGGGTTACACAGAACTTGAGACAGCTTTTTGTTTCTATAGTAAATTTATGACGTGACCTCTACTTGCTTTGGGCTATGTACCTGTCTGTGTTATTTCACATGCCCCTCGAACCCTCAGCGTGGCCAAACGGCCTCCACTAAACACGTGACCAATACAGGTGGCACCCAAAGAGGGGGGTTCACCGGGCACGTTTCGGACGGTGCTTCAGGGGGACAGGAATCAGGGCTGCTGCTTAGGTTATCGAACTGCTGCACATATTCTGGTCAGGCTGCGGCTGATTGTGGTTATTAAATTCCCATCAGAATATACTAACTTTCATTCTAATACAGCATTATTAGAAATCTCCCTCAATGTCTAAGGTAATTGTTAATTTAGACCACTTGTGTCTTTCTGAGATTAGTGAGAAGGGAATCTATTTTTTTCTCCCTTTACAAGCAGGCCTGTTAAATCCTTTAGCTGAATGGATAACGATTACAAGTCTCAACTGACAAGCTACAATTTTTTCAATTCCTGAAAGGTCATTTATAATAACAGAAATGACTAGCACAGCACACCTACAATATCTGTGTTGAGAGGGAGCTCTGATTAGAATTTCAGCTGGTACCAAGGGATGTGCATTTTGTATGCAGAGGGAGACTTGTTAGACTGCTATTCATGTCCACGGCTACTCTGGCCAGCAGCAAATACTCACACTCCTTTCTTATAAAAAAAAAATAATAAAATAAATGTGATGGTATAAATGCAAACTGCCTCCACTGATGGAATATTATTAAATTCTTCTGATTAGAAACATGTGCAACATTTCCCGTTACAGAGAAGTATTGTCAGCCTGTAATACCGCAGCGCAGTGTGAGCATCTGAGGGAAAGAGGGAAAATTCAATTTTAGAAAATGCAAAAGGAAAAAGATTTTCTTGATTTTTTTAATTTATTTTTTTTTCCCGTGGTTTGCTATTCGTGCTCCGAAAAAAGTGAAAAAGGATGACGTTATCTAGTGTGTGAGAACAGAGCTGTATCTCTTTGCCAGTCTTGGGAGAGTTATTTTTGGTTCTTCTTCTTTATTTTGTTTGTTTTGATTAGCACTTGTTGACAAAAGTCTTAAATATACTGGAATGGGTGTGGAGTTCAGTGTAGTTTGAATAGCTCTGGTATATTTATAGCACTCTAAAAATCAGGAGATTTGTGAATGCTACCACCAGATACAGGGATGTAAAGTTTCTACAGGTCTCCTCAGATCTGAATGAAGTTCCTATGATTGCATTGTGACATTCCTTCTGTTGCACCTTTGAACCCCAAACTGAAGAGTCTACTGGGCAAGCCCTGCAAACCTAGGTGTTGATCCAAGAGTGACAACTCCTTTTTTTTTTTTTTTTTTTTTTTGTCAGAACCTGCATAGACTTCAATGTCTATTGGTAAATCTTATTTTCCTTTGTGTAATTTCTGTGATCTGAAGTTAGCTACTTTATTATACACCTTTTTTTTTATCTTGGCTTCCGAGCTTTAAAAGGAGAATTTGATGGACAAAATGAAGTGAATATCTTGATCCAAAGAAGTTCAATCAAAATTGCTTCTCAGCAGTTTAGCCAGCCATTCTGATCAGTTGTGGACAGATGACATACTTCTGTTTCATCTTACTTTTTTTAATCCTTCCCACATAATAGACCACTGCACTATAAAGGATGTTCCATCTTGACAATATGCATGCGTATTTTCCAAGAATAAATTAGGACATTTCCCAATGCTCCAGCACATCACTGTTTAATATAGGCCAATAGATCAAAGACAACTACTGTAGTTTCCCTCCTGGGTGTGTTAAAGCCAGTAGAGATGTGACCCTTTATAATATGTGCTGTATTATTTAGAAAGCCACTGTTTCCCTAGAGTGAATCTATTCAAGAAGTTATTGAATTTGGGCTGATTTTTAAGTACATCTTTCTATGGTATGTCCAAATACATATCTAGTTAGCTAGCTAGCTTATTTTATGTAACTACCTAGTTACCTGCACTTACCTACCACACACACCTACCACACTGTGTTACATTTGGACTACGAACCAGCAGCCACAAATAATTCATCCAACTAGTAGCTTCACATGTTGGGCATAGAGCCCTCAACAGGTTAATGATTCAGACAATTAAAAATTTTACAAGGAATCCAGAGAGTAATATTTTTA
>WUAM01000431.1:55283903-55321571 GCA_024336885.1 Actenoides hombroni | reverse complement strand
TTTTTTCCCCCCCCCCCTCTTTTTTTTTTCCTCCTTTCTCCTGCTGGTGCTTTGCTCTAATGTGGAAGTTGTCTTATGTTCACTAGAGTTTGTTTTCAGTATAGGTGCCATCTGTGGAACAACTCGGCTTCAAACTATACGGGAGAATATACAACGTTTTCAATAAAAGTGATTCCTGTGTCAAGGCATGGGCATGTTATGGATTGTAAATTTTGACTTTACTGCCGACCTCTGCCACATTTTACTTGCTGCTCTGTGCAATCCTCTGTTGAGCAAAATACTGTCATTGTTATTTGTTAAAAAGTTCAGGACATCATTTCAGTATTAGAAGGGAAGAAATATCTCAGTCTCTTTTCCTTCTTATGTTTTTTTGCTTGTTCCAGTCTGCAGGTTTTTTTTACTCGCTTTGTAATGAAGGTGGCCTGGCTATTTGCCTGCCTTGTAAATGTAGTATCTTATTAATAATCTCATTAGCATTCTTTTTTAATGAGTACTGCAATTCAAATATCGGAGGGGAGCTCCCTTGCCCAATTACTGTCATTCCTTTCCTGAAGACTATTATGATATAGAGTGGTTTTATTTATTTGGTCATGAATGCAACAGCAGCTGGGAGCCCCAGCCCTGTACTGGGTGTGAGAATCTTTCCATTACTGATGTTTTCAGAACAATTTTTCTTGATGTGAACTTTCCCCATCCCCAGTGCAGAAGTTCCCTTAAGGTCAAGGTGATGGAGCTATAATGCTGGGTACCACCTTGACTGTTGAGACTGACGTTGCGGTTCAGGTGTAGCAGAGGTACACCTTGGGGCACGGGGGAGGCTGCGTGGTGCGGCTCTGATCTTACTGGCAGGACGCGTCCCGTGGAAGAGACTGGTGTCTTTTGTGTGAAACTTGACAGGCCTGCCATACAGGAGCTCTAACTATTTTTGTGAATTGGAAAGTCTTTACAGACTAGCACAATCACCTGTCTGAATCTGAGAGCCTTGTACCGAAAGGTTTCCATGGGCAGAAACATATGTCCTGCACCTATGAAGCTGAGAATGAAGAGGGATTATTAATTCCCAGACAGGAGTTTTGACTGTCTCTGTTCCCACAGAGGTGGACTTGAGCTGGATGTACATCTCTGACCAGAAGCCACCCAGCAAGGGCAGGCTCTTGTCACTCACATTGCCCTGCATTTATATGCAGATTTGGATTACAGCAGGCACAGTGGAGAGCTACAGACTGGGAGCCAAACTTGAAGCACAAGTTCAAGGGTGTATCAACCACCTTTAGTATGTTATTTTCTTAGATGCTCTTGCCTCCTCCACTAAGTTCTAGAGGCAGTGGAAGAGATGTGGCCAGATGGTAATGCTTTATTGGTGTAGTGCAGCACTTCATCTGCATTAGGCTGTGAAATGATGGTAAGGTGACCTCCACAGCACAGGGAACGCTTCACCTGCCTGAAGTCTGCTCAGACTTACTCAGGTGATAGAAAACTATTTTCTAACTTCTGTCACTAAGTTCAAGTAGCTTTACACAGAGAGCAGCACGAAGATGGTTTTGCCCTATTTAATCTTTAGCTGACTGACAGCAAATATGAGTGACAAGCTCGGTGCCTTGAGTTTCTTGCATTGCTATAGAACTGTCACTTGAAGTGTTTTTCCATTGATGGTGAAGTATTTTCATCTCCTGGTTGTTGATCAACATTGTAAATGTTATAAAAGTAAAGGTTTTAGAAATGTACTTTCAGTTACAGCACTCAGATGATACTCCATATGCATTGTGTGTCTCTGTTTTACTGAACAATGCTATAGTAAATAGAAATATTTGATCTCTGAAATGTTAACACATTGCTTGTGAGGTTTTGGAGAATCACTTGTTTGTGACTTGATTTGTCAAATTAGCTCAGTGAACAGATGTGCAGACTTCATATAGTAAGATTATGTATTAAATATGAATTCTATAAAACTATTACCATGACCTAATCTTTGTAAGGTTTATGCTTCAAATGACCTCATCCTGTAGATTTACCTAATAATGTGATATTTTGGATTGAGAGGCAGGGCTTTCGATTTTTTCTGTTGATGACCCTTCCTGTTGTAACTGAGATCAAATCGCTCAATGAACAAATCTTTCCAACAGCGTCTGTGCAAGAAACTCTCAGACTCAACTGGTTATTTGTGATGCATCGGACTAACCATAACCAAATATTTTTGCTTTGCAGTTTTTTCTTAAATCGCAGGTTATCGTGACTAAGCTCACTGTGGCTCCCAAAGAAACTCTTCTGGCAATGCGCTGTACAATGGCACTCTTTATGTTCCTTTCTTTCATCAGAAATGGTAATTTGTTTACTTAAAAAGTATCATCTATGTTTCAATCTTCATTTTCCTTAACTTTGGGAATGGCTGCAGTTCAGTGAAGGAGAGAGTGATTTTAGATGTGACGCATATAGAATATATATATATATAAAAATGGATACTAAAAATTAGTTGATAATTAGTTGATGTATGGGTGTTTTCTTGTGAGGCTTAACCAGCTGGTATTTTTACATCCTATGCCATCCTTAGGTGAAAAGTTAAATGCAAAGCATTATAATGAGAATGATAAATAGCATATGTCAGGAACGTAAGTGCACAATATACAGTGCAAAAGATTCCCAAAGTATGGCCCAAAGCAGTCTGTAACCCTTTATTGCGTGACTCAACCACATACAAACAAAGGCAAATGTTTGACAAACATTTTTGGTATGAACTTTGAAAAAGTCCTAAGGATTTGAGTTTTTCCTCCCACAGCATAAAACCCATCTGGGATGCAGCTCCTCTCCTTTAGGTTGCTGTTCTATCCTCTTAACAAAACATTGAAAACTGTACTTCTGTGGTTTAAAAATGAGTTGCCATTGATGTGATAGTTTAATTCTTTACTGTAGAATCTCTGTGAAGAATATCTAACTATTAACTTGGTTTTATAGAATTATTAGCTTAATGTAATCAGTCGCCCACCTTTTCCATTCACTGGAGACTCTACGAGGCAAAGTGCGAAGGATTATGGGAGGATGAGGATGAACTTTCCTCTTGCCTATTAGCCCCATGACCAATGTTGTAAATATGTATTACGAGTGAAGTAGCAACTGCAGCCAAGAAGGTGAACTAATTCTAACTAGATGTTCAAACCAGAATGTCAATCAGCATGATCACTGCAGCTCATCACGCTTCGCTCCCAGCAGATGGTCTGATAGCACACTTGTAATTTATTAGCTAATGTGAGACACCATATTGATTTAATACTCTGTTCGTTATACCGGCTTGCTGCTATGTGGTACAATTTTGCCATGGAGCATGACCTCAATGAAATCAGCTTTAGGTCTGTAGCAGTGTTAATATAAATCATGTGTCTCATCAAAACACTCCTAAATGTTGCCTAGTAATTAAAATTTGCATGGAGATGGGTGTATCCTGCCATCCACATGAGCTGTTTTATATATATGAGCTGTTTAGTGTATTTGCATTAGCTAAACTTTAGGCTCTTCATAAAGTTTTGTAAGGCTGTGTGCAGTCCTCACTTAAATTGGTAAGAATCCCTATATTCAGAATTGCATGACTCTTAATTTCACAATATTTCAGCAGAGAGATAAATGTCTAACTGCCTTGGAAGATCTAAGAATTTTGTTTTAATTTTTTTCTAAAAGTCTTCTATTGCTTGTAAGAAAATTCAAAACTTGATGGATTTTTTTTTTTTTCTCCTGAGCTAATAAAGTCTCAAGTTTTTTAAAATGGAAGGAAAGGCTGGGAAGGCACTTTTCCCATTACTTTACAATTAATATTTTATTTATATTACTTGCATGAAGTGTATCTCCATCAGTCTGAGATCTATGGTCAAGTCTTTCCATTTAACTGCAAGTTTTCAAGATTCCCTGGGGATGTGGTATCCAATATTTCTGTTAAAAGAGAGCACACGCAATGGAGTTTGACTTTCCCACACAAACAAAATCAAGTTTGCACAGATTGCTCTGTAGATTCGTAAGCAAAAGGGGCAGGAGGAGGGAGGTGTGAAATTTATGTTGTTAGGAGCAAGACTGAGTGACTATGGCGACCTTCAACATGGGGTCAGTAGTCTTCATCGAGTCATCTGTAGAGGTGAAGGATTTCAGAATTTGTAAACGTAGTTACATAGGTGTTTGAATTTCCAGCCTGTGGAGACTGGGAATTTCATGACTACACTTTGAATAGCGCTCTTTTTTGTACTCTTACAAAGCATCTAGTTTCTCTTAACCGCACCTGAATTTCTGTTTGTGTGGTTAGGATGTTGTTCTTTGTCTCTGGGGGGGGTTGTTTGATAGAGAGCCACCTCTGAATTATGCTCCATATCGATACAAAATCTGCAAAATTTGTGCAGATACAAAGACAAACCTTGCAAATAAAAACTGATAATCAATATAAACCAGCAAACTACCCCCTCAAATTTTAAACTGATCTGTAGCTTTATTGCATCAGAATTTATCACGGATGTGGTGAAAAACTGGTAGTTGAAGCTTCTAGATAGTATATCCTTTAAATAAATTTCCAGCTTTTAGATAGGAATAAGCAACATGTATTTATATGAAATTTGCATACCAAATTTCCTCTTCAGTAACAGAAAGAGAAAGAAAATTATTTATAGCAGTCTTCACTGACTTTACTACTTGCTAATTAGTTTCTAGTATTTAATGGAATAGATGAGATTATGGAATTAAACCAGTGCAGCTAGCAGTGTTTTGCCAGACAGTTAGGATTTAGCGATATGGTGAAAAAAATTAGTAAACAGTAATTGATAAATGACAGCTTGGATTAATTTCAGAATGGAATGCTCTTTCTTGCAGGTATGATAGTTTCTGAATATTAAGTGGACGTTTCCTAGACTCTGAATTTTGAAGAGCTAGTTAAATTAGAGTGTAGGAATATTTAAAAGGCAAGATTATAGAATTTTTTATTTTTTTTATTTAACAATAATTTCCCTCCTCCACATATTATCATTATCATCTTAGTGTTTTGGATCTACGGTGAATAATGGAACTCAAGTGGCACTGGAAAATGTACTGTGCTTAACACTTTGTAAAAAGGTGTAGAAATAAGGAACAGGAAAGCAATGCAAATGTGGCTTGTGCTAAGGAAATGTATGTAATAGGTCAAGTATAGAATGATGTCTTGTGTGCTAATGAAGTCACCATATCTGTGAGCAGACAAGTGTAAACTTGAGCAAAATCTGTTATCAGTTTCACACATCAGTGGTAACTGAGAACAATGTGGATTGGGTTGGATACGTGTTCTGGCCTGAGACGTGACCATATCAGAGGCAATCTTAGTGATGATTGAACAGCTCATAATCAGTTCCCTTCTAAAATTATAGAGAAAATTTACTAGTTTAAGAATATCTGTCCCTAATATTTCACACACTTTGTGTGTAAGCCTTGAGGCATATGCATTGCTT
Source organism: Actenoides hombroni (assembly GCA_024336885.1). Classification (NCBI taxonomy): domain Eukaryota; kingdom Metazoa; phylum Chordata; class Aves; order Coraciiformes; family Alcedinidae; genus Actenoides; species Actenoides hombroni. Next base: position 55,316,127 of record WUAM01000431.1, on the reverse strand, counting down.
TTTAACCAGGTCTGAATTAGGTAATGGCTGGTAAGGATAAGAATCAAAAAATCGAGATGGGAGCTTTTGGAATGTTTCTGGGTTTTGTGCAGTCCTGAGGACCACTTGGTCTTTGCGTCGACTGAGATGATAAAGCCAAACACAGATGCTCACCTCTGACTATCCCGGTCTAGTCCTAACAGAGTAGATAAAACATGATGATGCTGATTTAGAGATATTTATAAAACTACTTGTAACAAGAAACCAAGAAAAAACCCTGATATAACAGAGTTTAGTTACTTACATGTCTATCTATCAACAGTTAAAAAATTAATACAATTAAGGGTCAGTTATTTCTTGTGCTGATCAGGCAGTTATAATACCTCTTGTTTGAAAATGAGTTAATGTTTCTTCTCAAATTGGGATCTTGCTAAAGGTTATAGAAGACCTTCAGAATGAAATTCATTTGAAACAGAAAATTAAATGTTAGTTACATGTGATTGAAGATGAGAATTTTTTCCCGAGATCCTTTTGTTTGATACAAGTGTGCTGATTTCTGTGAAACAAGTAATTTAAAGTGCTAACTCTTTGATACTCATCTTGTGAGTGATTTTCAAGCTGACTTTATTTCCCTGCTGATAATATATTTCCTGCTGTTTGGAAACTAGATGCAGCTGGCAACATCACTTTGAAATATTCTTATATTAAAATGTAATACACAGTGATAAAGGGAACTACACTGATGTTAATTCTCAGTTTAACTGTGCCAAAAATTAGTGACTAGGAGTTGTAAAGTAATGAGAGGGGCTCTGAAACAAATGTGGTGATAAAGTGATGATGTGTTTGGCCTTTACTACAAGGGCACCTGGCAGATCTGTGTCGATGTTGCTGCTGAAAGGACTTGATCGATCCTAAATTAAGCTTGTCTTGCCTAGGTCCGCAGGCTGTTGCCCTTATTTTTTATGAAGAACAAAGGTTTTACAATTTAGTCAGCTTTTCACATGCATAACAAATAGCAAATCACTGGCATGAGCTCAATGTCCTTAACTATGGAACTGAGAGAAAATTTCAAATAAAATGTCAGTTTAAGGTTTTAATATAAGCAAAGTAATCTACTTTTCCTGTTTGTTTGGGCTTTTTTTTCAGTAATGAACTAAATTGAAATGGCTGTAAAAAAAACGAACTAGAACTAGTAACATCTGGTGGAGTCTTTATAAACAAATATAAATAAAATACCCTAGGGACTGTTAGGCAACTTCAGTAATCACTGCCTAGACATCCTGTAGCTTTGTTGGAGCTACCTATAGCCAAAAGCCAGACTAAAATGTGCCTGACATCACCACAGCCTGAGGTGTCCTCTGGCAAGTAGAATGAAATTTGGTAAAGACCTGATAGGTAAAAACTGAGCTTAAAATAAATGAAGTCATTTGGCTGAAAGTGATTAAGAAACACAGAGATCTGGAGGGGGTTTATCAATGGGGATTGGGCTAATTTGGTGGAAAGACGTCTCCTTCGGAGGGCACTGCTGGAGTCAGAGGAGGGCACAGTCTGATACTTCCAAATTAATAATGTCTGATAACAGATTTGAAATCCCAAGTAGTTTCTCAAATTGGTCTTTTGTTTAAATAAGGCAAAAAATGTATTTTGATGTAAGAGCTGACCATTAGGGAATTACAGTAGGAAATAAGTATTCCCAAAATGATGTATGCTGGGTTTATGCACATCTATACTGAAAAATATTTTTAAAAAATAATGCACCAGGAGATAAATTGTGACTTGATTTCAGGATGCTGATTAATTTGGTGCTCAATGTACATTTCCCAAAAAAGGTTAATGAATCTGTTGAACTAATGAACTTTTCTTAATTAATACAAGTTTCAATTTTCTCAGAGCAAGGGCATTAGAGAGGAGAGCAATGAATATCGCACAAATAAGCACATATTCACCACATTTTTGTCAATTAAAAATGCATAGAGGACTGAGTTATTTTGGTGCCTTTATACAAGACACTTGAGTGGATCTGTACACATCTGTGTAAATATACATAGATATTTCAGGACCATCTCCAAGGTATTTTTATAGGTAGAGTTGAGGTTTTGTCCTTCTGAGACTCTTTCTGTATCAATTTCACAGAGCTGAAATTCCTAGGAGGAAAAAAAAATCATCATTCTTTTACTTAAAGTGGCCTGCAGATCCTAAGGTGGAAAGGTTCCCGCTCAGCCCAGAGGCTTTTTCCCCCTCGCTAATGTCTAACACCGAATCACCCTCAGGCCCCGATCAAATGGCCAGCCTTGTAAAAGAGCGAGCGTGTTCACCAAAGTGCTAAACGAGAGGTGGCAGGAGCTGGACGGAGGAGGGTTCTCGAAGGAGTGAGGCACGTACCGCTCCGTCTTAGCCCGCGGTGAAGTTCCAGAGCGGTTTGTATTGCCGAGGCGAGCAGGTCGCTGAAATAGGAGCTCGGTAGCTGGGAGTGGAAAAGTCGCTGCCCGCCCTTGGCCGCTCATCTCCAGAGCAGCTGTCAGCGGCGTGGCTTTTCATCGTACCTTTTCATCCCCAGGTATCCCACTGACCATTCCACTGCTTTACAACGCAGTAGGAAATTACTTCCTTCACTGATTTTCTTTTGACTTTTGACTCCCTTCCACCTTTCAGTATGTGCTTTGGACAGGGCTTCATGAATTCGCTTTTCAGAGTCCAAATTTCCTTGTGAAATTATAAGGCTCAGCTGAAGTTAAGTGGCTGGCGTATAGCTTGTGATTATCAGAGGGCAGGTCCTTCAGGTCTCTTCTGTGTTTCATAGTCTAAGTGAAACAAACTTTTCAAGAGTGCAAGCTGCGTGTAGAGCTTCAAACCAGGGAAATTTTATTTCCCCTATAATTATATTAAATGCTTTAATAAAGAAAAAGGTATTCAATAGATCACTCCTATTTCTAAAAGTCATATTTATGCTGTTATTCTGCGAAATAGCTATTAAGGATTGTCAAAGATGATTTGTAAAATAGGAAGCTAGATCTTAATTATGTAGACTTTCGTGGTTAGCAGGGCTCCTTGCTACATCCACTTTCTGAAGCAGGAAATTTATTGAGCTCATCCACCAAAGTGAAGTAAGAGGGTGTGAGGGAGAGGAAATACGGCCGTTGTGAAGGGTCGTTCAGATGGATGTTCTGCTCTGCAGAGTTCTTTTGAAATGTAGTCCAAGCTACCCTGTGCTTGGGTAGCACTGCCTGCCTTTGAGAACCTTGAATACATTTTCAAGAGTCCCTTTTTATTTTAGCTCATGGATGCGTCAACCGAAAGATCCCTCTCATTTTTTCTTTCCTTAAATTGTCTTCCAGTTTCTCAGAATGAGCTTTGAGCTAAGTCCATGATGCTTTATGGCACTCCTGTACCAATCTGCAGTCCTACACCAGAGTTACCATTGCTGATGTGTAGGATTATGATGAATATGGAAAGAAATCCCTGTCTGTTTGTGCTTGCCTGCTTGTCTGCTCAGAGCTGATGGTCTGTAGGGGGAGGAAGTAAACTGCTATCAACACAGGGCTTGGAAAGGGCCCGCAAGGAGTGACAGGGAGCCACGAATCTACGCCTGTTTCTATTCCAAGGGTGGGCATCTTCCTCTGACTCGGCTGGTACTGAAATAATTTTACATAATCTGTTAAACCCTTTAGTTTCTTTCGATAGAGAAGGTCCCCTCTTGCTTCTAATATAATGCTTATGTTTTATAAATGCTTTTATGCTTTCAGATGTTAGTGCTAAACAAAACAAATTTATTACATTATTTTGTAATCAAAATAAATTACCTTTTAGTTTTCAAACTTACCTGTTAAGCAATTATTTACCATACACAAAAAGCATTAGGCAAGCAAACATGTAAATTCTGTGTCTGTGTTCTCTTTTAAGCTAGGTTTGTTATTTGCTGTCTGAAGTGTTGATGGACCTACTCTAGGAATTAAACTTTTAAGTAACAACTTAAAGTAAAGCTTCTAATTCTGCTACCCCTCTCACTATTAGATATGGCTTTCAAAGCTGCTTTTGAAGAGTTTATATAAATTTAAAATAACCTAGGAGAAAAATTTACATTTTAAGTGTGTTTAAGAGAGCAACGAATACTACTGTCCTCTTCATACTGAAAAAACCCTTACCCTCAAACATTATATGTGTCTTTAAAATCACAAACATTATTTTAACAAGATGATGCTATTAATTACCAGCGTGCCAGCAATAAAGCATAGAAAATGGAATTGACTTCTTTGCTTCACATTTATTGGCATTGTCATTCTTCTATTTCCAATTCCAGGAACTGTATTATTGATGAGGTTACATGTCTCAGATTAACCTTACAAAGGTACATGGAGCAGAGGGGAAAGCCATTATATTTGTGTATTTTTAATAATTCACACTTCAGACAGATAAAGATCTTAATGCACGTTGCTTTTAATGTACAGCAATTTGTGCAATCACGATTCCTTCTGAAGCACTAACAGCATAGATCCATCCACCTTGCTGCTCAGTTAGCAGTATGGATTGAGCAGCTGCTAGAGGAGCAGTATAGACATGCACCCAGTAATCAAATGCTTCCTTTGAACGGGAAGCTGTAAAATAAAGCAACTTTAGAATGCGAGTGCTTTGAAAAGGAGAGTGTGTGTTTATAACGTGCACAATGAACATAAGAAAAATCAATGCCAGGAAGCAGGTTAATGCCCCAGCTCCTTTCATAGTACTTTCAGGATACTTAGGTGGATGCCAACCAGCAAAAAGATGAAATGTTTTTTATTCCATTGAAGGTCCCACGTATCTCAAGAGGTTGAAAAACAGACAGCTCTTGTGAGCCCCTGTTTTTCTCCCCAGCATTTATGGGAAATCAGGCATATGATGATTAATCCTTGTGTTACGTTGATTGAGCTGTTTGTACAAAACCAGCTCTGTTAATACACAGCTCCATCTGTAGAGAATACAGAATATTCAGGCACTATAATGGAACAATCAAGAAAAAGCAGTTCACATTCTTCCTGGGAGAGAACTACGAGAACACAGTACAAAAGTAAGCAAATGAAAATGTTACCTAAACATTAAGTGACAATATCCCTTTAGTGCTTTTGTAAGACTTTGTTCCAAAGTCCATTCCCTCTAGTATTCAGCAAGCGCATTTGTGTTTTGAAAATAAAATTTGGTTTGCCACGCTCATTTTTAACTTGTGTAAATATTTGCTTGTATTTTCATATTTAAGCACGTTGTATTTCTTCTTTCCAGTGTCACAGATGTAGGCAATTTTCTATCCCTTCCCCCCAGCATTTTTTTGGCAGCTAGTGAATGCAGTCCTTTGGATCTCATCTGATCTTTGGCAGCATATCTGGAATTGATGTCCTAGGATGTGTGTAGCTAGCTCAGTAATGATGTTACAGGAAAACTAAACACTCCAAGCTACAAAGCTCTATTCAGAAATTTTATCTCTGATCCAGAGGCAAACTAAAACCTGCTGTAGTCCTGTGAATCAGAAAATGAATATTCAGTAACGCACGCAGATAGCCAAGGGAATGAGAGGGTGATCCTCCAAGGAAAGCATGATAGCAGCGAGTCAGAGTGCTTGGACTCCTTGTAAGGGGATTGTTACATATTCTTGAACAAGTTGCTTAACTGTTTCTCCATCATCCCGAGAAAGAAGTGCGATGATGTAATACAAAGTATTGTTCGTCTATGGCTTTACATCCATATTCAATATCACAATCCCACTGTGAGGGACTGGAAAGTCAGTTTGCATTTCACCTGCTTAAAGCTAATTCCTGCTTCTATGGGAGTGATACAGCAATCCCATCTCGGATTTCCCCAGGATGCCACCAGGTGCCAAGAGCTATCAAACAGTGCCTGAGCTGATGTGAGGCAGGTGGAGGGCTCTGTCATTCTCCTCAGCATTTTGGAGTAATTCAGTAAATACTTTTACCTGTGTCAGTTGCAGGTAAAACCTACAGTGGAATTACTTGTCTCTGTTCTTGTTAATCCTTTGCCTGTCAGCTCTCATCAGGCATTACATTCTGCCTGCCTTAGCAATTTCCATCACGCAAATTCTTTGGCTGATGAAGTGCTGCTAGACTGTCTCATATAGGTGTATGTTATGGATTTGGGTGTCATATAGTAATCTTATAGTAATATTTCTCTTTGTAGTTTGAATACTTTCTAGCGCAGTTTTTAACAGCTAATAACTGAAGTCCTTTAGATTTTTTTTGTATGGAACTAGACATTTATATATTGGTTTCTACTGAAACATCAAAGAGCCAATGTTCCAGTTTCAGTGGATGAAAATGTGCTCCAGCACAACTTGTTAGGTATATAATGCTCTAATACATTTTATATGATGGTGACTGCAGTGACAGTAGCAGCCCTAACACTTTACTGAAATCTAGCTACCTGGAGCCTGGGCAGCAGCAGTCATTCTACTGTTGAATCTCTGTCCAAAACAGCAAGTCAAAAAGACAAACTATTTTATATCTCTATCTGAAAGAGGATACAGAGACTGTAGCTATGTCCTTCAGTTTCAGCTAGGACACATCAACTATTTAAGAAGCATCTTGTCCAAAATCTTGTTAAAACATTTCATTTACACAGTATCTCAGCTACTGTGCTGATTTAATTCTGAGTTGGTATATTGTGCTGTCTTAGGAAAAAGACTAAATCATTAGCTTAATTTCACTGTGTCATATAAATAACAAAGTGCTGATAAAACAGTGTCATGATGTGTATGTTATGTTTGTTGTAAAGATGGTGTGATAATTCAGCCATCCATGGATTTTAATACAGTTAAAGTAACTTCTCTACCCTGAGCAGTAAAATAAAGGTATTGTCTGAACTATTGCCTTTTACTCATGCTGAGCACCACTCTTCTTCCAAATACTCCTGTTGAACTCAAGGCAAAGTGCAACTCAAAAGATGAAAACCAGATTGCTGAGGGACCTACACATTCTGCAGCAACTGGAATCTCTACTTCTAAACTGATCAGATGAGTTTGTTCTCTGTCTGGAAATAGTTCAAATATTTGCAGTCAAGGGAGGTTTTGTCCAAGACCACTTGTTTCAGATGTCTGTCTGTTAATGTTTAAACATTTTCTGCTGTACTTGGAAAACTACAGATCTTGACTAGGCACTAAAATCTTCCTCCTTCATATGCCTTGTGTCTGCATAGCTGATGTAGGGCTTGATATATTGCATTTCGCTTCCAGCCCAAAATATTGTTCCTATAATTTCCATCGAATACACAAATCTTTCAAAAGCTGAAGCTTTAGAAACTATTCATCTGAGGAAGTATGAAGTTTCCCCCCTAGTGACAACCAGTATCCTACATACATTTGTGATGAAGAGTTTATTCCTGTCTCTGTGAGGTTATTCAAGTTGAATCATCATATAGATGCATGGTTGCTACACACATCATGTAAGCAGACATACATGCACAGCTATATAGTAGAGGGAGCGATTCAATCTGAAGTAGTATTTACTACAGAGCTTCAGAAGCATAGGAGTGAGTTTCAGTTTAGTAACGCATTTGCTAGAAAGGTGGTGGTGGAGCTAGTAATTGGTGTCCTCACACCTTAGCTGTACTCAGCCATGGATTTAATAGTAGCAAAAGTGGAAGTGTGATATTGCCTCACCAAGTTGAATTTGGAGAGGGGGACAGAGAAAAATGGAATATGAAGCGTGGTGGACAGAATAGGCAATGAACAGAATACTTGAGAAATAATACAGAAAAATCTCCTCCCTCTCCCCCAAAAGTCACATAAGCCCGAGACCTACCCCACCCTCAGCAACCAAAACCAAATCATTTTTCACTGAATAAGGACATAATATATTTCTGAGTGGAACAGGAATTCTTAAGCTGTCAGTTTGTTCCAGTACTTTAAGTGCTGGAAGCCCAGAGTACTTGCCAAAAGTACTTTTGTGCACATAATTAGGGTTTTAATGTAAAATCAGATCTTTGTGGATTTCTTTCTTTCATGGAACTGCGACTGTGTAAGGGAGGGTGTTTTGATAAGCGTGGCTGAGCGACAGTGTCTGGTTTTAGTACTGCTAATAGGCTGGAGCTGGTGTCAAAGAGAACATATGTATCTCTCCATCCAGCCACCTTTTTTGGCTGCTCTTTGGGCATTGATGCCAAAAAAATGAATAAATTTTGTCAGTCCTTTCAGGCCGTTTGTTAACTTAATTTCTTTTTGTTAAATAATTTCATATTACTCTAGGGGTACCGACATTTTATTGCCCAAGTGCGATTTTCAGATTCATATGCATTCCTGGTGCATTAAGTAAAGCCCTTTTCCTTTTTAACTGAATCTCTGTGTGTGTGTACGCTTGCTTGTAAGTAGAATACACAATTTTTGCAATTTTTTAGAGTGTAGGATTCCCTACAATTCTGAGAGCTTCCAATAACCAATATGTAGTTTGCACCCTGTCTGTGCTCCTCTTGAGGAGTTTCTTTAGCTTCATTTCTCTAGTTCTAGTATTTAAATGCTGGTTTAAGAGCTTGTTGCTGCTTTTATCTATTTTTCCAGGGAGAGAAGAACATGGGTAGTGGGGTTCGTTACAATGCTGTTCTATGTACTGAAGTGACAACTGAGTTAAAGCTGGTGGAAATAATTTCAGGACAAGGGGACCACATTAGTCTTTCTACAAGCCCACTGTGCTGGAGATACTTAGGAAAAGGTTGGATGATCAGAACAAGAACAAGAGCTGGGGAGCAGTTTGTAGCTCGAGGTACCAAGAGGCAAAGGTAGAAGAGCTGTAGCCAGCAGTAAGGTGGACAAGGCTTCTCTTGGTCTGCAACCTCAACTTGCTCTTAGACCTGGTGTTTCTCTGATGAATATTTGAGCTCTTAGATACATTACTGGAATACCTATTGAGTAATTGGGGTACCAGCTGGAAAGCATCCCTTCTTCTCATATCCTCCCATAGCTTATCTGCCTCATAGGAGGACTAGTATGGCAGGATTAAAATACAGTTGCTTTACAGGTTTTTACTTGTATTCATGCTTTTAATAAGAGCTGTTTGAAAATATAACACACTATCTTTTCATGCAATTGCATGGAAGACTGTCTCTGGGAGAAGATATCAGAGTATGAATACTGCTGAATGATTCATTTATAAGTTGCTTTATTTTCTTAGGAGTTTCTGTTGTACTTTCCTCTTTTAATGCCTAAATTTTTCCATGCTGTAATAGGCTCATATTCTTAAAACCTTTGAGAAGGTGTGATACTACTTTGATCTCATAGGCTGGACAGCATGGCAAATGAAGCATAGCAGACTTCCTTAAGTAGTCTTAAGGTTCATCTGGAAACAGGGCATGTATATCACTATTTATTCTGTGTGGTTACCTTTTCTGGGTGCATACATGTGAATCCAGAACAGAAGAAGAAAACTCCTGGTTAAGGCAATTGAGTTATCAGAGAATCTGGATTTTTCTTTCCATTGTGCTTGTAGATATCTGGCATGTGTGCGGGTGTGTGTGTTGAACACTAAGATGACCACTTAAATTCTTTAGAGAGGCTGAGGAACAGTAAGCAATAAATGGGATTATTGACCCACTTTAATAAATGGCCTGTTGAAACAAATCATTTATGTGCATATAGTATTTCTTCTATGCTACATAAAATCTCCAATGTGGGCTTGACAGATTTGTTCAAAGAAAATATTTATTGTAGCCTGTACTATGTAACATGTCTTGATTATTGATGTTTCTTGTTTTTGCTGGTAGAGAATGATATTATTGCTTTTTTTTTTTTCATTATTCTTAACAGTAAAGAACTAGGTGTTCTGCAGCTTTATTGCAGTGCTTCATACAGTAGTGCCTATGTGCATCTGTGTGATGAGCTTACTGAATGGTGATATTCTTCTCTTTGCTCCCAAGGTTGTATATCCCTTTTTTTTTCCTCCGCTTCTTTTTATAGGGAAGAAAAATATGCTTAAAGTTGTGTTTTAAATACGATTCTACTTGGTCTTTTATTGTTATAATTTACACAGAGCTTAGAGGGCTTAACAAACAACTTTTTTTTGGGTCAGCTATATGATGCTGAGGCAGCATAACACACTTTTCTGCAGCAGTTACCTTAATTAATAGGGCTCTTGCATGCTTTCTGTGGGGTCCTCAATACCAGCTTTAAAAAAGCCTCCTGATTCTTTAGCCTTTCTGATCAGAAGGGTGTTACTGGAGGAAAACAGCTGCTTTAAAATCAAAACCAGTCAAAGTGGCTTTAAAAAAACTTTTGGAATATTGACACATATAAATATATATATAAATACACTATTGTACAGCTGCAAGTAGGGAGAGAGAAGGAATCTCAGTATGCAGTCTGTTCTAGGCATCTAAGCTTGAAGATGAACAAGATGGTTCATTGAGATTTTCTTGTATTTTCCACAGAAACAAACATATCTCTTGTCTGTGTCATTGTCTGTTAAAAATATGCTAGTGTGAGTAATATTTGATGCAATATATTTCTGTTTGTTTGCATCTGCATGACATTTTGTTAAACATAAAAGCAAATGGGAAAATAAGGTGCATCAGGGGGATGTTATGGCTGAGAGGGAAGTTTATCACTGAGCTGTCATTGACAACTGAAAGAATTGAGACTCAAGCGTCACACGATAACACATTGCTAACAGCAACTTACTTAAGTGTATCATTCTGAATTTAATCTGTGTGCTACTTTCAAGGTTAGTAGCTAGAGGATACTTGGGATCAAAGAAGGCAGAGTATGAAAGAATCTATTAAAGTCTAAACCAAGTGCTTAACTTAGATGTTGAAATGGGTTTATCACCTGAATCCAGTCCAATGAATCTGTGCTTAGCACTGAGTCAGTTGTAGTGTTTTGATCGTCCAGAAAATGGTCCTGTTCTTGAGGACAAGGCATTATGTGTACCCTTGTCATCATGAAAATGACGCATGGAGTCAGCTGGATTGTGTACTCAAGAACAGTTGAATCCCAAGAACTCGTATCTGTGGTAACTTGCTCTGTAAGGTTAGATCAGGTATTTTAAGGAGAAATTCAGTTCTAGGAAGCTGAAGCAGAGCTTTGGTGTTGAAAATTTAAGGAAGACAATAAAATGATAGGGAACTGTTTCATTGCAAATGACGTTTAGCTTAGTATTTTACTTTACAGATCAAGCCACTTTTTACTATCTCTGTATTTTTCTTTTCTCCAGAGGAACTCAATAGTCCACAGAGATAACAGTGGTTCCACTATCGGTTCCACTTCTTTCTCCTTAGCTGGTTACCAATTGTAAGGTTAACCTAGCAACAAATATGTTTTTGCCTTTTGTAGGTCGATGAACAAGTTCCTGTTGACACAAGTATTCAGTAGCATTGTCCAGGATCAGTTCAGCTTTGTATGTCCATATTAATTGAATAGATTTCAAAGAGCTCCCAAAGGTCCACTTGAATGTACAGGCTGCTGAATATGCCTGTATAAAGTCTCTGTATGGAGGAACAAGCTGTATAGCTTGTAACTACTAAAATTGTTAAGATATCTATTTCAGCAAGTGACTTAATAGAACTGATACAACTGTGAGAAAAAAAAATATTACCCTGCCCATGATCTTTTAAGAGAAATATTTTTATACTCCCTCACAAGAACCTTACTGGCAAAGAAATACATGTCTAGTGATTCCAGGTATGTGTTGAAACATGCTGTGTGCTCAAAGAAGGTCTATGAAGAGCAACTCCATTTAAAAGAGTTTTGTAAAGCTTCTGGGAAGTAGCAAGTGGAGATGTGGAAGAACCTGAAAAAGTTTGTATTTGTATGTTGAATTGTGATCTGAAGTAAGAAGTAAAGTTTACTTAATTGCATTAGTAGCCTAAAATGATCGGGATGATTGAACTGGTTAGTTGATGGAACGTCAGTGGTGGTGTGTGGAGGGAATTCTCTGAAGGAGAGAGGAGAAGGTGCTAATGTCAGGCTTCAGGCACAGCAAGCAGATGGTGTTGTCCTGTGATTTCCAATAACTGTAGCTTTCTTCAGTTTTTATTTTGAGATTATTTTTACCTGCCTCTTCTGAAATAAGGACGTCTCAGTTGAGGGACTGGTGTCAAAAGCATGGAATCACTCAGTTAACACACTTCCCTCTTGTCTAAAATACCATATCCTTATTATTGGACTTGTTTCATGTTACTGCCCAGCAAGGTGGAATCTACCAAATACATTTTTCACCGTTTCCAGCTTTTGATGCAGTGCCTAAAGCTTGATTTGTCACTTCAGGATGTTTCCATATCAAGTGCCTTGAATCAAATTATTTTCTAACACAATGGGGTTAGCACCTCTCCTGCTGTGACGAATGGTTTTGCAGAGGTACCAAAATAAATGCTCCACAGCAGCAAGGTTTGTCCCATATTTTGAATAAAATCTGCACACTTGTCCTCTCTTCAGTTAGCTAGAAAGCAGTACTGGAAATTATTTTCTTTAGAGGTAAAACCCCATCAGTATGCATCATGGGCTCTTTGGAATTAATTGCTCCTGGGAGACAAATTCCACTGAGTGTATGGGGCAGCAAGCCAGGGGAAAGTACCTGTGAGCTGGTACTCCATCCCAGTGTCTTTGGCACTGTGGAGGAAAACCGAACTACAAAACTGGAAAGGTTTGCTGGTCTTGTTGTCTTGTTTAAGTCTCTATGTGAATGTTGCTCCATATGTGTTTTTGTAATTCTTTCAAAGAGAAACAATACATGTGGGGTTTTTAGGCCTTGCAAACTGGTTTCGTGTTTTGCTTAAGCAAGAGTGCAAGTTCACTTCTGGCAGCTTTGCTGATGTGAATGTTCTGTATTTCCAGTGACAGAAGAATAAACTTATTCATACTTTTTTTTTTCTTTGTCTATTTAAAGATCAGAGAAATAGAACACTTCAGCTTTTAGTAAGGCCTTTCCGTTGAATACCTTCAAGCATGTCATAAAATACAAATTATTTTATCTTTCCATCCATTATAATGCTAACGGAAGATCATAATCTCCACTTATTGATGGAGTTATCGAGTCATATTGCAGTATTATGGAGAATTTAGATCATTATGAAGAGAAAAAAAACTGAGACACAAGTGGGACATTTTAGGGACAGAGACATCCTACATTTTGTGAATAAGAAGGCACACGAACACACTGAAACACATAAACAAATTTTAAAATAATTGTACACTTATTAGCTTCCAGAGTCTTTTATAGTCTTTCCCCAAACCAAAAGCTTTGACATTCAAATGGTGTTTCCATCCTCATAAAATGTTAGAATAAAAAACCCAGGGCTATATTGGCAGTAAACTAGGGTTGCTTTCTAAGTGCTTGTTTGCAGCAAACACTGGCATATTATTGACAGAAGAGTTTTTTCTCAGGTGAAGGTGAACCTTCACCTGGAAGTTTATAGGACATAATTTTACACAGAAACTTTTCTTTTGTGCAAATCTAGTTTGATATTTTACATGGGATATTTTCTGGAATATCAATTTACAATGCATATACTAATGCATTGTAATTTCTCCAAAACGATGTGCAAGAAGAGATCTATTGCTCAGTGGTTCTGTGTATGAAATACTAGCTTTCCACATCAAGTACTGTTTTTCACATGTAGCTTGAAATCCCTGTGAGATATACTGAACTGCTGAAAGCAGTAGCGGGTGAAGCACAATAGCAAGGCCCATAGATACTGTAAGGTATGTTTATTTTAGTTTTTTTACTTAGGTCTTTTAAAAATACGGTGTTCAGAGCTGAAGTAGCTCTTATTTGACTGGATCTGAAATATTTCATTTCTCTAAATTGCAAAGTCTAATGAAGCTGCTGCATAGGAAAAGGTGATACCATTCTTAATTAACTTCAGATTTTTCATACATCTCAGTTACCCACATTATGAAGTCACATAAACTTGAGATTTCAGTCTACCTGTGCGTAAACATCCAAAAGAATAATTACATTAATGCTGACTGATTGGTTTCTGATATAATGGTGTTTGCACCATTTGTGGACTAGTTCTCCGCAACACATTTGAAGATGATCTGATGAGCTGAGGGAGGCTCAAAGACAAAAGTACTAAATTATTTCTGAACTATTATAGGATATGTAGTTTTCCCAGGTCTTCACAGTACAAGGGGAAGGGTATTGCTTTTGGTCCATGACACAATTTTCTTAGACACAAAATTGGATTATCCCATAACAAGGTATGTTTTGAAGTAACCCTTTGGAGTCCTTTTGTATCCGATGCCCTTTCAGTAATGTAAATTATTTCATCTTTTCTGCCAGGTTTTGTATTTAGTTAAGGATCTTTCTCCCAAGTATGTATTTAAAATGGTTAAACTACAGATAATCCCAGTCTAATGTAACTGTAAACTTTTTTATTTCAGCATTTTAGAGCTTTCTTCTTTTATCTCATTCAATATTAAACAGGAGCTCACGCTCTCATGCAGTCATTGTTAGGGCATGAAGATGAGGTTCAGATAATGGAAACAGGTGTTGAAAGATATATAAGAATTAGATGTATGATAAGTGGTACAGTATTATAATTTCTGGTATCAATGAATAAAATGTGGTGACCTAAATGAGACTAGCCTTGAAGGTATCTAAGACTGAACAGGCATCATCCAGACAATACAATGAGTTAGCTATTTTAAGTGTTGTGTTGATGAGGTAAACAGGCACTTGAAAGAATAGTGTTAAAGCAAAGCCGAAGTTTTGATTTAATCAAAATAGAAATTAAAACATCATTTAATGGTGCAACAAATTTCCCAAGGCAAGATCCTATGTGTAGTCTTACTTAAACATTGCTATTGTGTGTAGGAGAGATTGGTGCGCACACATGCACTTGCTGAAAGAAATACTATAACAGAAACTTCAAAATTAATAGATGTGTCTGAGAAAAATCACATGCAGTTCATCCATGTAGCGTTTATGTTAGCACTGCTACTTTACTGGAGACAAATTAAAGGGATGGCTTATTAGGGAAAAATTACTTGCACACACTGTAATTGCAATAGGCTAAGAACCCTTAAGTGCTATCACAAAGAATGGAAAGAAAATGTGGTGGTTTAATCTCATGAACTCTTGTCCATATTTGGTATTAGGGTATCTGCTGGAATTAACAATTCCAGTCTTTTTTGTTTGTTTGTTATTCTGTGTCAGGCTTTTTAGTAGACTCTTGTCAGAATTGCAGCAAAGTCTATCTACGATGTATACATTGTGTATCAAAACAAGCAAGAACAGTGAAACAGGAATCTCAGTAAAAGATTTTATAATAACTTTGGCATATGGCAATTCACTTATGTACAAAGTTGTGTACCATTTGCAATCCATTTTAAGAGACACATTAGGAAAAATTGCAATTTGAGGTGCTCAACAAACTGCATGGCTTTCCTGTGCAGAGCTGAATTTCACACTGAAGTATTGTAACTATTCCGTAATTGTGAATTCTAAATACACGTGGAATATCCATCTTTTCTGATTTTAAATGTGGCTGACTATATCCAAAACCGTCTCATTTAGTGAGAAGCTTGTAGTTAAAATCTAGAAATCCTTATTCTTTCTTCTGTGCATGTCACAAAACCAACCTTAGACTTTTGGAATTTTATTTTATTAATATCGATATTAATTTTATTCATGCTAATACTAATTTAACAGGGGAGGCTCCAGATCCTACAGTTCAGTGCACAGACTAATAGCATTATGTGTTGCTCTCCATGTTCCATGGAGGTGTTTTTCTGGAGTATTTTTTTAACAGTGGTACTACTTCCAAAATACTAATTCTACCTGCTGCAGTGACGTTAACAACTGCTGGATTGTGAACTCCTCTAAGTGTAGTAGAATGTAACCATATTAATGAAGTCCTTAAAATGATGGCAATTATTAGAGTGATAATGAGCAAATCTCTTCTATGTTCATTAGTTGCAGAAGAGTGTATCTTTGTTATGGAACTGATTTCTGTAGGAGCAGCTCAGCAGTGTGATTGAAGTCTGAAGGATCATTTGTATTAAATAGGACAAAATTATGTATAAAGCAGGTGTATGAATCACAATTCCAGGTTTTATAGCTTTTTGGCTTCCAATCAAAACTGTATTGTTACTGGTAAATGAGTGTGACTGACTTTTCTGTTGTAGCACTCTTTAGTAATGTGGCATTGTGTTTTTGTGATTGTTGAGTGTGAATATGAGCATATTTCAAATCAGGAAATAAAACCAACATTGATGCTCTTGTAGTAAATGAAATAGGAACATATTAATGATGAAAAGAAAATCAAAGGCACTGCTTATGTGAGCTGAGTTCTGTGGGACTGAAAGCATAAATAGTTTAAAAAATTGACATGTAAAAATCCATACTCTGAATGGGAGGACAAAGTCAGACTCAGTGGGTGAAAAATGACAGTTTTACTCTCTTTTAAAAAAGACTTTTCTGTATTTGTGGCTGCTATTTTAATTTCCATGTCATTTTTCTTCTTCTAACAAGAGACTATGCAGCCCCATATTCTTACTCATTGCTTGTGAGCTGTGGATGCGGAGTTCTTACCTTAACAGAAAAGATGAAAAAAACCACAAAAACCAACCCAGACCCACTCACAACTTTAATTGCTTTTATCTTATTATTTTCACTGGAGGAAAACTCTGCTGAAAGCCACACACAGACTATTTTGTAGCTCCCTTTTCAAAACAAGTCAGTACAATACTTATAAAGCAGAAGGGCTACTTGTCATCTGCGATGTTCGTGCTTTGCTGCTGCTGCAGGGATGGGGGTGGCCTCCCTGCGGGGAACACATGCCAGCATTACCCAGGCAAGTGAAGACCTGAAGCCAAAAAGAACAGAATGATAATAAAGTAAAGTGATCTTTAACATTGCAACGCGTGCAGGTAGAGACGCTGCGGAGCAGTCTGCGTGAACCGAGACTTCCTAGATGTGCTGGAATCCTCTGGAAAGGGCTGAAGTGGTAAATCAGCCAATTTCCCTCATTTTGTAGCTAAGATAAATTTGTCTGGATGACTTGTAACTCTCTCTGCTTATGAATAAGAGCTTTTGAGTTAAATGTATAACTCCTGATAAGAAAAAGAAGATTAGGAGACAATGACATCTGCTGGCTTTGGAAAGAGAAGACATCAAACCAGCACATCCCGACTAGGCAAGGACTTTGCTGTTTAGCAATCCTTCATTTTTGACTTTCCCATGAAGCTCTGAACCTGTAAAAAAAGAGCATGTGGACATAGTCCTGCTGTCGGAAACACCAGGCACTGTGGGAAGGAGGGTGGCTGCTGGCTTCTGCTGGATCCAAACTCAGCCCCTGCAGGAGAGTGTCTCAGAAAGAAGGAGGGTCCTGATCAGCAGCTCAGTGAGAGGAGCTGCTTCTTTCCACACACCCTTGGAAAACATCCTGAGAGATGCTTCTGGTGCACTTGCTTCTTGATTTGGATAAGAAAAATTACAGCTAACTATCCTTCGAGGAAGATAAGTGCCCTAGAAAGCCGGCATATAAGAATGAAATGACACGGTTTTTTGTTTTATTCCTTCTGTGGGGTTATGGGACAGATCTCCCTTCATCTATTTCTCTTGGAACTCTTAATTAGCACTGTGCTACGTGAACTATATAGCATCTTCCATCTGGCAATGTCAGAAATCCTTAAAAAAATAAATGAATGAATTGTTCCTTATCCATATCCTTATACCTTTTTCCAGATAGGAACATTTTATCCAACATTTCCAGTCTCATTTGTTTGAGGATCATAAGACTGAATTGAAAATCATAACATTTGCATTGAATATTTTAGGAAAGCTTTTTTTGCATTTGCTTTACAGCTTTGATTAAGATTCATACCCTAAATCCTTCTGCAATCTCTTAAATCTCTAAGTGTCATGTAATCACATCTCTCTAGAAGCAGAAATCTAAGGAAAGTATTAAATAGGAGGTGTTTTGAATTAAAAATTGAGATTTTCAGTATTTGGAAGCCTTCATAGCACAGTAGGCACCTGGAGGAAATGGAGGCAGGTATTTGTTTCAAAGATTTCTTCAGGGGCCCAAAAGCCAAATGAAAATACCAAAAATAAAGCCTAGGCTTCCAGCTGGTTTGTGACTGCAGTGGGTCTTAATGCTTCTCTTGAACAGGGAGTTTGAGAGAGATGTTAAAACAGTTTGGCTGCAGTAAAATAATGTCCAAATGTCTTCGTCGCTTTTGATTTGATCACTCATACTCAGTACAAAGGGAAAAGTTGATTACAATAGAGGCAGGAGACTCAGAAGTACTTATTATTTAGTCTGTGTTGTCCATTTTCTGTTCATCTTTATTATAGCCTGTTTCTTGCCTTCTACCACTTATCCTCAAGCTCCAGACTTTGACTTACTAGCTGGTAACTACTAAAAGTCAGCCTGCTGTGTTTTTGTTTGCTTTTTTTGTTCTTTTTTTCTAACTGCACTTCAAATGTTATTGTCAACCTGCTTTTCTTGTACTAAACTTTGTACTAAAAGGAAAAATGCATTTGTTGTCAACAGGATATAATAGCACAGGTTTAAAGTCAAATGGATATATTAGGATTACAGTTTCACTTTGCATTCAATTGCACTGTGTCATCTTGTTGCTTTTGTATGTGAAATATAATTTACTTATTTCCGAGTGGGGGAGTGTAGAAGTACTTCTGTGATTCTCTGTCAATCAGCTGTCATTCATCTTCCTCTGCAGTAGGGTTTGCTGCTGGTTTTGTTCTTTCTGGAGTTGCTGTTCTTGGTTTGGTTTCTTTGCTCTAAATCAAGGTTGGTCATGTAGTTGGCACACTTTATCTGGATTTGTACAAGAAAAGTGTTGAAGTATCACAGAAGGGAATTAAAAAGATGAAAGTTCTTCAGGCCCAAATAGTTTAAAAGCTCCTCTGTATACAAGAAAAAAATTCTTAGCATTCATAACATGCCTCATAGAAATGCATTATATATTGTTATCACATCAGCTTGTAGTATTGGTACATGGCTTCAGAGCCTTGCTTGTGTTTGTAAGTACATATAAATAATTTAACTCCATTATAGTACAGTGTCTAGTGGAAATGCATGGTTCTTTAGGAAGACGTTTTCTTCCAGATTGATCTAATGACTTCAGAAAATTCTACTATTATTAAAGGTTGTTAACTATTGATATGCAAAAATAAAACTGTTATGAGTGCAATGGAAGACATAAATATGCTCGGTTTTGAGAATATTTTTGCTTTGAGATATTTGATAACTCATTACTCGAATTGGCTTCTGTGTCAGATATCCTTAACAAATAGCCTGAGTAGTTATGTTTTGCAGATCATAGGTAGATTTTATCAAAATCAGACTAAAAAGATTGCAGCAGATGAGTGATCGAAGGGGTCCAGTGAACTATGGTAATTATTCTAGAATAATGCAATACCTTGCTAAATTCTTGGACTGCAGCAAGATTTCTTGGATTGCAGTAGGGCTGTGTTCCCCTGAAGCTGGAAAAGACAGCACACACGGTAGATTTTTATTATTTTTTCTATGTGTTTACTGATGGATTTGCATTGCATGTGTAAAGGGTAGCATAGCTTTGTGTCTGCTGAAATTCATCTCATATTTTGCTTTGAATTTGTACAAACACTTTAAAGTTGGTTTTCAATCTTCTGTTGGGTTTCTTTTTGTGGTACTGTTTTTTGATTGGTTTGTTGTTGTTGTTGTGGAAAACAGTCTACCAAAGGTATAAAATGCTAAATCTCTGTTGCACAATGTGATACTCGAGAAGCTTCCTACATCATAAAAAGGTACACTGGTGGCAAAGTGCCCTAACTCCTCTTTTTATTCACACAAAACAAGCCTGTTTGCAGACTCATATTAGGAACTAAATAATAAATACTAGGATGAGCACATTGTTTTTTGACCGTAACACCAATGAGTCCTTCCTCAGCAGCACCATGAAACAATACATGGAGAGCTACAGTCATTTAGATGCTCAGTAAGCATGTTGCACCTCATCATCCTTAGGATGCTGGTTCAATTCTTTGCTGTCAGTCCAAAAAACAGGCACAACACTCCAGGTTTCTCCTTCCTGAGTGTGTCTCCAGGGTTGAACTGCTGGGTTTCTTTGGCTTTTTGCTTTTCCTTTTTTCCATTTGTTTATTCATTTCCATCAAATCTGCCTCCCTTCTCTTAATCCTTTATCTTCCTTTAATCCTTCATTTCTAATCTCGAAGGGCTTTTTGAATGTCTTACCCCTGTTTTTGTTCATCTTCCATCAGGGGATTCTTGTGGATCCAAAGGTTTGTCTTGGGTTTGCCATGTGCAGTGTGTATGATGTGCTCTGGTAGCGTGGTAGCAGCTTTCCGTACCATCCCCGCTGGCCCTCCCACCAGCAGCAACAGGCTCAGATTTGTGTAACTGAGGGTGCCCTCTATCCCCTCGTCCAGATAATTGATAAAGTTCATAAAGAGAACAGGCCCCACTGCTGAGCCCTGGGGAACTCCACTTGTGAACGGCTGCCAACCGGATTTAACTCCATTCACCACCACACTCTGGGCCCGGACATCAAGCCAGGTTTTTATCCAGCAAAGTGTATGTCTGTCCAAGCCACGAGCAGCCAGTTTCTCTAGGAGAATACCATGGGAAATGGTGTCAAAAGCTTTACTAAATGTCAGGTAAACAACATCCACAGCCTTTTCCACATCCACTCATCTGGTCACCTTGTCATAGAAGATGAGGTTAGTTAAGCAGGACCTGCCTTTCCTAAACCCGTGGGCTGACTGGGCCTGATCTGCCTGGTTGTCCTATAATGTGCCACTCTGGTTTTATTTTCCCAATGTGTTGTTTCTGGTTTTGCCACCAGTGGTGAAATTAACAGATTAATGTGACTCTTTCTACATGCTAATGGGCATGGCTGAAAAACCCCAAAGGCTTTTTATAAACTTATTTCTTTATTCCTGTATAAACTGCCTTGAGGTTTGGTTGTTTTTAAGCTAAATGGCAACCATCTAGATTACTGACTTTGTATTTTCCTACTGAACTAAATACTTAGATCTGCTTTCATGTAGTCAATAATATGAATACACTCTGATTTGGAGAAAAACAGATGAGTAGGGTTTTTTGCAAAATGAAGACCAGTAGCCATTTTTCCCTGTTGTCAAACACATTTCTTTTTGTTTGATGGAAAGTACATACATGTTCAGTGTACGTTAGCTGTGCTACTTAATGAAATGGACCTATCATTACAGCTGAGAACAATATATAAATTACGTATTGTTATGGTTGCTATGGCAAATAATTACCATTATTTAACGGTGACTTATGAAAACATTGGAGAATGTAGTTCCTAAAATGCAAAGTGCTGTTTCTCCGTGGAATATACCTAATATAAAATCTGGATTTTTTTTTCTTAATTGTCTGGCTTTATAGCTATTTTGAATTGTGTACCTCTGAAACATAAACAGGTACACAAGAAGGCAGCTTGAATTTGGACACAGTATAGACCTCTGTGGTCCTGGTTCTTCTAATTTTAAGGATGTTCTTTGTTTGTACTCCAACCTTCTCTCTTTCCTATCTGTTGCTGTTAAGAAACTGTGCC
This sequence comes from Actenoides hombroni, assembly GCA_024336885.1. Classification (NCBI taxonomy): domain Eukaryota; kingdom Metazoa; phylum Chordata; class Aves; order Coraciiformes; family Alcedinidae; genus Actenoides; species Actenoides hombroni. Next base: position 55,294,637 of record WUAM01000431.1, on the reverse strand, counting down.
ATTACATTCTCATAAATTAGTCCTAGACTGCTTCAGACTTGAGGCTTCTCTTACTGTGGCTCACCTCAGTAGGGTATTACCTTTTAATATCAAAGGGATATTTGTCATAAGTGACATTCTGAATTACAAGCCAAGAAGACATTACTGATATAAGTGCTTGATGCTGGCCTCTTCAAAAAAAATGAATTTTCTATCATGCATGAATCTTTTGAGTTTGTTCATGGAAATCAACAAACATGCCTCTCTTCAGAAATATTCTAGCTAGAAGTGTATCATTGTAGTTTACTCAGGAGAGGAACAGATTCAACTGTGTGGGTAAGTGTAAGCAGAAACACTGAAAGCTAAATATATTCCAGAGGAAAAGATGGAAATAAATCTTATGTGTGTATTATACTGTCAGACCCAGTAGTAATTTTAGATTAATTTGCCTTTCTGTTATTGATATGTGTCACATCTCCCCCGAGTTGAGTCAAACTCTGTTTATTTCTTGCCTTTTCTCTCCCTCCATCAAAATTTGAAAGGTATCTAGTATATAGAGAACACTGGAGCAGTGTTATTTAAATAAGGGCTTGATCCAGGGCTTCATATACAAATAAATGGTATTGTGAATTATTGCAGTTTTTGCACAGCTCTAACAACTGTATGGCAATTGAAATAAAAATTCAGTGTTTATTTGTGAGTGTGAAGTGCCGTCTTGTTCCTCCTTGACCACAGACTTAGTTGCAGGATCTTGTCTTAAAACTTGGTCACTGTTGGTTTTATCAGGTACTGTCTGGTATGTGACTTTTTGCAACAGGCTACTGTTACCGGTGGACAAACTCATTCTAGCCAATAAAGATGATCCAACTTTGCAATAGAGACTATACAAACTCCAGCTAGCTTGAAATCCTTGCTCTGTCACTCACAGTGTAGATGCTGTGGCTTGTCCAGGTCGACTTCTCTTTTCAAGGAGCTGAACAGAAACCGTGTTTTTCTCTTATGAAACTGGTTCTGGCTCATTTCTCGTTAGTGCATTTTATTCGTATCTCCAACATTAGAAGGCAAGAAGAATGAAAATCATACTAAGAAATGTGCAACTTAACACAACGTAGCCTCATCAGTTAAATAGATTTGGCAAGGATTAGATATTTACAGCATATAAATAAAATTATTAATTACATAATATATTGTTTACTAGGATTCTTAATCCTCATGCTTCAGGGTGTAAACTAATTATTACGCAGTGCTGAAAAATTACATCATTCTGTAATATGAGTTCATGGAAAAACTGGATGAACAAAATGAAAGCTGCCACGTGCTATTAAGAGACTAGCACAGACAGCATTAGTTCGTGAGGGGAGATTGTATCTGCAGAATGCTGGGAGAAATAATCCTAACCAACTGGGGAACCAAGGTGCAGATGGCAGGAACCCTTCAAGGGGAAGGAAAGCTTGAAACATCTAATTCAGCCTCCTTTAAAAATGAAACGGGCGATAATTAGATGTGTATCTTAAATAGACCTTTCTCAGCAGAGTCCATACCATGAGTGTTTGATGCACAAGTGGTGCATTCATCTTTCTGAAATGTCAAAATCTTGCTTAGTTTTTTCATTCAGCAGAAAATGGCTTACAGGAACCTTGTCCAACGGTGGGGTTAAATCGGGGCTGTCTCCATCAAGGCCATTATCCTGTGGGCTGGGAGTGCTTTGGCAGGCTGTGTGTTTCAGTGGGCAATGAGGGTTAGCGATGGGCAGCAGCTAGCAGAGGTCAGATCCCTGTAACGGTTCACCTTCTTCCTACAAGTCTATACAAGGAAAAATAACCCACCTTTTTATTCATCAGCACAGTGCTACCACTTGGAGCAGGACGTATTTCTCACAGGCTGACTTTCCCACACAGAACCCCACTCTTCTTTTAGCTGCTGTCAGTCTCTCCCCTTGCCTGGCTGTAGCCTAAAGGATTTAATAACAGTTTCAGAAGTCCAGGCTCATGGCCCCGGTACACTTATCCTCTCTGTCCTGTTCACAGAAACTTGTAATGGAGAGAAGCTCCATTCTTTCACCGGGCTGCATTGGGAGCCCACTGGAGAGCCTCTGTACTTATCTACTCCCAGAGCTTCATTAGGACCTTGTGGATGCAATGGGAGCAAAGAGAAAGAAAGACCAGTGTTAAACTAATTTAAAATCTTATCTTCATCATTTTATTTATTTATTTATTTTGGTTGAATTCACAGCACCAGCAGGCTTCTGTGTATTTGTGTGTGTTTGTGGGTGTGTATCTGTACGCCTTCAAAGTGTGTATTAATCCTGAAGAACAAAACAGACATTGCAGAAACAAAAAACTACAAAGTTACTCCTGTTTGTAGACAGAACAATATTGCAGTTAAAGGTAATAAAAACAAGGTAGGAATCAGCTTTTCCTTTTTTTACAGTCAAGGTCAGCGTAAAGAAGAACATGTGGAGTTAGTTCACATTAAGTATTTCCTTAAAACAGGACAGAATATGAAACCTCTGGAGAAGCAAAGTGTTTTTCCTGCCTGCCCACAAGCAGAGTGACTTACATATTATTTTTCTGCTTGTGTTTTTCTGATCCTATAATAACAGGGAAACTCAGTAGACATCAGAACTCATCAAGATTAATGACCTTTGCCTCCTTCTGGCTACAGAACTGGTTGGGATCAGCCCTCCAAACAGAAGTAGATTTCAGGATTTTTGCACCATCTCAGGACTCTGGACATGATAGCAGGAGAGAGATCCCAGCCCTGCCTTTGTCAGGCATTCTGAGACGTGAAACAGGACAGTGGTGTAGGTTGCAGGATGATGGTTTGTTACATAGTTTGTCAATGACTTCATACCTAACTAGTTGTTGTGATGAGTATAAAGCTTACAAGTACACTGTGAAGTAGCATAAAATTAGAGTGGCTTCCTCTCATACATATGATAGATGTACATATGATACAAGACACAAAATGAGAGTTGTTGGGCTTCGAAGGAATCGCAGTATTGATACTGAAACTAGTAGAAAGATGGCAGGTTGCATCTCCATTTTACAGCACTATTCTAGCTCTTTTTCCTTCTAGTTTGTCTCACTATTTTATTTTTTTTTTTCTGAAGTATAATAAGATCATTAAAAATTACGCTAAGTGAATCATTTTTCTAATTCTTTGTGTTGAACTCATGGATTGATGATATTCTCACTCATGTCTGAAACTTGCTCACCATTATTTTAATTTATTTTTCTAATTACCTTGTTGTTTTGTTAAATAATCAGTATAATAAGGCATCGCAAGGCTTTCCAAATAAGTAAGAAGCATAGAATGGCATGTTTGATACATGATTTTTGAAAGTTCCTGACCCAGGCTTTCAACAAATCTTAATTTTATAAGTAGGCAGTGGATGAACAACAGTCTTGAATTCAGAACTGCACATTCATCTGTTTATGTAATTTGCTCTTAATTGGGATTGCCTGCTGTTGTCAATAGGCTGTTAGACCTTCAGCTCTTGAAATGCTGGCTTGGATCCTGTTGCTCTTCTCTCTTTCTGCCAGTGGTTTGGACTGAGTCTTTTCCTTTGGCAAATTGCTTGTAGTCAGTCAGTGACTTCTTATTTGTTAAGAGGTTTCTGGCTGGCCATAATTTTTTGGCATGGTCGAGACCAATGCAGGAAGTAGTGGAAAGGAAGTGGAAGAAAATTGTTGTAGTTGCAGTTTACTCTGATTCATGAACCCTCAAGCACAGGCTGTAGTTAAACCACAGCACATAAAATCCTAATGAGAAATTAGAAGTGTTGCAGTGATTCAAAAAGTGGTATTCCCATGGAACTATAAACTGATGCTTCTCCAATATCCAGATTAAAATACCAAGATGAGAAATTAGTAAAAACATCTTAATCTAAGTTATCACTTAAATGCCCGCTTATTTTTGATTAACTAGATACTCTAATTTCAACTGCTTATATGCTTTCAGTTAAGTGTTGCATAAATGCTTTGTTTAAATGTGGATGATGGTTGTTTTCCATCTAGCATTACATAGCAGTCAAGCAGAATATGGAGTATAACTTGTACAATTGCAGATTTTCTAGTCTGTACTTCCTACTGAAGGGAACTGGAGGCAAGCAGAGCCATTTCCTTCTTGTGTTACCTATATGAATTGACTTATGTTTGATAATTAGTACACTAATCTTTTACTAATTCATTCTTCTTCTGTGTGGCTTTTTATTTTTCAAATGTCTTTTTAGTGTTACAGCATCTTTGTATTTTTGTGGTTTTATTTCTGACTGTAATGAACACATCAAAATGAAATGGGAGGGGGAAGCAGAAGGAACATGTAAAAGAGGAATGAAAACCAGAGTTGCAGTAATGCTAAAGTTGTTTTTCCCAGAAGGAGAGGAGTGAGATCTCACTCCAATCTATAGAAAGGAATCAAGATTAAAAGCATGTTAATTTTCTTCAGGACTTGCATAGAGCTTTGTGTTTGCAGAAGGCTCTACTAATGTTACTTAAGAGTTGTCTGTGGCCTGCTGACTGCCTGTGTCCCCTTTGATTTATCCCATATCCTGAAGTTCAGTAAAGGTAACGCAGCAGTCAGAAAGAAGTGTTATAAAGTGTGACATCCCCAGTTTCCTCTGAAGAGTTCAGCTGCCATGATGCATATTTTACATCTTTCTCTGATGTAATGAGAGGTGTGAGTTCCTTCCTGATGTTACATTTTGGAGCTGGCTATACAGATTTGGACTTGCCTGCAGCCAGAGGATGTCCATCAATATGAAATGTTTTATTTTGGGTGAAAGGGCAAGAAATCTTTTGCAACTGGAAAGAAGGGGTGGGGTTTCTGATATACTCAACCCTGATTTATGAAGACAGGAAGGGTTTAATGAATACCCTGCTAATTTTGCAATGCGCTCTGTAGGTTGCTATATATTCTGACTTAACAAAATGATGTAATGAAGTCAATCAAAAGTTCCAGAAAACATTTCAGGAATTCAGAATAAAATAGAAAATTATCTGAAAGTGTCTGCAGAGGTAAAATGAAATTCAATAAAAGCTTGCCTCTGCAGAAACTTTATATAAACTGAGAAATACTTAGGAAAGAAAACGATGATATAAAAAGTGAGACAGAAATGCTTCAGGGGAAAAAAAATAAGAAAAATACCCAAATCTTTCAGTTTAGATAGGCAATTTAGTGTAAAGAGAGACGAAATAATTTGAATTTTGTTTTTTTCCACTTAATCTTGCTGTATATTAAAGCAAAAGTCAAATCTGCAGGACTGACACTATGTCTTTTGAGATACAAATCTCTTCTGATTCCAATGTCATCAGGTTCTTCTTCACCAAACTTTGGGTTATTATTTCATTCAGTAGTCACTAATTAATTAAGAAAAACTAAATGGTAAAAACCTAACCACAGACGTCTTCCCATGAAGAGAATATTTAGATTCAGAGCTAAACGGAGAGAGGCTAACGAACGCCCATTTTGAGTAAATTAGCTAAGAAAGTAATATTGTTGTTCTTTCTTGGATAAATCTAACCTGTTCTGTGTCTTGAAGCATACATATGTTCTTTATTTCTGTAAAGCTGTTACAGTCTGAGGGACAAATGTGCACATGTGATAGAATATAGATGTAAAAACAGAACTAGGAGACTGTCTTTTTAGGATTATTTTTTTTTCCAGTTTTTCAAAGGATCCCACAAGGATGTCATCGGGGGAGAAGAAACTAAGGCAAAATATTATTCCTTCTCACAATGGGACATAATTAGCTGAAATGTCTTCAGTAGTGAAATTTGATTGTTATAATAGAGGAAGACTGCTTTGAAAAGCTCCTGTGCTGTAGGGTTATGGGGATCTGGCAATGCTACACTACGTACCTGGAAGACATTTATGTATATAAAGCCCGAAGGTAAATTATGATAATCAATTGTATTGTTTTTTCTTGCATTTCAGAAGGGGATGCAACGTCCGTAATACAGCGAAAATCAAGTGAGGAGAAAGGGATGTCATGTTAATTCATCTAACTAAATTCTAATTTTCAGGCCCTTTGTTTGGCTGGGGAATAGCACTGGCAGGATAGTGGCTGCTGGCAGAGAAGTTCATTTCTTTCCCAGAAGAAAAGAAATCAAAACAGCTTTGCACTGATCAGCTGGCACATACTGCTGGATCAATGGTTGGCAATTTGCAGGGCTGCGCTGTAGATAAGGCTGTCACATTTTGGCAGTCTCATCACTACCAGTCAGCCACATAATAGCTGATAGGTCCCTTTCAGATAAAAAAGAGTAGAAGATAGAAAACTGAAGAGAAAAGGGAGTGAAATGGGGATAGAGGAGGAAGGGAAGATGAAAAATCAGTATTTTCAACCTCACTTTGTAGTTGTGCTCCTTTGGTCTCCAGTTCATTTAAATGCATGTTAATAGTGCTGTTAATAGTGCTGATAATTCTTGCAGCTTTCAACTGTAATTCTTGGGTTTTGTGCTTTATTCTGAAAATGAACAGATGTTTGCTGAAAACTAGAGTGTCCTCCACCCCAAACCCTCCATAACTAAAAGCATAGGTTCAGGATATCTGCTTCATGATGTCAAAAATCTGTCTGGTTTACATCTTAAGATCGTCTCTCACTTTCTTTAGTGTAAATAGAGTATGGTCATCTTGAAGAAAGAAAGTGGGCTTTTGCCAGATCCCTTCCTGGTCCATTATTTGTGATGGTCTTGGGGTTTCTTTCAGCAAAGGGTTGTGTCCTGGGGAAGGCAACCTAGCAAAGAAGTGAAAAGAACAGGAAAAAAAGATACTTAGGCAGCAGCAGCAGAATTATTTTCAGATGTTTCTGGATTAAGGAAAAAATAGCAGCTTCCTCTGAATTCTGTTGCTTTATATTATTCTAGTAGTTCACTGCAGGTTGTAAGGAAATCTGTTAGCGACTGAATGACAGTGCAATGAAAAGAGGTGTGGGAATCATTACATTAATACTGATAAAGCTTCTAAATATGCTTAGGGAAATTTAGACATTTCCAGAAGCCTGAGAACACACAGAGTAAAGGATTCATTAGTAAAAGGTGCCTTGGCTATTCTTAATCATCTTGAATCTTGAGCCTCTATTAGATATTCTGGGCTATAGGGACTGTTCTCTAATTCCAATGTCTAATGTTCTACAGCCTTCCAAAATCAGTTATACACAGTGTAGGGAATAAATAAATTTTTTACTTTTCCATTTTTTCAGATTTCCAGATTTTACCTGTCAGGAGGAAAATTGCTTATTTTATTTGTAACAAAAGTTCACAGAATCATTGGAGTTGGAAGGGACCTCTAGAGATGCTCGAGTCCAAGCCCCCCACCCAAGCAGGTTTGCCTAGAGCACATTACACAGGATTGCATCCAGGTGGGTTTGGAACCTCTCCAGAGGAGACTCCAGAACTTCCCTGAGCAGCCTTTTCCAGGGCTTCATCACCCTCACAACTAAAGATGTTTTTCCTCATATTTAATTGGAACCTCCTGTGTTCCAGCTTGTGCCCATTGCTCCATGTCCCGTCACTGGGCACCACTGAAAAGAGTCTTGGTCCATCCTCCTTGCACCCACCCTTTACATTTTTACAGTCTAAATAGATAAGAATAAATAGGTGTCTCAGTCTTCTTCAGGCTAAACAGCCCCAGCTCTCTCAACCTTTCCTTGTAACAGAGATGCTCCAGTCCCCAAATCATCTTCGTTGCCCTCTGTGGGATTCTCTCCAGTAGTTCCCTGTTCCATGCAAATTATTTTTGCTGTTTTGTCCTTCACTCTCCTCTTTGTGAACAGAGGAAAACGGCTCTTTGATCCGCTGCAGAGAAGCTGATGAAGCTGCACGTATCTGCAGTGAGGTAGAAGAACTCTCCCTAAAGTCCAAGAGGATTTGGGATGTAGTCAGCCAAGCCTCTCAGACTGTTTTCCAACTTGATTTAGTCAATTCTTATGGTGCATTGCACCACTTTGTTGTGACTTGATGTCAGAAATACTAAAAAAAAAAAAAAAAAAAAAAAAGAAAGGAGGGGGAACCCTTTCCTTATTGGCATTCTGGGGAATTAAAGAGCTGGAATGAGAACGCCACAGTGGCAGCTGACATGGATTGTTTATTTAATTCTTCCAATTTGTTCACCTTAATGAAACACCAAAAGATTTGAGTGAGCGGTAATTAACAAGAGAGAGCCAGTCTAATGAAACCAGTACAGGATGATATTTGTTTCAAGGATCAATAAAAGACTGTGAGTGAGGATCATACCGGCATCATTCAGGAAAACAAACCACCTTGTGCCAATCAATTGTCATGCTGCACATGCATGGGGCTGTGTGAAGCATTTTAAATATTGCATCAGTAGAAAGACAGGAAAGGAAAATCTCGGTAAATTTGTGGGTATCTAGTACTTAATTTGTTGGTCTGTCAGGTACTATAATTATAGTTGCAGCATTCTTCTTCTGTGCTTTCAATAGTCATTACTAAGCAAGTCTAGTGACATAATCTAATTAAAGTATGCTTCTCTTAGAGCACATGGAGTCCATTGTGTAGGGTTTCTTTTCTCTTCTGTCACCACTTGCATGTTTTCAGGAAAATAACATAGACTGCATTCCCAGAAAGAAAAAGAAAACAGAGTAGCTGATGAGAAAAAGCTGCTTCCCTAACAACCCTTTCAGTCCTCCAGAGACAGTTGTTGGATTCCCTGTTGCCACCAGTTGATTTAACAATTAATAATGCAGCAATTAGCAGTGAGTTTCCAGATCTCAGTGCACAAAGCTTGATTTTATTTATACTGTGAAGTCACTGACAATAACAGAATAAAAAAGGTAACAGCGGTGGGTGGAAAAGTTGTATTTTAAAATACAGAATCAATTTGATTATGGGAAGAATGAGGTTAGTGCGAAGGGAAAGTAAATATGTGCTACATAAGACTATTGAAAGCAATATTGAAGCTAATGTGAAATTGTTGTGCTTCGAAAGACAGAGATTTGAAATGACATACCTGAAAGTACGGAATTCAGGATGTTTTTAACTGCGTGAAAAGATGCAGATTATAGATAAATGTTTAGGAACAGGATTATACTGCTGCTTGTGATTTAAAATGGGATTGATGAAGAGAATATTCAGACAGCATCCTTTGAACGACAGCTGAAGGTGATTCAGAGAGCTGTAATAAAGTTAGAGGTAATTTATTTATTTATTTATTTTAAAGAAAAGGTACAGACAAAGTTCTTTAAAAATCAAAACACTTAAGTTCAGTTTTCAGGTTGAACAAAAGAGCAGTCCCAGAGCCAAGGCACTACTGAAATAACCGGCTTAATGTAGTTGTATAGACTTGAGACACAAAGAATGGTGTGGAGGATGCAGGGAAATTATCAGTGAGATTCGTACAGTTGGCTGGAGAAGGCTCAGAAGCTTTACTTCTTTTGATGCCTGTAGATGCAAGAACAAATAACAATTGCAGTGGAGTTGTTGGTGTATTTTCAGGAATTTTGTTCTAGAGCACTTTATTCTTTCTTTTCTCACCTGTAGAACTATTAGAAAATTAATGTCTCAACTCTGTCTAATGTATAGTTTGTTAGGTATTCAGAAAAACTCATTTGGATACTGGGAATGCATTTTTAACACAGATTCAGGAATTTGAACTCTTGTGTAAATCTTACAGGCCTCGTTGAGTCCATCTACAAGAATCATATTCAACAATGGCATTGTAACTGGCTGGCAGCCAGAGCTGAGCTGTAGTTCTGAAACTTCTCAAACCTTATGAAGTGGCAAACAGCTCTGAATGGCTTTGTTCCTGGGATGGCACAGAGTCCCAGTTGAGAAAGTGCCTTTAGAAAGTGGAATTTGCATGGAATATTCAACCACCAGCAGCCACAAACAGGAGGGAATGCAGCAGGGAGACAGTAATTATGCTTTTTGTCCAAGTATCAAAGACAAGATGATCCACGAGTGGCACAAGGTGGTGAGATTTATAGGCTAGAAGCTGCAACAGACTAACGAGAGGAAATTGGTTTTAGCCAATACAAATAATGTTTTTATGTATCAGGATATTGCCCCATTGAATTATTGGAAGATACATGGGATGGCATTTTTTTCTTATTATTTCATCTCTGTGAAAATGTGCGTATAAAAATATATGTATGTATATGTATAGCATGGGTAATTCCTTTCATCACAGCAAGTGAATGAATTGCGAGAGGGTGTGAGACAAGATTGGATTCAGTTCTCAGCCTTTCCTTTGTGTGGTGGGGAAGGTAAAATGGGATAAGGGAAAGACCTTACATAGTGAAACCGATTTAGCTTTCATTAAAATCCTGGAACAGATCTCAGCTGCAGCAATAAAACATCTTCCCACAACCACAGATTTTGAAGCAACAAAATGTTGCAAAGAATAAGGACTGTTTGTGAATGTCAGAAATCTAAGTTTCCTTAATCAAAATGAGATGGAAGACATCACAGTCATCAAACTACAGAGGCAATAAATTAAAACAGTTGTGTAGGACCCAACCTCAACTCTTCTACACTGTTCGCTAGTTTGTGCTGCCTGTCAGTTAAAGGCATCAGTTTTCAGGAGTTCTTAAAATTCCCAAGTAAAACGGTTGGGAAACTTGAATTGTGCAAAGCATGACTGGTAAAAAGGACACCTTTCTTTCTTTTCTTTTTCTTTTCTTTTTCTTTTCTTTTTCTTTTCTTTTTCTTTTCTTTTTCTTTTCTTTTTCTTTTCTTTTTCTTTTCTTTTTCTTTTCTTTTTCTTTTCTTTTTCTTTTCTTTTTCTTTTCTT
>WUAM01000431.1:55143938-55283803 GCA_024336885.1 Actenoides hombroni | reverse complement strand
TCTTTCGTTTCTTTCGTTTCTTTCGTTTCTTTCGTTTCTTTCGTTTCTTTCGTTTCTTTCGTTTCTTTCGTTTCTTTTCTTTCTTTCTTTTCTTTCTTTTCTTTCTTCTCTTTCTTCTCTTTCTTCTCTTCCCTTTCTTCCCTTTCTTCTCTTCCCTTTCTGTCTTCCCTTTCTTGTCTTCCCTTTCTTTCTTTCTGTCTTTTTCTTTCCAGTAGCCAGAATGTGAATCATGAGAAAGAAGTGCTGTTGACAGGAAGAAAATTGAAATCTTCGAGGTGCAGTGCTGGCAAAATTTCAGAAAAGTAGACAAAGGCTTATGTTAGAAAAATTAACTGCAGGGACTTTTGTCCAAAATAGGTTACACCAAATTTATGTGGTTGATCATGACAGCTATCGGAATGATCATAACCTTAAAGAGGTAATTATATGAAAGCAGTGGTGGAAGGTTGTGGTAATAGAGGACAACCATGGTTGCTGGGAGGTTGGATCCTGGTGCTTAAAGCTATTAATCACTTGAGACAACTTCTAAAAGTTGTGTTGTATGTAGGCTATAAATGAGTTGTTTGGTGGTGGGGTTTTTTTGGCTATTTTTCTTTGATCATGTTTATTTTAACAGTATAAATCTGATGATGTCGTTATGCTGCTTCTGGAAAAGGAATTGATCTTCCCCCACATTTTACAAATAATACAGTTGTAAGATTAATGGATACTAAATGGCACACTTAATACCCATGTGCTAGTCTGGTTTTAAATCTGTGGGTTTGATTTTTACAAAAAACCCATTTCTGATGAATGGGTCTTGTGATAAAGCCTTGCAAAGAACATTAATTTTCTACAAGCATAACCCTGCAAGACTGATAGTCACCATTTCTTTATGGTCAAGGTCATCTTCTTTCTCAAGGAGTTATTCATAGTGATCTACCATGACATGCCTCTCATTTGGGTACAAGCTCACTCCAAACTAAAGAAAATCATACAGTCTTTGAGAAAAATTCCCATGTCGCTTTTCTTTTTCCATTAGGAGACTGCTCTATTTTTGTGTAGATGTTGGTCTGTCTATTAAAGTACAGTTTTTTGTTTGTTACTGTTGAGTATATGAGTTACTGAGCTCATGTCTCCTTTTTCTGATACTTTCCCCTGTTGTTATTTTGATATTTTTCTGATGACTTCAATAATTTGTCTGTGAAACAATCAGCACATGTTTAAAATATGACTAGTTACATTTTCAAAATAGAGAAAAACAAAACAGATGGAAGAAAACATATTAATTTGCAAAGGAGCAGTAAATCAAGCTCTTGTTTTCTGGTTTCATGTCCAGCTGTGATAAATAAATAAAAGTATGAGACTTATCAGTAGCAGTGAGAAAATACGTTGTGTTTTAAATTGTATTTCATTTGTAAATTGGTCTGGAAGTTTGTGCAAATTGGAAATATTCTATATGAAAGCATGCATCAAAATTTTACATTCTACTGAGGACGTCAAATTATTGGTTGACATGAGTTGAAATTGAGAAGATACTCAGTTTTTCTTAAATGTAAAGGTGCATTTCTACTATGCATTTATTAAATGCACCCAAATTTTACCTTATTTTTTAATATTCCCTTCTTCTTAATTTTATAGTGCATACCTGCTAGGCTATATTCATTACCCTGAAACAACATACATGAATCAAACGTCCCAACTGATTTCATCCCTAATGTATCTCAGAACACTAATTATTAGCTGAAATTAGGAAAAGCTACACATGAATAAGTATGCATTAATGTACCACACGAGAAAGCAGAGGAAGCACACGTATAGTCCTTGCAGTTTAAGTTCTCTTTAAGAGCTTCAGATGAGAACTGTGCTCAGTGTTGGTGTGTAGTGTGTGTGTGTGTGTGTGTCTGAAAGTATTGCAATGTCCTCATGTCTGAAAGTAATCCCATTTGTTTGACACTTGTGGGTATGACTGGACTTTTTTTCTAAAGAAATGAGATACACAGGTAGCTACAAAGTAGTTTGTTTTAGATGCTGGCAGAACAAACTTTCATCTTACATTCCATGTAACCTCTCTCTCTCTTCCATGTGTGCCTGCCTCTTTTATCCTAAGAGTCTGTCCTTATTGTTGAGGACTTGTTATGCTTGACATTTCAGCCACCTCTTATCTACCGTCTTATCATTTATGTTGGTGAAATGTGTTATTCACAACACTCGTGGTGTCTAAATATCTATTACACATTTAAAAGCCGTGTAAGGAAAATGTGACTTGTTTTTTATGTCATATCAATATTCATTGCATTTGTAATTGCTGTTGCAGTTGTAAAGAGAAAAGAAGTGGGGAACCTATTAAACAGATAAAATACCAAGCACCTGAATTGTGAAAATGATTTAGCATCTAATCTAGTTCAATCTGTGCAGATGCTGCTGGAAAGGCTTAGGGCTATTTCAGTCTAAAATTCTTGCAAGTAGTTTACTGTTACTTGTATTTATTTATTTAGAACAAGTTGGGTTCCTTCTATTTGAAGGCTACAGGCTATTAAAAATGTGTTCTTTCTTTTCTTCTTCATAAATACAAAAGAACAAATGTCAGCACAAATTATTGTGTCACACAAATGGGAGGATATGCCAGTGTGACTGTTTCCTTTTCTCCTTGATTCTTTGAAACCATTATTCACTGTTGTATGGATTGGGTATATGACAAGTAGAGTGACATCTACTCATTTAGGATAGGAAAATATGACTGGAAAGTCTCCAGGTGTTTGGTTTGATTTAGACACATTTGTAGCTGTGCAAGAGAGGGAATAAACCCTAAGGAAAGCTATAGACCTGTGATGTATTGAACTACAAGGACTGCATTAGAGCCCCTGTCTGGTACTGTAAATAAAGACTTTTATATTTTCATTTATTGACTGCAATGCTAAGAAAGCTTTACATTGTCCAGTAGAATTGGCTGAAAAATAATGTATGGAAAATCTATAGGAGACACAGAGTCACTTTAGAAAGTTGAGAACAATTAGCCTTATCATCAAAGGCAAAAACATTGCTGCTTTGATTCTCAAAGAAGCTATTGATAGTTCTCCTTGTGTTGAGCTGCTAACAGCATCTTCAGTGGAAAAGGCAAAATCTGTTCTCAGGGGGGAGGTGGGACTTCATAGTCCGTTTGTATTTTCTTGAACATCCGTATTTCCTGGAAAGGGTGGGTCCAAATCCTCCATCGCTGGGATTATAGGATCTTTTTCTTTTTGCTTTTTTTAGTAGGACCAGACCTAGCTCTGGTTTGTGTGGAAATACAAGAGTAGAGACCTGAGCACGTCTGGGGATGAGGGCACACTGAGGTATCGACAACAAGCTCAGCCGGTGAACCACAACTCGGTCCCATTTTTAAAGAGCATATAAGAAAATGGTGCAGCGAAGACTGTGAGAAAAAAAATCACACATGCCATTAAGTCTATATTCATATTTCTTTTTATAGGCTTTTGTATCATTGAATGTGTAGGGGTTATGATATAGTATGTAATATTTTCAGTATTTAAATAGAAATGAGTGATTAATGCTTCACAAAGCATTAAAATTCACTAGTCACTTCATTAGCTCATGAAAATTAGCTCTTTTCAGCAGAGCATATATACATTGTCCTGCTTGTGTGCCTTGATTTTAGAATAATTATATATAATAAATATATGGTGGTGAATGTAGCCCTGAAGGCTTTTAACCACCAAAATACTGGTGCTTGAGTAGGCTGGAAGCACTGGCCTGAGTTCTGCCACTGTCATGGTTCCTGAAGTCACAAATCATTCCTTCTAGCTCAGATTTCATTGTGAAAATGAAAATGGATGCAAAGAGAAAAAAGCTGTGGAAGAGATCGCAGCTCATATTAGCCAATCTAAAGCCATCTTTGTAAAGTCTTCCCTCACAATCAAAATCTGGTTTTACTCACATAAATAACAAAGAAGAAAACATAACAATCTTGATCTAAAAATTCCCCAGGTATGTCTGCAGAAATGTTTGTAGTCATCTCTTATTTATATTCATTTGATGAGAGAAGGAAGCAGGATCAGGATATAGAGTTTGTCACTTGTCTTTGATCAACACCCATGTAGGAGATGTTACTAAGACAGGAGAAGTGTGCTCCATGATCATGTCACGCTGTTTGTGTGTCCTGAGCATCACCGAGCAGCAGGAAATGATGGTGTGAAGGGGAGGGAGCATTGGGATTAAATGAGAAGCTTCCTTATGTGCAAAAAATGCAAATCATGCAATAACTGTGTGATTTGTAATACTGCACTTATCAGTGAGGCAGTTCCTTGAATTTAGAGGAGAAGAATGGAAGGGACTGAACGTAGAGCTGATTCGGTGGTACAGGAGCATGGCCAGTGGTTCTGCAGAAGCACTGAACAAAGGTGTACCTTTATTTCTCTTTAAATGCAAAATAACTATTGGTTTCATTCCTATTGCCCTGGATTCACACAGCTGGAATAATGGAGACTACTCTTCACCAGTATGTAAAGCCGTTCAGTGCCTGTTTACCTGGCCAGGATATTTTCATCTCTCTACCAACTGAAAAATTCCATACCTTGATTTTGCACCTTTCTAATCCTTGCACTGCAATTTCAAGTGCTTTTGAGGAAAGATATATGCCTGTTGTCTTTTTAAATTAGCATTTCTTACCAAATGCCCATATGTGGTGTTTAATTGGGTGTTTTTAACTCCCTAAATTTACTTTTCCATTTATGGTTTGCACACATATATACTCGGGTACATGACGTACAGTCCAGTGTGTCTAAGAGATACCTTTGCTACTGACAAATGAGCCTCTGCTACAAAGTGAGCCTTCACTGTCACTGAAGGTACATATGTAACTAGAAATTATTCGGAGCGTTTGTCTTTCTGCGCTGGAGGAGCCACGTGGTCCAGTTTCCCTCTGGCGGGCCAGGTGCTGGGCATTGGGCAGCTTCAGGCTTCCAAAAGTTGGAAAAGTTCTGTCCGTGAACCTGCAAGTTGTTTTTGAATCATTTAGTATGTTTATCAGTGAGTTCAAATGAGACAAACGTCGCTCTTTAAATCCTATGGTTTAACATTTTATTGCCACATAGCACAACAATAATATTCAAAGGAAAACAAAGGGGTTTTTTCCTTCTTTCCTTGAAGTGATTACAGAATATTAGTCTATCCCAGTGCACTGGTTTGCTAACAGGCTAGGAGCTTGCCTAAGCCACCAACTAACAGGGGCAGGATTGTGCCATTAACTTGCAGGTAAACAGTGACAGTGACTGCATGGCCAATTTTAGGCTGATAGGGGGTTTTTTTCCCCATGGCGTTGGTGAGTGGACGATGTGGAGCCCAGGAGACAACGGGGCACTGGCATGACAGACCTGGAGGCCAGGACTTCACCAAAATGTTGCCGAGATGCTCTCAGGCTGCAGCTGTTAAAAGCAGCGTGAGTTTCATAATTTCAGTGTTCCTGCTGCTTCTCTGCTTTAGTCCGTTTTTCTATATTCTATTTTAGCTGGAGTCTCCCTAATTTCACAACTCCCCCGTGGTGTATAGGATTTTTTATAGCTGTAAGGATTGTGAGTTGTTGCCTTGGAAACACAGTTGTGCATGCAGCTGTTGTAACTATACTTGTTACTTTGGCTTTATCACAAAAGGTTTCAAAGCTTTGCTGTATTTGTCTGACATTTCTTGATTCAGTTACTCTTTTTAACAAACCATTTGACAAAGTACCAGAGGAGGAAATAAAACCTCAACCTCACAATGTACAGCATGCCCCCGAGTCCTGACTGAATCACCTGCTTTCTTGCCCTCAGAAGCCTCCAAACCCCATTCAATCCTCTGCCTGCCGATTTCGAAAAATACAAAAAAGTAAGAATTTTTGAAAAAAACTTGCGATGTGCGATGTCAGGGCTTCTGTCTGCAGATGCTGGGGACAGCCTGAAACTGCAGCTCCTCCAGGTTTCTGCATGGGACCAGAGAGCTGTAGGAAGATGAGTACCTTCGCCAGCCTGGGCCTCTGCCAGGGCTCTTACTCGTTAGGACAGCAGATCCAGCAGGGACAGGAGGAGGTAGCAGATGATTCTTCAGTGCCTCACCCACGGTAGAGAAAGCTGCTTTGGTACAAGAGAAGGACTAATGTTCATACTTGCTGCCTTTGTTGTAAGAGTGTGTAATCCTTTCCTTTGGGCCTCCTGCTCAGGATCAGGTCCTTGAAGTAAAAGGTGTTTTATCCCTTTCAGTACTGAGGAAGGGCTTGTTAGGTCGGAGAGAAACCACACAGGATCCCCTTCCAGGGCACATCCTCTTTACTTGCCAGCTGTGAAGAAATGCCAGAGCTTTGAGATGGCTGAAATGTGCAGACAGCAGTAGCCTAGTTTTGAAAGTTGTATATGTTCACTTTTTTTTTATCCAGGGCTTCTAATTGCCAGCATATTTTCAATCCATATACCTGTCAACTACGCCTGTTTAGCTGGCATTGCTCTGCCTTTATATTGTCTCCTGTTTTTATAGCAATATAAAAAATGGTTCATTTTTCGTACCTTGCTCCCTCACTGAGCTTTCCCATTTCCCCGGTCTGCAGCAGAAGCTGGAATAGATGGAGAGGAGGACAGGTGGGCACTATTTCTGCTGTGCTCTCAAAAAGCAGAAAGGGGTGCTGCAAGAATAAATAGAAAAGCTGCTAACTTTGCTACTAAAAGCTGCTAAAAAGCTGCTAATGCACCTCAGTCCACTGTAACACCTTCTGCTTCCCATTGTTTGTAGTTGAAGATTTTGTAGGTAGCTCTTAATGTGAAGATTTGAGTCAAGTCAGCAACTGAAGGCACAGTCACAACGGTTTGAGATGACCAATATGAATTTTCACTAGATTTGCTGTGGAGAAAGATAACCTCACCATACCAAGAGAGGCTTACTGTAGTATAATGTAGGGCAACTTTCTTTTTCGATTTAATTTCTTCGGATGATTTAACCTTAGTAAGTTATAGCCTGCATTTTTTTTAAGGGAGTTTATTAGGAAAGCCACTAAAAAGCAAATCAAACCAGAAATACGTGAGCAACTAATATGAAGTTATAATATACAGTGTTGAAGCAGACAATGAATGGATGATTGTGTTTGCTTGTAAACAACCATTATAAACCCAGGGAAAATGATAACCGTTCTTTTCAAAGTGTCATTCGTCTGATGAAAGCACAAGTTAACTGTCAAGTTGTAATCAAATTGCAAAAATTACTCAGTAACTCTGGAGGAGGATGGGAATTAAAAAAAAGGGATAGTGGACAATACTGGAGTTTCTTGAGCTCTGTTTGAGAAGCAGAGAACATCCTGAGGGTGATCACAATCAAAGGTGCTCTTTTACCCCATTCTCTTTGATGGTTCACTCTTTGGAATAAGAGATGTTTCTGCACAGAAGCACAAGCCATATCTTCAAGTCCCTTGATTACATTCATTAAGCTGACAGGGATGATATAGGATCTAATATTTTACCCCAGATTCCCGGTGTATGGGGAGGGGATTTACAGAGCTTATCATGGTTTTGTCTGGGCAACCGCAACAAAGGGAATTTTTAAGTTCAGAATTAGGGCAATAACTTAAGGTGGATGATCGTATCCATTTCAGAGCAGCATCTCTGTAGTAGTTTCAGAATATAATTAAATATTAAAATAACTACAGTCTAGATTGTTAGAATGTTGACAGCTAAACTAATCAATATGTATTTTTACAGATTTAATGGTAGTATCTGCAATACTTGCTTCTATTGTTTGTGTTGAGTATAGAAAAGAAATTATATTGGATTCTACAAAATTCATATACTACTAGATGCAGTATTCTGGGAGCTAGATAATAACAGGCTGTGAACATCTATAGTTTAAGCATTTTTAAACTTATTAAGAATTTATTGAGGTTGTGTCCTTGGTTGCTGATTGGAATGAGCTGTGAAAAGCATTGCACACTACGTTCTGTCATGTTCGGAGATTTTCTTTCCGTCGGCCCTTCCTGGGAGGACACTCTGACATAATAACCTTTCCAGCAGTACTTTTCACAGCCTGAACTCTGGGACCTTAATATATTTTGGGCTTGTATGTTTTATTCTTGACTTGGAGGATCCTTTGGATGGGAAGAAACACTATATGTATAAAAATCTAAACACCTATTGTGCTGCATTAGCAAGAGTGCAGGCAATAGAAAAGAGTTGAGAAAAGGTGGAGGCATTGTAAGTGTGATGAAACACCAGAAGCAATTTCCCAGGAATACTCTGGAATCTCCACCCTTGGAGTTTTTCACAACCCAGCTAGACATGGCTCAGAATCACATGTAGGTGGACATATGCTCAGCAGGAGCTTGGACTAAGTGAGCTCCAGAGGTTGCTCTGAACCAATATTATTCTCTTCCTCTGATTTATTTTTTTTTTCATCCCATCAACCTTGTAAAAATGTATTCTACAAAAGCAATTAAGGGAAAAAAAAAAAAGACTTTTTATCTGAGGATTCATTTTACTCTTTGTTTTAGTACAGGAACTAGTACAAATCAACAGATACTTGCCATTGTGGAAAAAAGGAATGGGTAAGATGAGAGAAAAAAGCAGAAAACCCCTGATGAAGGTTGTTCAGATTTCAGCACTCTCTCATGGAATCTCAAGAAATAAACTGTCTTAAAATATCCTCCCAGGAATGGGGTGACAATGGAAATGAATGCTGCATTTGCTACAAATGATGGCATCTTAATCTATGTACTTTTTATTTCCTCAACTGTCTTCCCTATCATATTTCAGCTGTCGAACTCCAAAGTCAAAAAGCTAACAGCTTTGCAGATGAAGTTCTGCTTTCCCATTCCTGTCTGCAATTGCTTCTGACAGCCTGTGTTTGCCTATCGCTGAGATTCGCACAGATTAGTTTCCATCTTGGCACTGAGGATTTGCATCAGGCTATTAAATGTACAAGGACACAGTGAGTGAATACCTATCAATATCCTGAAGACACTTGGGGTCTTGAGAACCTTTAGGGACTTTATAAACTGGCTTGTGCAGATCAGGAGATAACCCCAGTGAACCACCTTTGGCAGCTACTGCAACAGCAAAGAAGCTTTCAGAGTGGAATTTACTGCTTTGTTCCTGGTTCTAGTAAGTGGAAGAAAGCCTCTCTAATAGGAAATGGCTAGATACCACCACTCCTCAAAATAACTGTAGAGAACTAGTGGTCAGTAAAGTGTTATTTTCTGTCACTGTTCACACCACTGGCATCACAATACTTTTTCAAAAGTCTCAAAGAACAAACAGAATTTTTTGTGAATACCTTAAAGTTTGTATTCTAAACCTTGAGTTGCGTATCAATGTGATGGGTGGCATTAGAAGCTTGTAGCTATCAAGCTCGAAGTATCATTTTTCTAGCTCCCTCTTTTAAAAGGTGTCTTTTCCTGTTAGTAGATGTTGTCTTTTGTTGTCACATATTCATGTCATTGACTGACACATCACCCTTCTGACGGCTAGAGAAGTCAAAAGGGAGAGGACTGAAGGGTAATGAGGATTCACCTGCTCTTAAAATGTTCCCATGATGATCATTTATGACCTTACAATTTAGTGATAATGTATAGATCTATTCTGTCTTCTCAACTGACACTGCAGTGTGTTCTTCAGTGCTTTGCTTGTGAAAAGAAACTCCTGTGGTGGTTGTACAGCCCTTGCGTAAGAAAGAAGTAGTGAGTTCTTTCCTCCAAATGGCAGAAAAGACATGTGCCAGAATTCTCTGTAATCTCTAAATGGTGGCTTGAGTCTCCCAGTTTTGCTGCATTTAACTGTTTTGACATACTGTGCTAAGGACACGAAGCACTGACAACGGGCTGTTACACAGGCAAAAGGTTAATTTGGTCTTGAAAGTACTAACATATAAGTATGTGACAAGCCCATATGCAGTCAGAGGAAAGGGAAGTAACTTGTTATTACTGAAGTATGTATTGTTATTTCAGAAATAACCAACACTGGTCACAGAAATAGAAACAAAGTGGTTGCTTTAAGGTACTTAATCTCTGAGAAGGGAAGCATGGAGACGGTGTAGAATGAAATGGGAATGGTGTTGCCTGTTGTTAGCTGCCATGCCTACAGATACAGTCACTGGCTATTGACCAAAGAAAGGCTGGGATGGAAAGACCGGCTTGCTTTAAAATACCCAATGCTGACAAGTGAGTTACTGGGTCAGCTGAAGTAGCTGAATAGTAAAAAGTGTTTGTTATTTAATAACCCAGATTACTTTAAGCAGAAATAGCCGAAAGAAAAATAAGAATCTATTAGGGAGTGTGTCATCCTATAAACTGCAAGAGGAAAAACTGTAGGAAGCTGAAGTTGTTTAGAAACTCCCTCTCACCATAGCTGGTCTTCTTGTCACAAGTGTGCTCAGTGAGCCGACAGTGACCTGCTCTTCAACTCATCATTTTACATGGAAGAAAAGAGCTGGAGAAGATAATGATATCCCATTCATTTTCTTTAAGATAATCAGGTTTCTGGAGCTCACTACTTCTATGCTTTTTATATTCTTGAAGTGAGGTTTGCCATTACCACGGAGTTTACTTTGCAGCTAGAAAGAGTCAAAAAGCATCAGGGTTTTTAAAGCTTAATGAAGCTTTTCTATTCCAAAAGGTATTTTCTGTCATAACGTGCCAACAAGCTGACCGGTGCACTGAAGGCGTGCATGTGAGTGTTTCTATAGGTATATCTTGGTACACTGCATATAAATATACATTAAAAAAAAAAAGCCTTGAGAATTCACTCACCACAGTAGCTATGCCACAGGTGAAAGGGTGAATTTTTAGGGCCATTGAACACTGTAAATGTGTTCATTGTATCAGTGCTTCAGAAATACCCATTCTAAATGACTTTGTGTTGATCCACTGTGGAAATTCATTGTGCTCAATTGCCCTCAAAATTTCTCATTTCTCATCTGTGATGTTGCAGTCTGCTGACTGCACACTGGACTGCTGTACAAAGCGTGTAGGCACCCTGCCTTAGAGTGTCTTAAAATACTCTATATTGCCTGCAAGGTTGCTGTGTGTTACTTAATAACTGAATAGATCTGTGTCTAGGGCTCGTATCTACGAGACTTTCAAAGATGGGAACAGATTTCATGGAAGTTCAGTTATGTTGAGGCATGTACAGACAGTGAAATAAAGTCTTGTGTGTCACGTGTCACACGAATCTTAACAGAAATGTGGAAAATGGAACTTTGGCTTTAATTTTTAATCGCACCTTTGATTCAGAGAAATCAAAATCACTTGCACATCATTTCAATTCTATTCAATTTGGGTGGGGGGAAGAAATTAGCAGTGGCATATAGATCTTTCTTTTGGCATGTAAGGCAGGAAGTGGAGTCATAAAATGATTTGGGTTGACAATTGTTTGACATCTCATTGGAAACAAAATGTATTGCTTTGGGTTTTTTTCCAGTTTTAAAATGGGGCATTTTTACCAGACTTTTAGTATGGTCTTTATCTGTTTGCTGTATTGTCTGATTTCCTATAAAAGCATATGCATATCAGCCTTTAAAGTCTATTCTGGAACAAAGGATAGGTGACATTTAAAGACCTCTCCAGAATCTGTCTAGAGCTGTCCCAGTTGGTCCCTGCTGTATTACAGTACATTGGTTATTGCCTGTGGATGCTCTCAAGCATTAGAATAACGATATCATTATAAAACCCTGATGGCATTGACAGAGGCACTGGCCGAGGAAGGTACATCTAAGAAAATGAAAACTTTGCATTCAAATGAGATGTAGCAGGAAGCCTGTTGAGGAGTCCAAAGTTGCAAATTTAAAAGAAATGTTGCCATTTTATGCTTCTAAGTTTACAAGACAAAATCTTGCCTTTAATTTAGACAAGTTGGACACTTTGTCTTAAAAATTGGGGCAGTAGATACTTAATCATGTAAGAAGTCTTTGATTTTTCTTCCAGTTAGTAGGAAATTTAATTACATCCTTGTACTAACATCTTGCTGGAGCAATGGTTCATTTCTGAGTTGCTGTAGCGGGGTAATACCTCCTTAAGCACCACACAGGCCACTGCTCCAGGAATGATTCAGTTTTATATTAGTAAACCTGAGATTCAACTAGACAATGCCAAGGTCAGATTCTGCCTCGCTCAAAGTCTGTTAAACACGTGCTTCCTAGTAACTACTTAATTCATATTTCACTACAAATTCAAAACTGTGTATTATTTAGTTTGTGGGTTTTTTAACCTTTAACACCGAAAATGGAAATAAATAAATTAATTAAATTGTTTGTTAGGGTTTTTGTTTGTTTTGTTGTTTTGGTTTTTTTTTATTGCTGTTATTAGCAGTCCATTTGCCTTCTCTGCTCTGATTTTTGTTTTTCAAATAGATTATTTGAAAGCAGGTGAAAACTGTCTTCTAGGGATATGAATATCAGTCATAATTTTAAAAAGAAAAACAGTATTTGCAAGCATATTGCATTTCTAGTCTTGAAGGTTAAGTATATAAACAAATGCATAAAGCACTTTCATGTCTCTGTCTCTACATTCATCTCTGGCATCTAGTAATAATACTCTGGGTGGTAAAATAGTACTAATTCATATAAATGATGGTATGAACAGTCGTAATTCATCTGTTCTTCAGGTTTAATAAAAGACCTAGTATTCTAAACCAGAAAATATTCTCTGATTTGCTTTTACATAATAGTTTTGTTCCTTTGAAATTCTTGGGAGCAAAAGGAAAGATCTCCCTCGTGTTAGTGCCACTTTTTTTTGGATTTAAATGCATAAAATGAATAGACCCATTCTTATAAGGGAAATAAAACATCAGAAAAATATTCCTCTGACTAGGGTCTGACAGCTGGGTTTTGTCTAAATTATTTGCTGACTTGAGTCATCCATTTCTCAGAACGAAAAAAAAAAAGAGCTACTGCATCACATAATCTCAGAGGGTCTCTCAAGAGAAGATAAAGGCCAGCTTGAGTCTATTGTCTAGACTCAACTGTTCAATACTCATCATCTTTATTCTTTTTATTCTTATGCCTCAAAGTAATTTTAAAATGAGGAAAGATAATAGGAATAGTTGTATGAGAGTGGTATCTCTGGCAAATATGACCAATTCTGTAGAAAAGGAGCTCTTGTTATGAAGCTTTAATTTTCTTTTACTTAGTTTTACTGCAGATCTTTAGCATTTCAGTGCTGGTTTTATGGTGTTTCTAAAAACATAGACTTTCACAGTAAAAGATTATATTTATGCAGTCTGTAAACTTACACTTTTACGTAGTTACAATTGCATCTTTTGTTTCAATAAATTGCATTTACATTGCAGTTACATTCTGTTTCATAATTAAATCGCTTTCAATCTAAGTAAGTACAGGAAATCTATGCTTCGATGTGCAAGTCTGCTGACAAAGTGAAGGGTAACCCAATTCCCATCCTTGCAACTTTTTAATTAGTTGCTACACATCTGAGGATTAGGTTTGTTGGGTTGTCTTGCAGAAAATGACATTAATATTCAGTTTCGTTAAGGACTTTCAATAAACAAAGAGAAATAATAAATCTATTAAACAAATGTCTCCGATGACATGTTTCCATATGTATGGCAACTTTTCTATACTGTTTCCAAATGCAGACAGTTGAGAAGGGCTTATCTTTCAATGTTTTAGCTGAATCTTGAAGAGTATCTGGGTATCTTCCATTATGAGCTAATATGCATTTGAATTTGCTGAACGTATTTTCTAGGGTCTGCAAAAGCCAGGTGGAAAATAATGCTTTGTTACAAGCTCTATTATCAGCCTCTCAAAGTACATTATTTCATTTTCATTTTGTCTAGGTTTTGGAATATTCTGCATCTGAACAAGATAGCTTTTTTTTTTCCCCCAAGTTTGAAATTATTATTTTAGAGATGAAAGGTGTGTTAAATTATGCCCTTATCTTGAATATTTTAAAATGAATTGATACGTGAGGAATAGTTTTGTGAAATATTCTTCATAAGACTCTTCAGCTCTGAGTTAAATAACTGGTATTAAAAAACAGCTCGTCTAAAGTAAACGTGGAAATTATTTTAGGCTTATATTATCATTTGAAAAAAATTGGAATTCCTGTGAAAGAGAACCAGTATAGAAATGAATTCTTATTTCCCATATCCCTCGGAAAATAAGCTCTGCTATTTAAGTCCTGGCAAGATGGCATTGATTTTGCATGGAGACTTTTGGCTGGTTTTATGGTGGCATAAATTCACTTTATGTTATAGCTTGCTAATACATACAGTGCTATAAATCGAAAACATTATTTCACAGCTTTTGAGAGCTATTGAGGTGTCAGTGATGATGTAACTTGCCCCAAAATACTATTTACATTGTATTAAAATTCCTGTAGGGACAGTTTGCATTTACATCAAAGAGCCATTCAGTTCCTACCCAATATATACTAACTTGATTTGTATATTCCATGTATTTACAAGTGTGTGTGTGAAATTTAGTTCACTTTCTGGTTTTTGCCAAGAAATTTCAAAAACATTTTTGACAGCACTAGAAGAAAGGTTGTTGAGAAGGTTGTTGCAGCCTGTAGGCTTGCTGAACTCCCTGGGTGTTGATTTGTGAGGAGCTCTGCACTAAACGGTGACAACAGTGGGGTACCTGCCTTGCAGACAGTGACATCCTTGCGGGGGGGGATGGCTGCAGTGGCATCCAGTCACTCCTGAAACATCTCTCTTCAAACCTAACTGGGTGAAGAAAACAGAAACTGCTCCCCTGACCCTAGGGGCTGGTGAGCAATCTTGCAGTGGGCTTGCCAAGCAGCATCCTCCAGAAGAGGGTTTGGGCAGGCTGATAGGGAGGAGTTGTTTCCCAAGTTGTCCCAGCTCAATTTGCTGCCAATTTGATTTAAATCTCTAATAGTGAGTTAAATGTGCTTAAGGGCTGCAGGTGGTGTTTGGCTGGAAATTTCATCTTCTACTATATTACAGGGGGTGACCAGCTACTCAGAAAGCGAATAGGACCCTGAGCATTGTGCTGACTCCACTGCTCTTCCTGTTGCACTTTGCTTCATGATAAAGTTTAGGGCTTGAACTCTTGTAAGTAAATGAGGAATATTCCATATTGTGACTGCCAGAACTAGATAGTGGAAGAATATTTCAAAGGGAGTTTTCTTGTGACATTTCATAGCTTTGAATGTTCAGTTTGCTTTTTAACTTACCTAAATTTGGAAGAAATCTGTGTTCTTTCTTTAGTGTAGTCTAACGTAGTCTTATCTGTCTTTAAGTTTTATTTGTTTGTTTGCTTTTTCCCATAACAGCAGTTCTAGAATCCGATTCAGTTATAAAACAGTATTTAGGCTGTAATCTTGGTTGTTTTCTGTGTTGACTTCTATGCAGTAAGGTACGTGCATATAGGCTAATTTTGTATAGACTATAGAAAAAATCCTAATGTATTTACTCTATATTTTCTCCAAATTATTGAACTTTACAAAGTTTACAGAAACAACTGCCAATGCATTTACAAAACTGTGGTGGATTAACCACTGGTAGGCTGCTAGAGCAGACCCAGCACAGTAAGTTTTATTTCTAAGAATCTTACGATGTTGTTGTAACCATTTCACTGCCCCATTGGTGATGGAAAAACAGAGCACTGAATTTCTTCTGAGGATCTTTCCCCGACTCACGGTCAGTGGTAGATCCCAAACTGCCTTCACTTTATAGGCCAGGACAAAAGTCACAAAAAGGATATAGTTGTAACAAAGATGATGTAATTACTTACAGTAAAATATTTTCTCCTCGTGTTTTGCTGTCCTGCATGGTTGCACACTCAGGGTGCTGAGATGAATGGTCAGCCCACTGAAATAGCAGCAGTTTGTCCTGTCTGAGGCACTGCTCGTCAGCAGGCAGGACCCGGCGAGTGCCTCCCCATCATCCGCAGGGAGCTCGTTAAGCTCCATGATGTTTGTTGCTGTTAATTTAATATGGCATTGCATACAGGACTGGCCCAAAGTCCGGCTGCAGTTCAGGGAGAAGCAGTAAAATGATAAAATTCTTTCCTTTTTTTGATAGAGGTTTTCTTCCAGCCCTGAATTTGAAGTTATTTGAAGATTACATGCAAAGTAGCTCTGTAGGAACAGATTTGTAGTTGGCATTCTAATTTAAGGAATTAAAGCTATAAATTGCAGTTCTGTGTGG
Organism: Actenoides hombroni; assembly: GCA_024336885.1. Lineage (NCBI taxonomy): Eukaryota > Metazoa > Chordata > Aves > Coraciiformes > Alcedinidae > Actenoides > Actenoides hombroni. The sequence continues at coordinate 55,267,691 of WUAM01000431.1, read as the reverse complement.
CACTACTTTCACATTTTCTAGATGCCTTGTGAGTTGGATGGCCCTTTCCCAGGAGCAAGGGGATTGATGCCTGGGTTTTATGTAACGGTTGGTAGCTGGCCACGCTTCCCTTCCTGCCTTCCCACCTTTCATTCTGTAACACAAGTGGTTACTGCAACAGATACAAGGCTAAGGCAGATCAAGTATGTTCTTCCTTCCATGCTGAGAGGAAAAAAAAAGATTCCTAATGCAACTGCTACTTAGCACAAACATGGGAAAGGTGAAAAAATCATTCTGAAAAAGTATTCCTGTCCCATGAAGTCTGTTATTGCTTAGCCGTAACAATATGACAACTTCTTAACCACTTCAATGGGATTTTTTCTATCAGAGATATATATTATATATTCAGGTACCCAGGAGGGACCTATTCACACATTGATCTATTGAGTTCTCAGGAGAAATTAAATAAATAACAAATTGTACCAACATGATAAATTGGGAGGAAGCCTTTAATCAATTATTAATTGATTATTCACATGAGCACAACGCTTGTAAAGATCAAAACCTAATTTTGACAACATATGCAAACTTTTCCTTTTGAATTTAATAATATATTCTCAATCTGTTGTTCATTAAGGTGAACATCTGTGTATTCATTAATTTTTCTCCAAGCTTGCTGCACCATGAACTTCATTTCTTTAACAGATTTTCCAAAGAATAATCCCATTACAAGCTTAGTTTATAATACATACAATGACAGCTTCGTTAGCATACTTGTATTTTTTTTGTCTAGTAAGCCTTTGCAGCAAAATCTATTCCAGGATGGTACAGGGCAGTCAGACCAGGGAAAGTGTATAAATCTGGTTGAGGAAACTGACTGCAGAGTTTCAGATCTCATTATCTGAGCTCATAAAAACGTGACACCACGGGTTTCCCAAAATCTATTGATTCTTATCTGTAAATTGTCACTTGCAAGTAACAGAATGTAGAGATTTTATCCAGCTTGATATTTGGCATATTATCTTTTCCAAACTGGAGTTTTAAAAAAATACAGTTTTAAAAATCCCTCTTTTGGTAATTTTACTTTACTATTTAAGTGAGATTATAACAGTCCTGTAGTCCTAAAGATTTTCAAAGCATACTGGGAAGGAGAAGGAATAAATAGGTTAATGCTTCTACCTACAAACAGTCATTTTTCAACCTTGAAATGGAAATATATAAGTAAAACTGTTACTCAGAGATAGACCTATAGGTGTTTCTTTAGACGCTTTTCAGACAACGTATATATTCTTCCCACTTACATAGTACAATCGTAGCCAAAATCTGCATGTCTAACCCTTTCAGGCATGTTTCTATAGATAGCCTTTTCTTCCTCTGACATTTTTTCATAAAGTTAATGGTAAATGAAATACTGATGTTTCAGAGAAGATGACTTACAAGCTGTATTAATCTGACCAGTCCACATTAGGAGAGCACGGAGCAGAACTTGCAGCTGCAGAAGATTGTCACTGTGTTCCTGTGTTTAATGGAATAATCTAGGCACAGAGACAGAAAGAAGTCTATACTAAAATGAGTACAAGCACTTTTAAGTAGAAAACCTGTAGCTAATTTTCAATCGTGTAATTGAATTTGCAGGATGCCGCATAAATAAGGCTAGGCTTTTTTGAAAGTTGGATGCTTTCCACTGCATAATAATGTTTTACAGCCTTGTAATGCATTCCCATGTATTTCCCCCACATACTGTGCACATACATCTCAGCGCTGCATGTCTGAAAACCTCATCCGTGATACAGCCTACGCAGTGTTGCATCAGGGAAGCTTCAGAAATACATGCACATTGACTGTTTGCAGATAATTGACAGCCTGCTAGATATGATTTGTTAATTTATAATTTGCTGTAGCATGCTCAGACATCAGTGTGTGGTCCCTGCTGGGTTATATCCTGAAATGAGATGCAAAACTCTTACCTTAAAGGCTTTTTTGATGATATTTGTGTTTTGCTCTCACTAAAAGTCAAGATCAATTCTTAAGAGGTTCAAGTCCAGCCCTGAGCTTTGAAGAGTTTTCCTGAAAAGAAATTCCAACAGAATAGTATTAAATTTTAAATTGTGTTAAGAACTTTATAACATTCTTTATATCTTTTTCTGACTTTATTGAATTACTTGCACTTAGTAATTAAGCAGAAGATTTTGCAAGTTACTGAGTAAAATGGCGTTAAAAAATTGCTGTAATGACATCAGCTTATACAGTCATGTCCTTGAACTCAATACTACCTCACAAATCTGTGTTAGACTATGTTCATTTGAGATGCAATCTTAAAAAGTCCTGAGTTCTCTCAGCCTTTTTTTAAAGTCAATGGAAACCAAGGCCACCCAGCTAGAAGCAGGGGACATTGAGCTCATTGTGAAATTGAATCTTCACTGTAACTTATGCTCTTAACATTTTAGATAATCCATTGATCTCTTTTGAACAGATAATATCTGTAATAACACCACATTTCTACATCATCCAAAGTCAATTAAAAGGTGTGCATTATAGCTATATTTTAATCGAGACTTACTGGGAAATGGAAGTAAAGAATTCTGCTTTTCTTAATAGTATCATTTGCAAAAAGGAAAGCTGACTGGAAAAATCAAATGAATTATATGTTCTTTATACATCCTTATACGTCCACTTTCTTCTTAAAATGAATTTAAATTGCCTCTATCCTGAATAAGAACGTATTTCAAAATAATGAGAAGTAGATGGATCTTTCCAGAGCATTCACATGGAGAATTCAAATATAACTCGTTAAACTTTGCTCTATAAATAAGAACTCGGCAAAATACAGGTTGTCATTGAGAGATGGTGAGTGGACAACTAAGTTTAATATCTTCCAGTCCTATCTACTTACCAGACAAATTGGAGGAATACATTTCACTGTAAAGTAGGATATGGAAGAAACAAACTCTTGTGTACAGCACTGCAGAATGGGCTTGAACACACTGGTTTGGGTTTTTTCCTCACTCTTGCTGTCTGAAATCTATGCTCAGATGTATGACCACTATGTACGCAGCTATTCCAGGCCAGCAGCAAATGCCTACCTTCAGAAAGTTGGCTATTGTATTACTTTTGAGCTGTTTGGTGTTAGTATGACTGTGTCCTATGCTGCTAAATTTTGAAGGGTTTCACTATTGCTGTCAAGAAGCATTTGCTGCTCTTCAGTGTGTTCTGAAGTAAAAAATCGGTATCTCGCGAATAAAATAACCTCCTCCAAAACCTGATCTCACATACTTGTTCAAAGAAATTTTTTTTTTTTTTGCATGCATATAAGGGATTGTCATGATCCAGCTGAATTCATTTTGATAACCTAAATAAATAATTTAAAAGGGAATCAACAGTTCATCTAATGTATTGTCATTTACATTCTGTACTTCTATTGAGGGTAAGCTCATGAGTGGATGTAATTGGTAAAGCAAAGGCTGATTTGCTATTTACCACACGTTAAGAATGGTGGGAAAAAGATACTACATTGGCAATGAATCCGTTGGTCCTGTGACAGATTTGAGATTAAGTTCTTACACTTCCATGACATTTTGAAGTACACCATTTTTGCTGAGGAAAAGGGAGAGGAAAAGGAAAGGTCATGTCTCTCTTATCAGACAGTCATAGTCTCCTGGAAAATAGAAATGTCTGTTTAATGTCAGTGAACAGCCCAGATGGAGATTCATGTTGGAGCAAAACATCTGTACTTTATCTTATACCTCAAAGTTTATAGTACTTAAACCTAGCGATAACAGAATCCTAGGTCATTTTCAGATGAGATTCCTCTACCATTACAACATGATTCCCCATTCATGCACTGTCCACCTTTTTCCTCTTCTCCTTCAGAATCAGTCTCTCTGCATTCCTGAGAAAATAATCCTTGTATCAGATATCTAACATCAGGAAAGACTGAATGAGCTCAGACTCATGTTACTACATTAAGATATTTCACAATTTTTGCTCAGAGTGGATTTTGCAAGTCTTTTTTCCTTCCTGGCTGTATGTCTAGCCAGAGGAGCCAAGCAAATCATTGACCAAAGAGATTAAAAGGAGTGGGCTACAGTTGGTATTACAAGGCACAAAGGATTGGATTGTAAAGAAAAGAATTTTGCCTACACAAAGTTTGACTTAATTTTTCAGAGCACGCTGTATAAGGACCAACTTCCTTTCTTTCCTACCTTTTGTTTTATTTCATCTCTCTTCTCATCTTACACATCTATTTCTAGCATGTATATATTTATTTACCTAAATGATTTATGATCTTTGCTTTCAAACTTTACTGATAATGTAAGATTCTGTTCTTTTTAACATTTACAGGCTATATAAAAATGAAAAAGAATTGTTGTCAGTCATGGTGGTTTAATTATAGTAACAAGAGTGATAGCTTTATCACTCTGTGGAGTTATGCTTCTAAACTGTTACTTTTCCCCACCTTGAAATAAAAGGCATTTAAATGCAGTCTACCTTGAGGTTAAATGCGTGTACGTGCATTTGAATGGTTGTACACAGGGAGGCTTGGCCTAAAACTGGGTCAAATTGGACCACTTGTATACTATTATGCAGTAAATTATTATGCAGGAAGTTTTGATATTACCAAAAACTAAACTCATTTTAGTAGGGGAGTGTATTTTTGTGTGTGTGTCTCTGTGTGCGCACGTGTGGTGGTTTTACTTAGCTACTTACCTTTTTCTCACTCTGCCCTTCTACATAGGGAATATCCTTCAAAGAAAGATACACTTTTTAATAGCTAACACTTTCACGTTATTTCTGGCAATAATTGGTGAATATTATTTAATAAGTAATGATTGAAATAACTCTTTCACAGAAATTACCTATTAAGAAATTTCAGAAGTCACGGCAAATTGTATTGCCTTGCATATTCATGCACTTTAATACAATATTTAACGTAAAATATGATGTTAATTGCTTATAAATAGTTTCTTAGACTCTAGATGCAATTGGTTTTTTTAAAATCCTCTATTATAAGAAATAATGACCTGGCGCTGCACTTTAATCAGTCAATGTCTTTGTTAATATATCAGGTATGTTGGCAAAGCAGTAACCATTTGTAAATAAGGCTGTTTTGGTTATTTAATCCAACAGGAGACTTAATTACAGGTCTTTTGGAGTCTGATATCATAAAGCAAGTGAAGTCAGTGTTTTGACAGCTAAAATTCTAGGAAAAATAAACATAAGTGATTATTTAATGTTACATGTTACTCTCTTCAGTTTTCCTTTCCCTGACCCTTTCTCCTACATTCCTCTTCCCCTTTTTAATTTTCTCCTATTCCTTCTTTCCTCCAGTACCTTCATGTCACTCCTTACACCACCTATTGCCTCTGGTAATTTTTTAGATTTTTAACTTTCTTTCCCAGGATCAATCCTCCTCTTAGTCCCTTCCCTCTCCTTCCCCTCTACCTTCTGCACTTGGATTTCATTTTGCATCCTCAAAACATGACTCTTTCTTGATTTTTCATACATTCTCATAACCCCTTGGAGGCTTTTTTTGGGTAGAAACAGAGGACGCATCAAATCACAATCCTCGTAAGTCAGAAAGCAAAACAGTCATGTCTGTTGAGCACAGCAGCAAAGTCAATTATGTATAGACAGGTACCTTTACAGAGTTTTGTCCTAGATTACAGGAGATACCTTTGATGGGCAGGGCTTCGTCTACCACCTTCTTTCTATTATTCTGGAATTTTGCTTTCCTTCAATACCTTCTCGTCAGGAGCACTGAGTTGTTCATATACGGTGTGATTTGCCATCAATATTATTTTACGTTCCTTTCCAGATCAAAACATGTAAATATCTCTAGGTCTCTTGGGAAGCTTTAATCTTATAAAGTAGGTTTTATTGAAGAGATGTTGGGTTTTGACATTCATGATAAGTTTGATAATTACATTAATAATTATTCTTTCATGTTTGCTACTTACAATCAACAAAGCATCTGATTCTGAAGCTCAAGGAGGAATCAAAATACTAGTAGAGTCAAAGCTATAACAGCAATTGTAAGTAAATACAGCTTATATTGGAAGGAAACAGCTGAGCTTTAGGAGGAAGGATGGTTCTGGACAACTCTCTGCTATTTCACTGCTTCACTGTAGTGGTTGCGCGAGATGTGTTTCAGCGATGGCCAGTAAGACACCCGTGACTGGAGCATGGTTGGATTCTCCGCTATCCTCAGTAACTGTAATCTAACAGGAATCAGTAATCTAACTTTCTTTCATAAACTGATCAGTTTCTGCCCTAAATCCCTTGAGCAACCATTTAAATCACTGGGAGCTTAGTATGTCTATGTTTCCAATTTACAAAATTTATCACTTCACCTCTGGGTTTATAGTGCGGATGTGTTGAAGCCGAACAGTTGAAAGGAAATTTAACAGTTGGAGTTCCTAATAAATCCCTAGTTCACCCGCCTGTATAATTTGTATTAACACGTTGATTAAAGGTTTGTTTGCAGCACATACATTTCTTTTCAGAAATGCTTCAGGAAGTTGAAATAAGGGGAAAGCAGACAATAACAATACTCTGTAAATATATCTCTATTAAAAGCTCAGATGACTTTTAAACAAAAAGGTATTTCTTACTCCCATCATAATTAACCAAGTGCTTTTCAGCTCCCAGATCATCCCAGTCATTGATCCCCATCTCTCAATCTGTGAAATACTGGAAATATTGGACTCTGTCCTCTTCCTTTCATTGAATTGTCTTTTGGAATTTTGTGTTCTTCTGATACCAGGTCTGCTCTGTTACTTTTCATTTTTTAGTATTCTCAAAATTTAGTTCATGAGAAAATGTAGTTCTAGTAACATATTTAAATATAATCTAACAGTTTACCTGTGACAGGCAAGCATTGGATGTCTAGTAAAAGCTGTTCTTCAATGAGATATCATCTACCTCATGACCAAGATTTTTCTTTAAAAAGAAAATAAAGGTTAAAATGTGGATTGGTTAATATTACTGTTGGTGGGTTTTTCAGTTTTGTTTTTTAAATTCATATATAGTGCAAGGTCTTACTGCCCCTCTCCCGGATGGATGCACTTGCACTGCTGTTGGTATCAAGTATTCTCTGGAAATTGAGAGCTTTAGACTCTTGTAAATCATTGGTCCTCTGAGTTATTAGTCTTCACAATCCACATAGTTTTTAATTGATTGTGTGTTTTTCTTCTTAAAAAAAAAAAAATAAATCCTTATTTTGTTTTACTTCAGACAGAAATCTCTTTTTATAGTTCAGTTTGGCCACCAAAGTTCACATCCAAACATTCTTTTCAACTTCTTTCATCCTTTACTGGGGAGTTGGGGGAGAAGTCACCTTGCTCTGTGCTGGAAAGCAGAGGGCGTTGGAAGACCTGTAGTTTCTCAGGCTTTTGCAAGAAATATTGAAATGTTAGGGCATTCCCAATGGAAATAGGGAGTGTGTGCTATATGTGACTGACAAAACTACTTACTTTTAGCATCATTAATTATCGAGAGCCAAGCTGAGTCATAGGTCAAGTATCTCACCACCCTGAGACCCTGCCTGTTTATCCCATTAGCTTCAGTGTCTCTCCATGCTAAGAAATCAAATGTGACTGTGTCTTGCTTAATGCAGTTATAGGAAGATAATCTTCCAGAGACTTCCAATGGGAAACTCAAAATGTATGTAGGCCTGTGAATATTCTGATAGGCTTTATAGTCCATCCTTTCTCTATGTTATTAAACATGTTTCCTTCTTCCCTACAACTGCCTTGATTATTTTCTGTTTTGTCATAAAATATTTGCTTAGTAACAGGCACAGGAAATTGGCAGTCATCTTCAGATTTCTGCCTTTGATTGTTAGGAGCTTTGAACCCATACAGAACATTGTATAATTCAGAGGGGAAAAGTGAGCCTGGCAGTTGATTTCCAGCTTTTAACCAACATAAAAAGTAAAATATTTATTTACAGTGATCACAGTTCTATTGTTCTCCAGACTAGAGAAGACAATAATGCCTAATGAGATACTTCTGCAATTCAGAACATAAAATTATCTTGACTTCTACAACATTCTCTTTAACCTTTATCTTACAGATTTTCATTCTCCTGTTTTCCTCAGATTTTTAATGGCAGGAAAAATGAAGACACTTTTGCATTTTTCTGACTTCAGCATGGATGGTTTTATTGCCAATCTCTCTGGCTCAAGTTAACATGAATATAGATCAACCCTATGCTAGATATTAACACCAGTTATCAAAAAGTTAATTTTCCCCATGAATCTAACATTATTCGTGTGCCCCACTTGCCATGTTTCCCTGAATTCAGCAACTTAAGGGGATTTACTAGAAGCAGCCCCTGTAGCAGTGTGTGGTGTGGGATAGTGTAAGATGGAGCTGGAATGCATCTTGGTCTCTCTTAGCTGTGGAGCAGCCTCGGTGGTTTGAGTGAAGACAGTTTAGTTTATTCCTGAAGCAACATACGTGCACATTATAGGCTATTTAAATGATCTTTTGATCTAAAAGGCACTTGGCTTGAGGGGACAGGAACTGAATATAGAAAAGTAGTAAAATCTGTGATTTACTCAGAGGATGTTGGGTCTCATCATTCCTAACCATAAGGAAATAGATGTGACATGCGTGCTGTATTTCAGTCCGTTTATGGTTCTTGCAGGGGACAGGAACCTACTTCTGCTGTCAGTTATTTCATCAGGTCAATGAGCATAGATGTAATGTGGCAAATAAAAAGGGTTTGAATTTGGAATTGTTTTGGTGATATGAATGGGGTGAAAGTTGCTTTGAAAACTAGGAAATTACAGTAAATGGAAATAAGAAAATTACAGAATCATTCACTGAAAAACTAGAAAGTACTAGAAATACAGTTCAGCAAAACTATCAGTACTATGTTTTATATTCATTATGAAATAATCACATTTTTTATCTGCCTAGGAAAGCAGAAGTATGAATCAGGATTATGGTGTGAAGTTCCAGGTACAACACCACTGAGGACAGAGGAGCACTGGGGAGCTCTCTATGCCTACTGTCTTCCCTGGAAGAGCAAGGGCTAACAGAGGAATGGGCATACATATAATTATCAGTGTCTGAATTGCTAAGAAGCTACACTAATGGATAGTGTAGAAAATTATTACGAAGATTTATATTGAAGTCTTCATCTGAAGTACGAGACAAATCTTGGAAAAGTATACAGTAATGCAGTATGCTTCGTTAACCAAGGAACAAAATACTGAAAAGCTCTGTGTTTAGCGAGCACTAACTACATTCTTTTTTAAGTTTTGCTGAGCTGGGAGATTTCTTTACAGGTACATTGAGTTTCACGCTATGAAAGTCTTGTAAGATGAACATCAAGGTTTGGTGGCCATTTATTCCCATGAACCTCTTTAGTGACCGATTATGAGTTTAACTCAGCATATGCTTACATCCATTAAATAACAGATATTATCTTCAATGGGATCTGGATTAATATTTTTATGAGCCCACCACTTTCATATGTTGAAAAGTAGTTTCCCACCTCGAGGTGATTTGTCAAAAGTAAATAAGAGTAAGATCAGGGTTGGCTATTACGGGAGTGTCCCCAAATAAGTCTTTTTAGTGAATTTTTAATACTGTGTATTAATTTTTATTATTTTTTTTAAGGCAATAGTATAAGTTTGGATCTTTTAAAATTCATCTGATAATTATAAATTATTAGCCTATTGCCCCTTTCTAGGCAATACTGATCATGGTCAACAGTTTAGCCAAAGGTATGAAAAGAGTTTTTGTCTTTTGTTTGTTTAAATATTTTCATGTCTAAAAGTAAGAATCAGGAACAGACCCTTTTGCACAAGAGAAAAGTTAGGCAGCCATGCAATTAACAGTCAACTAATGCTAACAACTGGTTTTTGTGTTTTCAGGTCATGTCATGTAATCATGTTTTCACAAGCAGCCTTCAATTATGGTATACTCCCCTTTTTCCATGGGTGTGCCAGATTTATTTCTCTCTGAATACTTATCTCACGGGGCTGGCTGACACATGGCAGCCCCTGATAGTGGTTCAGACATGCTCAGAAACAGCAGTTCTTTTAGCAATGACCAATACAAATGATTGGAGCCGCTCTGTATGTGCTGGGTGGTAATCTGTGCTCTCACAGGAAATTCAGCTGGCCTTGAGAGTCTCCTGCCTGTGCCTTGGAGGTTTGATGGTTTGGGAATGGTGGACCCACAGTGCATATATTGCATATGATAAAGTCCTATGATGTGGAAATTTCAGGGAATAAATTTGGTACCTTTGCATCATGTTTTCCCAGAGGAATATATCAGGATTGAATAAATGTTTTTAAAAATGTGTTTTCCAACTTTTGAGAACTTTGAAATAGAAAAGGTAGAAGTTTCCTCTTTTTGTTGTGGGAATACGTTTAATATTTATTGGATAAATTAACTTTTTTTTCCAGTTAGAAAACTGAACAAATCTTGTACCTTAATTCACATATGCCTTCATTTTGCCTCCATTTTGTTTATGCAAAATGCTTTTAAAATCTTGATTTACAGAAATATTTGTAAAAAGTGAAAATATTTTGAAATACAACTGTCTGATTCTCTAACTCTACTGATCTCTGAAACCTTTTTCTGTGCTTTGTAAAGGGTAACTACAGACAAAGTGCCGTTTCTTGGCATGTTTGTACAGGTCAGGTCATAAATGCCTCTATTGGTTTGAGTCCTTCCATCGTTTTGGGCTTTGAAATCTGTTTATGTTGAGCTCAGACAAATCCTATATATAAACTTTTCTGGCTTGAGGTCAGGTGGAATTTGACCTGGTGGTGCTGGCTGGATTAACAGTTGGACTTGTTGATCTTAGAGTTCTCTTCAAGCAAAACAATTCTAAGATTCTATTGTCTTTAAGATTTGAATTTTCATTTTTAGGGAGAGCAATGAAAAGAAATGTCTGACTAACATTGGGGCTAATAATGTAAAGATTAGTATCACAAACCTAGTTACTAAAAGTGAAAAGCATGATGTAGTAGTTTCTCCTACCTTATTTACTTGGTACCATGCAGCAGAATAACTTCCCCATTTAGCATTTGAATAATTTCCTTCAAATGCAGCTAGTCCAAAGTTTTCTGCAAAATTATCCCTGAAAAAAATAGATAACCAGGGAGATAAAATGAAGAAAGTTAGGATGATAAAATGCAGGAATGGTGGTGAATTTTGCATGATCACTGACAGGAAAACAAGCCTGTCACATAGCCAATCCAGCCTCATAAATAAAGCACAGACATCACAAATCACTTGCTTCTCTTTTCACTATCTCTTCCCCTTTGTGTTCATATTTTTCAGTAGCTGTATGTGCTATTAATCTGCATTTAGGCATGCAACTGAATGTCTGCTTTGTACTTGTTAACAGATCCAGTGCTCAATTTGCTGGTTGGGATTGAGGCCTTTTAAAATGTCATCCCGTGTTTTAGCATTGTTTCTTCAATTTAGATTGAAAAGCTCACTTTACTGAGGGAAGCATGAACCACCATGTTTGCTATTTTTTTCCTTATTAGCACTCCTAAGCGTATTCTACATTTGCCAGCAGAGAAGCAGTTAGCGTACAGTGAAACTCTCCCTGATTGCCTGCTAATCTGTAAGGATCTTTCTTACTTCATTACTGCATCAGCAAATTACAGGCTGCTTGTTTGCTCCGTGCTTGAGTAGGTCTGGGCACTGCCAGTACATTCCATCAAAAGGAATTGCGTTGTTCTGCATTAGAGCCTCTGTCAGGTGGAGTTTTGCAGGGAGGAGATTGTGGCACGCTTGTAATCAACACGAGTTGTAACATAAACAGCGGTACTGCTCAGTGGGGTACACCACATCATGGTATATATAAGGCCCTAGTTATTACTTTCAGCGAGAAATTAAAACAGATTGTGACTGTACAAATCTGGCAATAGGAGTCTGCCTTGAGAAGTATCTGTGGGTTTCTGACCAAGATCTCCAGTGCAATAATTAATCTCAGCTACCCAACATCTGTGCAAATCCAACCTGTCGTTGCTGTCTGCTCAGTTCTCAGGACAGCCTAAATTTCAGGCACTCACGTTGAACTTGTCTATAAAGGAACCAAAGCAGCGCTGGTTTTGCTGCCCTTCATTTCAAGTATCCTCAAAGAGCATCATGAAAAGTTCTGCTGTTGTGTGTGGTTGATAGACGGTGCATCTGCACATTCTGCTCTGGGCATGAGCAGAGTCTGTGCTCTGAGTCAATAGCATGGATTCGTAAGAGCACAGAGCCTGCACATGGGCTCTCCGTGGTGTAAATATATCCTGAAATAGTTTTCCATGTCAGTGCTGCTAGCAGTCACCCTTTGATCCACAGGGGAAATAGTCCCTGGGAAATAATCTGAATAGCAAAGCAAAGCAAAAATCAAACTGTTCTTTTTGTGCATCTTTGATGCACTAAACTAAATTTACTTTATGCATAGAACTGCTTTAACTTTACCTGGAGGTAAGGTGCAATTGAGATTGCCTATTTTTTTTTAATTTTTTTTTAAGAAATCCCATTATTAGTATTAAAGAGTTTCATGCCTATGAAAACCATAAGCTGTAGGTTAACCGTTATCCCTTTTTATTTTTTTTTATCAATCACTTTGAAGCATGGGCTTCTACAACTTGTTCAGTTTGGACTCACCGAATTTAACAATTAATTTATTGCAAACCTTTTATATACAAAGTTATATATAACTGTAAACCCACATAGATTTTGTTAAATTCTGTTGTCCAAGGGTCAGAGCTTGGAGTAAAGTAGCTATTGGTCTCAAAAGGAGTTATTACTTTAGACAGTGGGGGTTCAGTAAAGCAAGTGCATTAATATTTTCATCAATTCCAGCTAACTTACAGATTTCACTGGTCAGATCTAATTTGCTTGATGAGACATCACTGAAAGATGTTATCTATATTGTAAGCTTAGAAATTGATTGTAACACATAATTCAAGGGCACCGTTTCATGCCTAGGGCAAGAAATAGTATTTTTTCTATTCATTTCATTTTCTCTTATATAATAGCTTAACTTTTCCAAACTATATCCACCAGATTTGTTTGTAGGTTTGCAAAGAAGCGAAAATCACAATAACAAAACACCCTAAACTATGTGTTTTTCACTTGGACCACACCATAAAGTCACGTCTGTTTACTTTTGCCAAGGTATGTCAGAAGGCAGGAATATCTCAGTTTATATTTGCATTCAAAGCTACTGTAGTCAATTTGGTTATCCAGTTCCTCAGTCATTAAAAGAAAATATTTCACCATCGGAGTTTTAACAATATTGTGAATTTCACAAGATTAACCGAGAATTAGATGAGCTCCAGTGATACTTTATACATACACACACACAAACACGTCAGTCACCTCGTTAGCTAATATCTATTTAGTATGTATCTTAAAGCTGAATCTTCTGCTCTCAGACTGAAGTTCTTTTATTTGGCTTAAAAATGTCCCCTCTCTACCAGTTCTGTCTTGTGTAAGCCTAGAGGCATCCTGCTTTGAGAGTGCTCATGACCCAAGATGTTGTGTATTTCAACTGTTTTGTTTGCTTCATGGTAGTCCCCTGCAATGATAAGAGAGAATATCCTGTGATGAGTCAGCTTAAGGTAAATGTGGAATTTACAGCTTCATGTCTTTACCCTTCTCACTAGAACTCCCCTGGGACTACAGACGTAAATACACTGCCTTCTCTACAGCTGGCATTCTGGCAATCCAGGACATGCTGGCATTCAGAGTATTCAAACCATCAGGAGTTTTCCACAGAGCACATGAAAACTTCCGTTTTCAAAGAACTTAGGCATTGTTGGCCTTGAATGTGTGTAATTTATTAGGATTTCTTTACATTTCCTAAGAGAGATGGACTATTTACTTTCTCCATAATTGCTGCTAACTCAGATTTCTACACTTTCAATAGGTTGTAAGCAATGTTAAAATACTCTCCTGTAGTACACACTTCATCTGATACTGCACACAGGAACAAATTGGATCCCATTGGACATAGTCTTTCCTGAATTTCTAAGATTCGGGTAATTAGCAAAGTTAAAATTTATCAGGTCAGAGCATTGACCAGAACAGCCAGTCTTCTAAGAAAATCAGTTCTATATCCACGATGGTAACTCATCTATCTTATTGCTTACAAAAGGGCTTTATGTCTCCCTGTCTTGTTGCTTTGTTTTACTAAGAACAAGATTACTTTATGTAGCCAATATTGATGCTGTTTGTCCTCCTACCTTGGTTTCACAATACACTTGAGGCTTTTATATGTGCAAATTTATTGTTACAATCATTGTGGTGGTGGTTGGTATCTTGCATTGCCAAACTCTTAGATGTGATTTAATATCTAATAAATCATCAATTAATGAAGAAGTAGTAAAGAATTTAGTACAAGGAACTCGTTTCCTGGTCAGATACCAGTCTGACTTGTCAAAAACTTGTTGTCGATTCTTTGGAAAGCCAAGTTCCACCCATCTGTAGTCAAACCAGTATCACTCATAAAGGAAGAGCTTGCGTTTCTTCAGGTGTTAGCTCAAAGGACTCCTTCTGTGTGACATGAGGCAAGGCTCACTTTTTGGCCTGATGCCCGTGATCTCTTCTCCATCTTCTTCAACACACCACAGTTTGACAGGTTTGGACTTACTTTTTTTCTTCTTTTTTTTTTAAATTGCAGCAACAGAGTCGCTTATTGGATATTAGTGTGTATTCAGTGGCCTCTTTGTGCAGGGGCTTGTGAAGCAGTTGTTCTGTGGATCTGTCTCTAATGCCCATGTACATTATGATTGCCTATGACTGTAAGGGACTCGAATCATTGAAGAAATTAATGCTTCCAGTGCTTTGACTGGGCTTTTTAATTCAATCACTGTGTAGATCTGATACTGTTTTTCAGTATTCATTTCTCATTCAAGCAAAATTATCTGTCTGTTCATGTGAGGTTATGCACTGAATATATTTGATGCCCCTCATTTTGAGCAGTGTCTGATCAGGATTCAACACTTCCCTTTGACTGAAATTATCATTATAGGTGCTGTTGTCATAGTTCAAATGAATTTCCTGTTTAATAGAGATACTAACGAGTTACAGTGGTAAGAGTAAGTGCAGTGGAGTCCGCTCAGCTGAAAACTGAAAAGTAAATTGGTGGTCTTATGAGTTTTCAGTGTTATGGTCACCTTTCTTAAATGGGAGGCTCTAGGAGTCTCCCTTTTTTCTTTTTCTTTTTTTTAAAAATAATTTGCTTTTATGTCATAGCACAGATGTATTTTCTTGAATGACATTGGCATGGATTGCATTCTGTCTTCTGCGGCTCAGTTGAACCCATATGTATTTTCTGTGCTGAGCATCTGATCCTTGAAGAAAATGGCTTAGTTTATAGAAATAGTTGACCTGTCCATATTTCAAATATTTCAGCAGAAGATATAGTTGATGCATTTTAATTATTTAATAAATAAAAAAAAAAGGCAGCAGGCTCCTTGGATGTACTCTATATTAGCTACATTGCAGCTATAGTGCTCTGTGCCATGTATGAGAATAAGCAGCTCTGGAAGAACTGCAGGACCTTTTGACCAGACATACGTGACCACCATCCTGAGCCCTTTTTTTAACGAGAACAATCGCAAGAACGTCATTTTCTTTCTTAGATGAACACCCACCCCAGTATTGATCAGAAGAGGAAAGATATTCCTCTTCATTACCACATTAGAGTTCAGAATCCATAAACAGTATTATTCTTCAGAAAGGTTTTAATATATGCCTATTGTTATGTTAAGGAACTGGGTTTGTACAAGTCTCCACAAACTTTCTGTCTTGGTTCAGGCTCTTGCATTTTAGTCTTCTGTTCTTGCTGTGCTTCAGATTGAATGTGGATAGAACTATTTTTCTTCATGAAGGAACATTCTAAGGATTCATTCTTAAAAGTTGATGAGGTTTTTGGAAATTAATCCTGAAATCAAATTGCTTTTAAAAGAGTATTGAATTTAGGCACTGAAAAAAAAATAACAAACCACATAGTAACATACAATATAGGAAATAATAGTAATATATTTCTACATCTCAGGCATTACATTTTTAATAAAAATTACTATTACCTCAAACTTTTTCAAAGCAGAATTCCATAGATTCTGACAATTATTTTGAGGCCAAATTGAATGTTCTAAGTTGGTTTTATTCCTTTCGTATATGGTATATGAGGTAGCAGCAACACAGTATACTTTTCCTATTCCAGAGTACTTTAACAGGGTGCCATCATTTAAGAAAAGGACTTAAAATACTGTTCTAGAAAAGAAGGAAGTTTCCTGACTTGCAACAAGTAATCCTTAGAACTATGTTTGTGTTGTTTTTCCATCCCTATGATCAGAGCTGGCTGGGGTCATCAGACCTTTGGATCAGGTCCTACAGAAACAGCGTATGTGTGGTTTAATTTTTGCCAAAGTGACATGGTAACAATTTATCTTCCCGAAGTATGTCGCTTTTGAGATCAGTTTGTTTTGCTACTGCTGTATGGACTGATTGCCTCTCTGCTTTCTGTGTAACCACGGGAGCTGATGCACACGGGTGGAGAGAGAGGAAACGTGCAAGTGAGCATTGCTGTGGGACAGAACCTGCTGGATCACATAGGCATCTTTCGGCACGTCAGACCATCTCTCAAAAGGCAGTTTATTACTTTGCCGCCACCCTCACACCAACAATAAATAATCTGAAATTAGTCAGACAACAAACAGCTGAAAAGAAAAGCAAACCTTACTGATCACCTGCAGAGGCGGCCGGTCGTGCTTTGGCATATGTTGTGGAAAAGAACATTTCAGGATACACTTAGCCGGACTGGGCTTAATGAACAAATCGACCTGACAAATTTCACCTCCTCTACTTATCTGCAACTTTCATCGTTATGAATTTCCCATTCTGAATTACCTGTAGGCAGATGTCAGCTTGTGAATTGCTCAGATGCTCAGTTTTTCTCATTACTAGCGCTATCTGGTTGTGCACTTAGTTAAATCCTCCAAGTTTCTCACCCCCCCAGGCAAAATGCAGCTGCAAAGAGGTAAAGACCCCATACTAGAATTAAGTTTGTATCCAGAATCTTTACTTCTGTTGATGTAGAGAAATAAAACTCCATGCCCAAAGTGCTTGCATTCTGGTGTACTCCTGAGTAAAGGAGTTAAGGAAGTGATGGTGCAGTGGTACCCTCATCAGGTTGATCCTGACTTGACATTATACTTAGACAGATGTTCATATAATGTTACAGAAGATACACAGACATTTCATTCGCATTATTACTGAATTTCCTCCCAGACATACGATTAGTATTAGGGTGCTGCTCATGACGTGATAGGATGTTATCCTTTTTAGTTGTATTTGAGTCCTGGTATTTACAGAGGAAATTTGCAGGCATTCAGTTTCTATTCACCTCTTATGAAGGTCATTTGTTAGAAGTAAAAAAAGAACGGACCATGTGCAGACAGTTGTCCTGGTGAGTCCTGGTAAGGTGGCTGCAGTGACAGAAAAGTGGTGTCTCTTATGATGCTCCATTGTTTGTGTTACTATTAAAAGAAATAATAGGTCAAGAATGGATATCTAATTATATTTCTTGTTTCCAACTTTCTATCAACCCTTTCATTATAGTTTATGACAGGCCCAGTAGCAAGTATTTTCTTTTTATTTTAGCTCAAAAATAGTCTTCCCACGCTGTTTCTAAATGGCCATTTTAAGAAAGTTTGTGGTTTTCAAAAGATAACTGTCCCGTATTAGGTATCAACACGTGCTGAAAGGTCAGAGTTGTGTCATCCACAACAGTGGATCCCATCCTTATCCATTTTTCAGTAGTGCAAGGAAGGTGTGACCCAGTGAGGTCGTGCTGAGATGGAGTGGCATACATGGTGTTAGGCTATTGATGTGGAAAGAAGCAGATTTTTGTACTTTCCATGTCCTGTGCCCCTGTCATTATGTCTGTACCCTCCTGCTGTCTTTCTACAAGCGCTGCTATTGCTCACAAAGCAAATGAAGTTTTCAAGCAGACTTTCAACTTTCTTGGTGTCGTAATGAAAACCCCAGACACCAATGCCTATTTACATATTGCAGAAACAAAAGAAATGAACTCAAGATCGCTCTGATGTGGTCTTACCTATAGTTCAAAAGGTTGAAGTGATTCCCCCTTGATTGCTAGACAACTCTTTGGTGATGGAACTCTTTTGGTGCTGGACTTTCATCTCATTAGTTATACAACCTCTTTTACTGTAGTCTGTCAGGGCAGCATGAAAGGATATTGATTAAGGGCTTAGCTCACTTCTTATCACAGCTAATTATATTTTTTTTTTTGCCCGGGTGCTAGGTTTCAAGACATTGGTTTTTGAGCAGCCTCTAACAAATGGAGGGTTGATGAGTTTTGACTATCAGCTATCAACATTTGTATTCATAAAGAGTTTGAAAAGGAAAATTTTCCAGTTTTCTGCAATATCTATTAAGAATTCAGACCTTAGCTTTGTAGTGAGTACATCCTGCTTTTCATCTTCCCTTACTTGCACTGTTGCTTCCCAAAATTTGAGAGAGGGGTGGGATTCTGAAGAGTAAACCACAAAAATTTTGCTGCAGCACTGACTGCGAGGAAGCCGTTGCATTTCTGAGAGAGATGTTCAGAGCACGCCTTTGAAAATGAGAGATGAAGAATTAAACAGGGTCAAAGGCCCTCTTGTAATTAAACATAATTACATTTATACAAGCATCAGCTCAACGACTTTTGCTTTTTGGTTGTTGGTTGGTTTTTTTTTTTTAGTAGTGTTTACATGCTCATAGAGTATTCATTGTCATAAGGTGCTAAAGTCTTCTTGTTACTATATGCTCATTTTTTCTTTCTGAAGCTAATCAGGTATTTATAATTGCATTTTATCATCTCAAATTACATAATATTTTAGTTAATCTGGGAAGCATGCTAAAGCCAGGCTTTTTAGGAAGGGGGAACACTAACTTTGTAAGGAATGAGATCAATACTGTTCGTTTCCAGTTTCTCAATTCAATTTCTCCATTCCATTTTCTGAAAACAGAATTGATGTAGGATATGGTCAGAGGTTTAATGTGACAGTTTTCATAGTCGCTCAAGTGAGTAAGCATCTCTCCCAATTACTTCCACAAACATACGCTTGTACGCTGCCACTGTTACCGGTTTGTTGCATCCAAATTACAGAGGAGGTTGCTTGAATTCTCCATCATTTTGCAATCAAAATCCTATTGCGGGCAAAAGAAAACACAGTTTCTATGCAAAACCAAGAATTTTGTCTTAGTGGTCTAAAGAAATATACTTCAAATTATATACAGTTAAATTTAATATATGCAAACTTTATATTATCTGCCCCTTTCTCAGGTGTTGCGTTCCTTTTCCACACTCTCACTGCTCAATAGCTTCCTTCTGGAGGGAACTGAGACTGCCTCAATCACAAACATTCAAGTCCATTGCTGGAAATATGATGCTGATGTTGATGGTTTCTTCTTCCTTGCCCTCCAGTCCATCTGGGGTCATCTTTATGTGCTTGCTAAATGTCCCACACCTTGTTCTTTCTTCATAGAATTGCTTAGGTCCAAATTTACAATATACAGTGTATTTACCTATGTTGGATACTTGTTCTTTGTTCTCTTTGTTAAACCTAAACTAGTTTTACCCAGCTCCCAGGGGTGTATTCACCAGTTCACCACTAATAAGGTGGGTTTTTACAGCTCTTGGGCATCCAGTATCATCCTGTGCCTGTACTTTTAAGACCCACGCTGTCATCCCACGCCTGTACTCCTCTATGCTGCATTTTATCTACAGTCATAGACAGTTTGTTTTATCTAGAATAGCTGCATGTATTGCTGTTTATTGGTTTCATATACTTATATCCATAGATATAAACCAATAGCTACATCCCCATCCCAGAAGCACAGAAACAATTGCTCCTTTCTGAGAATTGCTGTTACAAGCAAAGCAAACAAAGAAGCAATGCAACCCACACCTCAGCCCGGCCAAGGCAAGTCCTGGCAGAGCCCGAGGACACCTGAGGTCTGTGCCACAGCTCAGCACAAAGCCCCTGGCTTCCTTTGAGCAATGGCAACACCATTATTTCTTGGGCTACCAGGCTACCTAACAAAGAAGTCTTAGTTAACAGTTTTATTCTCCATTAGTATATCACAAGCTAAACAGTTCTCTTTTCCCTTTCACCACAGTAAGCTGAAACCCTTAGCTGCCTTTTTCACTGTTTTTTCTTTTTGCAAACTGAATCTTGTCACACCAACAGTCCTTCTTCCCCAGGCTAGTACCTACAGCTGCTGCACTTGCTACATTCATGCCCTTTGCCTTTGCTATTTTTTCTTTACCTGTGGATGACTCCTGAAAGGTACCAAGCAGTGAGATATCTAAATGCTGGAAAATGATTGTTGATTCCTCTTGATAATGAATAACGTTGAGTTTTGGGCAGAGACAACAGAGCTGTTCCTGGTGCACGTATTGAGCACTGAGAACACAAAGAGAGAAAAGTACAGACTACGAGCAATTTGCAGTAAGCATTTGTAAGTCATTCCAAGTATTAAGTGTAACAGTGCTCCCTCCCTCTGTGATTTTCAGCACCCATTTTTTCCTCCTTTTCCTTGATTGATAATCAAATTGCATACAGAAATGCTTTCCTGATGAGTTTCACTCAATCTATGGGCAGTCTCTGGTATATACTTCACTACCAAAACATGTCATTTGATCACTGTATGCCTGTATAATACAATTAATCTTTTCAGAAGCTTAAAAGAGTCTCCCTTTGTGTCAAAAGGGTAAATATCCCAGAAGGCTTAAGTGGACTTGTCCCTGAAGGCTTCAGAAATAAATGGAATGCTGATTTGATACAGATTTGAGCACAATTTAAATAAATACAGTATCCCATTTCATGAACTGTGTGCTGTCTGAGGCTTCTCTGTATTGACTTTCATGTTTGCGAATGTTATTGTGGGGTTTTGTGATTTTGCTTGTTTGTTTTTACTGCAAAAAAACCCAACTTAGAACAAACAATAACAAACCAAAGAGGAAGAGAGGATAAAATAGTTCTTGCTAAGCCCCTGGAACTTTTTCCTCTTTTTTTGTGTGTTGTACATTTTCCTGTATTTGTTCAAGCTCTCAAGAATTTTGTATGGTCGATTAGACTGGGTCAGTGTTTCTGAAAGCTATGATTTGAGGGAAGAATGAGAATGCACATGTGAACTGGATAGTGGACAAAAGAAGACTGTTATTGCTTTGTTGTGCCTGTACCCTGACAATAATGCCTGTGATTGTAGTAAGGGACCCAAATCATAGAATCATGGAATGGTTTGGTTTGGCAGGGACCTTAAAGATCATCTCGTTCCAACCCCCCTGCCACGGGCAGGGACATTTCCCGCTATATCATGTTGCACAAGGCCCCATCCAACCCGGTCTTGAACACATCTGGTGATGGAGAATTCACAACTTCTCTGGGCAACCTGTTCCAGAGTCTCACCACCCTCCCAGTGAAGAACTTGAATAATGAATAATATACCTTTATTTGAGCAAGTTAAATTGTCAGCTTGTCCCTAAAATATTCCTCTGTCTGTCTTATTGAGTTAGCTGTAGCTCTTGAGAATCACCAGGTGCTATTTTTATGCTCTTACTGTGCAAATAGAGATGTCACACCAGGTGGCTTTTTCCCCTGTTCGTAGCTCCCCTGCTTTGCAAAGGTCAGTATGTGAAGATTTCTGCTTAACTTTGGAGTCTAATGTCTGGCGCTGTACTAAGGTAAATTATCTATTTAAGCACCGTCTGAAATGAGTTGTCTTTTGTTCACAATGGTCTGGTTTGAGTCGTAGTATATAATAAATACTGAATGCAAAAGAGAGGTTGTAGTTCAGTCACAAATTATTATTTGCGGAATTACTGCTGACCTCTCATTAGCACTTAGAAGTGGCAGATCAGCTCTTGAAGGATTTAGGGGACAGCTTAACAAAGATTCATTTATTAAGATGTATGGCTGTCCAATGTACTGGTCATTACATTGATTTTAGGATTGGCTCAGACTGAGCAACCTTTGCATAACTGAGAAATGAAAAGGAGAATTGGCTAACTACTTGGAGCAACTTTGTAGTCTTTTTTTTTTTTTTTTTATTTGTCTATTCTTTGTGTTAAGTGAAAGCTCTTTCTTTCACTCTTCTTTAAAAGAAGACTCAAAGACTTCTTTCTTTAAAGAAAAGCTATTTTGTTGTATGATATTTTTAAAAGCAAGATTTTGCATAATAGTGTGGTATGCTATTGCACAATTCAGTATTACATTTTCATCACCTATTGTAAAGTCTGCTGTAATTCCATCCACACAGTCATATATAGTCTGCTCCAAGTTATGTGGGTTTGACAGACAAATTATAGAGGTATGTCAAAAGTATAAACACAGTATAAACACAGTAGAGATACAGAAAGTCTAAAATATGTTTTATTCATAGACATGGATCATTGTGTCACCTGATTAGGGAAGATAAATGTCTCTTTGAACTTAAGCAATTTATAGGCATAAATTCAGGTTGTGCCCCACCCCCATTTCTAAATCTCATTTGTTTTCTTACCAAAAGTCATCTTAATTGGTAAGAGATAAACATGTACACATTGTTTAGGAATGACATGTTTTTTCTTTCTGCTATAGTCTTTCTTGGCATGCAGTCACCTTCTTTTACACCCTTTCTCCTTCTGGGAGACGCCAGGGAGTATGCTTGGTTTTGATGGAGCAACTTAAAAACATGCCCAGGTATAACCCAGGTCTTGTAAAGAAAGGAACCTGGGGTCTCATTTGGGACCCATGAGGGTCTTAGTACCCTCCTGATGCACTGGCCAGAGCTCCAGCCTTATAGCTTCTGTTTTATGGCAACACTGCTTCTGCATTTTAGTGTTTGTGTTGTGCATAGAAGAATCAATCTTCCTTGCAAAATACCCAAGGGTCAGGGAGCATGCTTGTGTGGCAAATAGTGCTAGATATGCCAGATTCTAGCCACAGTTTCAGCCCTGAAAGATTTTGTTTTATCTGTCTGCAGGGATTTACTGCCTTTATACGTGACTACAATACTAACGGCAAAGTAGCGACTAAAAGCAGTGGGTCTGTGCTTAGCTCTCAGTGGCTGGAGCCCCACTTCAGAGGGATGGGCATCAGGATGGACCCAAAGCGTAACAAGCTTTGGATTTATCCTGATGGCAGAATAACACTATACAAATATGGTAACGTGCAACATGGATTAAATGTAGAGAAAGAGTATCTTGGTTTGGGGTTTTTTTTCCTTGTTTATTGTTTTTGTTTCATTTTGGTTTTAATTCATTTGAATGGAATGATATAAAGCCAAGGTAAAGTATGTTTTGAATTTCAGTTTGTCAAGATTTCTTTTGTTCCTGAGTTCTGGTTCAGTTTCATGCAGGAGCTCATTATTGTTGTTCAGTGGCTTCAGATGTATCTTCCTAGGGTTGGAAAGTTGGATTTTGCCTGTATTTCCATTCTGGTGAACTTCAGTTAAAACCAACCAACCAAACTCTCAAATAAAACAAAGAAACAAACAACCACCTCCCCAAAACCACATGTCCACTGCTTTATTTTCATGGATGGGAAAACAGCCATTGATTGTTTTACTGAAGTTTTAAGCCAGCTGGGATAATGCAAATCATTACACTTAAAATGTAAGTTGCAATAATTGAACCTTCTGCCTTTAGTAGGAGTATCTCAGTGGGAACCTTTGTCAGACGTTAACATGCGCTGAGGAGACATTGACTGTTTCAACTTTCCATTTCTGCAGTTAATTGTCTGGTCCTCTCTCACCTCTGTAAATCGATCAGGTTTTCAGCTTTTTCTGCAAACATGCACACTTACAG
Source organism: Actenoides hombroni (assembly GCA_024336885.1). Lineage (NCBI taxonomy): Eukaryota > Metazoa > Chordata > Aves > Coraciiformes > Alcedinidae > Actenoides > Actenoides hombroni. Next base: position 55,243,871 of record WUAM01000431.1, on the reverse strand, counting down.
CACTGGTGGAAGTTAAGGCAGCACATTGTAGAGTTTGTGCTGGATTTCTGAGCTGCAAAAAAGACGCAGAATGAAAATCTACCTTACACTTTCTTGTCAAGCAGTATCACAACTATCTTAGCTGGGGTCTTCTCATTCAATGGCATCCCTTCTTTTGAAGAAAGCCAAAGCAGGGAGGCAAATGCACTTTGTTCCTGTCTGAGTGGTGTGGAAGAAGACTGTGGGAGAAGAACAGTCTGGAGGTGATGATCAGCCATCATTAACAGCGGAATGTGACCTTTTTCTTTTATTATTTTTAATGAGCCGTGCATTTTTTGCAATTCGAAGTGAAATAACTCTCGCAAATGACCTTTCACCTGGCAAGACATCCTTTTAAAGGAGAAAAAGGAAAATCTATTTACATGTTTGCATTAAGGTGCAAGATCTCTGCCAACTGTGATTGAAAATATGTCTAAAATCGATTTGATTTTCAATATTTTTTCAGTCACCGAGACTATTAGCAAACCAAATTAATTAGTTTTTCTCACAGGAATTATCAAGAGTATCCTCAAAATAGTATCAAGAGTATCCTCAAAAATAGAAGTCGAACTCCAGGCAATAAAATAATGATTCTGAATTAACAAAACAGTAAAAATCTGAGGGCATGATGTCTTCAGCTGTCTGGAAATAAGCTGCATCCTTTCTGGTCCTGTTTTGGATTTAACCACAATATGACTAAATATTTCCGGAAATTACCCCAGAATAGGCAGATCATAAACAAATTTAAAATGATAGTGTCTTGTTTTTTTCCCCTGTTTCCTCTCTTGGAAGGTTTATTTTTGGTTTTTAAAGTCTTTAAAATGGTAGAAAACCTGGTTAAGGCATGTGCTGCTTATGGTGAGATGGAGAAGAACACAGCATAAGTGAAAAAGCGCTGGCGTGAGAGCTAATGTGGAATTCAGGAGCCTTTTGAGTGAGTCCTACCCAGCAGTGTGACTCCACAGCAGCTTCATACATGCTTTGGGGGGTGACTTAGTTCTCTGACACCGTGCTCATCTCCAGGAGACGGCAAGAACTCTTGGCTGGTCTGCTGCTAAGGGCAGGTGATGTACAAGGTTTTAGCAGGTTTTGCACAGGTTGGTGTTTAAAATAAAGCAGAACATTTAGGTACCTAGGCAATAATTCAGCATAAACATAGAGGCTATTACCACTTTCAGTGTGGCTCTGTTTTAATTCTTCAGTTGTTTATTTGCAGCTATTTGGAGCTGTAGCTGTAGCCCTGTGCTTGTAAGAGATGTAAGCTTGGACAAAATCAAACCTTTACAGAGGGCTGTGTTAGTTCATGATATAATGCCTTGTGACTGCTTCTGATTTGCATCAATTGGACTGTGTTTTTGTTTGATTGCCTCTAGGCTGGTAACAGAAATGTGGGTTTTCTGTTTGATTCCCCATTAGGCTTTTACCTAGATGTCCTATTGCTACATGCCACTTGCTTCTCCTCTGGCCTCCCGCTGAATGCATCTCCCTGCCTGCCTGCCTTTGGAATGTAAAACATGAAATGAAAAAAATTTGGAGCGGGCCTAGAGCTGATCAGAGCTTGAGTTTCTAAAATGAATAACAAATAAAACATTTCAGCATTCATTTTGTATGATAAAGCTTCATAAAACTTCTCTGGTAGCATTCCTGAAGAAGCACTCTAATGCTGCTCTGTAGCAGGGACTTGGTTAAAGAGTCTTCTCTCCACAAAATATTGTGGTTGTTTTCTGGAGAATGTTACTTCTAATATTTTGATACAAATTGTGTCAATGTTGAATTGCAACACTGATGTAGGAAAAACGCTGAATATTTCACTACTGATATTTTCTTTATGAAGGGAAACAAAAGATTTTCTTCTGAGGATGTCTCTTTTTGCCAGTGATAGAGTGTTGGGACCCAAGATTTAGCTCTGTTTTGTGTATCTTCAAACTTGTCACTATTACCATGTCTTTGATTATGAATCTGGATTTTATTTGGTCTTTTTATCATTTGCGTTACCCAGAAGTTATTTGGAGGGAGGTAGGGCTGAGGGAGAAGTACTTGAGGGAGCTTTGGATATCAAGTCTGCTATATGTAGGTAGCGCATCTGTCAGGGGTATGGTGGTACTACTTTGAAGCATTTTAAAAGTCTGAGAAGATTGTAAGATTGACTTAAATGCTGAAAGGAACACCCATGCTCCTAATCTAAATTCTGCATTATGCTGCAGAGCTGATAAGTTGTCTTCAGATTTCAGGCTCCATGCTCTGAGCTCCTCCCAAAGCTCAGACTATTCTCCTGGAACGAATGGCAAACACTGGCAGGAGCAACTGCTGTCAATGCAACTTCAGAACAAGAGAAAGACATCTTTAAAAGCAATAGCAGATAATTCTAATGACTCAGTCTTAAGCCTCATGAACCTGTACAGCTTTTAAGCAGGAACTTTGCTTGTCAAGACACTCCTTTCTTGGCCATGGGTTTCTCAGCACTAATTTGAAGATTTCCATTAATAAACTGGTCTGTTACTCACAGATGGAATATCTGGCAGAATGTATCTTCTGCAGTCACCAGTTTTTCAGTCATGTTAGAGTGGATAAGATCATTGTTGTTCTCTCACTTGCTCACAGAGATTTAGTGTTAGATGATGTTGTTAATGGTGGTTTTTAATCTGTATGGCTCCATTGAAACAGATTGCATTAGCACTCACTTCAGTGAATACCTGACAGTATTGGCTAAACTAGTCAAAAAACAGGTTTTATTGAGTCACTTTCTTTTAGAATTGTGGTGAATTTTCTGGCTTTAATATGGTTTTACATGATGCTGTATGTGCTTGTATTTATGTGCATTATTCTTATAAAATTCACGTGCATAATTCCCTATTTCAGGTAGTCTGTGATAGTTTATTGGAATGTAAATACTTTTTCTTGGTACATTGAGAGAGAAGAGCTTTTTCTCTGGGGAGACATGCTAGACGGAAAATATGAAAGGTAATTAAAACTTGCCTAGCAGTGTCCCTTCTGTCCAGGACTCCTGATTTCATTGTTGGATTCTGCCATTGACTTAGCCTAACCTTCAGTCAGGAGAATCAAGAGGACATAGCCATTTGTGCTTTGGCTTGTGGATTTGTAAACTGTTTTAATAATTGTCTTTTCTGTTGTTCTGCAACTGAGTTCATCTTTCTAAAGCCCATTCATGTACAGAATGACATATATGTGCAAAGTACTATTAGGCTATAGGCTGGTTTTCAAATTTCTAGCATCTATTGTCAGTCTGAGGTGGTTATTGTACATCTGTATTGTTGTGAGAAGATTTGCTGAAATGCAAAACCCATGGGATGCAAAAATGCTTAATGTCCACTGAGCAAGTGTAAGAGTACATCTCTGATAAGGAACTTTGCAGAGTTACACCGATAGGGTGATGTGTTCATGGAGTGACAGGCAAATTATTGATTGGAGCTGGAGAATCACCTCGTTATTATTGTTTGTCTTGTCTTTCTTCTGTGAGTCCCTGGGGAGTCAGTTTGGAATTAGACAGTAGTCTGTACCAAGAGTGGATTTATAGTCTTTAACTGTGGGAAAAAAAACCCTGGTATATATCTTTTGAGGCAGGGATGTAAACAATTACAGAAAGTGGATTTGTTGGCTGGGGTTACAGGGAGCCAGCACAAGGGCATGTAACACAAGAGGAAATTATTTCATCCCAGCTAGGGAAATGTCTTCCACAGCTGCCTGATGTCTTTCATCAGAGACTCTCGGCATTGGTCATTATTTCTGTTGTGAAATAAATGAACGTATCGTAGTCCTGAGTCTCAGAGGCAATTCTAGAGACGGAGGTGAAAGGGACAAAGTGTTGCTCTGGATCCCTTTTGCTTTGCAGCTCGTGATGGCATTTAGTATCTTGCCACCTTGCTACACGAGCACTGACTGAAATCTGTGCTGATTTTGATTGTGTTCATTTGAGATGTGACACTACATTTCTCTAGTAAATATATCCTCTGTGCTTCAGCTACCTACGGCAACACAGCCCAAGTCTTTTGAACTTCTGGGAAGAGTCAGCTGGTGTGCTTCAGGCTGCTGCTTCGCTTCTGGTTTCCCAGTAAACTACTTTGAAACCAAAGCAATGCTGCCAACCTTATTTCAAACAGTGAGCCTCCCTCAACAGTGCACAATAACAACTCAACAGTTTAATACTATTCCACAGAATCTCAGACAAGCTTTGGGTTTTTGGACGGGGTGGTGGTTGTTTTTTGTGAGAAATTATTTTTTTGCTTTTTCTACACTAGAATGAGATCAAAGTCACTTGTGTTTGTACTCTGCTCAGAGGTCTGAATCCAGTTTCCTGGAAGCTTCATCTCCTTGTGGCTTTGATTTCCCCCTTGCAAATACCGTATTTATGTGTTTTCTTTGTTATGTATCTCAAAATGTTTAAATGTCTTATACAGTACTGGTTGTATTTCTACTGCTGAATCGACTACAACTAGTTCTGCAGCCATTCCTCCCCTTCCCACCACCACTCCTGCCTTTATCCAGCTTCTGCATAAAGGGATTTTTAAACACTATAGGCAATTAGCTAGAATAGTGACTACAGATATTTTTGATTCCGGAACACTTATAAAACTGCCAGAAGACTGTAGAATTTACTCTGTTAAAGGCAGTTGCTGAAGTTAACTACATGCCTTGATTTCTGGCTGCTAATGAAAATACATTTCAAAGGCTGTTGAAGTGGAAGCTGTTTAACAACAAGCATTTACCTTCCTCTAATTCTTCACCAAGAACAAATATGATTTTAAATAAAGTAGGATTCTTTTTAAAATGATGATTAGTCTCTGGTGTAAAAAAAAGTCATGAAAGTGTTTAATTAGGCAACAACAAAAAAGCTTAAAATGAGTAAAGCTGTTTCTGTAGATATCTGATGATCATACTGAGGTACAATTGAAGTAGAGAACCCTGTTGCTTCTAATAGTTTAAGTGCCTTGCACACCCACTGCATGCACTGAGTACAATGAAATGTTCTATCATACATTCTCTTCTTCCAATATGTAATCCATATTCCTGCAATAATAGCAGGGATAATTAATTCTGGCTGAAGTATTTAGAAAATTATTAAGTGCTGCAATTACAGACTTTCCAAATAGCAGTATTTAGAAGCAAGAAGCTATTCTCTATACTCCACCCCTCCCATATTCGAGTGCACTGAAAAAAACTTCAATCCAGCAACATAAGGAAAAAGCCCCTGCAGGAGTGCATCTTAATGTAGTATTAATTGGGTAAAGGAAGAACATAGCTCAGGAACACAGAGGGTGCTTTTGGAACAGGACAAATAATCTGAAATACAAGTTTGATGAATTCCCTTCATCTCTGTGCTGTGGTTGCTGCAGCACTTTTGTTTATATTGATCTGAATGGCATGGAAATTTTCTTTCATCTGTCATTTACATTCATTTTACCTCTTGCAATTGCCTCTGCCAGCTTACATGCTTGTTTTCTGGTGAATCTATTAATAAGATTTCCAGTACATCAAAAGAATTTCTTTTGTGCAAAGGTAGAATATAATGCGCCTAAGGTGTAGGAGGGTTCCTAGCTTCAATTTTACCAACTAAAAGTTATTAATGAGTTCTGTGAAGTAAAAAAAAAGGAAGAAAAGAAAAGGATAATGCTAATTGCATGCTATAGATTTTCCTCCATTGCTTACTCATTTAGTTGGCAACTTGCAGAATAGAATATTTACACTGTAGCTTTCTTCTGATTGCAATATGCCTCCTGAATTGATAAAAAGAGGACCAAAGGTCAAATTAATTAAAACCAGTAGGAGAAAGAACATAATTAATGCTACAAATTCGTATTTACACATTTTGCCTGGAAAATGTGTGAAGTGCATTTTGTTTTGTGCAAAGCACAGACACTCTCTGCCAATGAAAATAAGAAAGCACTAAGAAATACCTTAAAGAGAAGAATTAAATTGAATTATTCATCAGGAATATTTATGCATAATAATGGTTTCAGGGTGAGCACCCAGGGCAGTTACCAGGGGTATTTGATAGTATAATCGATACAGGAATGTAAGTCTATGTGCACGTATGTGTAGCTGCGTGTAGAAAATACCCATGCCCATAGTGCCTCCCTGTTGCCCCTGTGCCTTATGCCAGTCCTGCTGACATTCCTGTTATTACCCTTCCACACACACATTTTTCCTACTCATTTATTTCAAAGGTCCTTTCTGGATCTTAGCTACAGCAGTTTGTCTTCTGAGCAGGAAGAATACAGTGTAGACCCAAAGCCCTGCATTTGTTCTTGCATGACTGTCTGTTACAAGGGGTTTCTGCACCATCACGCCTTTCTGGATCAGCTAGAGAAAGCAGGAGCCTTTCCTGATCATCTCCTTGGTGTCAGTGTTGCGAAAGTATCGCAGATTTAATGGTTGCAAGTTCAGTGTGGCTTGTATGGAGAGTAATATTTACCTCTGATTTATTTGAGCTTTACATAAATCTTGAATTATCCTGAAGTAAAGGTGGTAGCAGTGTGAATTTTCTGTGTGGCAGGTGAGGAAATAGAAGTAGCCGCTGAATGCACTCAGGGAGTTGCCAAAGTGGTACTCACTGTGCCTTTGGCCTTCCCTCCCCAGCTCCTTTTATTTCTCTGCTCTTCAGGGCACTTTTACTTGGGCGTCTTTCCAAAGATGTGGGGCCTCAGGATTATGGTATTTATGAGTATGCAATAACGTCTGATACAGTAAAAGGCTGGGACTGAGTTGCTCTTAAGCAAACCACTGGTGTGCTCAGTGCTGCTGACAGAGGCACTGGGCAGGCTGGGCAGGTGAGCAAGTGCTGGCATTTGTGACTCACTGGGTTGCCCAGTCCTCACTTTTGCTGATTTCCCTACTGTTTCCCCTTGATTCTTTATATATTTTTGCATGAGTACCTTTCTCTTGGTTCCTGGAGTTACTAAGTAAACCACTTCTGACTCTGTTTCTACTTACTGTGCATGACTTGAATTCACCCTTTTCTCGCTCGCCTCAGTAACTGTTTGTCAGGAAAGCAAGCCAAGGTCACAGGTCTGTGCTTTATAAAGCCGGGTCCGTGGTGACAGACACCTGAACCTTGCAAAACTGGACCTTGACTTACAGCTCCCCTCCAGAGCTGCACTCTCATTGTGATTTCAGAGCACAGATCTCACGGTTGTAGGTCGTGGCTGCGTTGGCAGCGGGGCAGCTGCAGGCACGTGGCTCTGGCTGTGGGCAGGTCACCTGCTCTTGGAGCGAGCGACTTTCCTCGCCGTTCAGCTGGAGTCCGTCAATTCCCCTTGCCCATCTAGTCCCCTTGCCCAGAACTGCATTATTTCTTTATGCAGACAAACATACGCTGCATTGCTTCGGTGATTTGTATTGTATATTGTGCGCCGTGAAGAAAGACGAGTAAGTAATCTCAGTAGTCCCAAAGAATGGCTGCTCTGAATATGAAAATGCACCAGAAGGATTTAAGGAGCAAGGAAAGGCTAATGGCTTTATATTTTGCTTTACTGAAATTACACAAGTGGTGAATTCTGAGCGACAGTTACATATTCTGATTATCTGAAAGGACAACTGGGGAGACATCACTCTGTAGGAGCGAAGGATGGTATCAGTGATACAATACAGCACTTCAATTTGTACAGTTTTTCCCATTTACAAATAGGTATTTCAGACATCCATTTAAAAATGCATTAGTAGCATGTAGCTCAAGTCACTTTAGTAATTTTGAATATTTCATGTATTCTACTGTAAATAACAGCAAAAAAACTTATTCATTATCACCCTGATAGTATAAGCTGCGAAAATAGTGATACAAATGAGAGATTTCTGACTTTAATCAAATAAAACACAATGCTTTTTCTTAAAACATCTTGGAGAGAAAAATGGATTCTTGAAATCAAAACAAATTATTGCAATAGTGTTTACCATGGCATTTATCACATAACATCTTTCCTATTTATGATAACAGAAGATTGAAACAAAGCAAAGTGTATTAGTCAAAAATTCCTTTGTTTCAGGATATGGAATAACGTCTGGCATTTAGAACAAAACTTTTATCTGACTATTGGAAAGGCAATTTCAGGATACATGTGTTGACCCTGGAAGCTTGCTTGGATTTTTCTCGGTATCCCTTCTGGTGAAAGTTTTCCTGATCCAGGGAAGATTGGCCTGGACCTCTGGAATCCACTAAAGAGTGTAACACTGATAAAAGTGAGAAAGAAATTGTATTTGTACAAAGCAAATACAGTATGAACTGCATCACTGCTTGTTGATTCTAGCCTAGAGATTCATCTTACAGAGGCCAGCAGGTTTTCATTGTATTCTCTTGCCTCTTCCTTAACTATTTCACCTGAAGCTGGATTAATTATAGTTGCTGTGAGAATATACTTCAGCTAGGTGACCTCAGATGACAAATGCAATGTACATTTAAAAATAAGAATGGGTAATTTGGGTGGTTAAAGGATATTTGCTAAAGGCCAAAAAGATAAATGTTGCAAGCAAATTCTGATACAGAGAGCGGAAAAGAGAAGCCTCTCAGCGCACTTCAGTAAGTTTTGAATTTCCTGAGGTAAAAGGGTAACTTTTTGTCTGTTTTTTCTCTTCTCTGGAAAGAACAAGATGCTTTTTTTTTTTTTTTTTGACAGCTGCATAAAATGCATTAATTGTATCCTTCCATTTTATCTATCATCAGTTCCCATTCTAGCTAATCAAACACGGAATCAAACATTGTAGATTTGCTGCTATAATGAGGTGTGCTGTCATAACAAATGTAATGAGTGGCAGGTCAAAGAGCTTCTTTTCTACTCATCTTAAAAGGCCCTTCACTTTTAAATTTTTGTTGTTTTGTTTTGTCTTTTGTTTAGGTTTTTATTGTTTGTGGGGTTTTTCTGACTCTTCATAGTGAGATATTGCAGAAAACCTGCTACTTTGCTATGTCAGGGTGTAACAAGGACTGGCTGCTCTCTGGGGACCGGGAGCAACAGGAGGTCCTCAGGGCTTTTGAAGGCTACTGTGAATGATATAAAAACTGGTTGAAATGTAGTCCAGCAACCTTTGGGTCTATAAATACGGGGCTTTTTTTTAGAAGGAATTTAGAAGGTCTGACATACTTTCTTTCTCTTTATTGAAGAGATACCTCTTTAGCTTAAGGAGATCATCTTAATCTCTTATTAAGGAGATATTCTAAGCTTATATTGTGGACCTGCTCTCTGTGCTAATTTGTATACTTTTCATAACAAAATGAGTTTACATTCAACAACTACATATATGAATATCAAATGTGAGGTTATTCTGTGCCTGTATAACACATGACCTGCTTGGGAATCATCCTGCTCACACCTGCAGGAAAAAGTTCTGTGCAGCCAAGATTTATTTTATAGGGTGAAATACAATGGAAGAGATACACAGCTACTTGTGCTAGAGTATTTAAGAATACTCCTGAGCATGTCTTACTGAAAACATGTGGCTGTGTTTTTCTTCTGACTTCAGTACATTTCCAACCCAAAGAACCAAAATTAGAGAAAATTCCCTTTTTCTGGGAAAGACTGATAAGAATAGCTCCATTTATTGGTTAGAAAAGATGAAGGCACATTTTCAAGCCTCTTAAAATGAATACTTGTGATGGCTTGTGAAGTTACACGCATTTGTATTGCTTCAAAATGATTTGACCTTTAAATGAAAAGCTGAATAGAAAACGTCGCAAATGGAAATTGAATCAGGTTCTTGAGATTTCTTCCAGGTCTCTATAGCTCTAATAACCTCATCATGCTTGAACTTAATGGCTTAGCCTTGACTGCTATGATGCAAAAGTAGGGGCTGGAGGTCAGTGAGTAATTCACTGGAACAACATTTATTATTCCATAAATCTGTACCTTACTTATGAAGAAAGATGAAATATATTTATCTGAGCCACAACTGAAATGTATAAATTAACAGAATGAAATTAGACCTGGAGTTTTATGTACATTTATGGAAGCATAAATTCTGCACTATTTTTATATTTACACAACAAAACCACTAGGTAAGCAACAGTGTTGCTTTTAAAAGGAATATTCACAACTATAATAACACTCGATCAATATTTCTGCTAGAAAAGACCCATGTTGTTGGGCCAGCAGTCAGAAGTGATGTCAAATATTACCAAAATGTTTCTGTATTGTTATTTATGATTATGTTCTTTGAACTGAAATGGTTTTGCCTATCTGAAATCAAGCATTCAAGATAATAATGTCAAAGATGATAATCTGGAAAGTGAAAAACATATTAAAAAAAAACAACCAGCATTGAGACTTTCCTATTTCTCAACCTTAGCAACAGCACAGCCATAGTGCAACTTTCATGTGTAATTCTTATTTAATCACATGTCAAGTTGAAGACTTAAATGAATTAAACTTTAAAAAGCATGCTTTCAGCTCTCATTTTGACATCTAGTTAGCATACAATAACTGCCTTTCAAAAGCTAAATAAAATGTTTGACATACTTTAAATGTTATTTTCAGTTTTATTTCCTTTTTTATTTCAGTTCTTTGTTGTTATTTCAAGAAGCTCAGAAAATACAATTTAATTGTTAAATGTTGCCGGGAAATGTCATATGAGATGCATACAAGGAGGATTAGAGTTAGAAAATAAATACCCATTGAGGTTGTTGATCAGAAATTTGTGAAGTTCCAGGTTTATAATTTTTTTTTGTTGATGATTTGGCTAATGAGTTTGTTCTGTGACCTCTCTGCTGCAAGAGGAAGACGGGAGCCTCGGCTCAGCTTCTCCTTACTTCAGTGAAAAATGACATCGGTGAAAATTTGCTTCTTAAAGCAGGTGGTGCCAAAAAATACTTTCTGTTGCTTACCCACACGAGAAAGGGTTTTACAGCATTATTCTTTTGCAATAGCCAATCTGAAATATGTGATGTTTGTGCTTATCAGTTAGGTGCAGTTTTACACAACTGCAAGGAATGCCTGGGAAGGTACGTAAGGATCCTTTTTAAAAGGCACCCTGAGTGAGTGAGTGAGTGTGGTAGACTTAGAAGATAGTCTTGCAAGATTATTTCTCATCACTTGAGCCAACTCTTTGTGTGGGTGAATCCAGCTACAAGATCTGACAATTTCAAGTAATTTTCTTTTGAGCAGGTAAAGGGGCACCATCTGTTCCCCTGTTTTGCTGTGGAGGTGGTAATTCTTTCATTGAAAAGCTACAAATCTGTCTAGGATAATCATCTGTATTGAATTTGCATTTGTCTGGGCAGTCAACCAAGCTTTCACTTGCCTTTTTGAAATTAATAGATTATGCATCCTGCATCTAAATAAATTAATAAAGTGGGAGGAGTTATTTAAATCAATAATAAGTGAAAGCCTAGAACTATTTACATATTTCATGCTACTAAGGAACAGTAAAATTGTTAATCACAGTCAGGAAAATTAAAAGTATTTATCAAAGATTTCTCTTCTTTAGAAAGGAGACAGATGCTGTATTTTTCCATTAGTAATTAGTAAGGATGTAAGATACCAGTTATTAATGTTAATGATATTAAATCAGGAGGACTTGATACATTTATAACAAGAATGTTAGAAGATTGTATTGGATTTCTGAAGTTTTAAATAGCTGAAATTTTAATGTTTTGCCAATATTTAAAAGGGTAAATATAAGAGTAATATAAGGGTAAGCTGGGAGAACAGTAGGTCTGTTTGATTTGACAAACATCTAGAAAATCAGAAGCTGAAAAGGATGCAATCAATAAAGGTAAAACTGTAGCTGATACAGCTGAACTTGTTCAATAAAAAGACAGGCTTGCTCAAGAAGCTTGCTCTGTATGAGATGACAATGAAGGCTAATAGTATTGGCAGTAGTTAGAGGTGTTACTTTTTCATGTGAGATAGGGAAAATACTTATTTTAATATCCACTAAGCTTGGGCTTCTGAAATCAGCTGGGTATTGTCATTTTGGTGCACACTCCCTCTCCCCTTCCCCTCAAGTAGACAAGACCTTCATTTTGCTCTTTTAAAAAACCCTAGCAGTCCCGTGCAGGATCACTGCAGGCCATGTGGAAGAAGTTATAAAAAAGAGAACTGCTAAATCATGAAAGATTATTACAGTAGTGATTTGTTATTAGTGATGTGTTTATAGCTGTGTGATGAAGTTGAAAAAGAGCATGCAGCATCTCTATAGATGCTCCACAAGAAAATTGGTCACCATTGGTAAAAATTTAGAAGTTGGTCTAATTTGAGTGAAAAATTATCATGAGCTACGTTATCTATTTTATCCATTACAAAGTAATCAAGATAACATATTAAGATCTTAGATTTAATGCTCTGAGATGCAATCAGCATGTGAAATACAGACTTATAAAACAATTGATAGAAACTGTTTGGGCCATGAGAGCTATGCTGTACACTATTAAGTTTAGGGAAAGGAAAAATAAAAATACTAGCTTGTCTTTCTTGAGTTTCAGCACAAATACATGTTTCCTGTTGGGTTTGTAGTTGGATCCTTTTAAGCTGTTTGTTTTCATGTTATTCTGTGAATTTTACATTGATAGTAGCTGGGTCCTCTCTGTCTCAAAGCATATGAAACAAAAGATTGTTCGTTTGGAACAAAAGGTGGTAGTTGACTATAAAAAGACTGCAGCTGGAAATTATAGTTTGATTAGGAATTTTCTTTAACAGCTGAGAATGGTCATAACAGAAAACAGTTGTTGTCTGGTTATTTAAAGCAAGCGTTTCATACCTTCCTAGCATTGGAAAGGCACAATCACCTGTGAAAGTGAGTATTAATAGCAAGACTAGATTTTAAAGTTAAATTATTTTTTTTTAAGTATTTCTGTATTCAGTGGCTCCTAAGAGTGGAGAAAAATGTTGAAGTAGCCCTATTCTTTAACTTTTGTGCTATCTTACAGCATCTCCTAAATAAGATCTGTTTTAGAAAAGAATAAGAATCTAAATAATATAATTAATTCAACATAAATTAAACAGTAATATTTTTTATGATCTCCGTGTAAAAAGGATATTAATTTGCTTCAATGAATGAAGATAATAAGGTTAATAGTTTAATGTTCCTCAGCTGATATCTGCTGCTTTTTCTATTACTTTTTTTCAGTTTTTGATTATAAATTGGCTAACCCCTGGTGTATAATTCCAGAAATCATCCCTTCAATGTATCCAAAGCTATTTACTTAGACTCATCTTTTGTTATTCCCACTGCCACAGTCTAATTATTGTAGTGAAAGATTGAACACAGAATAGTTTGGGGCTTTGATCAGTCTTCATATAAATTTCAATAATGAGAGTAAAAGGTTTGTGGTTTTCTGAGATAATTTGATCCCTCCAGACACATGCTGCTTTTACAAAATGCAGTGGATGCCGTATGAGACCTCTGACAGAATTTGTGTCTGGGTTCGTGACATCTCTGGAAGCAAAATTCTTTTTTTCCTACCAATAAAGATTAATTTAATATTGCTAAATCTGTCAGAGAAACTATATACTACTGTACAATTTTTCTTAAATTTTCACTTCATTTTCCCCTATCAGTCTAATTGTCTGTGTTAAAGTTCCTACATCAGCATTTTCAGAATCCACTAAGAATACAAGATAGGTTTGCTTGCATTTCTCTGTTCTTGAAAAAATATACTATCTGTCAGTCAAATAAATAAAACAAACCATAATCCTTGTTATTCTATTGGTATCAGTGCTAACTCCCTTTGGAGATAAACAGAAAAGCAGCTGGAGTCTAAGGATATTTTGTAATCTTATAAATTGAAATTTAAATGCCTCAAGGAGGAAATTTCCAAAATAATTGTGACAGAAGATAAGTCCCAGCTTTTGGCAAAATTTTATTAGAATTACCTGTTCCAGATAATTTTTTGATGCCTGCACGAATTAAGAAAATGGCAGCACTGCCACATAGAGAAATAGCTGTGGTTTTTTAATCTTGATAAATTCTTCTGAAAGTGCTCTGTCATCAGAGTTATCAGGTGTGACATACTCAGGGACACAATCAAATTAAAAATCATGAACCTTTAGCCAGTTAATTTTAAATCCTATGATTTTTATCTTTCCTACTAAGAACATCTCAATTTATGTAATTAAATATTTACATTTTTTTACTGAATGTGAGGATTAGATAGATTTTTAATTTTGTTTGTGGTGTGGCCTTTGTTTTTTTTCTCACTGGGCTGGGCAGTTAAAGACTCAGTGTCTTTTTGTCTCCTTTACTGGCATCTGCTTAATAAATTTTGCTGTATTTTGATGACAAACCGTGAATAGAAATGTTCATTTGGTTAAACTTAGTGAATCCCAGTTGCACATAAGAATAACCATTGCATTCCCAGCTATTTGAGGAAGCTAATACTGGTATCTAATGCTGCAACCTGGCCTAATAATATTTTAAGGAATACTTTGTTCTTCAGATTCACTGGTAGCTTGGAGATGAGAAGGTACAACCTCTCATGAGCACCAAGCATCACATGTGCAACACGAGACATTACAAAGGCAATGTAAACCTCACAAAATACAGAGTTTTTACAAACAGTTCATGTCAGGAAGGTCAAGTTTTCATAGATAATTGTGAATAGCAGACTCACTTAAGGCCAAAGAAATAGTATGTTCAATTTCTACATGCTGGAACTATACATCTGTGCAAGCTTGGTGTAGTTTTGTGTGCAGGGAGTAAATCAGAAACATTTCAGGGATGTTCTCACTTGGTCAGTTCCACAAAACTTTATTTATTCAGACTTTCAGATGAGAGTTGACTGAGACTGCCGGTATGAATAAGCCTCCAAGAGGCAAGTGACAGTTAAGAAGTAGAATAGGATAAGTCATATCAGTAATTTCTGTGGATCCATGTGGTTTTTGGACCATGCTGAGACACTCCATGTATCTCTGCCCATATGTGGTGGGGGAAAGAATCAGACAGCTGGTGAGAGGAGCAAGACCACCGTCTCAGTCAACCTTCCAGAGAGCCCTGGGAGCAGCTGCAGAGAGCTTGCTATGGAGTTAAATAATAATATTCTTCTGGTGACATGAAAAATGCACTGGGGGGGGTGGGGGATGAACATTAGCTGTGAACATTTCACCATCTAAATTTTTTTTCCATTATGCTGTAAGGCTTCTCCTGCAGTCACAGGAGGGATGTCTTCCCTCTTTGTCCTGTGTGATGGAAGTCATTCTGTGTGCAGTTTTTCAGAACTCAGCTGATGTCTTGGCTTGATCTGTTCCAATTTTGCTTAAAGATCTGCCTAATGAGGGAGAGTCTAAAATCTGCAAATTTCGTAAACAGGAAAGCAGGACTGGAAGGGAAAGTGTACTTGATGATAAACAGATGAAATCATCTGGAAAAATAGAATGGCAGGAAGTGCAGCACTTCAGCTCCATCTCAATGGCAATAACAAGAAAGGGGACAACTAGCAAAAGATCATTGGAAAAGGAGCTGGGCGTTATGGTGGTTGGCAAGGAAAATGCATTATCCTGCCATGAAAAAGGCAAAGCAGTAGTGGAGCCTGCAGGAGATGTGAAATGATCCTTCTGCTTTCTCTACTCCATGCTTTAAAGATCTCAGCTGAAGCTCCGTAATGAGTTCTGAGCAGTGCACAGAGAAGCGTGTGTGTGAGCACGGGTGTGGGGGGAGCAGTAAGAGGTATCAGAAGGCACATGACAGCTTGAAATAATAAGGTCTGTTTATTCTGAAGTAGACTAAAGTGCCAAATGACAGAAAGATGAGTGGAAATAACCAGACCATGATGGATGGAACTGAAAAAGTGATTTATTTTGTAACAAGGAAGAGGCAGGTTGGACATTAGAAGAAAACCTCTCCATTAGCAGTGGTGAAGCACTAGAACAGATTTTCTGGGAAAGCCATGAATTTCTTACTGGTAGCTTTTAAGAAGAGTTTTCACTCACATCTGTCAGGAATTGCATAGGTAAAGTTGATCTTGCCATTTTCTTGGCTGTAGCAACACTGTACAGCAGCTGTCTGTGGGCATATGTAATAATGTCACAGTGATAAAAAGAGCTTCTGAAAAAGAGAGGAACTTAACTTCTTATCAAAAACTTAATGTAACGGATGGTGTTTGACACCATCACCTATAGGAACCAAATATCTAGGGGCCCTTGACAACATCTGCTGTATTAGAAATACAGTATATGCTTGCTTTTTTTTTTTTTTTTTTGCCCATGATTGCATCAAAAATCTGTTCTCCAGCTTTACTAAACCCAGCAGTTCTGGAACTAGAAAGTTTTGCATTGCCTTTTAAATGGTATTTTGAGAAACATCACGATAAGAACAGTTTAAATTGTTATTTTGGGGCTTTTTTTGAATCTCATGTTCCATGTTTCCAAAACACACGGAAATAAGCAGATCTGCTTATATCTCTGTTTATATTTTCTTTTAACATTGGGACAGATTTACATTTCAGTTATTCAATTCCTAAATCACTTAGGTAACGAAAATCCTGTCCTATGCCTGATGCATCAGGGGCTTCATTTCACCTGGCCTTTCCTTCAGTAGCTGTCCTGTGACACTTTCCTTTCTCACCTCTCTGTTTCCCAACTTCCAGACATTTGCAGTTAAGATACAGGTCTATGGTATAACAGAAATCAAGGGGGTTGTAATAAAATGTCTGGAAGAGAGTAGTGAAATCTACTTTTAATTCATTAGTTTAATCGATGTGCAAAATCTATTAAAGTTGTTTTCAATACAGTCGGCTTGTTATTGTTTGTTCTTTTTCTGCCTTAGAAGAATCGAACGACATTAGAAGTGTGTCACATTTTTTAGGCCCAAAAGTGTGGAAGGGCTTTTAATGGGAAAGAAAATGCTTTTTGAAACCTAGAAAACTGAGCAGTGAAATAAATTGAGCCTCAAAAAGTGATTGAAATCTCCAAGTCAATATACAAAAGGCATCCAAAGACTCATGAAGTCTGACAGAATCTCTTTAGTTTGAGTTGTCTTTCATTTTGCATCAGGGCTTACGTTTTTAAAAAATAGAAGGAAGCAGTGCTGTCAGGTGAAGCGGGTTTGAAAGCAGGCTGCCTGTTCATGAAAGCCTGAAATTGTGCACAACTCGAGATAATGCGTCTTCAGCAGATAACTGAAATAATACATTTCCTAAATTGCTTGCATTAAGCAATTACTGATACTGTAGTGGAAACCATATAATTTTCTTCCTTCCTTGTAGCCTCAGCGCCGTGTCACGTTTCACCTCCCAGATGGCTCCCAGGAAAGCTGCAGTGACAGCGGGCTCGGAGACCATGAGCCCACGAGCGGTGCTAGCACATCGCACCCGCTGCCCCTCGGCTTCCCCCAGGAGGAGTACTATGAGCAAGCTTCGCCCAACAGCCGGACAGAAGGGGACGGCAACTCCGACCCGGAGTCCAGTAAGTGATGAACTCTGGTCATCATAGTTGTTAAATCATTTCAGTATCGAAAGGGGGCTTCTTTTTCAGGCAGTCATTAAAAGCGAATGTTGGTTTTAACGTGGCCAAAGACCACCTATATTTCTAAAAACGCAAAGTCTGGCCATTGGAAATAAACCACTCTTGAGCTGTGAAGAGTTTTATGGATGACCTGGTATTTTTATAGATCTGCTGTGCTATAGACAGAGGAGCTTTCTGATGAGGTTAACGCTGTTGCCCTTATGGTCGTAAATACTGAGCTGAGGGAGTTTACGCTTTTTAATGTGTTTCCATATCCAGCGCTGCTGCGCGGTGTCATTTGTTCTAGCAGGAAGAACTTCTGGATGAGTAGGTCTGTGAAGACACTGCAGTCTCCAGAAATAAGGGTTTCTTGATTTGTCTTTTGAGAGCGGTTATGGTATGTAGTAATAACCTCAGAAGAGTTTGTCATCTCACTTCTGCTGCTACCACTGGCTACTTAGGATGTTGGAAGCGGGCAAAATCAAGGTGAGCTCAGGACCAGGCTAGAGCTATGGATACTGGTACTGCTTTCTCTGCTGTGATGTGATAGCCAGTTAGAGACTCCACTGTGCTTTAGTCAATTGTTAATTGTCATGGGGCTCTTTATGCGGATTAAATTGAAGCATGCCATTGATAAAGAGACACCTGAATGTGTGTAAGCCTCTAAGGCCTTGTTAGCGGCCTAATAAGCGATTTAAGTATACATCTGTTCTGGGCAAAACTTGGCCTGAAAGGTGTATTTTAGCTGCTTTAATGTATCATGAAGAATGAATTAGTAAGTCCTATGCACTTGAAAGAGCTCTGCGAGAAGGTAGGTACATCTCTGTGCTGGCAAATACAGCAACCAACAGAGAGCATTTCCTCCAGCTCTGAGCTGGCTCTGACAAATTCAGCCTGGCTCTTGGAAATCAAAATCATGCTGCTGCCTTTTCAGGTGCTGCCCAATACTGGAGTCTGAGGGGCTTGTCTGCACAGATGAGCTCCCTTCTATCTTTTTCTTTTAGTTTCAGACTTTCTAAAATGTCTAAAGTTACATGGTTCTGAAATAATGCCAGAATATTATTTTTTCTCAACTGATAGACAGCTGACAAGAACCATTAGAGGTTTTGATCGTTATGTTGAAAACACTATTCATCATTTGTTTTTGTTTGTGTTTATACATTTGAGGCTGTACTATACCCCTAAGAATATTCTAGGTAGTCAAACTGAATTGTTCATAGAATGAGGATCTAGAGGGCTACAGATATAACCCCAAAGAAAGAAAATATCAAGTTATATATGACATTTGCTGCTTTTGCTATGTGTAGTCATGATCTGAACTTGCTTTCCAGCTCTATTTTATTGTTTGTAACTCTGATATTTATGCTTTCCTGAGGTGAGCATGATGTACCTGAGATCAGTATTTGGGTCCTTTCAGGCAGAAAGCCTGAGACAGGACCTGGCGTATGAGGAGTTGTTAGAAAAGGCATGTGCATCCTGTCTTGCTGTTTGCAAAGAGGCTCAGGTTTTGGATTTACCTGTGCTTTTTGAGCCCATTTTTTGCACTTTCAGACGAAATACAGACCATGAATTTTTTAGAATGCTGACCTAAAAGTAATAGAGCTTTGGCATCTGAGTATCATTGACACATATCACTGTGTGGAGACTAAGACGGCATCTGATGTCTTTTCAAGTGTGAAGTTGAAGAAAGTTTAACCACCTGTCTAATTACCTGAGAGCTCAGTTTTAAACTTGGAATCACACTTTAATTAGCATTTATGTTAAGATTTTTTTTCCCTTCTAACTTGTATCTTATTGAAACAGTTTAATTGACACAATACAGTGTGATGCTTACAGTGCAGAAAGCGTTTTGTGTTACTTTTCAGTCCTTTTTACTGGTTTATGCTTATATTAATGGCAGCATCTAGTGGCAGGAAAAAAACCCTCAGATATAAATAGATGTCTGTGGTGTACTCTCATATCTGGATAAAACAAAAAAAAAGAGCAGAAGATCTGCAACATATTTTTATTCAGTATAGTGCTGCAAAGTGACATACTGTTGGTAAGAGCCACCAAAATATTTTGTGTGCTGATCTACAACAGTGTTCAGCCTGAGGTTCATTTCATTCACTTGTATGTTTGATGCATTTAGTCAATAGTGAAATAGTGAAAACCATTCTGAATTGATAGTCTTCTCTACAAACATGCTGATAGATTTTTTTGATTGTTGTTTTTTTACGTAATTTGGAGTGGCATGACATATTCTAAGTATTTCCATTCTTGTTTCATGGACCAAAATTTTTTTAATGTGAAAAGAGAAAGGAAAATACGGTCAGATAATCGGGACAGAATTCATTCAACAGAATAAGCATGGCCTTCATTCTGTCTCAGGTTCTTTAATATCTGACCTGTCTTAATCTGAAACATTGTCTAAACCATTAAGCCTGATTAATCATCTGATGGTGATTTAGTTCAACTTTGCCTACCAAGGAGATGTGAAGAGTTGGGATGAAACAGCTTCAATAATGTCTAGAGCCTACTGAGACAGTAAGTGGCTTATGAAAGCTGACAACAGATGCCACATCACACAGGGATATATTCGAAAGTGTTTTCTAACTCTTGATTTTCCTGACTATGGTTCTTAGGTTTTATTTGTTTCTCTGATATTGGAAATTGCTGAGTTTTGGAAACTTTCCATTTATTAACAATAGCAGAGCATTTATTACAAAACACCTAGAAAAGATGAGCAAAATTTAAAATAAAACAAGTTGAGGAATGTTGGTGAGAGGAAGCCTTACAAATTCACATCCAATATGGGACTGAAGCAAGTGGGGAATGAATAACTGTAAGAATATAGTAGTTAGAAACCAATGAGCAATTTATATGTACACCTTTAAAATTAATTCACTGTACTAATTAAAATTAGAAATAGGCTATTTAAAATGATTTGTCTTCTCTTACTTTAGTTGCTTGCTCATAAAAGCTTAAAGTGCAGTGTGGCAGATGCGTCATAAGGAAGAGATGCCAATAAACTGTCACACTAAGTAAATAGTAGTATAAAAATGCATGTAGGTTTGTAGGAAATGTTATCCTTAAGTAATGGCACTAATGTATGTGGTATTCATATATTTTCTGCTCATAAATTGCTCCAATAACTTGCCATGCTACAGATTTTAACCACAACGCGTTATTTTTCTCCTCTCTCTTCTCTCTCCCCCCCCCCCTCCCCCCCATGTTTAAATACAAAACACACTAAAAATGTAGACAAAAAGTAACAACTTCTCTTTCAGTAACCTTCCTTAGCAAACTGTCTCTCAGTCAAATAGTGGCTGTAAGCAGTGATAGTGACCAAAGGGATTGAAAGGTACATGTTAACCACAGTTATACTTTGTTATTTAATACATGTGCAGCATATTAAAGCAAAGTTTCATGCATCACCTGCTTTTATAGTCTGATCAAAACAATCTTGCTTTTTTTTTTTTGACTCTAGAGAGTAAAATTAACTTTTCTTACTTTTATTTTGCGAAGGTAGAACACACCCAGTTCAGCTAAGAATTTGGGCAGAGTAAGAGGAATGTGATTGCAGCTTTGAGGGAAAAAAAATTGCCAGAAAACCTGAAAGTAATCTGCAATTAAATAATTGTAATAATTTCATACAAACAAAATGGAAGTATAAACAAAGCTAGTTGAAAATTACACTGAGATTTCACAGTTTTCAACTGGAGAAAAATGGTGTCTTAAGGGAGAGGGAATCTCCATAACAATATTTAACATGGATTAGTGCCTAATAAGCCAAGAAAGTTGTCTTGAAAATCAGAAGGTGTAGTACTAAGGAAAAGATGGCCAAAAGGCGAGCTGGTATGTACTGCAACTTCATGGTCACTTCAGGCTGGTGTTGCCAGAGATCTCTATGGCTGCTTGTTTGTATCTCCCAATTGCACCTTCTCTCGTGGCAGCACAAGCATTTTCTGCAGAGCTGCTTGGGTGAATGGCTTGGAAGAATTCATCTGAGGGCAACCTGATCTAGTTCGGGGAAAAAAATTATCATTAAACAGATCAATTCCCCAGTTCCATTTGTTACGTGAGACACTACTTGTGGACAGCAAACAAATGAATGAGGAGCTGGGGTGAAGCTTATGCTGGCTTTAAGTGATCATCAGACTTCATGAGAATTAGTTTTAAGAAGAATTAAGACTATAATCTATGGTATTTAGCCACATAAGAAAGAGGTTTGCAGCAAGGATGGCATCTGTTCCTGATAAAAGACAGCAAATATTTCTTCCCCCAAATTAAAAGAACACTTTCACCTTGCCTTAATTTTTGATAAGGATGATGTTGATGAGAGCAAAGACAGACTGATGAAGAATGATGATAATGGAACTAAAAGTCAAAGCAGGTTCAGTGCATTCATGTGGAGAAGAGGATATAATCTTCCTCTCAGGATATCAAAACTGATCATGTTTTCCTTATTTTTGCTGTAATTCTAAGAGACAACGTGTTGAAAAGAAAAAAAAAGTGCTTTATCAGCACAAGAGAGAAACCAAGAGAAATATAAACAGAAAACAATAAATAGTATCATAGGTTTTGCAAGAATAGTGCTCGTTTAACTCTGTTACCTCACTTCAGTGACATATTTTTAATATTGGGGAATACATGTATAGTTAGTCTATATAGGTTTAAGAGCTAATAACTATTATTATGATATTAAGGTGGAACATTAGTAATTAAGGAGAAGAGATTAATGGAAGAATGAAAAAATCTCCATCATTATCTTCATTGAGTTCGGCATTATAAAGCTGGAATGTGCCAAAGAAATATTCTGCTATCTCAAAGCCAAGCCTTACTGAAGATCTAGGGAAGGAGGTGTGTATGACATAAGAATTGGATTTTGCTGAGGATTTGGAGATAATAGCAGTGGGATGAAATCTAATAGTTGAGAGTCTCATAGGAATGGGTGTATTTAACTAGTATATGAATCACCAGCTGAAAACAACATAAAGAAAAAAAACCCCACCTTATCTTTACAAAGATCAACTATAAATCACCAGTACCTGGTGTGACTGAAAAAAACCCTGGGTTACCCCTAGTACATGAAAAAAAAAAAGAAAGGAAAAAAACCCCAAAGGCCAAGGCATTGGATGGTACCACAATGGGAATATTATGAATAGTGTTGGCTTCCCGCATTAGAGAACAGTGAACTCACTTGAGAAGTAGGTGTAAAGAACTATTATTAATGCCAAGGGAATGGAATGCCAATATACAGGAAAAGGAGTTAATATTGGCTTGTTTGAACTGCAAAATAAAGGCTGGCTGGGGATTAGGACTGCTCCAAAGGAATAACAGAGATTGAGGGCAGAGAGATTTTGGTCGCCAAAATGAAGTGCTGATTTGATTTGCAGGCAAATGGACAAGTCCACAAGTGCTGTCAGTAAAGCAGCCCAGGACAGAAATTTAGGGATTTCAGACAAGGTGAGAAAGTATAGAAGCAGAGAATGAGAATGCTAACTGGTTATGAAGAGAAGCTTGAATTTATGAGAGGACAAGTAAATCACCCTCTGTAATAGCAGCAAATCTGTTCTGTGATCCAAGAGGTCCCTTTTGTCCGTCGGTAGTACAGAAGCTGCCGATGAGCGTGTTTGCCGAGTCTCAGCTCTGCGTTAGCCCTTGGCTTCGAATGCCAGCACCAGGCTGGACACCGGACTGGTGCACGTGCTGCCCCAGCCAGCCCCGTGGGGAGCCTGGCCCAGCCTGGGCAGCTCACCTTAGTGACCGTAAATCTCCTCGATCTTGTCGTGAGGAGGAAAGGGTCAGTGCTGCACACCAAGGGCAGGCAGCTGGGGCCGGGAAGCTCGCTCTCCCTGGGGAAAACGTCCCCATTTTTCGCCATGCTGACTTGTCTGCTAACCCAAAAGTCTGCAGTTGCTGAAATATATACTCTTTAAACATCATCAATAAGAGTGTTCTGGCAGCTGGACTTCAGACCTCATACTGAGGCACAAGAAAAAATCAAACTGCAAAGTTTTAAGTATCTTGTTCCCTGTCCAAAAACTGGGGCTAGGAGTGCTTGCCAGCAGATATGGTTTATTTATTTTTTTTTAAGTAATGTTTGCTTTTTTTTTCTTCCTCTCTTCATGTGTGCTTTTAGTTCCACAATACGGTAGAAATGTAACAGTAGTATTTTGGTTGTTGCTAAGTTATAAACATACTACAGCACTTAGATCTAATTTGAGTAAAAAAGGAAGACAGTCATTAGTTAAAGATAATAAATCTAGGGCTAAAATATATCCCAGTCTGCCACATCTGCCCATTGGGTCCTTTTGCTTCTACTGTATTGGTTTTTTTTTTATCCCCACAGCTGAACACTAATAATTAATTCAGAAAGTGCTGAGGTAATTAATCTTTCTGAGGCAATAGTGTTTGATTGATCTTCTACCTTTAATCAAATTAGCTTGTATGTAGGGGGAGAATGTAATGGCTGACTATAGTACTGTACCACTTTGTGAAATGCCAACCCTTCCGATGACCTCCTGAGAGCACACCCATGAAGCACGTATACATAAACCACTACAGCAATCATTAAGTGGCCGTTTGATTTCAAAGACGGGGAACTGACAAAGATCAAAATCAGGGTGTGCTCAACAGCCACATTTTAAAACATGTCACCTTAGAAGGGCAGTTTCATAGCTGCACGGCATATGTTTGAGGGCAGTGAATGTCACAGGGCTGACAACTATGCGGATTTTCCAGATGTTTTAGCGATCTGTTTCTAAAGGAAAATAACTGCATAGTCATAAGCACATACAGTGAAGCAAGCCAACAGAACCACCTGTAAAACAAAACATTACGAGATTCTCGATTTGATGATGACTGGAGATCGGAGAGGAGGGAAGAGGTCAAATTGGAGAGGTGAATTTACAGTGATGAGTGGCTTTTGCAAGCGGATTTTTCCTTGCTCCTAAGAGGGTACAGATAGCATATTCAGAAATAATTCCGTGATTTGGTAATTTGATCCCTGAATGCCTGGCTTAAAAGTTATTAAGGCAGCTGACACAAAGGGGAAAAAAGAAGGACAATGCAAAAGCAGAAAGGTAGTACCACTTGAACCCTATCAGTCAAACACAGAACTATAAACACAGACTCTGATTTTTAAAATCTTATACTTTCTGTGAATAAGGAGCACTATCTATAAATTCTTCTATAAGTATATTTTAGATATTTTATTATTGATATCAGAGTATAATGCCCTGATGTACACGTTCTACTATTCAACAAAAAGTAAGATAAAGCAAGTTTTCTGAGGTGCATCATGTTCTTTCATGCAAAATCAATGGGGATTGATGAGGAAAATCAATGGGGAAAATCAGTTGGATTTTCTAGGCTACATGCTGGGATGAAGTAATTCAGGCAATAATAGTGTGTTTGTGAATACCATCTCATATTATTCCTGACTGAGGTTTATAATAGAAGTTACTCTGTGTAAAAAGATTAGAAAGAATAGCTCCACTTTGCAGTTTAGAAATCAGTCATTTCTTGTGAAACAATAAGGAAGGCTTTAAAGTGTTTGTTTTGGTTTGGTTTTTTTAATAATAAATGAGACCTGACATCTATAAACAGTGATTTAGTGGCAGATGTTCTGTGATATATATTTATGTTATCACTTAAGCTGACATGATAATGGATAAACCTGTTTTTTCTGTTTGAGGTTTATGAAAGTTTGAAAATATATCTCTATAGCAAGCAGCCTGGTGGGGCAGAGGTATATGGAGAACAAATTTCTTCACACTACTTTTTCAGACTCCTTTTAGATCTGACTAGCTGTCATATTTGCAGCAAATAGAGGCCCCTAAGTTCGGCTGGTAAATGGAATCTAATTTGGAGCACCTTGTATCTGGGAGCGTATTAGGGCTTTGATGGTTATGATAGCATGAAAAGTCACAAAGGGCACAGATTGAAACGGAAAGTTTATCTGGAGCATATGAAAGCTGAAGCCATTGATAGAGTTCCCTTCTGGTGACTGCTCTAAAGATGAGTGTATCCTACATATCTTCAATCTAGTTACGGATGAGATAGAAGTTTATCAAGGGGAAGCAGACCTCTGCCAGCAAAGGAATCCCTTATCTTGTCCACCGTGTTTGCAAGTGACAAGTGTGAAGACCGGGCAGAAGTGCCAGGCGGCAGCGGGAGTCTGGGGCAGCAAAGTCACCGCTCCAGCAAAGCTGCTGTCGGAGGGAAGCAATGGCTGTCTCTTCACAATAAGCCTTTCTTGGCTTCTAATTTTTATAAGGCCACCCACACAGTAAGATAAAGTTCATATGACGTTTGTGTTTCTATTACTTAGGAACCACAAAGCAATTCATTTGCTGTCCATCTTCTGTCTTACTTTGCCTCAAACTTTTACTTCTTTCTAATTTTTAAGGATAGGAAAACAGAGAAGATGCAATTTGTTTTTCTTCTTTTTTTTGAAGTCAAGATATTCGGTGGCACCAGGAGGAGCTTTTAGGAATATGAAATATTATGATGCTTGTTACCATCTAGTTCCCATTTTAAAAGCAGAAATACGGGGAAAAACTTCCTTTTGTATTTTATGTGAAAAATTGCATGATTATATTTTTATTTGAAGCATCATAATTTATTACTTGATTTCACTGTGATTAATGAAAAATATATCAGGAAATATATTTAATGACTGTCTGCAGCTACCAATCTGTCGGAGAAATTAAATGGAAGCATTGTATTTATTGAACAAAGAAGATTTCCAACTGACAGTGCACTTAAAGTCACAACATTTGTTGAATCAAATCTGATTAGCTCAATAAATCTAGTGGTTGTTGTCCTTGTTTGTGTAGAGATGTGGTCATCCTTTAATCTGATGTTTTCCTTTCAGCTGGACTTTTGGTAGGGAAATAGGATCCAATCTTGAAGTATGCGTTAGGAACAACTAAAATTTTTGTTCCAAAAAGCTCATGTATATCCATATATTCCTGAAAAAGGGAGGTATTTTTGCCTTTACTCTTCAAGTATTTGTTAATTTTCTGGCAAAGCAGGTTGTTTTTAATAAACTGCTGTTTCTGGGATGGGTTGGGTTTTTTTGAGGTTGTACAATCTGCATTGTGATCCTTTTATTTTCTGGCTACTTTTCAGACTTTGACTTTGCTGTGGTAAGGCCAAGGGGAAGGCTCAGAAACCCTTTCACAGGCTCTGCATCAGGGGAACACAGAGCTGGTGTCCTTGATCCACCCAGTATAACACCAGTTTTTCTTGATGTACTGGTCACTGATACTAGGTAACTCATTCTGAGAAATAAAATGTATTTGTCTGGGTTGAGCTGGAGAGACCTAGGCAAAATATGAGTTTGTATTATATCGGAGCATGAGAATCTCACGTTTGTCTTTAACAGCAATAAATAATGTTGCTGCTTTCTCATTAGTGGCAGGATTTTGTATGGGTTGTGTTTTATTCCGGATTCTGTGTGATTTGGTGCTTTTGTTATGAAAGCAAGTGACATTCTAATCATTTATAAATGTTTTCAGAGTTAACTATGACTCTGTACGTTGCTAATTGCAGCAATGCCAGCAGCTTCTCTCTCACGTATCCCTTTCATAATTCTCATCCTGCTCTCACACTCTCTTGGTTGTTTGTACATACCCATTCCCCTGTTTCAGTTTAGATGGTAAACTCCCTGGATTACAGACAGAAAGTTTGGTGTGGATTTGTGGGGCTCTGAGCCCGGTGTGTCTGTTATGCTGATGTTATGTTTCCAGTACAATTGCAGTAAAAACCATCGCTAATACTGGTATAATAGAAGTATCATATGCTGTACTAGTAATCCTTCTAAGTGCATATCAGGTATTTTTATTTTAATTTCATTCTGTAGAAACAGATAGTTAGCTTGATTTGTCTTGGATTCCAAAATTCCAATGATACTGTTAATGATGATGTGAAAAGACAGTAGCTGTGTGTGGACAAGGAGTGGTGCTAATGCTGCTGGGCAGTACTATAGTGGGCCAGCATCATGCTGTTTACGTTTGCAGTCACCCAACTGCCACATCAACAGGAGGTTCTTGCAGTAAGAAGTTTAACCTTACTGTATAAGGTATCTGGCAACTATTCACCTGCATCTGTGCATGTTAGTAACACTGAGTTGCTGATTGTATTTAACAGATGCTTTTGTGTTCCTCAGATTTGTGTTACTTATGCCAGGGTGAGTGACACTGAATAGTGTGGTTTGGATGGGATAGTGAGATGGAACAGGAGTTACCAGCCTCTTCCCTTTTTCCTGCTTTGTGCTTTGAAAAAAGCATTGCATTCTGACATGCCTTGCTGCCAAGCAGCACTGTTGCAATGCTTCTCCTTACAATGCTTAAAGCTCTACTTAAAGCCTTGGTGTGTCAAATTAAAATTCTCTCTAAATAATAATAGGAAGCAACAACAGATCCAGCTAAAATGCTGTTTCCAGGAGAAGGACGTGGATAGCTCATTCTGTATGGTACACTGTACTTAAATTCCTCTCATCTAAAATAAGTGTTTCTTTGAAATACCAGGAAGAACAATGACACTATTTCAGTAGCTGTTCTTTTATCTGGTTATCTTGACTGATGTTCCAAAACCAGTGTCCCAGATGATGTGTCCTCTATAGGATAAAACGTTACAAAGTCTAGCCCTCACCTAATACTTTAAAAGAAAGCAAGCATTTCTCTACCAAGAAAGGCTTTACTCATGTCACATACTAATCATACACCAAAGAACTGTTTAGAAAAAGAAAGACAACCTCTGCCTCTCCTCCTCAGGAGTAGGACATGTAAAGAAAAACAGTGGCAATAAAGGGAGATAGGAATGGTGAGAGAAAGCACTTTGAAAACTATAAAAGCAAAAATTGCTTTTATCTTTGTAGAACGGATATTAAAGCTTTTCTTTATACACATGCTCATTTTTTTCACAGGGGGTCAAATATCCCTGATTACAGATTCTGCTGGGGTGGAGCTCTCATACATCTGTCTCTAAAATTAGCTCCTTACTTCTCTTTTTTGTGAAGATCACAAGAATCTCTTTCTATTGACCCATTATCAGTCAGCATTACTTTGACCTACTCCAATACTGGAATATATTCACTGCATTGTGAAAAAGATGTATGCCAGAGAAGATCTGTAAATAAAACAGGTCCTTTACCTGTGTCCTCTGAATGGAATAGCATTTGGTTATGTCCGTATGTGAGGTCTGAGTTGTCGTATGATGGTTAAAGTATGTTTTGTAAAGGACAATAACAGATAAATAATCAGCTTGGATATTGAATTATCCAGTTTTGCATTTAAGGGCCCATAACTACAAGTTGTTTAGTTTTTGGGAAAAGGACAAGGTACTTTCTCATCAATTTTATTTTATTTTATATTTTTGTTTACATCTACTAAGCTACAGAAAGAAGTCAATAGCGCAGTGCTGTGATTTATTCTGGAGTTTGAAAAGGACAATTCTGTTTTTCTTTTCTTCCCTCTGAAATCCTCTGATTTTCTGATACAATGGGGCTATTTCTGTGGAGGGAATTTGTGTCTGGATCATTGTATGACTCCTGGCCCTTAATTTGTGTCAGAATGCAGCAGATTGTCAAATGCATGTCACAGCTTCAGAAATGTTATTCTCTCTGTCATCCCATAACCGGCACAGAAGAAAGCACCAAGGAAAGAGCTGTGACATTAGAAGGACTTCCTTTGCTACTGGTATCAGCTACTATAATAGTTCCAGGGCTCTAACGTTAACACTTAACTGCTCAATAAACCTAACGAGTACACTTGGTTTATCTGGAATGCCTGCCTCTGTAACTAGAAAGCTGACTCACAAAATCTTAATGTAGTAGGAGATTTTCTCTCTCTTTGAGCTAAGAGAGGGGGTGTATAGTGAGGCCTTTAAGGAGCATTTCCTAGGAGTGTTTGTTTCTAGCAGAGATCGTGCTGTGACAGACATCTTGCAAACAGAGCTCTTCACACAGAGCCCCAGCATTTGAAAGCAAAGAGAGGAGAAGAAGGGTTTGTGTCGCATGATTAAAACTGCCAAGGAGACCACTGTCCACATCGTGATAATTCAGTGCACTGACATAAAGTTTGCACTCTGATAGACAAAACTACCACAAATCCCAGGAGAGGCAAAATATTTAGGAGCAGGGAAAAGAAGAAAATGACCTGACCTTATTCTAGCTCCTGGGTTGGGATTGAATTGTTATAAGGATTACAAAACTTAAGGTATTAATATAGCCACTAAAGATGTCTTAATAAAAAACTCCCTCATAATTCTTTCTTTATACTTTTTATAAATACTGAACTTCAGGATTTGTTCTCCCTTTGAAACATACTTACAAAGAAATGTGATTCTGCTTTGTACATTCATCATTAACCTCTGCTATCAACTTTGTATTTCTAATCTAATGAGTTCAAGAGAAATTATGATATAAGTAAGCAGATGTTTTCTATTTTGTATAAGACCTATTCTCGCCAAATAAAGAGAAAAGATGATACATGTAGAGGGACATTAATATTTCTTGTTAAAACGTGCTTTGCAGGCTGAAGAAGCTCATATACATAATGATAGTCAAAAGTCAGGGAGTAAAAATAGGAATTTGTTAAAAACAGCTGTGCTGCACAACTCTTTGACAGGAATAGAGGAATGCTTTACCCAGTAAAAAATTCTGAATTTATTTAAAAGAAGCCCTAGCTGCTGATTTTCATCAAGACGGAAGGTTAACAAGCCCGTGAAATGGAGGGTTGGTTTGTTCTTGTTTTATGACCACGGAAGAAAGAAATGTTTAACTTTCTGATATAGGTGCCTTTTTTCCTCTTAGCAGAATTCTCTGTAGCATCATAGCGTGGCTGCACTGTATTTTTAATGCTGCCAACCGCACCATCATCATCTTAACGCTCCCCATGAATCTTTCAAAGACATGCTGACACAATAATACAGGTTTAATACTACCAGTTATTGTTATTTTTTTTTTTTCCAAGGTGATCTTGCAGGCATTTCCCCCTTTCCCAGTGGTGCAGCCCAGGGTGTTTTGGTGCCCTAGTCCAGTGCTGTGTACAGCGGGCAGCACTGTGGGCCATCACTGACGTGTGGACACAGGTTACTCACCGTATTATTCAACTGGAACTGGCGTTACCTAAGTGGTTTTCTAGGTTATTTGGTTAGTATAGACTGTACGTCAGAAAAGATCTTGGCTTTTTAGCCAAATGATTAGCAAACTGAATTACAGATGGTCCTATCCATGAATTTAGAAACTAGATGCGGACAGCTGCCTGCACTGCAAGGCAAGAAGACAGTTTCTTACCTGTGACATTGATGAAGCTCCAGATTACAGTACTATGTTGCATTTATGCTTTAAAAATTGATTATACTCCAAGCATATACTGTATCTTACCATTTACACTGACTGAGAGAAACTGGATCTAACATCCTGCGCTAAACAGTCTTTGACTAGTAATGCACAATTTTGAAATAAGAACACAGAGTAGACAGGGAGGTCACAGAAAGATTTTTCCAGTCCAGAAGCTGGGAGTGAAACTGTGACCCAGCCAGGCAGCCAGCATTTCTAATTCGCAGTCACTCTACCCTTTCCCCTCTAGCAAATGTACTCTAATCCATAACTGTCTTGCATGCTGAGGTGAGGTATTAAATACAAAGAATTGCTTTTAAATAATAAGCTTATGACACAAACCAGGAAGAACAGGGATCTCAAGGTTAAAGGTGGCATTTCTCCTTCTACCTAAGCTGCTGTACAGGAAGAAAGATTTTTGAAAAGAAAGCAGAAAAATAAAATAGCTGTGAATACATCAAAATACATTGTAAAAATATATTGAAAATTTGAAGTCAATGTGTTTGTATCTAACTAAGACATATTTGTCTTCACTGTTAAAATATTTGTACGGGGACAAGATCTTCCTCAGGTGTTTGCTCCATATGTACTTCATGCAACTTGCCATCGTCTTTGTTGCATGTATAACTACTTGCAGAGGAACATATTTTAATGCAGATGGCAACTGGGTTTTTTCCCCCAACAGTAGAAGATGGTTCCAGTACAATATACTGTCTTCGTTCAGATGTCCATAGTAACTAAAAGAGGAAAATAAACAAGCTCTTTTTCTTAACAGAAATCCCATTGAAGACAAGTGGGTTTTTTACTCAAGTATCAGTGATATTTCTGGAACATATTTGAAAGTTACACACTTTGTCTGAGCTGCTGGTATGATTCTGCTCTGAAACAATCCTCCTCCATAAACACACTTCTTTTCTGCTTAGCATGTGCATGAGTTCTTCCTAGAGAGAAATTTAAAAATGTTTAATTGATGACATGAGATGGGATGCAAAAAAGGGGTCATGTATCTGCATATACATTAAAAAAAAGAAAATCTTAAGAATTCCATTGGATTCTATGGTGAATTTTCATTTTATTTTGTAAAGAAAATTAATAATATTATATTTTAAAATATAATAATATAATTAATCTACCAAATAATATTTGGTAGATTACTGATACTGTTGGAAAAAACACGCAAAATTTTAACTCTGCAAATATCTCTGTAACTCTCACTGAGAACTGTGCAAGCCATCCATCTGCTCAGAGTTTACCTTTGGATTGCTCACAGTCTCTCTGACTCTTGGTAGGAGGAATTATTTCAGGTACTGAAGAGAGAAAAATAAACCCAATCTGAGAGGATAGGTATGTGAAGCTATCAGTAAAAAAACATAGCACCGTGTTTAGCAGGCTTCGCTGTAACATCAGTAAGATAAACCCCAAACTTTGTAGTTCCATTTCAAAAAATTCCTTTTTCCAGAGGAGAACTTCATCTGAAAAGTGGGATGCCACTTTTCTTTCAAGGTTTGTAAGAATAAGAGAAATTTCTCTGGAGTCCTTGATGGAACTTGCATTTTTATTCTCATTGTGTCAGGAATTTATCTAACTTCAGCTCATGTCAGAAGAAGTATTAATTGTGAAATTTATTTGTAAATTACTGTTTCAGAATCTTGAACTAGAAGACCTGGTTTATTTGACAGGAAAATAATTCTACTTTCATATGTAGGGTATATAATAAGTAATATTAATGTTGCATTGATTGTGGTAGGTTTGTCTGAGGGGTGAAAAATAAGCAACCCTGCCTGAACTAGGAACCTGCATCCTTGGTTAAATAGAGCAGACAGATGAATGACTGAGAAGAAAAAAGAGTTCTGAAGTGATGGACAGAGCAGTTCTCTCAGGCAGCACAGCGTTTCTCTTTTTCTTTTTGTGTGCTTCAGCTTGGTCACCTGTTCAGAATTGAAACAGTAGGGTTGTAACATACTTCTCCTCAAACATACTGAGCATAGCGTTGCCTTTCAGCAAGGCCCTTGTTTGACACCCAGTGTCCTAACTAAAATATATTTACCCCTTACTGAGTTTTTGGTATTAGTGTGGTTTTGGTTAGTCCTGCTCTGCCTGTTGTTGGGTGGATCTTTCTAGTCTAACTTTGGGGTCTGTATATTGTCATAAGGATGGAAGTTAAATATGACACAGGCTTGTAGGACATTTGCTTTCTGCCTCCAAATATGGTGAAACTGAGGAGTGGTTAATCACAAAACCTGTCATCTATAAATCATTACAGTTACTATTTGCAATTATGAATGCTAAGGCATAAATTAGGAAGCCCTCTGCACAACTGTCATAGACGTGACCACAGCCAAACTTCACTCTGAAGTGCAGTGAATAAAGGGATAAATCTGCAGAAATGACATCTTCTGTGAATAAATGCCAATAAATTGGACATGAAGAGGTTTGGGATGGTGGAGGAAATGACTTTATTTTTTCAGCAGTGATGGAAATAGGTAAAAGGCCATTGCTAACATAGAACCACATCTAAGACTTGGCTATATTAGTGGGAGATGTTAGGCCTGTAACTTACTGACAGACCTGAAGATGGAATTGTTCATCCACAACACGTGAATTATTAGTAGCTCAACAGTGATCCTGGGCTGTATTTCCAAGGGAAGTTGCATAATTTGGCTTCAGACCTTTGAACATATTACAAGCTTAATGTCACAGGCTCTTCAAAGGTGGGTATCTTCAGTTTCCCCTTGGAAACTGAGGTGAAGCTATCAAGGTAGTTTTCCAAGCATCCAGCAGTTATCACATGCAGGTAATGCAGTACACTTCACTTACAGACATGGTATCAACTCAAGATTCAGTTTCTCCAGAGGCCTATGTTCTGGAACTCGGAAAAGAAAAAAATGTTTTAAACTGAATTTCAAATAACCTTTTATATGGAGATTCTGCAAGTCATTGAGTACTATAGAAACAGATATTTTCCAGTCACCAGAAAAACAAACTACTCCTAGATGTAAATCCAGCACATTTGATCAGTAGAAATTGTTTTGAAGTATATTATATTTTCATTTTAACATTGAAACTTGTATGTGCTCGGAAAGCTGAGCAGTATGTCTGGCTTTAGCCTGTGCTCATTTATAATGAGTAATTACCTAATGACGATAGTGCTCAGCATGCATGAGAGCTCCCAGTAG
This sequence comes from Actenoides hombroni, assembly GCA_024336885.1. Classification (NCBI taxonomy): domain Eukaryota; kingdom Metazoa; phylum Chordata; class Aves; order Coraciiformes; family Alcedinidae; genus Actenoides; species Actenoides hombroni. The sequence continues at coordinate 55,209,966 of WUAM01000431.1, read as the reverse complement.
CAAGATTTAGAATTTTAAGGAAACACTGTAGATCAAATGATAATGTCACATTTGTATTCTCTCAGTTCCCTAGTCACTATTGCACTTTGTAAAGCAACTACAGAAATGGATTGCAAATACGCATCATTTTTGTGTGAGATGAGAAAAGGCTCAATGATCCTTAAATAGTACCAATAATCCCTTCCACACCTTACAGTATTGGGTGATACCGTTCCAAGCAAATCACACATTGTATGAAATATGTTTTTAGTCTTGTCTAGAACTGTGCCACTGCTAAGGTCTTTGGCAATAAGCATGTAACTGAAGGCAGGAATAGATCTGAATGACCGTGTGGACATCTAGTGTAATTTTTGTCACGCATCTCTTTAGTTGTAGGACCTGGTGACACCTTTGTTGTAGTAGCAGTGTGCTGGAAAACTCCTTTTGGAGTTTCTCTTTTCTAGCCTGGGTTTTAGGACTATGGGATGTATGGGATGTATGTATGAATTGTGACTTGAACAAAAGTCACACTGCTTCCACTCTAGGTAGTGAAGGATGTTGTTCATCCCATCTTCAGCAGCAGTTTTGTAAGGCAGATTCATAAGTTAACTACATGTTAATCATGTTTCAGTCCAGATGTAATGGGCTGATGAACAGAGGACAGCCTATTTTCCTGCTGTCAGGGCCCCGTAGATGCTTTCCAATTGAATGTGTAAATGGAGCCAAGCCATTTTCTTGTTGCAATGCCACAAGCTTCCATCCTACCCCACTGAGGGAGCAACTCAGAGGATGACACAAACGGAAAAGTTTGAATTGACCAGAAGCCCCAAATTTGTGTGTATTTCCAGCCATCAGCTGAATCCATGCATGAAATTGAGTCTGGCTGTGTTGTACAAGGAGGAAGAAGATTTGAGTTTGTTAGGATCTACAGATCTGTGCTTGTCTTGCGGACTCGAGACAGTTCAGCATGCTAAATCACATTCAGTACTTGTGAAAAAAAAATATTCACCCTGCAGATTCTTCTGTGCTGTCTCCCTGGTGTGACTTGGCCACAACTTCACAGAATAACTGTTGTATAGTCTACCTTTTATCTATCATTCTGCTTGTTATACCACTCCAGACAGGTTGTCTCTAACTTTCCATAAAATTCAGATGACCTTGTAAATGAATTTTGTCTGTGTTTTGCCAGCGCACATTAGTGAAATGGCATGGTCAGTAACATTGAGCAAGCACTGCAGGCTTTAGACTAGGACCGTCAAGATCAAGATAAGATTTTATGGATTGTGTTGTAATCAAATCCACACCAGTTAGTTTTTCAAGGTCTTACTGCTAAGACCATTGAAGGGCCTTGTATTGATGCTGTTGTAACAGCAGCCCAAGTTCTCATGTGTTTAATAATGACTCCTTTGCTGTAGAAAACCACAGTGCATGAGATGGATTAATGAATATACTGTACATCACTGGGAGCAATTAAATGTTCTGTTTATACAATGGAATATTATTAATTTTTTAATTATCTTGAGCTGCTCATTGAGAAACACACTATGGCTAGGTCATGGGTAAATGTTAAAACTATAAAAAATTGTATGTTTATCCTGGAGGCTCAAATTCAGTTTCTAGTGGATCATGTGGATAAGGCAGTCTGTGGCAGTAGGATAAACTTATTTCATAATGTTACATTCTGTTCCAAGAATAGCTCGTATTTAGTGTGCAAAGAAGTTCAAAGACTGTTCTTTCATCTTGCAGCAACTGCTTTTTGCTATCTGTGCATTGAGAGTGAGGAGTGTTTATCTGCATCTGTAGGTTTATATTATGGATCCATCACTGTGATAGCTGACACCAGCTGTTGACAGAGTAGCTTTATTCTCTAGCATTCCCCCAAAACTGTATGGAAAAAACCCAGATGATCTAGAAATTATATGGCATATATAGCATAAAGTGTATGTAACTGTATTATTTTCTGGACTTTGTACTGCTGTTATGAGGCTTTCAGGGTCTCCTGTCAGTGAGAACCATCTATGATTAAAGCCAAAGTTGAAGCAAAAGTGTTCCTTATTATGGGGACTGTTGAAATCCATGTATGACTTACCATATCGTGGTATCTTGTGATAGCTTAAATCTATGAGCATATACAAAATTTCCATTGAGGAATTTCCATTTGATGTCTTGCATTAATGCAGTAGGCATTAGTAATGCTTTTCTTCCAGCATGCTTCTAAATGTGAAAAAGGTTATTTTTTTGTCATATTAAAGTTGTTTGGTTTGGCTTTTCAATATGTAGTTCTTCTTTTCACAAAGATGGAAGGGTTTGCAGGGGTTCCATATTAAGCCTGAGTTATCCAATTATTATCAGTATGCCAATGATTTACATTTAGAGTCTGTTAAGGTCTTGAAGCTAAACATGCAAAAGAGAGTAAAATGAGAATCAAAACTTCTTACATAGTCTTAATTTGGTGCCTTTTGCACATGCTGCATGATATTCAGCTGATCTTTGGGTCAAATCTTCTCTTTCTGCAAAACATTTTGCTTATTTAGTTATGATGGACAGTGTGGCTTGAATGAGAAGTCTCTCAATTTTTATTTTTAATCTTTAATAGTTACTGCAATTATTGAACCTTATTTAAAGACTAGGGTGAATAAAGGCTTGTGTTCCCCTGGCTCCTCAACACTTCCTTGGCTCTAACAAAAAAAGCACAGTGGAGATACTTCTAGAGATAAAGGCTCCAGTTGGCACCAGCACAGTTGTCAGGGAGTGATCTTTGGTATAATGTACAGCCAATCTAGTTTTGCTGGGCAGAGAAATGGAACTGGGATATGACAATAGAATTTAGCTACATATTTCTGACAAGTCTACAAAGGGGACCTTTGTGCCCACTTGGCCAAGCGCTGCCTCCAAAGCCACTGTTGAACCTGCCAACAGTTAAAAGAAGAAAATAAGTGTGATCTTTGCCAGCTGGCTGACCAAGCAGCACATGTGCACCAGAAGTTGTACAGTCAGGCCAAAAATTAGAAAGGATTGATGTAAATATGAGGAGGCTGAAATATATAAATGACATGTGAGACATCTAGTGTCTCACTTTTTCAGGTCAGGGTCTCTTCTTTTAAACGTGGAAATTTAGGAAAAATCTTTTATAAAAAAGAACGGCAATTTTAGAGAGATGTCTTTAACAGGTATTGGTCCCAGTTACATGTATGTGTCAGAACTTTCCGATGACATTGTAATGGTTATAGCTGAAGGGGAGGGGAGAAACAACAAAAGCTTGAGTGACTGCTTATAAATGAGAAGCTTGATAATCCTTTGAAAAGCTTTCTCTGCTTACAACTGGTAATTAAACAAACAGAAATCAAATTAAAAATGGTTTATAATGTTAAGATAAATGAACTAGAAATCTGAGTATTCTATTTAAAAAGAGATTTAGGAGTTTTCCATTGACAGTACACAATGATTTGGCTTCTGTTCTAATTTCGGTATTTTTCACTGCATAGGAAATATACTTGTATATATGCACATACATGCATATTTATCTGCCTTCATTATGTGGACTAATTATGTGTGCACCTAAACACATGTATATACAGATGCATACATCTCATATCCCACTGACTCATGGCTCAGTTTTGCTTGATTCAACACTTCATCAAAGAAGCTGCCAGCGAGCAGTTCCGCTCTTTGTTGGGGAAAGGCAGATATGCCCATGGAAGACAATCTTGTAACTGAAATAACAAAGAGCAAAATGCTTTAAAGTCCACCATAGATTTAAATGTGCGAATCTGTGTTCACCATTCAGCTTTTAACCTGCCACAGCCTATGTGAGTTGTTCAGTTAAATTACACACTCTGAGCAGTTCCAGTGAATTCAGTGGGTCTACCCTGAATGAGCAAAGTTAAGTAGGTGCATAAGTGTTTTCAGGCTTTAGGCTTCACAAGCTTCATAATTAGTGCTCTAGACAACATTAATTAAAGAGTACTTTAGAAAGAATATAGCTGTTTAAACCTCTCTAGTGGTTTGCATCTTATTCAAGGATCCCAATCAATGCAACACATGGATAATCCACTCAGCAAGCGATGCTGTGTTAGTATGATTATAGTTTAATATAATCTGTATACATCTTTGCAGTTGCATGTAGCAAACATAACTTTATACAAAGTCACTTTAGTTCAAGGATAATGAAATAAAATATAGTAATAATGAAAGACAACATATGTTTTCTATTTTATTACAGAGTTTCTTGCAAGTATTGTGATTTATGGTAATCAGATATGATGAAGAGGCAGGATTTCCTGAGGATAGTAATATTTCTCTTATTTCCTTCTTTAGCCTTGGGCCAAAGTTAGGATTTGTATCTCACTCATCCTCCTGTTATTATGTAATTGAGGGAGCATTAAAAATAAACTACTGATTAATACCTGTAAAATGCTTTTATGAACAAAACTTACTGAAATGTTTAGCATTAAGATATAGCTAATTTATCGTGAAAAGGCTGTTTTGATTTTTTTGTTCCACTTTCCATGTTACATAATAGTCTTCTCTCTTCATGAAACCATCTTAGTATCATATGGCAAATCTTTTGATGTATGACTGAGGATTGTGATTGGCAGTATAGGATCCCCTACAGTAGCTCTACTTAAGGCTTAAACACAGTTTTCATTTTTGACACTACTTGCCTTTTATGTTCTCTTTTCCTCACATAATGAGATAATTTCCAAATACTGATGAAGGAACTTAATGCATCTTGTACCTACAGAGTTATAAAGGCACAATAAAATTTGCCATCTTCCATTTCATGAGTGTGTCTTGATCAGAAACAGGACTACTGCTCAGAGCAAATCATTTTTAAGCCTAGGGCAGGAAGGATATAATAGTTAACCACAAAATTACCTGATGGGTCTTTAATCACCTGACAATTACAAAAGAAAAGATCTCTGTCCATTATTGAAAGAGGAACAAATGACCAGGAGTAGAAATAGAGGTAATGACAAACTAAATTGATGGGGTAGCAGTCTCCTGTACTGTCTAAAAACTCTTACCACTGCCTAAAGATGCTCAATAGCAATGGGGAAACTTGGACATTTCCGTGAGTGTGTTGAGCTTCTTTTCATCTGGCTTTGTATTTTAATTGTTCTGACAATGAAAACACTGAAAAACCTCTAGATAATTTGGATGTCTGCTTGTTTTCCTGTGATGTTTCCCTGGAAAAAAAAAGTAGTGGTGGACCCAGAGTGGCTGCAGAGTTTGAGGTGTGGAAACGTACCCAAGTTCTCCAGCCTGAGCACTGGTCTGGAGCACCAGAGAGGGCAGGATGGCATCAGTCCTTTGGGTTAACAGATGGAGTGACTCAAAAGCATGGAAACTCACATCCTTGGAATAGTGATAGTGTTCCTTCTCGAAGGGGGACAAAGATATAAAACAGTTCTGTAAATGCCATTTCTTTGTTTTCCTGAAAGACCAATTTTTTATGTGTGTGTGTATTTTCCACTGCCTCTCAGCATTGCTCCCACAAATTCCACTTAGTTAAATTAAGCTCCACTATAAAATCCCGTTTTGGCATGATAATACAGTAATTATTAAACAGGTAAGTTTGAATCATCATTTTTTCTTCTGGCCTCGACTCTGTGCCAGTGACTGCTGATTATAAATACTATTAGTGAAACAGAAATCAGTATCACAGAGTACTCAAGTTTCTTTTCAAATAAAGGCCTTTTTTTTTTTTCACCATTCGGGTTCCCTATAGGCTTTTAATCAAGGTTATGGGAAAGTCCATAAACTTTCTGCTGAATATTTAACAAGCTGGAGGTCATAGCAGACATGATATCCCAAGGACAAGTGAAATGAGATTGCAATCAGAAGAGCAGAGTAGACCTGGAGATAAGCAAAGCTTTGTCCACAGATAATATCTAACAGAACAAACACCAGAGTCACGTTGTCAGACTTCTTTTAGAGACGTAATTTTCCCAGTATAAACAGCCATAAAAAGGGGTAAATAAAAATGAGTGGTTTTAGTTTTAGGCACTAGTTTTAGTCACTGAATTTTATTGAAAAAAATTGAAATCCAGTCTGAAAAAGAGTTTTAAAAATGGAAGGCATTTCATTATAGTTACACACCTTGCTTTTTTTACTCACCTGAATCCCAATTCTCTAAAACCTTTTAAAAATAAGTTCTGCAGACAATCTCTATTATACTTAATTGTAATACCTGTTTGTATGCGTTTAGCCAAGAACTGTTTTTTGCTAGATCTTGATAATTGAGCTGTTTTACCAGCATAGATGTGACAATATTTTTCTGTATACAAATGGGAAAGCAATCTTGCAGAAACTATTATCCATGCCTATCCAGCAGCTGTAAAAATATAATACTCTGCATAATGTATAGAGTACATAAAACTTTTCTGAATATTCAACATCAGCCTGACATGTTTGTAGAGGCTGCGTGAAGTTTGCACCATGATTTGGCTTTGCAGCAACAGAGCAAGAGACAGGAGTGGGACAGAGCCTTACAGGAACTGTGGAATAACACAGGCTGCAGAGAGCGTGTCTGAGACAATATCAACTTGCATCATTTGTTTTTCTTGGTGATCCTTGGAATTAACTGCCCAATAAAGTTCTCACCCTGTTAATTAGTGGAATTTTAACTGTGTACTTCCCAAAACTGATACGTTGTTTATACTTCATTTGTAGCAAAGACTCAGTGAAAATTTTAATACTTGGCAATATAGTTTCACAGCCTGCCCTGAAAAGTATAGTTGTACATTCCTTTTATAAAACCAAGTTATCCTATGCCTTTTTATCTGATGAGTGTGCTGAGGCACTGGAACAGGTTGCCCAGAGAAGTTGTGGATGCCTTTTCCCTGGAAGTGTTCAAGTTCAGGTTGGATGGGGCTTTGAGCAGCCTGGTCTAGGGGAAGATGTCCCTGCCCATGGCAGAGGGGTTGGAACTACGTGAGATTTAAGATCTCTTCCAACCTAAACCATTCTACAATTATTTTGTTTCCCCTTATGTAAGAACCATTACAGTATTTACATTGTAGCTCAAAAGCTGAGCACATCCCATTTCCATTAATAGAGTAGCACACTGTTTTGCAGTAAATCTCATTAGACTAAGTAGAATGTATTTGTAATACTGTCTTTAGCTTGATTATTATGATAGAAGAAAGGCTGATACCATGCTAAATGTTGTGCTTCCTTTTCTTATACCAGCTACTGTTAATATGCCCAAATGTTAGAAACTCTGTGACAGCTGTTCTAGGTCTGCAGTGGTTTCCACAAGTCTTTCATAAACCAAATCATTAGCTTGGAGGTTTATTTCTAAAAAGTGGGTGAATTTTTCTTCAGATTATTCCTTCCATAATTTCTGTTTATTTTCCTTGAGGAGAAAAGAGAGCCCAGAAGAGAAAAAACTATTAATTTTGATGACATTTGAGACATTTCTGTTACAAAGGTTCAAGTTTTTACAGTGCCCTTACACAGTTCATCAGTCAGTGAATGGATTCTTTAGTTCAAATGTCTTGGTGAGCACTTCAAGCAAGGAAGGCTAAAAGTGACCCAGTGTTTTTTTCATCAAATGCCAAGACCTGGAATCCCTTTTCTCTCCCTAATGAATGAGAACTGTTCATCCAGAGTGGCCGGGCCTTCTATCCCAGGTGTAGTACTGATACTGGCATACCTGTCCACACGCTGTAATGATGTAAAATTTATGCACCTCAGGAGTAGATATTTTTGCATGACTTCTTTTGGAACAGGGAAGAAAACACCTGTTTGGGTATTCTCCCTTGCCAGACTTAATGAGGTGAGATTTCTGCATGGGGTTACAAGGGATGAAGAAAACTTTCCCTGTGCGGGGTTGACAGAGCATGATCCATCGCCCTTTCGTTTTTGATCATGCTGTGAAATCACATCTTTGCCACTATATAGATAACTTCATATGAAAAAATGTCAGTCTTTCTGATGTGTTTAAAAATACAGCACAAAAATTTGAATTGTGTGATTTTTGGTCTAGTCATAAAATAAAAATCAAGCATTGCAACAATGAAGCATATCTGATAAAAATTCTGAAAACCTGAAGGAAAGGCTGGTTAATAATAAATGTAATCTCAGTGCTTCCCTTGTAAGATACTCATGTTTCATTTGAGACTGTACTGCTCTCAAGGTAGAAAAGCTGAGAAGTATATTGTAAACATCCATTATATATATTTTGTGCGTATGTCTTTTTCCTTTGCCAGCCTAATAACGCAGGGTTATATTTCTGCATAAGACAAAGAGAAACAAGTTCAGCAAGACGATAAAAAATTAGAAAACTTGTGTTGAAGATTAATCTTTTGACCTCACTATATTCAATCTGTCCAGTGGACTTGCACAAGAAGTGTTGATGTTTTAACTGCACTTCTCAATGGAAACATCACAAAAAACGTGTAAAGTCACAAAAAGGAAGTTTGTTTGTTTTGAATAGAGAAGTTCGTTAAAAAACTTAACAACTCTCTAATAATAATAATACCAAGAACAAAATTAAGAGGAAGATACCAGGTTAAAATTGAAAATCTGGGCTTTTTTGTTTAATACCAGAAATTTATAAACACAGTAGCTATCAGACCAATACAGGACATGTCAGTGTGGAGCTACTGAGTTTGGTTTCTTGCTGTAACAAAACTTAATAGTCTCAATATCTTTGATTAAATATGTTTGTCTGCCAGAGAACAGCAGATGGATTAAAGACAAGAAAACCAAAAATTTGTAATCTCTTCTAACTGACCTTTGTTTACCTGTTTTTTTGTTGTTTTGCTTTTCTTTTTTTTTTCTTTAGTAATGTAAAATAGTTTCCCAATCTCTGTAGGCTATTTTGTAAATTTAGACTTAAACTGAATGGATTAAATTTAAACCTATTTCTCTACATAGACTTAAGTATATATGTATATATATTAAGTATATATACTTTAAGAAGCATATAGAGTACAAGTTTTCTTGAAAACTAAGTATTTTACAGAACTGCATAATATATCAAGACTTTCAAAATGTTTCATAGTACATACACTCTAACAGCACTTAGCAGTAGTCATTCTTGTTCCAGACAATAGATCATACCAGCAAACTGTTTCTCTTAGATTTAGTAAGCGACTGGATTACTCTAGTAGCAGCACAGTCACAATCTCAGGTCTTTGCTGATTTTGGCAATTACAATTTTGGAGTTGTCTAACTGAAAAAATATCACAAACGTCCATGGAGAAAGATGATTTCCCAGGCCACCTCTTCTAGTTCTGTAAGATCCATGAAATTAGCAGAAAAGGGAAGAGAGAAGAGATTAGAGACCCTCAATGTGGAAAACTTTCACAACATCTCTGCAGAATATTATAAATGATGTGCTTATGAATAACACATAATCTTTGCAGAGATTTCATTTATTCATATAGAGGTATTATTATGCAGTAAGTGCAATAGATACTATATGTATGTCTCAATACGTGGAGGTGAAAGCAATCTTTTTCTATTTCTTGTGCATCTTTGCATTTTCAGATTGTTTTCTCTGAAAATATAGAATGTTTTTTTAGGAAATCTAAATTAGTGGAGGTCCGGGGGTGGGAGTGGTTTTGTTTTTCTTTAAATATTAGGAAACACTAGTAAGCCAAATAAGGGAAGGTATTCAAAAGGATATAGATAAAATTATTTCAATATTAAGCTGACCGAATAACTATTGATCTTGTGAGAACTGGAAATTTAAAACCTGACCCTGCACAAATTACGAGATAGGTATTAGATACAGATAATAATCTATATGAAAGGACATGTTAAGGTTTTGATAGAAATGAGATGTATTGATAGAAATGACACACGTCCGTTCCACATTCAAAACAGGAAAAGTTCTGTATATGTTCTCTAATAGTTCACCTAGAAGAGAAATAGCAACACTGTGGATAACAAATACAATAAACAGGCTAAATACACATGCTAAATGAGGAACACTATCAGAAAACCCAGCAAGACTGTGACAAGACTTCCGGATACCTAAAATACAGTAACGGAAGATGTGTAGTCTTGTTATATTAGAAATATTCATAAATCCTGTATAATGTAACAATGAAATGGTTTTCAGCAGGATTAAGCAAGGAAGTGCAAAATTATTTATTTTTCCAGAAAATAAACTAGACCGCACAAATGTGCAGCGTGACATCCTGTCAGCATCTCTGAGAGCTTTATTTAGCCCATGTCCTCCATATCTGATCTGTATTTACAAATAACTGTATTATGGAAGGATATATGAAAGTTTTCCTCTTTACGTGAAGTTCAGTACTGTGTTTTTACTTGCAAATGCCCATTTAGCCATGTAATACTGAGAGATATGGTGAGTTTTGTACTAGAAAATAGACACTTTCCTGCCTTTTCAGTCTGTAGGCAGGATACATAGCCTCCCAAAAGATATTAATCAATATGAATGATAACTTAAAACAGGATCTCTTTTTCCAGATGTGGCAGGTAAGAAAAATAGCGTATCTTGATTGTCCTTGATGCTGTGTCAGATTTTTTTCCATGATGTCTCAAATTAGAAAAAAAATACTGCTTTTGCTTAGGAACTTAAAAATAGTTTCATATGTTTTCATTCCGTTTTATGAGACACTAATAAAATATAATGAAAACTGGTAATGCTAATTTGAAGTCCGATAAATGAGTTAGGAAACTATGAAAATGGTGCTACATGATAGGAAAATTGTCAGGTACTTACTTATAGGAGGGTTGTCAAGCAGTGGAAATGACAAGGACTTTCAGAAATTAATTTGAGTGGTAAATATGTATATTTTTCTCCAATATTTTCTTTACATTCATATTTTTAAACATTCGTTATAAATCAGAACTGCAATTAATTTTCTAGATAGCCAACTTCAAATTATGTTTGTATCAAAGTAATGTAAGAAAAGATTACCCAATTTTAAGGACATTTTTTCAATTTCTGTTGTTGACATATTTAAAGTGTTGGAATTTTCCTAGAAGTTATGAAAAAAGGATTATTTTTTTTTAAGGAGCATTTTGTTTAAGAAGCAAATATTAAGTAATTCACTAAGAAAACCTCCCACCTTTCTGCTAGTCTGCTCTCGATAACTAAATTTTCAAATGAAATTATGGAAGAGACGGAGATTTGCAGTAAGATTAAACCTGCAATTCCAAAAGTAGAACCTAAGAAAAAGCTGAGAATAGTCCTACAAATAGAAATGAAAAAAGAAATAATTCTTCACATGTATTTTTCAAAGCTATGATGACATTTTTCATTTTGCCAATCTGTTGTTTGACATCCTTCATTCTCATTATTCTGAAACATTAATACAGCAATGGCATCTCTGCCTTCATAAACTTCCTGATTGCTATATAGCTGTCACCAACGTCTGAGACCAAAGTAATTTAAATAAAAAGTTATATGTGTAAGATTTATAGGTGGAAAAGATGCATTTCATGAAGACTTAGTCAAAAAAGTCATCAGGCCCACTCACCTGAAGTGGTTTGGAAAGTTTCTGGATTAACAGCCACAGAGAACATTTTCTTAGGTTTTGGCAAGAGATAATAGTGATTGACTGAACATAGTGTCCAACTGCAAATGTTAGCTAGACTCAACATTACTGCCAGCATTATAAAATCACTTACTGTGCAATCTGACTAGTAAAAGTGACAATGGAAATTGGAGTTGAGAGCTATATGGCTTGCCAGGGACCCATAGCCGCTGTTGTCCTATAAATCTTCATTTGCTAGGTTTGGTTTTGGCTTAGTTTTATTACGGCATTCAAGTACCTTCTGACTTGTGAAATTGCTGTGAAACTTTCTCCAGTATGCTCACAGAGACAAGCACGCGATGCTGTACTCTGTCTCCTTACACTTGCAATTAAAATGGTCCTGAAATAATGTAGAAATCACAGAAATATATTCATGGTGTTTAAGTATGAGAAAATACTGTTATTCTTTCGGCATGGGTAATTAGTTTTAGTTATAGGAAATTCTAGGTAAGTTCCCTGAATGAGAGTCAAGAGATGCAAACTTGTCTCTTTTAATGGGTTTTGTGTCCGTGCAGTGGTTGATGAGTGGAGTACATACATAAGATTTAAATTAATCCATGGTTATTATTTGATATTTGTGATTAAAGATTAAAAAAACCCCAACAACCTGTTATTTTTAAGTCTGCCTTGTGGAATTCTGAAACTACTGCCTGTAATTTCAAGTTGGATTCTTCCAGATTTTCTATGGCATTCAGGTTGTATGCATGTTTTGTGAGGAAAAAAGGAATCTGTGCGTGCACATATTGAAAAGGAAATGTCCTCAGCTTCATTGGTTAACAGCTTTTAGAGAAGTCATTATCTATCTTCCATAATAACAAATTTTTTCATAGCTTTTCTTCTTCGCTGCTGTGAAATCCCCAGTTAGGCGTGTGTCCTGTGCCTTTGCTAAGGTTAGGAAATCACTCTACAATTCCCTGCAAGGAATTTACTTTTTGTTAAATGTGAATACAGGATAATTGGTGACTTGTTAAGCAAAGCTTTCTTTGCAGTTCAGTATCACTTCTGAGTACAGTTTTCATAGCATGGACTATTATTTCATCAGCGGAACAGAAATCTCGCTAATTTATTTTACCAATGACGGCACCTGGTAGCTGGCACTTAGGCTTGTTCAAGCTATTGTATTACCATTTTCTTTGGTGTAGCTTTCTGCTTTATGCAGTAAATGTCATCTGCAGACAAATTAATAATGTGTTATCATTTGCTGAAGCAAGAAATAAGAGAGCTGGAAGTCAGCTAAATAGGCAGGACCAATGCAATGGTAGAAACCAAGTAAATAATACTTATAGTCAGCCCTCAAAATATACTGGTAGAATGCACTAAAACTGAAATAGTTTCTCACAATTGTTTACCACCTTCCGCGCATTAATAATAAATAAACGTTCAGTGGTGCTATCATGTTCTGTTTGTTCTGTCAGTGTGATTAGGGAGAGCAGCAATATTCTGAAATGGAGCACGCTGTAGCACAGGCATGCATACGAAGCCTCGTCTTGCAGCAGGAGAAGCTGGACTTTCATCATTCACTTAACTGTGGGACTGAACGAGCTTTTATAGCCAGTCAAGTAATTAAACATATACATAAATGGTCTTTTAATATGTGCTGCAGACTGGGAGTTTCTGAAGACTCTGAGAGCGTGAGGTAACTAGCACCCGTTGAATAGTGAAGTGAGTTTCTTTGTGTCCTTTGGAAATGTCTTCTTCCAAATAATCTGCATTATATTATCACATGGAGAGGCCAAGACATCTCTCTTTAAGATGCTGTGGCCCTTTAGAGTGGTTCAACATGGTCCTAGTTTCCTACTGGGTTCAATCGGAGTTTGATCAGTGAGTTATTAGCTAGAGAGCTAGAGGGCTGCACTTGTCAGAAAGTACTTTTTGTTCTGCAGGATTTGATCTTGCCATGCAGAAGGGCTTGCTCATAGAGGACACGGTGAAACCATTTACTTAGCTTCAGCTGAACATAGCTACCTGGCTGGCTGCTGCTAATTAAATCGACCACCAGCCAAACAACTTGGCTTCTTTCCATGGCCTTGTTTCTTAGAGGGTTCCCGCCCCCCAGTTTGTCCAAGGATAATCTGAATGCTACAGCTTATTTGTGATTTTGACTAAATAGCACATTGCTTTCCTCTTGGTAGTTTTATTAATCTTTATTAAGCTCATGACCAGTCTGGCCACAGTCCCTTGATTTTGCTTTTATTTTCTATTATAGTCCTTAATAAATAAAATCACCTTTATCAATGGCAGAGGTACTATAAGGAGTAAAAAATGTCTCAGAGCAAGGCTATTTTTACTAAATAGGTGTGTTTTTTATAAAGAGTTATAACACGTGAAAAAAAAAGTAAGTTTATTTAGTGTGCTCTTATTTGCTGGTACCTTGACGGATTAGTTTACAAATGATGGCGGTCAGAAATATCCTATTATTTATACAATGGCTTTTTTAAAGAAAGTTCATTTTTAAGGTAAGCAATCCAGTAATTCCGTATATGGAGATGGGGGAATACTTAACCTTGAGTACAACAACATTAACTCCAGTGAGCTTAATGAATTATTCATACTATTATCCACCTTGAGAGACATCAAATCGCTTTGCACTTTAAAAAAGTGCAGTTTACCAAAAAATGATAGCTCGGTGAATTATATTTGTATATCTGAGCATTAAACTAAAGACAGCACTGTGAAAAGGTGTTGGCAGATATACCTGTATAATCCATGCAGAAGCAAGGTCCTGCATGTCATTTCTTAATCCACTTGCAGTCATAACTCATTAATAATTTGCTTGCAAGGAATAGCCTGATAGACATAATTAATTTAATATTCAAAGATTCATATACCAGCAATAGAGGATGTAATCACTGCAAGAACTAACCTTTTCTACAGAGAAGCTGTTCATTGTGCTTTCTGGAGTTTGGTACAACATCTTGAAGCATGGAGTTGACCTTTTCTCTGTTGTTTTTTGGTTTTTTAACAGATAGAAACCAAAATGCTGTTTGCCTTTCAGTGTGCTATTCTGAAGGAAAAGTGACTATTTTAAAAGCTTGGTTGAGACTGGCGCTGCGATTTTTGTTGACAATGACAAAATTTAATCTCTTTGAACTATTTTTCCAAGGTCTTCAGACATGCTCAGACCAATATTTCCTGTTTTGCTCCCCCCTATTCTAATGTCCTGGTTTAGCAGGCCACTTAGGTACAGATGTATATAATTATGAAGCATACAGAGAGTATCAGTTTCAGAGTTCTGCATGTATTTTTACACAGAGAGCCTGATGCCAGAATTGCCTTATTTAAAACAACGTATGTCTGTTATTTACATCTCTAATATTGTTACAGTTTATTTTGGAGAGACTTCACTGAAGGAAGCCATGAAAGAGACTAAGCCTTGTGAATTCATTTTTAGATTCATTTCTTAATAGTAAGATACAGAAGATTCTTCACATTCCAACTAAAACATTAACACAGCAGTTTGAGAGGCAAATGGACACACAAACACGCACGTGCACCTCGTACTGCAAGGACACCTGGATGGAGTTTTTGGTTTTTCTGATGACTTGCATTTATTGCCTTTTACTCCCCTCACATTGTAGCTTAACAAATAAATTCTCTCCATATTTTAATATTGAATTGCCAGCTTACTGGAACTACTCATTTCAGTGGGTTGACTGAAATGAGCACAATGCTTTATCCAGCTCCCAAATTAGAAAAAGGGCTTTAAACCACTTTAACTACAAAGGGTTCTACTTTGTAAGTTCTGGAGCTGTGTCCTTGCAGGCCTGTTGGTCAAGAGGCTTTGTACACCACCCAGCCTGGGCTGAGGACAGAGTGGGGAACGCCTGCGAGCACAGCAAGCTTCTTTCCTTCCTCCCACCTGACCGATGCTGGCAGGAGTATTTTCAAATAGCTCAATTTTACACCAATTGAATGCACATTCTGCAAAGATGTGCAGACTATTTTTCTTAATACCTTAATGTTTTTGAGACATTTCATGTATAAAAATACGTATTATATGCATATATATATTTTTCTATTTTTAAAATACCATTAAGGATGTCATCGATTTTCAGGGAGTATAAGAAAGAACAGGAACAAATATTACACTGTTTATCTTCTATTCAATAGGTTGCTTTGTGTAATCTAGAAATGCTTCCTGGATAGGCTTAACATATGATGAGACAAGGCATGACTACAAAATTGCATAGTTCATTCCAGAACTTCCCCTCAATAGCTTAAATATATGTCTGTGTACAAATATTTACACTTTTCACTTTCTCGATGGGTTGTTCATTCTCTGGATCTCAGCACAGAATTAATATAATCTTCTGTCATATTTATCATTAACATTTTAAAAATTTTCTTTCCTAATCTTAGTAACTCTCCCTAATGCTTAGAAAGGGGGAGTGCAGGGGTTGTTTGAAGAGGACACAGACATAGTTTTGCTGACTGAATATAGATTGATGCAGAACTCCTGCAGAAAGAGATTTATCATTAACTAAAATTCAGAACATCAGAAAGATTCAAATTGAACCCCCTGGCATCTTCAGCTACATATCAAGATGGTATTACCAATTTCTGAACATAGTCACTAATTGCTTTTGTCTGTGAAATGTCTTTTAACCCATTAAAAAAGCTCAGAGCAAAACCCATGTATTTCGTGGATTTAGTTCCTAATACTTTGTAACTCACAAGATCTGGTAACTATGATAAATCTCTACAGACTCCCATGATCTGAGTCTCATCTTTTCCTGGTGTACTACGCTTGTAGCATTAATTATGATTTTTATATATGTGAGAATGCATTCACTAATTTTGAAATCACTGAATAATTTATAATCAACATGCCTGTGAAAAGCTGAACATCCAAACACAAATAAACTTTCCTGGCTATAGAAATATGAAAGTGAATAGGATAGATAGCAATTTGCATGAGTTCCAACATTTGCCAAGAGACTTATAATCAAATAATGTAGAAGTTCTTCAGTCAACGTCCAGACTGGAAGAAAGATGATGGAACTGCTGCAAATCCTGGTCTTTCAAATTATTATGTTTGATAAGGGATTACAAAAAGAAATTGTAAATATCAAACCTGAATCCACGTCACAGTGTGGACTCAAAGGGCAAATGCAGCATTGTTAGTTTTTTCAGCCGGGTGGAGTGTCCTGTGGGTTATTTTACAGGTTCCTCATGAAGTGTTAATCAAGTCTATCATTATGAAGTATTTTTTATTTGGCTTTTGTTGTAGAGCTAATTTCAGTCTTGTGTTTTGACTACTTAGTGTTTTTGGAACACCTTCTGATGGATTTCAGAGGTTGTTATTTTAAAGTTATGTTGTCTGGAATATGGAAGCCTCAGTATGGTGTCTGACGGTTGTGTATCTCTACAAAGAAAACTATTTTTTATAATGACTTAAAACTATGTTTATCTGACTTAACCTTTTTTCCAGTGGAGACTTTGCTCATCTTAAAATGTTTGAGAATGGAAGGAAGTGGCTTTTCTTTTTCTCTGAATAGCAAAAGACATAATCTGCAGAAATGATTTAAGTCTGTAGCTGTTTGGTTGAAGTTTTTTGTATCTCAATTGAGTGGGCACCCCAGGTACCTTTTATCGAACTCCATAGGTGATATTCTGAATATTGTCACTGTAGCAAAAGAATTGCAGGTGAAGAATTAGTACATTGGGACTTACCGAGGTGGTCGAAAATAGAAAGGAACAGGACTAGAGAGCATAACAGCCTTTTTGTTTGTTTTGATTATAGAAGTAGCTTTGCATTAATCCATTTTATACGGGAATACAACTTTGCTGACTACACGAATTTGAGGAAATAATTAGGCTTCCCCCCACCAAACACGCTTTTAAAGAGTCATACGTTATCGTAGTGCTTTTGTCTTTGTTTCCAGACTGGATAGCAATTTCTTTCAGACAGAACACATTAGAACAGGTTGTATATGTACTATATTATATGTAACAGTATATCAATGTGTGTATTAACAAACATATATTTAACATTTGTCATATCAATTCTTTTTAACAACTATGCTATTTGTAATTTGTCAACAACTTTGTAAAAAAAAAAAAAAAAAGGAGGGGAAAATCATAGCTAAAATAGGGAATGAGAAATATATGTTGACACTTTTAATCATTAGAGATCTCTCCATATTTTCCATGATTCATACTATATCAAAAACCTTCCTCAAAAGTTTGGAAGGTATTTTGGAAAAAATGTTTACTTTTGATGTTTAATATACCTTCATTATATTTAACATATTTTTAAACACAAAACCAATAATGTAGGGTGAAAACATCAGTGCCATCTAAAATGAATGAAAATATATCCGTTTAAAATATATCTATGTGAAAATCTCAAATGCATGTTCTTTTGAATTTTGGTCCAGTAGTACTGATGAAAAAAAAAAAAAAATAGTAGTTGTTTAGATGATTATCTTGAACCAACAGAGTAAAACACAATCAGGGTTTGCTAATTGTAATCACCCTCCCATTGTACAAAATACCCTGAAAAATAGCTTTTATGAAACAATCTGTAAACATCTGCTCTTTTGCTTTTGCAAGTTCCAATAGTTTTATACCAAATTTTCTTCTTACTAATGCCTCCTATCTTATTTTCTTAGCCTCTGTGTGCACCTACTGAGCTTATGAGTGATCATTTGCAAAGAGAAGTCACAAGAAACATGTATGTGCACCAACAACATGTTCCTTAGGCGTTTTCTGTTTGGTTAGTCCATTTCCCAATCCAAAACAAAACAATATATACTTAATTTTCTTTTGCAGGTGGGCCTGAGGTGAAAATTTGTTGCATATACTCACAGATGGCACATCGTATTGAGAAATATATAACTACTGCACTTAATCACATTACTTTGGAGAAAGGTCATTTATTATAGTATATGTTGTTGTAGGTTGTATATGTTATTATCTACTGCTGGAATTGATGCCTCAACTCACAGAATTTATTTTGCATATTTTAACCAATTTTGAATTTTAGTTGATAATTGTTTGATGAGTAACAGGCTTGATTAACGTGACAAACATGAAATAAATTCCATCGGTTCTGGGACTGCGGGAGAAAAATAGTATTCTTCAGATTCAAGACTATAGATTTATGGATTGCAATTTAAAGCAGGCTCAGCAGATGGACATATTCAGTCACCTTACAGCTACCTGATACTTGGCTGTCAAAGACCTTGGACTGTGCTAGAAGCAGACGTATTTACCTCTGACATTTACAGTGGGTCAGGACTGAGGTCACGAGCAACAGAATGAAAGAAATCTCAGACTTTGTCTGCTAGCACTGTATCTTGGGATGCAGCTCTGTTCTGCCCGAGTTCAATTTCTAATGCTCCCTGACCCTTCCTCTGTTATAAATAATCAGAAATATTCATTACAGAATGGCAATAGCTTTGGAGAAGTGATGGAGTGTATATTATAAAAGGAAAAATACATCCGATTCTCATAACTCCTTGCAAATTGTATTGGAACGCCTTCAGCTGAAAATATTCACATCCTGCTTTAAGAAATGCTACAAATAATGTGGTGAGTTGAAATTATCCTCGAATAATTCAGCTCATGTAGATGTGCGTGTACCTATTTCACTGCGCAGAGAGTTATCATTTTCTGTTTTCAGACTGATACAGCATATTGAAATATTGGAAAATACCCCTTAATTTAAGGTCAAGCATCACTATTAAAGTCACGAAGTCCTACAGATTGAGTAGTGCTAACATGGTACCGCTTTGTTTTTGTCTGTTTCTGTGCCTTTTTGATTTTCTCTGTAACCTTGAATCATTAGCATTAACAGCCTGGAAAATTCTACTTTTCCAGACATTAAGGAACAAAAAAAATAAGTAAATCTGAATCTGATCTCTGATTCCATGACTTGATCACTTGCAATGGATACAAAAGAAGAATGTTCCCTTGGTACTATCATTCCCATGTATTCAAATTTAGTGCAGGGCTTTTTAGAAAGAATAATGAGGCTCTTCTTTTTTTGTATTAATATTGAATTTTGGGAATGGCTCTCTTTGGATATTTTTTCCGCTTGTTCTCGTGAAATTTTTTCTGTTTTCTGGGATTTTTTTTTCTCTGGAGCCATAAATGATAGAAACACTGTTGGGTTTGGAACTGTTACTGCTGCTTTGCTTTTGTTTTTCTCACCACAGAAAATGGAATTCCGTAATGCATTTGCAAGCTGGTGCTTTAATAAAAGAAATTAATTGTAGAAGAGCAAGAAATGCAAGCTTCAAAGGCTTATTCAATCTGTGTTATGATCTATATAATACCATACCAACCAAAGTCCTGATAGGAACACTAATAAAATCTTTTTTTATTCAGTACAACACAAGAAAAACAGCTATTAGTTTTTGTTAATCATTTTCTAAAATCCATTTAATTTAATTATCTTTATTTATTAAATATCTGCCTTCAATTTAGCTTGAGCATTTACTTTGGCTAAGAACACAGAAGTCTGCTGAGTTGTAACATTTGCAAATGTTCAACTTGCTACTGAAAAGAAATAAAATCTGCTGTGGGCTTCAGGCAGCAGTGGAACTTGGAACCTTCAGCAGAGACAGCACTCATGACTGAGCCCCCATTGCATGCTTTAGCCCTTAAAACATCTATGCATTTACCATTATTGCTACTAATACTCAGTACAAATCACATATAAGGGTAGTGGGAGTGGCACTGCAGTTCCTATGTAGTGTTTTCTGAAACACTGAAGCACAACTTAGTATAGCTCTGAGGACAACCTTTTCTATTTTGCAATTGTTTCTATTACGCTTATATTTACTTCTATATTGATTTTCATTTGCTTATTTAATAAGGAGGGACAATTCTGAAGTCTACAAGAGAGTGAAAGCTAATCATGTTACATGTGGCAGGGGTTAGTGGGGGCTCGTGGGTTTAAGAAACCCAAGTGTAGCTGAGGAGTGTCTGCAGCAAGTGCTCTGGCACATCCAGGTTGAAGACTACTGTTCTTTCTACATAGACGAGTTTGTATTTGCAAGGCAGTAAATGTAGGTGGGAAATTCCATCCCATTCAGTGAACCATACTGAGTCCCCATGTAGGTGCCCTGAGCTCACTGTTGTTCACTTCTGAAAAGGGAAAGTCAACTCTTCCAGAGGGTTCTTAGGACACATTAACAGTGTCCACAAGTAGAGTAAGTGCAGAGTCCCCTATAAATTTACAGCCTTATTTACTGCATAATAACTTCCCAAGGGAGATAAACTCCCAGGTGCAATGATCCATAGACGCTAAGAAGAAATTGGAGGCAAGCGGACTCACCAACATTCTTCAACTGATTCCTCGTAAACCTCGGAAAAATACCATTTTAAACAGCCTAATTTTATTGAACAGTGCACTGTTTCAACTTCATGTTACCCTAGAAATCTTCACGTGTTGCCCTGGTAATTTATATGATGTTCCTTTACAGGAACAAAAATCTATCATACACTTAACTCTTTTTGATAATTAATTCTCTCCCACCTGCTTACAGCTGGTATGGTAGGAATGTGCTCGCTTTTCCTGATTTGCTCATGCCTTGGAGTCATCTTTTATTATAAATAGCTGCTAATCTCCCAACAATTTTGAAATGAGCCTTTTTCAGTTTCTGGCCAACATGTCCAAGCCACATACCTTGTTGCAATTTTTAGCATGTCATATGGGGAATGCAACCTGAGCTTTATACGCTATTTAATAGGAAGGTAAAATTTTTACCTCATATATCATCTATCCTGCACTTGAAATATATTTTTAAGAGTACTGTAATCAGATTCACATAAACAGAAGCATTAGATCTCTGAGTTCATCTGGGGTTTTTTTGTCTCTCTGAGAAATCCCACAACATTTAAAAAGTACATTCTTTTTGCAACTGGGCAATAATTTCCACCTAATAAGTAATTCCAGAGCGTTGCTGCTCTAACCGGCGTAGTTTATTTAACACTCCGTATTTCCCCTTGCCCTGGATAATGCATTGTGCAGTTGTGCAGACTGTGGGTGTTTAAACATTCCTTAAAAGAGAAAACTGGATCTTTTGACCCAGTAACAGTTCCAAACTGGGTCTTTTGACCCAGTTTTCAGGGTAAATCTATCGAACTTCTGCCTTGCATATCTTATTTATTGTAAAAGTCTGCAACAAGCCAGAAGAGAATTCCTCTGAAACAAAATAATCCAGGAACAAAGTAGCTGGCCACAAACTAGGCTGTTCTCAAGGCCTCAGCAAATGAGCTGTGTTGACTTAGGATTCACTGCAGCTTTCCTGCTGCTCAGAGTCTGCTGTGTTGGTTTGCTGCTTCTACAGTGAAATGAGCAACAGTCTTACAGAGGAAAGAGCTCTAAACGTGCATTTAGTGAATAAAATGTGTGCATGCAAGATGGAGATGCACATGGTTGTCTGGAAAGATAAATTTGGCCTTTGTTATTACAGCCCCCAGTCACAAGTGTTAACTTGGATTTTGCAGAAGATAAGTAAGCTGATTCCTTGCAACTTGACTGTGTTTAAGGAGGCCTAATGTTTAATTATGCTTTTACTCTGAAGTCTTTCATTACCTTTTATTACTCTTATCTGGTGACAAATATTGATATGATTTTTGTTGGGTTGGGTTTTTTTGTTTGTTTTTTTTTTTTTTTATATTTCAAATTAAACATTCCTTTAAAATTATCCTTACCAAACCCAGTATTGAAAACTTCTTGAAGTTAATTAATAACTACTTTCATTTAATAATGCAAACTTACATGTGGCATCACTCCTTATTCATGTACTGTCAGCTACTCTTGTGAGCTGTTCATTTGTCACATTAACTCATAGTTTTCTAATCCAGATCTGCCAGAAAATTACTCAAGGTATTCAAATAGCTTCTATTTAGTTAAATAAAAATTCTAAAAAATTATTTTAAAATAAATACTAGAAGCATGGTTATGTAAAATTAAATCAAAATACTGCTTTTGGATGAAATCACATATTGTGTTGTTATATTTTCAAATTTTTGAAAGATACATTTTGAAATTAGTTTAGGTAAATGTTGTGCTATTTAAATACTAAAGTCTTCGATCTGACTGGACACGAGGAAAATTTTTTACATTGAGAAAAATCAGCCATTAGAATAATCTCCCAGGGAAGTGGTGGATTCCCCAACACTGGACACTTTTAAGCTTCAACCGAAGAGGGTGCTGGACCATCTTGTGTAGACCATGCTTTTGCCAGAAAGGGTTGGACCAGAAGCTTCTTGTGGTCCTTGCCAACTTGGGGTTCTATTACTCTATGATCTTTTCAGGGTGTTTTGTTTTTCACAAACAACTGCATACAAACAATTAAATTACTGTGATTTTTTTATAATTTGAGGAAATAGAATTCTGACTAAAAAATGTCAAAGCTCTTCTAAAATGGAAAAGAATGATAATGATTCTTCTTTAGATCAAATAGTCTATTCTCAGACAGGACACATGGCAGGGATCCTGGCCAAATGCATGGCAGTATAGATACTATTCAATGTGACTACAGGAGGAAGTATAAATCAAACCATATTTCTGTTTGCTTTAGCTTGTTCTACCCACTCATGAGGAAGGCAGCTGGTTAATTCATGCTGTGGCACATATAAATGTGGATTAAAGTCACCTTTGGTTACTCTTAAAGTATAAAACTGAATTAATATTTCACATTTCATTGTCCTCCATGTACAAACCTCTCTACAAGTACTTTTCTATTAATATGCTAGGGAATGCTTTTGGTTTATGTACTTTAAAGTTCATTTCTGCTGCAGAATATAAGCTGTAGAATGAATTAAATAAGCATTGTGAATTTTCGCATATTTTGCTGAAAAAACATACGGTTTTCAGCACTTGACTACATACAATGTACCTCACAAACCTTCTCATTTGCAGCGATCTGGCTGAGGAGATTTGACAGCCTGATACTAGCTAATGAGATTTGGATATCTCACTTCAAGTAGTTGTGGTTCAGTAGCTACTATTTGCTCTGGAATGTGTGGGGAAAAGTACTGAATTTCTGTGAGGAGTTTCTGCATTTAGTGTTGTAGGTCAAGTAACATCAAAGAGTAAAACATCATATTTCCTGAATGTGCTGCTCTCTGTCATGTCCACTGGTAACAGTGTCTGGGAGATTTTTGTCTCATCTTTGCTTATACAGTTTCTATTTTAAGTACACTTTTCTACAGTTTCTAGATGGATATGTTTAATTTCCATCTTTAGGAAGACAAATGTGTGTATTTCAGAGCTACTGAGCTAGTGGATTTTCAAAAGGCAGAAGTCTTTGTAACATTGTATTTTTTCTTAGAGTAATCACAGTGCAGTGAATTAGCTTGTTCAAAGAAACACTTATTCAAAAAAAGGCTTGATCCTTTTTTTTTTGTTGACCTTTTTCCCTACATTATCCAAGTATTTCATCAACACTATTCAATTTATCTCCATAAAGCTTCTTGTGTGGGTTGTGATCAGATTCCATTTTGAAGCAGGAAACACAGCCAGAAGACAAGTTAATAAAAAAACTTTTATCATCTAGAAACTCTGTGATGGACAGGAAATTGTCTTTACTGTAGTCCAGTTCATTAATCACCAGGCTGTTCATGCTGTTTTGTCTGGTTTCAGCTGAAACTCTGTGTAATAACGATGCTAACTCCATAGTTAAACAAACAATTTAAATAATCTATTAATAGGCAGTTTCACTTCATTTAACATTCCTTCTTTAGCTTTGATTCACATTTCTTCTAAACCTAAATATCAGCTTTGCAACCAGTGCTACCGAAAATGATGACTTTCAAAATTAAATAGAGATTAATTGCAAATATTATTGTCTAGTTCCGGGCTTTGATTTATTTGCTTTGTTTTCCTATGAGTAACTTACATGGTTTTGAAAATAAGTACATTTACCTTTGCTTCTTAGAAGGTAGATTGGACAATTTAGCAAACCAAGGATTTTGGGAAATGGCAAGAGGTGGACATCAGTGTGATCATGTTTTAGGAGCGCTTAACAGTACATAGAATAAATTCAAAAATGAAGTCCATGAACAAAGCCAGAAAAAACAATTCTCTAAGAGTTTATACTTTTTAGTTTATGGCCATCATCGAATAATAGTTTATATAAACTACAGACATTTCAATATTCTATTTGTAAGATTGAAATCTTAGTGGGATCAAAACTATTGTGTTCTTATCTTTTTGTCTGCTAAATGTAGATTAAAATGTAGTTGAAAAAAAAATTTAAAAAACCCGATAGCAAAGTATAAACATAAAACTGTGATAAACTACAAAAAATTACGATCTTATTAAGTAAGTTTTATAATTAACATTGTAGGTTTCTTGGGAAAACCCACCTGGTGTGTAAGATCTTGTACTTCATTAATTTATATTATCAAGTTTCAATTTCTGTTCAAGTCACTGCAGAGGTAGACTAAGGAGAATTTTGATCTAGCTACTTACTCGGTCATATAATGGGAAAAGGATGGATTGAGACTCTTGTTTATGCAGGTATCTGCTATTTGTGTTAATTTTTCTGAGCTGCAAATTGTCATGCAGTCCATAAATAATTTCTGACTCCTGACATTCCCATGTAATAAAACCTCTAAAAGTACAAGTTTTACATTAGTACTGGTAGTGATCCAGTCCACTACATTGAGTCAACACTTACAAACATCCCTTAGGTTTCGAGTGCATTTCTAATTAAAGCCTAAAATTTGGATATTCAAGTTCATCATTCCCACAGAGCAAATGGGAAATCTAATCCTTTTTTTCTTATCCTTCAGATGGTAGCAGAGCAGGTGCAAAGTTTTGTGCTGCTGAAGCACCAGGTGCAAAGGATACCTTCAGTGAGCTGTACGGAGCTGCCACGCTAGCTGGGGCTTTGAGAATGCTGTTACCCTTCCTCGTGTATGTGGGTAGCCTGCTTTGTTACCCAAATTTGCCCAGATAACTCTTTGCCCAGGTCAGATGCTTCTAAACTGCCCCAGATTGTGTATATGCTACCATAAAATCACAAGAGTTCTTTTGTTGGTTTTTTTTTTAAAGGAACTTTCTTTCCAAGGTACTACAGAGAGATTATCCCATCTTTATTTGTGCAATAGTGTAGGCAGGCAATAGAAATTCTGTATATGGAAAGTCAGCTTCAAATGTTAGCCTAGGAACAATTCTTTCTGGAAGTAGCAAAGCAAAAGTTGTTGATAATTATAATGAGCCTATTAAGCCTAGTCATGAGTTTAGTTCCATCAGGAAAAGTTTTAGATTGTTTTCTCATCTCTTCTATTCCATTGAGAATAATTAGTGGCATGATAATCTGCTTACCTAAAAGAGGAATAATAATTATTTTCTAATCCCATTACAGGGTGAGATTTAAAATAAGGCTGTTACACTTTTGAGTGGGGGTTTTTTTGTTGTTTTTTTGTTTTGTTTTGTTTTTTGGTGGTGGTTGGTTAGTTGTTTTATTTTTAAATTAGAATTAGGAAAGTCGTAAGTATAAAAGAGGTGATACGGTCAGTTAAGTTGTTTTGGGCTGCTTTTCATGAGCACAGTGCCGCTGAGCTTGCTCGGCTCTCTCATGTCTAATAAGGCTACAAAAAGTTCCAGAGGTTTCCAGCTAGGACAGATTTGCAACTGCAATTACAGGGATAAGTCTCCAGCAAGATGGCTATTCAGGTATGTGCTTAACATGGCATTACATCATAATAAGTAGTAGTAGCCTTGCCCTTCTGACTGTCATTGCAGCTGAAGTATGGAGAAGCAGACACCAAGGACACTTCCAGGACTCGGATTCCAAAGTGAATAATCTGCTACATTAGCATCAGCGTTACGTATTTGCTGAAGATACAGAGATACCTTGTAATGTTTATGACTGGGAATGGCTGCTGTCTAATGCTTCAGCTGCTTTATACACAATAAAATCAATAATAGTCTTAGACAGTTTTATGGCATTTAGTATTTCAGGTAGCCGTGCTGGTGGAGAAGCTTGTTGTTTCTGAGGAAAGGACGGATGCATTTCGTAACTTAAATGCTCTATACCTTACAAGCCATTGTTTCCCTTAGAAGCACAAAAAGATACACGTGCAGAAAAACTTATGTCATTATGTTCCTGTGACTAAAAAGAGAAACGGAATGACTAATGACTGAATTTGTTCTCACCAGTTTTTAGGTCACAGGTAGCAATAGGTACTTTGTTTCATGACAGCTCTTGGTGACTAGGAGCACAGTGATTTCTGTGTTGGTCTGTAAGTGTTTGGAGTTGGTTTGAATGGCTCTTTGTGGCTCAGCTGTTGTGGTGCTTTCTCAGAAAAGGTGCTAATTTAAATCACAGACAGGAAAAGACCATGATCAATTCAAAATATGAATGTTTTAACGGTAATTTCTAGTACTGCTTAAAAAAACATTTTGAGGCAGTGTTAACTACTGAGTGGGTGTCTAAAACAAGACAGCTTAGTCCCTGAATTATGCCTGACATCTTTGTGTCACTTAAGCTGTACTTAATTTTGATGGAACCATAAGAAATCACTACTTCTTTTCTTGAGCACTAACCAGTAGCTGTGCTTAGTTTCTTATATTCTCTGGCAGGAAGTTACTGTTTACTCTGACATTGATAATTGCAAGTTACTGTTTGAAGGACACCATTGGGGGGAATTTTGTGTGTACTAAAAACAAACTCCATGTTGCAATAATGACCCTGTTTTCATGGTGATCATAAAAAAAATAAATAAATAAGGACTGGTGTCACCCTGCTGCTATCTAAAGGAAATGTCAATTTCTTAACTCTATCAAAAATAAAAGATAATTTGGAATTAAAAATAAAAGATCTATGACTGGGAGACATCGAGCATGACAATAAAGCAGAAATTTAATCTAGGTTATATGTTTAACAATCATCATCGCTTGTGCAAAAAGGTACTGGCAAAATTCCATGTGCTTTTTAACACTTTATTTCTCCAAAAGAATGAAACATCAATACCAATTCTCCCCCTGTGAATAGTAAATAAAATATTTTTTTTGTGATGATAATAGAATAATGTTTCTTGTCATGGTTTAATGCCTCGGCTCTGCATCGCTGGGGAAGCTGCTTAATATGTGCAGAACAGCAGCAAAATTGTTAATAGAAGAGAAGCAGCTCGCAGTATAATGCTTAAACAAGTACTATGGCTAGAACAAACAGTGATCTAGCCTTGTAAAGCACCACCTCCAAACTGAAGAAGCTCGCTGGGTTTATGTAAATTTTCACAAAGAAGCAGACCATGAAATACATTCTCTGTAGAATGCTTTTCTAGAGAATGGAATATGTGCTTGCTGAGAAATGGGTGTCTGAGACTGCAGTGGAGATGCCTGCTGCATTTCTTGGTAGACTACTTACTTGTGAGAATTGTTTTTTTTAAAAATAAGTATTTTGTGTTGCCCAGCTGCTACCTCAGGCTGCTTTACCTTACTGCTTTTAAGGGCTGTGCGCGTGCAAGTATGTAGAAGTTTTAGATTTTAGCGTGTTGACAAGTCAGACAGTAAAGCCATTTCTTTAACATGTTAGAGGTACAATCTGGTTTTGTATTCGCTAACTTGTGTATCATATTTAAGTCCTTGTTATTTCAGCATCTGTACATGACTCAGAGAGATCAGAGGTTATGTGAAGGCAGTTCGTCTCCTGCAAGAGTTACAAAGCAAAAATGATTACATACTGAAAAACTGGTTGTATCTAATTGCAAGAATAGTTTACTCTCAAAATCAATATCCTTGAAAGAAAAAAGAATTAAACGCAATAATAAAATCTATTAGAAGTTAGATTGCTATGATGTATTAAGGTATATTACTAAAATGGCTTCCTGTCTTTTCAATGGTGCATTGAAAAGTAAGGCAGGATAGTCGGATGAGTCATAATATCCATTATTAAGAAATGGATAGGACTCACCAATATCCTAGGGTCATTAGGCAGCTTAATGGGAAATAATTCTAGGTCCAGAAAAGGACTGTCTTGCACCATACCTTCTCATAACTGGATGAAGCATCTATAGCAATGCCTCCTTGTAGTCCAATGTGAACACAGTGTAACTTAGGCTATGTAGCATTGTCCTTAACAGATAATATACAACGCTTTCCTAAATGAAGTAAAATAGAAATTCAGCTTTCAAGAAATGAGTAGAATGGTGGCTGTGCCTGTAGAAATGCAAAAGTGAAGCCTGTAATAGGAAACAGAACGTGATAGAATGACTAGCCCCTATTCTGGCAAACTTCTTAAAGCCTGCCTGAGTGTAACTGTGTTCTTCTATACCTTTTCTCTTAAGAGTTTAAGTGGGAAATACGTTGTGCAAAGCAGATGAAATGAATACACCTTTTTTTCCTTTCTTTATTCTGATAATATTTGATTCTTACTAACACTGTACTTTTCTTTTTGTTTAGCAAACTGTTGGATTAATTTATATATTTCTTGATTACTGAGTTTCTATTTTAACAACATGGAGACTAGGGCTACCTAATTCTTCTAATGCATAGACTTAGGGTGCAGTGTTACATTAGCACACTATGGACCATCAGTAGAATAAAGGTGCAGACTGGAACACTTCTCAGGTAGGATTAATAGCATTTGGGTATAAAGATGATTTACATCATCTTTTATAAGGGTGGATAGACAGCAGGTTGAGATTTAATTTTTCATTATTTCTTTAATTAAACATGAAGCCCAGACCAGTTCTAATTACATCAGTGAAACAGGATATTTTTCATTACATGTTATGATTTGGTTAAATCAATAAATTCCCGAACTAAAACTTTCCTGTAGAATTTTTCTGACAAGCTTTGTTGTAAAGTGCTCTGAGTATTCTGAACTACTGGGTCCTAACTGCCTCGGACTGCTTATTGAAAACTTGTGAGTACCTTTAATCTTGATTTTTCTCCGCTTTAATTCCTTTAGTTCTTTCTGTTACATATTTCATCTCAGAAAGACTTTGTGAAAGTACATTCATTATTATTATTATTAGTGAGAAGTCAGATAACCCAGTGATGAATGTTATAAACTGCTAGTAAAGAGGTGAATAATTCTCTTCCCTACCAAGAGGTGAACAGATCTGTCCTGAGAGCTGAGTTTCAAGTGTGCAGGAAAAATTAAACAAGTCACACAGTAATGAAGACACACCAACAAAATGAACTATGCATTAAAATAAAATCTCTGTGTTCAAGACCATATAATCAAAAACTGTATCAAACTGCATATATGCAGAGGCCTCAGAGGTTGCAAATTCAGGCATATTGTCTCTTCAAATACCTGTCTTTTTCAATCTTTAACAGTGTTCTGTCTGAAATTAGTGTGTGAGGGAGTGTATGTTTGCACACATGATTCCTACTGATTGGTCAAAGCTTACATATGGGAAACTGTAAAGCATGTGAAACTACATACCGTATTTCATAATTATTAAGTCTTTTTTTTTTAATTTGCAAGAAAAAAGGAGCAAGAAGTGACAACAATAGCAATTAAAATCTATTCTGCCAACATCATACACTGTTGTAGTGTGTTTGTGACTCTCATTCTTAATTTCCTAGATTTCTTTGGGCTACTGATCTCTCTATAATTAAAGTTTGAGAACTATCTTAGAAATAAAGACCTGGAAAAAACCCCAACAAGCTCCCACTCTCCCAGCTTCAGGCACAAACATGTAGAAAGTGATGCTATGTGGGCAGTAATAACAAAAGCTACTTATTGCTTATTTTGTCTTAGCAATCACCTTGGATTGAGGCTGTTTTCTTTTTACACCATAATAAATAATACTGCATTTAAATAAGAAAACAAAAATGAGATGAGAATGCATAAAAGAGTAAATTGTGTATGACCCAACCAATGAACAGTGCAGACAGTACATGTTCTGAATAAAAGTTGAGGTAGTTAGCTCCCTCTGAAAACTAATGCAGTGCTTATGAATAACTCTTGGGAATGAACAATGGCAGATAAATGGTTGTTTCTGCCATTGCAGTTTAGATTCTTAACCCTCAGAAAAGAAAGACAAATTGCATACAGGATTTTTAAAAGCCTTGATGGAATTATCATCATGTTTCTCTTAATATTCCTGGAGGTAATCATCACATAACTCATTTTTAAATGAGCAAAAATCTCTGCTCATTTTAGAAATAGTTTCGGTGTGAGATACAGAAAAGACAGACTTACAAGAAACATTTCTTCCTTTTTTCTTTCTTTACTGAATTAGAACTGAGTGCATTTAAAGTGCTTCTCTGTTTCTGCCTATCATGGTATCAGAAAGTTTGAGTCTGCTGAGATGTGAGGAGCATTAGAGTGACATAATTTACAGGATCACCATGCATCTCTAATTTGCATTCCTGGCTGAGCAGCTCTGAACTAGGAAGTTCAAATAAGAACTTCAACCTGTGTCTGTTCTCCACCTAAACAGAAAGGAATGAAAGAAAGAATTGAGATTTGGTTATCTTGTAAAATGTATACATTACTAATAGGAAATGAAAAATACCTAAACCAAAAGCAAATTTATAAAGAACGTGGAGGACTTACAGGCAATCTGGATATGCCCAAATACTCTGCTTTAAATGGAAATTTAATTTAACCATGCATATTCTTTCTGATGTATGAGGTATTTCAGATAATGTACAAACATCTGAAACACATCTTTGAGTGCAGCAGGTAAACCACAATTGTATCTTTGGTAGGATTCTAAAGGAAAGAATTTTTACTTACCATATTGCTCCTAACTCAGCTTCTTGTTCAATTCTTGACCTGCAGGTTAGAGATTATTTTTTGTTGCTTTCATAGTGGAATCTCAGTTTCTTGCATTGTTCTGTGTGCAATGCATGATAGTATCAACAGGTGCTTACTTACTGCTGAGTAATGAAATTACCAGTTTATGTTGGTCAGATCTTACAGTGAATAATGTTTTAAAATCAAAGGTAGGTTCAATTCAGAACTATCATTTGAGTTGGAATTTACTTACGTACGTACCTGTTAACTGAGGTGTCTATTAAGTGCATCAGTTCAGTATGCAGATTACATGTTGTCTTTAGTAGAGGTCCTGCTGGTTCACAATCAGTTAGTACAGTTTGTCCAGAAGGGAATTTAGTTTTAAATTAAGCCAGCATAAATAAAGGAAATTATAGGAAAGCCATATGACTTTCAAAAAATGCTTCATATAATCCTGATAAATCTGAAGATGTAAAATGGTGTAACTTCTGGTAAATGTAATTTGGAATGCTTTCCCTTTTTTGCAGTGTTTCTCTATATGTAGTTCATATGGAAAATACCTTTTGGAGAAAGTCAGGATCAGTCACTTCAGAAAGTGCTAAACTCAAAGAGGCTGTTTGTTGTCTATTGAAGATTTTCAGAGAGACTGTTGTTAGTGCCTTCACTGGAAGATAAAAGGTTCTTACTACAAATACGTTATTTAATGAGTTGACTTTTCCAATTTTTAAATAAGCTCTCTTTAAAATAGTTTAAGAAGTGTCAAAAAAATCTCATTGGATAGTATGAAAAAGATGGGGTAAGCACATAAAAGAGAATGTGCTTGCACAGAATGAATGAGTGTCAGTGGAAAGATACCTGTGACCTTCCTATTTAATGAACACAAACCAGGCATAGTTCTGGTTTATAATTGCAGTCTGACCAGTAGCCATCTGAACTAGTGTTGCTGTTTATTCTCCAAGTACAAAGCTTAGCAGAAATAACATCTAGTCTGACAGAGATCTAATGGAAAGCATTACATTCTGAGTCTTTTCAGAATTGTTGTAATCCAGGGTAATCTACCTCTGCTGTTTTGTCAAGTTCATTTTTCAGTAAAGGACTATGGATTTTTTCAGGCATTCTCCCCTTTCTTGAGAGGGCAGCTGAGTGCTATGGTAAGCACACCTGCTTTGAAAGTAGTTCTTTTAATTAGCCTAAAAATAATTAAGATCTTATTCAGCTGAATGGTATTTTTTTACATCTCTGTTTAGTTTTATGTATCATAAAGATATACAAACAAATACTGTTTTCTGTTAAAATAAATGGAGAAACTGAGATAGAAAGCGTTTAAATACCTGAGGTCACACAAGATACCAGTGGTGGATTTTAGAAACAGCAAATGCTTCTCCTGATTCCTGTTCCATACCTGTTGTTCACATTGTTAGGGTATTTTATACCCCTTCTTCATATAGTATTCTGTAAGGTTTTGTCCTCACACAGGACAAAAGACAATGAGAACTCCATTCAAAAAGGTTTTATATTTAAGGAATACTATTCCTTATCAGTCTAACAGTAGTAACAAAGATAAGGCTCATCTCTCTCAATGTATATGTCTGTAATTAGTAAGATTCAGCCATTAGGCAGATACAATGCAATTTGTAAATATTTTATTGGTGAAAAGACTCCTAGTTACCTAATACCTAATTGCCTAGTGGTTCTGGGCCTTGAGTGAACTGCTTCTTTAGTAGTGTTATTCAGTACCTGTTATATTCTTACAATATCTGATTGTTTTCACAGGAACGTTTCATCACACAACAAACATTCCATCAGTTCTCTCATGTGAATATATTTTTGCCAACCTATATATTCCTCAATTTTGATAAAGAAATGTAAGAAATTTTAACTGGCAGCGATATGCTTAAAAGTATTTTTAGAGCTTTATTAGAGTTGTTAGACAATTGTGCTTTATGCCAATAATGTGAGATAACTGCCTGTGACATTGGATACAAACTTGTTTTTAGCATTTTATTTAGAATGCCAGAGTTATACCCTTAGATTTCATTAGAACTCCTTTTTCATCATCCATTCACTAAATAACCTCAATAAAGTCTGCCTTCATTCAGCAAGACTGCTGAAAAATTCATGTGATCTTAATTACATTTTAGAGAATTCCACATTTTCTCATGTGTTTTATGCTCATTGGCCTTTAAAGAAGCATGGCAATCATGGCATATATTGGGTTTGGTGAAGTACTTTGCAAATTTCTTCTGTCTTTAGGATGCTATTATTTCACGGATTAAATATGTATAAATCAGGATGTTTATAAAATTTTCCATTTGCTCTGACCCACTTTTTAGTACAATTGCATAAAAAGGATCTTGCGTTAAAGGAATATCTAGTTCTGAAGGATTTCAAAACTTTACAAAGCCAGTTGATTTGTGGTCTCCATTATTCTGGATATTGTGATCATCCAGAACAATATCATCATGTGTCTGAAAACCAATCTTACAGTTCTGATGCATTATTGATATGCTTCAATGAGGTTTTAAGTTTTAGGATCTCAGTGCTTGTTTACACATGTGTACACAGGAAAATTAATGCAAATGAGTTCTGAAATTATCTTAATTCATTTTATCTTTCGTTTAGGAGTGAAATAAGATAAACTAAATTAAGATCATTTTAATTTTAAATAAGAATATCTACACAAGGACTTAGTATAATGTAATTAATCTACTTCAAAGTTCATATATTTTAGTTAATTCCAATTAACCTTCTTGAGTATTGTCATGTTGGTAAATTCCTACGAGCAGCCTATCCCTAATGTAGTAATGTAGACGAACAGGAGTGCTTCTGGCATCTCTCCAAAATGAGAGCAGAGAACAACTTTCTTGAGGATGGGATATGCTACTCTATCTACCTAGATTCACTTTCTGAGGAATATTATAGGATTTTTTTAGGTTTATGTTTCTAAGGAAAAAGAAAACGCCCCAAACACCGCTGTGTTTACATAGCTGAATATGCAGTACAAAAGACTGTAACTTCAGCATTATCCCAAATACCAAGAATTTCACTTTTTCTAGACTTTAAAGCATTTGTATTCATACCGCTGTATACTTCTCTCATCACAGCATCATCATTAGAGTCGCATTCCTTTATCATGTGTAGAGATATAACCCGTTTGGGGGTTTAGTTGTTGGGTTTTTATGTTTGTGTACGTGTGTGTTTGGTTTTTTAATAGTGAGAGGCTGTCTCATCTTTTTCTAGTCACTTATGTCAGCTGAGTGAGAACATTTTCTTTGGAAGACTGTTAGCCCTCATGACTCATCCCAATCCTCATTGCAAAGACAGGGGGGTCTAATTTAAATGAGAGCAGGGCCTTTATTGTAAGCTGTACATCTACTGTTAGAGTGTGTCAGGAGTTAAATCACTTCCAGTGCCAGGTGAGATGTTTTGAGATAGAGAAGTTGTGATGTTAACCCCAGGTGAATCTGCAATGCTGACATAATCTTAATGATTAAATGTTTTGCAAAACACATAAGGAAACCCTTTGAAATTTCTGGCTTCATGTTCATATTTTGGATCAGAGTTGCATTCAGATAGTCCCGCTCAGCCCTACTTACTATTTACAGTATCTGATCTTAGCAGATTCAGAATTTTATCCTTATCTTTCATCCTTTATGTCATATACAGATTGTAAGTTACCCATTCCCCATCACTTACAGTGTGCGCACACTTTTGTATTAGTGCCCAGGGAGTAGATCATGGAGATCACACAGTTATTGTCTAATGAGAAGATACATTGCAATGTAACAGTGATTTTGTCAGACATTCCTTTCAAACTGAATCACTGTTTAATTGAACAGTGTTTTCATTACACTACACCTAATACTGAATTGTTTAGCACTATATTACCTTCAATAGGTAGGGCAGAAGTACATGCAAAAAAAAATGGAATTAAACTTCACCTCTTTTTCTCTAACAACTTTTACAGAGTACTTGTTCAAAAAGAAAAAATTCCAAGTTTATAAGAAAATTTCTTCAAGACCTTTCCTTCAAGGCTCCAGAATATTTTTCTGTACTATGACCAGCCCAAGCATATTAAATGTGAGAAAAGTATCTAATAATGAAATAACTAATTATCTTTATTTTGTTTTGGTTTTAAGTTTTATGTGTAATCAGCTGATAGTGGACAGGTTATGTTCATTTTACTTTATTTTCCAACAAGTTTGCTTTCTTCACATGGTTTCTCTTCCCCAGAGTAGTATTGCAGACAGCTTTTCTGTCCCTTTCTTGTTCTAACTTACTGACATTTACTCTTCAATCAGCTCTTCCCATTAGCAGCAGCAGATTTCCACCTGGTTCTCTGTTTTCCTTGTTGCAATATCCTACACTCATTCTGGATGCTTTGGCTTACAGGCTAATGACCAATTTCTTTTGAGCTGTGTATTTCCTTGTTCGCATTTTCATTTAATCTACAGCAGTACTACAAATTACTCTGCACCAAAATAGCTTTTCTTTACTATTGTATTGAACACTCTTCATTCTTTGAGGCATGTTACTGTTTCTCCTATTCCACAGACGTCTTATTCAATACTGCCATCAGCTTTTTCCTGAATGTAGCACCCTACATTTCTTGGACTTGTTTTAAAATTCTCTCAAATCTGTGCTCCCTTCATATTCTTCCCTTGCTTCCATTTATTTTTATATCACTGCGTAACATCTTGTCACTTTCTTCTGGAAAAAAACCTGACAAAATGAGGTGTTTATCCATGCCTTCCCATTGGCTTGACATTCTTATTCTCCATAACAAACATCCTTCATTACAAAGAAGCACAAGTTTTTCATCTGCTTTCTATTCTAACTGTTCTGCTTGTTCCATTCACATTTCCTTATATTTATTGCACTGTTTGTATCCTTCCTTTTATTTCCCTTGACAATAAAAACATGATTAAGCCTTAAACCTCTCAACCTTTAAAAAAACCTAAAATACCCTGAAACACTGTTTCTGTGCTTCTCTCTGTTTTCTTTTCTGCAGCATTCTATTTCAGGGTGTCTGGAGCTCTTCTCCTCTCAATCTTGTCCCACTCCAGCTTCTGCACTCGGCTAAAACTATTGTTATCAAACTTATTAATCACATGTTTTTAGTTGAAAGTCATTCTCATATTACGTGAACTATCAGCTATCTCCCCTTTTTTTTTTTTTTTTTTCATGTCTTGTCATTCCTTGTGTTTTCTTATTCCCATTATGGAATTTGTCTGCATCTGTCTTCTATTTATCTTACCATGTTTTGTTCTGTAAGAGCACATGCCTTTTTATTTCACAATTAAGGCTTCTATATTTATAATGATACAAATTATAAAATTTTAAATGAGCTTAGCTTTTTCTTAAATCATATTGTTTCATTCAAAGGAGCCAGTAAAGGAAAAAGTAGTTTGGGAATGTGTAAACAAATGGCTTATAGAACTAAAACGGTTAAAATGAAACATGAAACTAGCATTAATGATTTTAGGACATTATCTGAAAGTGTAAAGCTAGGCAACATTTCCAAATAGTAAGCAGCAGTATAGTACAGTGTAGTATAGCAGTTCAGTATAGAGTACTGTAAATTAGGGCTAGCTATAGAGTAATAACCACACTTACCTGGAGGCAGCATTACTATTTTATCTAGTAATTACAAGGCTACTTGGCTACTTTACCTTCTTATTATACTAGTGATATTTCATCATGTAAGCAAAACTGGGCAAGGAAAAGTAAACCAAAACACAATACTTCATTTACACTGTATTCCACAGCAAGTCATTCCAAGTAATTATGTTGCATTTTTCAGTGACTTTGTAAAACAACCCAAACATCCACTTATGTCGAAGTCCATAAGCTGAAATCCAAGATTTTCAAAACTGGGTGAAAGTCTGTGGTTATTTTTCACCAATACCTTTGAGAATTGTTCACCAAAATCCAGTGTACATCTTTGAAAGTCTACCATGGAATATCATCCAGTCTGTAAGCAACACAATCTCTCTGTGTAAACAAAATGTTTCTAAAACACTTCATGATATGAGAGGACTGAAATGGCTTGTAAAACATCAGCTTCTGCTGTTGAGTAGATTTAAGTTGTTTTAATGAGAACGAAATGCTGCAATTCTATGGTTTTCAGAGAAATAACATTTAGAGCAGACGGAGTTGCAATTTGTAGCTAATTGGAGGGGTCAGCTTAAGATCTGCTGTCACTGCCATCAAAGTAGGTAGGTATCTATCTCATTTTCAACAATATGCGCATGAAAATTTTAGGTGACCCCAGTCTTCAAAACATTCCATTTTACAGTAGGATTTTAAAGCCAGTATTTCCTGAAACTACAACTGTAAATTAGATCTAGTCTTTAAAAGTTTTGATTGAAACCACCAACATGAACACAAGGTAACTGTGGCATTATGAGTTTTGTAAGCAGAACAACCCAAACTATACATCAGGAAAGACTGACTGTTTCTGCACCTGATATTAGTGTTAGAACATTATTAAAATCAATATTGTTTAAAGGAAAAACAGGTACTGGGTCATTATGGAATCGCATATTCCGTGTGTGCTGGTTTTTATTTGGACTTTTCCACGTGGTATGACCTTTAGTATGGCAAATTTTTTTTCTCAAACATTGAGAAAAAGTGTTCTAAGGCTAGTCTATAATATATGAGAATAAAATTTAGAAGTAAATTCAGGGCTCATCAGAGATTCTCTGCAGTGGGAATTAGCATATGAGACTTTATATGAAAAGTTAGAAAAGAAAAACAGCTATGCAATACATATTCATAAAGCTATATCCATAAAGCTCACTTTAAAGTATAGGATTGTTGCATTAAAATAATTCAACTTTTCAATGAAAATGCCCTTAAACATCAAATAGTAATTTCTGCAATCTTGATTATTATTGTCTATATATGATTCAATTATATTATATCTTACTCAGAGTCTAAGATTAAACTCATTAATCTGTAATCTCAAATATTGTGTTTTTCAGGCAACCTCAAGTACAAAATAGTCAATCAATTACTTTTTGTTTAACCTTAGATAGAAACTAACCAATTATCTTTCTTTCATAACTAATTCTGATTTAGAAATGAATACAGAAAGAAAAGTCCTTCCCCTAGGAAGGAAGATTCGCTGTGATCTAGAGGAGTAATAAGAACTATGAAGAAAAAGCTGTTTTATTACAAGTGCAATGAGACTAAACAGACTTTTTTACATTTTGTTCCGTCAAAACTTTGTTACAAAGAATATTATTTCACTGTTTCTCATTCAAGAAAATCTCCGCTATGGCAGGAGTAGGCAGTTGGGAATCATATGCAGGGGTTCTTGGGCTCAAAGGTTACTTGTGGCAGCAAGCCATGAGCTGGGGTGAGTGAAGTGTCTCTGCCCATAAAAAGGCACCTTCTGGTCCAGCTCATTCCCCCAGCTTTAGGCAGAGATAAGGAACAGATGTAGACCATGGGACAAAAGTTGTCTATGTGAGATGGAGTGGGGGAGGTACAGGCTTTGTGATACAAATCTACTTTTATTTCTTTTACTGATATGTAACCCAAACTGCTGCTGAAACAGCTTTAAAAAACAGCAATTGTCTATATACATGAAAATACAGGGTACAGAGGTAGAACAATGACAACAAAAACATGTAAATAAGTATTATGGTTTTATTGTATAGCAAGGGTACAAGTGATAGGCGACCGCAGACGCATGGGAAGAACAGGCACATGATGATATTGCAGATCCCAAACATATCAATGCAGGTCACAAATGGCCAGTTCTTATTCACTGAAGTAAGGCAACCATGAAAGCTGAATGGAACTGGTTTTGGGACACATATGCGTGTCAAACGTGTTTTAAATACCTTATGGTGAAAAAGAAGATTAGAAGTGTGTATTGAAACAAAGATGTGCCCTTTCCAAGCACATGAACAGAAAGAAATGCCAGGCTCCAACTCTGTCTTTGCTGCTAAGGAAGCCATATCTGCTTATCTGCAGCGGTGGTATTTGATTTGCTGGTCAGCAGAGATTGCTCCTGCAGATTTGGTAATGGTCTGTGAAGTACTACCTTTCATCTTACATCTTTTTGTGCTTGTGAAAATTTCACTGTGGGCCAAAATACGTGGCTCAGTCATTTCAGATCACACAGTGATCCTTCTGGGATCAATGAGCTATGTGGGACATGGTTGTCATAACCTGGTTGTTTGAAATGCGGTTCCAGATCTTTCTGTCCCACTGCAGCATAAAAACCCAAGCAGAGCTAGATGTAAATTGCTGTGTCTGAAGTCTATGTCAGCTCAAGATCTGCTACCAGAATTTTATGCAGAAATTTACACATAGCCAGAAGGTTTGCTTTGCAGAAGCAGTTCAGGCTTTATTTTATACCACTGCTTGGAAGAATATGTAAATTGTAAAGGCACCAGACTTTTTTTCTTCTTGCCTCTAGATGTACTATTTCAATTCTGATATTGCCAGTTTGCCTAAGCAAGGTTGGATTAGGTCAATACTTCATGCTATTCCTGAAGCATTCTAGTTTTCCTTAGAGTCTTTTCATTGAATAAATTGCACTTTAAGTCAATACTGAGCAAATCACTGTGTTCAGAGGCACTATTGCAGAAAATGTGTCAAAAAAGTGCCTCTTTAATTTGCAACTTTTTATGGGTAAGAGTCAGCCAAAAAATAAGCACTGGAAAATGAGACCAAAAGAAATTGCTCTTGAACTGTGTAAATGTACAAAAACCTCCTGTACTTTGGCATATATTCTAAATTCAGTAATTACCTACCAGAAAACCCTATACTACTTAAAGTGTCAGTTTTGGAGTGTCTAATAGTTGTCACTGAAAGAGAAAAAATAGTAATCTCAATGAAAATCAGTTCTACATTTTTTTTTGCTAATATTCTGTGTTTTCAAACACTCTCTCAATTTTTACTCTTGTGTGTTTGACCTATTGTTCTGATAATGACACTAGGAAATTGCTCTACCAATTCCTGTATTAAAAAATTACTATAAAATGGAAAATAATTTCATATCTATTATCTAAGTCCATATGATAGTGCTGTCTCTTCATTAACATTGCCTAATATTCTGCCCATTATAAAACTGTTTTACACATGATTGTAATTCTGGCAGACTTCTAACTCTTGCTCAGATTTAGCATGGCAGGTAAAACATTCAGCAATTCTTGTGTGATATTATGACAGACCACACTCGGTTGTCAATACTAGAAGTATGTAGCAAGAGGATGTTCTGTTCTGAAGCCTGAAATAGAAGGTCCATGAGTCTTGTCATTGTTTGTCAGGAAACAGTTTTAATGTTTCTCATTCAGGCAAATTCTTGGTTGTTGAAATACATTTCAATTTGTTCGGTGCAATTAAATTTAACATAAGACAAAAATTCAATATGCAGCTGCATCAGATACACCTGGTATCAGCTGAGGCAGAAAATGGGGGGGGGGGTGTGGAATTAATAATGGTTTTCTCATTCTTGTATGTATTTTATTACTCAAATATACCCGGTCTAATTTTTTGAAACATAGCAATATTCCTAATAGAAACAAAGGTCAGGTTATTTTTTCTTATTCTAGTTCTTTTCTGTTCTGTTATCTGTGTCTTATTAATATATATATTGACTTACACTCTTTATATACTGATATGGCTGTATCTGATGAGTAATATGGAGCACCTTAAAATGTACTTGTATACAGTGATATTTCTCTGGAGCCCCAAAAAGTTGTGAATGTATCATAGTTAGCATAACACCTCAAAAAGTAAGTGAACACAGAGGCAGGACAATTACAGTGGATGCTGCTTTCTGAGCTACTACTGCAGAATAACATACACTGTTGGGAAAGTGGCAAATGCTGGATGAACCCCTACATATACAAATAATGAACTTATCACTGTCAACGGCACGAAAACCTGAGACACTTTCTGTTCATTTTGTTGCATATCAGATTCATACTGTTATAACACCACTATTTGAGAGGCATCAACCCTTATATAAGCAAAACAAAATTTCATTCTAAGCCTGTGATATCAAAGTTTTATTAGGTTGCATGAAAAAAAGACTACTCAAGTACATTTTGCTTTAAATTACCAAAAAAAAAAAAATATTCTACAAAGTATAGAAGTTCTATAGACAGAAATTAAACCAAATATTTTGATTCAACATAAAAAGCATACCATGAAGAATAGCTTTTTATTAATAACACTATCACATATCCTCTCCAGATAGAATTGGAGACAGGAGGTAAAAAAGGCAAAATGCTACAAAAAATTTCAGATAGGGCAGCATTTAAATGAGGATTTTTTAGAATAATAAAGGCTATTACTAAATTAACAGTTACAAAAAACATTATCTTTCACATACACAGAGAGACAGAGTAGTAATGTCTTCTCAGAGATGGAAAATTTGATTATATTTTAAATATGCTTAGTCATGTAGCAAATCCTAAACTGAATAATCAAGATCTTTAGCAGAATCTGTAAAATACGTGTGCTCTGTAGTTGCACACCAAACGTGACTCTGGGAGCTGTGAAGCAGGTTTGGCGTTTGCACAGCCACGGGCAGCACTGTCTGTTGGATTTGGCAAAGGAAGGATGCTGTGCAGTTCCTGCTATTCACAACATAAAGCAGCATGGCAAAGTCACTCTTTAGCAGGTAGGCCAAGGATCAATTAAGACTGGTGGTCTTACTGTTACAAGAAGCCTGCTGCTTGCTGCATGTCAGAGGTAGGTCAGCTCTGACCAGGGCAGAAGTGTGAAAGACCTGGTTTCTTACATTTGTCTGTGCCACTAGGATAAAAGATCACATGGTAAGAGTTAATAAATACCATTTGAAGGAACAAAGGTGGTAGCAGTAGTTCCAACCTACAGCTGAAAAGAGAACAACTCCTGAAAGAAGCTATGAACTAATTTCCAAACTGTGATGTTTCACCATTATGATTAAGAGGAATCTCAGTTTTAAAACAAAGGTGCGTGTTACTCTCAGAGCTGTGTCATGAGCAAGAGGTCACTAGAGATTTAAAGATCAGATGCTTTTCCCTTGAAAAGTCCCAAGATTGAGAAAACTCAGGAATGACCTTATTGCAGAAATATGAGGCTGACAGCAGCAGTGTTAAAGCTTTCTAACATCAAGTCGGGGCTGGAGGTGGCAAAGAAATGGCAGAAAGATTCCTTGGCAATACTACTAGACATATGTCAGGGCACACTTCTGAAATGACTAAGTAGCTATTTCAACATGCTTTGGTTGGTTCCACTAGTGATGTTGTCACCCATGTCATATTTTAGTACATCAAACAGTATGTTACATAAAATAGATTTCTAATTCACTAACAGGCTTTCAAGTCAACTACTGTGCAAGGATTCATGTTTATGTCAAATCTGGCCTGTCCTGACAGATGTCATTATAACATAGTTCTGTCAATCTGTAACAGAATATAGAGAAAAGTTTTCTCTCATCTTACACAGTGCAGCAAAGTCAGTGTACAAGGAGAGAATTGATGTGATTACATTGTATATTGTGGCAGGACTGTGAAGTTATGAAGTAAATAATTTTACCCAATTTTTTTCCTCTGAGAAGACAGGAGGGCCAAGGGGGAAGACTTTAAAAAAAGCTCAGTATTTATTAAATATTTCCTCAGGTCTCAATGACTCAGTCAGAATTGGTTTCTTAAGTATTTCATAAAAGTTGTCTCAAGGAAACTCATCTGTCAGAAGTTTACTCGCTTTACACAGCTAAACACTGAACGCTGTCCAAACTGTAGCAATTCTTTTAAATATTTGCACTAGGCTGCTTTATCAACAACTCCCTCAGGCTGCCAGGGAGTCTGTCAGATGATCAAAGCATAGTGCCACTGCCTTTACTACCTAATGATTTTTGTTTCCATCTTTAACAAATCCTTTCTACCTTCTTCCTAAAATAGCAATAGGACTCTTCATAAATGCAGTATTAAATCTCAGTAATAAGTACTTTTTTTCTTACTGTATTCAGTTGTTATGCAAAAGAGACTCAATAGTAAACCAAAAGACACCCTGTAGGGTGCACAACTCTTTCGTCCCTGGGGAGAGAGAAAGTTCAAACAATACACTGCACAGGTGAAGGAGTCTCATTAAAAACATTTACGCCTGAATGCCCTGCCAGGTAAAACTGCTAAGTGTCAAGGAGAAATGACTCTTTAGGCTGTAGAAAATAGAATACTGCTAAAATTATCTTAAATTCAGGAAACGGAAGCAAGAGACAAACAGTAAAAGAGGATGAAAAATCCTATTTACAGAAAAAGTGATGACAGCTTTAAGTGTTTCCCTTCACTCTTTACTAATCTTCTATAATGTTCTGTAAAACCTTTTTCATATGAGGTCTTACGACCTAACATGGAGAAACAGGGAAACCTGTGCAGCTGAAGAGCTCTGACAGAGCTTAGAGGTAGATGGTTCAAGTGCAAACTGCAGATTTCAGATTCAATAGGCTCATAGAAACTGCCAGTTGTTTTGGCATGTTAAAAAAAATTGTAGACTATGTAGCTATGAAATGATGAAAGTAACAGTTTTCATTAGTGTCTCAATAGATAAAGCTAGTTTCTACTGTGGATCATTAAAGTTTACGGTGGTGTTGTGTTTCAAAGCCATCAATAGACAAATAAATGAGCTATTTGTCATCCCTTCTTGATGTTTTTAAACAGTTCAGGTCAGTGTGTTCTGTGAAAAGTACATTATACATTTCTTGGCATCTGTATAAAAAAATTCCACTTACGTAATTACACTTTTATGAAAAACAATGAATAAATAGGATAATGGATTAGGACAGTGCTATAAAGAGGGGAGGGTTTGGGTGGAAAAATAAC
Source organism: Actenoides hombroni (assembly GCA_024336885.1). Taxonomy (NCBI): domain Eukaryota; kingdom Metazoa; phylum Chordata; class Aves; order Coraciiformes; family Alcedinidae; genus Actenoides; species Actenoides hombroni. The sequence goes on along the minus strand of WUAM01000431.1, from coordinate 55,165,965 downwards.
CCCACACAAAACAAAACAAAACCCCAAACCCCCTTCCAAACAATAAATTTACTGGAATTTTCCTGAGGAACATCTTAAAATCTGGTCAGAGAATATGTATTGTTATTTAGAAATTGTTCTAGCTTTCACAAGCAGTGATCAGTTTTTCTTGTGGTTCTCTTGATGAATTTGAAGCATTGCCAGAATGAAACAGGTCTGGTTTTATTTCTTTCATTTCTTTCCAAAGAGAGAGGAAACAGAAGTTAAAAGTAAGTATTCAAGTGGAGAAAGAATAAGCACTTAGAACAAAAGCAAAGCAAAATGCAGTATGTCTCAAAAATATCACTCACTGCCATAGTTCTATTTAATATATTGAAATTATCCTATTCCTCCTACTGTATTTGAACTAGAATAAAAACAAAGCAGAAGAGGTAGAAAAACAACATAAAAAAAGCACTAGGCTTAACAAGAAATATCAAATTTGAATACAAGGTGATGCCCTATTAATAGGAGGGATTTGCATTCTAACAAATCAATGAATGGAAGTGGTAAAAATACTTGGAAGCTGGTTTGTCAACATTTTGATTTTTATAAGATAAATGCAGTCAATGATAATACAGAGAGTTAAAATGCTAGAGGAATAAGAAACTGAACTTCCAACAGTGCATGAAATGCTTCCTCTTTCGGTGTCACCTGTGCTATCCGGGTGCTTTTTTAACACAGGCTGTATACACGTAGGTTTCTTTGTGCTTCTCTGAGTTGTTAGAATTCACTGGATACCAGATCATCTGCTAAGCTCAGTATAAAAGGAAAATATCTAGAGAAGCATTCCACAGGAGCTTTGGCAATAAATTGGTAAAAATGAGTTCTTAATGATAGGTTATTTTGTGGGATGGAAACTTGCTATATCGTGACCTTGCTGCCAGTAGATACACTGTTCATGCCTGGATGGAGTTTCTGACAAAATCAGCATGTAATCATGAGCACTTTATCAAAAGTTCAGAGAGAGAAGATACAGTCACTATGAGTTTGACAGGGTCACTTTGAAAATGCATTCAGCATGCACTCTTGCATACCTGCTGTAGCAATGCAGTTCAATCAAAGGCATTTCGAAAAATGACTCCGTCACTTGATGTTTCATCCATGGTAATATCCTTGGATCCCATTTTCTTGGAAAGTTAACAAGGCATAATCTAAGGATAGATGCTTCTGACTAAGGTATATCCAATATTGTGTGTAAAATTTTTCATGAAAATGAGTTAGTCACTTCAAAAGTAACATGTAAGTACACATTTCTTTACTGTTGAGGGCCCCTACTTAATACGTTTCTTAATATAGAATATGGTGAAAAACAATGTGGGAGAGAAAGGATCTAAGGCTGAATTTAGTAAAAAAAAAACTTCTACATATTTTGGTTATTTTTGCTAACTTGTCATGTTCTTCAGCTGATCAGATATAAGACCAATAGATATTAATGAATGAATGGATGACTGAAAGCTAAAATGAGACTAGGTTCTAACCTTGTCAAATTGCCAGTATGCCTTCTCTAAGTGATCTAAGCGAAGAGAGTAGCAATGTCTTGCCAAAATCATCCAGCTTGGGATCCACTTTTTCTGATGCCCCCTGTAAGGCACTCAGCAATCAGTGGTGTTGTAGCCTAGGGGCTAGTATTTACTGCTGAAGGCTCTTCTGTTTCCAAAAATAGCTGAATTGATAATTATGTTCCTCTTCTTGGAAATGCTCGCTAATATATATATATATATATATAGGTAGCTAAACTACAGGAGTGAGCCAAAAGTTACAGGTGCATCAGGGTAATCTCTTTCTCCCCCTGCTTAATTCATGGTCAACATGAAGAAATCCAAGATTAATAATAAAAATCCAGAGAAAATTAGAACTGCAGTTATTTGTATTCTGGGTTCATGTCGTCTCTGCTCAGTGCCTGAAACCTCTGGAGTGAAGGAATTGCTAAGACCCACCAGCCCAGCATCAGCTTTTCAGAGCAAGCGCACGTTTCCCGTGCAGACAAGTTATGCATGCAGAGTAAACCTGATGTTGGACACATCAGATTTATTGTGTTTGCACAGAATGATTCCATGTCACATACACCACAAATCTAACTGGGACACACAGACACCCAAACAGCGCTATGCCAAAGCTGTGATGACAGCTACAAATTTGTATGCAGAGAATGTTTTAGAGTTGTGCCATACTGACAGAACTAGAGACCAATACATATTTTAAGAGCTCTTTCCTCACAGAGTCAGAGAAAACAATGTTGAAAAGTTCTCACTCAGCAACTGTGAAGTCTCAGGCATGAGCCAAGGAGAAGTAACTGGGTGCAGGCCCAAAGTATAGTAACTCTTGAGTGGCTTACTGATGTGCTTTATCACATTATTACTCTGTGATCCTAACAGGCATGGGTATTGCAGAGTCAGAAAAACTTATCTTTATGTAGCTTGATTTGGCTAAATAATAACTTGCTTGACAGTAATGTGTGATTATTTAGTTATTTCAGTTATACTGCGATATAAATAAAGGCTGAGGCAGGAGTCATCCTTCGATTTTAGGATGCACCAGTAAAAGCAAGTAGTATGCACTAATGGCTTCCTTGTACACCACTCACCCAGTTTATGAAAGCTCATCTACATATCTGTCATTGGATACGCAATAATAGCTACAAATCTAACATTAAAATTACATTCTCCCTTTTCTCCAAGATGACATGGCTCTGGAAAAAAAACTAGGCAGAGTTGTAGAATATTCTTTTTATGATTTCATTTATGCTTAATGCACTAGCAAGCTAGAACCACTTTCAATAGCTCTACTTCCACATCATTGTATTATAGTTTATGACCAGCATGTTAAAAGTCTCTGATACTGGAGGAAATACTGCAAATACTAGTACCACAGAAACACATAGCTTGGAAAGAACCTCTGGAGGTCATCTAGAGTGAGAATTGAGATGCCGTGGGAAAAGCATCACAACACCTTTCGTAAGTAAAGATTTTATTCTTGGTCTTTATTTATGTAGGAAATCCAAGACAAATCTTGTTCTTCTTCCCAGCAGAATAAGAAAAGTACTAAGTACGTTTGTATGCCACAGGAAAGGCTGTCTTTACAACCTGGAAAGGGCAAGCTATGTGAAGTGCTTTGTGGAGAAGCCAAAGTAGTGGATGTCCACTAATGTTGCTATTGAAGCCAGTGTCTGTAGGAGTGATACAGGTCACTCCTTGCTCTTAGCTGCTTTATTGTACCTGTAAGAAAGACTGTTATAAAGAATCTAATTTTTAGATTAGAAATTATATTTTCTTGGAGAAGACTTTGAGAGCAGTGAAACTTTAATAAAATGTCATACCCAGTACTGTTATTTATGAAAGAGTGCTCCTAGTGAACTTAGACCAATCATATGGAAGCCGATGAATGCTGGAATTGCATGCTTCAAGAAGCAGCATGATAAATATGTTTATATTTTTACTACTTCCTTCTGTGTGGTCAAAATAATTTTAAAAGTGCTTTCATTTCTGCAGCAGAAATTGAATAAATTTTTCATTGTAGTGATTGGTTATGTTCTTCATGTTAATGATTGTGGGTGGTCACTTCTAAAGCAAAGGTAATTTTTTTAATGCATCTATACTGGGCAGACACTGTATGTTTTCTAATCTTATTACTGAGTTTAATTAGTTTAGTTTAAAGGCCATAAAATGCCAGATTTAAAGTAAATATAATGTATAACTGCTTTTAGAGTGGATTCTTCATAAGAATTGTACTTTGCAGTTTCTACCTATAGCCTTATTTAGAAATTATTCAGTACTAGCATCACAGCATATACCATTCACATTGCTTGAACTTAATTAAGAATGCATCCCTGCTAATTGATTATAGTAATGCTTTCATAGAGATTACTCCCTAACGGCTATGTCAGGATATTTCCTGCTAATCAATTAGCAAATTTCTTTTCTTTCCTACATTGTCACTAAAAAGTAAAAACAATCTGATCTTCACCTTTGTACTGTAACAGAGCATTCTGCTAAATGTTTCAGGAAAATTGCATACCCTTACTTATGTTTTTTGACTATTTCTTTATCAAAATCAGGTAATCCATATTTTCTTCCATTTTGTTTTTCAAGAAATTAACTGAATTACCAAAATCTAGTTCACTGTGTATTTGTAAGAGTGTTTTCCTGCTCTGTAGAAAAAGAGAGCCAGACTGGGTCAAAGCTAACTTAACATTTGATTCACAGCTACCATCAGGAAATAAAAATGACTGCATTCAATATTGCAGTAATTTTCTGTCAAATGAGAAAAATTCTCAGGACAAAAAGGAGGTGTCTTAGCTCTGTGCAGAGGGGCAAATCAATAAGTTACAAAATCGTTGAATTTGTGTCAAATACTAGAACTTTTTTCAGATTAAAGGATTATTTTCCAAAAGTTCAAACCTGACGTATAATGTCTGAATCACTCCTTAATGAGCACCTAATCTAAATAACGGAGTGTTCAGGTTAGTCATTGTGTCATATCCTCTGATGTTTGTGTGTGGTAACATTCAACACTTTCAGCTTGTTTTAGTTGCAGACATGGAAGGTATCATGAAAGTTATTGTGGTGCTGTTGGCAGCACCATTCATCCTGTCGAGACCTAGTGTATAATGAAATTATGAGTACAATAATTTTTTTTTTAGGGTATATTCATGGTTTTATAACTATATATTCCTCATTACTTTGGTTTCATACATCTCTACTTCTGATATACAAACCGATGAAAGTGGACTCGGCCTCCTGCATCCAGCAAAATATTTGATTAAGATGCCAAACCTGAATTTGATGTGAATTTTTCAAGATTTCACAGCTTCACATTTGAGATAAATGAGAAGTGGCCTAACAACTGATAAACTCCATCAAAATAAAGACATATGTCTGTGCATGCTGTGCAACAAAATGTGTTTGAGAGAGCCAATTTTAGCCATGTTTCTCAGGCAAACCGTTGCTTTCCTCATAGCAGCTCAGCAAGAAAGGTGATCTCACATTACCGAAATACTGGCAGGTGACAAAGGGTATTAATAAGAAAGCTCTGATGAATCTCACTGCTAGGTTGATTTAAGTTCAGTTTTCAGACTTTGTACTGAAGATGCACACAGACGTTTGCTTTTGTCGACTGCTGTGGGTGTGAGAATCTATGGAGAGCCACCAGCTGTTCTCACCATTCTTCCGCCGACTCCTTTGTGTGCGATAACTTCCAGGAGAAGCATTGCAGGAGCAGCTGGTAACTCCTTAGATTATCACGGGAAGACCTGCCAGAACTTCTCTTTCAACAGTCTCCTTAATGCTCAGGTTTTGTGCAACCGCCCCTGTGCTGGCTCTGATGAATTCTTCCAACAGAAGTTTGAATATCTTCACATACATAATTATGAATATTGTCAATGGTTGTGACGCAAGTTAAAAGAAGTCTGTGTGAAGGAAGCCGTTGGAGTAAGTTACACAGTGAAGAACCCTTACTTTTTCTTGACGTTTACAGGAAATGGAGCTATAGTTCTACCTGTCCATTTCTTCAACTCTATGAGCTTGGTAGTATTTCAAATATAAATCTGGTAACTTGTTGTGTGCCGTAAAAGCACACAGAAGTTTTGCATTTTACCATATGGCCCTTTCGGGCAGTCATCTAATGCTGATCACTTAAAAGATGTGTATGGACAGGAGGAATCCACTCAAGAAACAGGAGAACATATCCATGTGCAGATTCAACGATTAAGATTTTTCCTTATGTGTCAATAAATTAAAATCTGTAAGTTGTAAAATGGAAGCGTAAGTGTTCTTATTTTCTGAACTGAGTTCCTCTGAAAGGTGTCACAGAAATAACTTTCTTATGAGAGTTTATAAAAAAGATCATATTTTTAAAAGACACTTAGGTGGTCATACTCTGAAAAAAATATCTAAGCGAATATTTGGCATTCAGCAAATATCTCATTTCTGTGGTAATTTTGTTCAGAACAGACTGTGTCTTCCTGTAAGCACACTGACTTTCTCATTTGATTTTTTTCCCCCTCTCTTGCATTTATCTTTGACATTTAATTTCCAGATGGGTGCTTAGTATGACTGATGCTTTTTTTGTGTGTGTGTGTGTGTAATCCAATCCTGAATTCATTTTCATGGCTGCAGAAAGTTGACAGCTGCCAGTTAAGTACCAGTGTTTTTTGTATAGCTATATGTGAAATCCTAATTTGATCAATTAATTATTAAATACAAATTAACATACCAAGAATCACACAATCTCCATACATCTCTAGGTGTCATAATTTCTATCTTATCTGATATATTTTGTTCTGTTCTTTGTTGACATCACTGTCACCATAGTTACGACCAAGACAAGTTAGAAGGGCGTCTCAGTAAAAACAAAGGAGAAAACATCACTAGTGTAGGGTCTGAGACAGAACAAGATTGTCTAATAGTTAGAAATTGTAGGCAGTATTCAGATTTTTTACATCGTGAGGTGGTTACAGACATGTTCTATTTAAAGTTGGTGAACAGGAAATTCGTGTGTTTCCAATTTAGTGTGGGAGTAGCCATTACCACAGGCTAGAAATTATTTTTATTTGGCTTGAAAAAGCCTGAAGGTAGATACTTGGCATGAACAAAAACAGAAGAAAATCTTTCAAAGGATTTTTAACAAGTGAGGGGCATTTATTTTTTGTTTTTTAAAGAACAGTCACCTGAACAATTGAACATGAGGAAAACAGTTTGACAATTGAGAAGGCAGAATAGAGATCAGAGGACATGCTGTTTACAGAAGTTCATTTCAGTAAGTCAATTAAGTTTAGCATTACAGAAGACAATGATTTCATTTGCAATGGGCCAAACCCAATCCGAGTATAGAAACAGTTTTGTCTGGCTTGTAGGAGCATTTACATACATGGCACGGGACAGAGGGAGACAGGCAGGCAGCCTCTATGTACACACATCCTTTGGTTCCACCACTTACATGCTTTTCTCTATTTCCCCCAATGTACTGTAATATTGTAATTTAGAAGGCTCACTGATTCTGTGTGTGTATGTATATCTAGATATACTAGTAGATATTGCATGTAAGGTAGTAAATAATGGAGTGGCTGTACTCTTTCGGATAATGTGATGCAGCATTGATGTCAAATTATCAAAGTTAGTTCACTTTCATATATAATTCAGTAGTTCCTCTCCAGTCTAGATGAATGAAAAATTAACTATGACATTTTATAACTCTTAAAGTATCTGACCTGAACTTTTTCTTATCCCTGCTGTATATTTTATATTGATTGGTCCCACTTAACCCTGTGTTTTGATGGAGAAGTACTTCCTTTGAAATTGCTATGAATATGTTGGTATATATTGAATTTGGCAGTTAAAATGCAAAGAGGACAATTATTTTTAAAACAATAAGGTCTGGTTTTAGAAATGGATGATTGTACTAGGTAGGATTCTGGACTCTTGGTGTCAGATAAAGACTACTCCCACTACAAGTGGATATGAATGTAGAATGGATACTTAGGTACATTCAAGTTCAAGACATTGAAATGTGAAAATAGGCATAAAAGTGAAGAACACAGTAGATTCCATAAATCTGGCACTTGGAGATTTAAAGAAGCATCTCTAGTTGCTTTATTTTTGTCCTTCTACCTTCCTCTTCTAATGTAAGATCCATCCGTGGTATTAACAATGCTTTATCATATGTATAGCACAGTCTAGATATTTTCTTTTATAGATCTCAGTGGTAACCATTATAAAGATTATCTGAGTACCTGTTAATCAGTTTAGCAGTAATAGTTGTTTTCTACCTCATATTTACTTTAAAAGACAAGAAACAAGAGGTCACACATGAATCTTAATATTACAAGTAGGTGTTTTTTCCCCATTGAAATTTGGAACAGAATTTGAGAGCAAACATTTTCAGGTTAAATTACAGAAGGTTGATGTAAACTATAACTAAAAATTTTAAGTTCAGTATTTCTAATGTGTGATTGTGTAGCTAGGTAACCTTCAAGTGCTCCACATGTATCGAGAATATTATCTCAGTGAATTATATATGGATGCTAATTATATTAAATTTCCCTGCTATACATGGTATGTCTAATGCTTTCTTGGCCATGAGCAAACAATTCCTGGAGACAGAAGAGAAAAAAGATCTTAAAGTAGAACTTTTCCAGCACATTAAAAATATGCCTTTGGTGGTCATGTATCCTTTTAGGAGATCCTTTAGGATTACATTAAATTCTTGTAAAAGTCAGATTATCCTCTAAATGTTAAACTTACACAAACTTTTAACATAAAAGCCTGTAATTAATCTAGCTGTAACTCTATTTTTTTATCTAATGACATTAGCCTCTTTAAAAAGGACGATACTTATACGGCTTTCACTTACTAATGTTACAAAAACTTGTAGCATTTTGTTAGCACTAATTTATTCAGCTATAACAAGATATTACACTGTTATTACAGTACAAAAAGTATAAAATATTTTAAATAATTTATGTAATTATAATTTCTTACATCATCTCTCCTGTTTATTAAGCCACTAGTTAGATTGGTATAAAGTAATATTAGGCCTTTTTTCATTGGACAACCGATAATGAAGAAACAAAATACAATGTTAGTTTTTAAGCAGTCTGTTTTTTGGTTTATTTAATGATGGTATGTAATGCAAGGACAATCAAAGCTTCACTGTGCTTGGAGATGTATGTACATAACAAGCCAACGATACTGCATTAAATGACCAGTAGTCATCAGTATTGCTTCACCTTGTCAAATACCTTCTTTGGAAAGAAATCTGACAATAAAAGGGTGTGATAATAATAGCTTCCACACTGATTTCTTCTTTGTCATACACTTATGATGTGAAAAATGTTTTGTTGACTTCCTTTTAAAATGCATAACCCAATATTAATAGCTCTACAAGTTAGAACCTGTATGTCAGGTTTCAGAATTTCATGATCATTTTTATGAGTGAGTCACAAATCCCATAGTGACTGGAGCTAAAAATGCTGATAATTCTCTAAATCTACTGTCATTACAGGGCTTCAGAGATCAGTGAGGTTTTTCAAGACTACAGAACTGTCACCATCTCTGACCTACAGTCGTGGTGAGAGTGCAGGAGTCAGTAGCTCGTTCAATTACAAGGCTTAGAAATGCAGTGCATACAGTGCTTCCAGGGCAGGGAAAAATATAGACACATTTAGTGGAAGTATGATTATTCTTCTACTTTGAAAACTCTGTGATAGTTTTACAAATTGTTACTGGGCAAAAAGAATTCAGCAGCAGCCAATTTGCTGTTAACACAATTACAACTCAAATGGCTGACTAGAATTTGGTTGTGTGACAGGAATCTGATATCCTGCCACAGTATATTATGCATGGGAATTTCTAACCACAACCCATTAGAAATAAGCCACAGTACTGCTCTTTTGAGTTCCTAGCTGCAATTAGGCAGCAGTGGGACACTGATGTGAAGCCTTTATGAATAGAAACCAGCATGCCCCTGGGCAAAACGAGCGTGTGAAGTGAAGGGATGGCTCAGCAGCAGCAGGGGACAAACTCACATTTTGAGAAACACTGTATATTACATGAGAAATGGGTTTTAGTGTGAACAGACACCTACATTCAACTGGATATTATAGGAGACTAACTCCCTGACAATATCAGCACTACCATTCATGACTTGAGCAAGTAGCTGGGATGGCTTTTAAACAGCAAGGTGTCAAATTCATCTGCTTATGGAAGTTTTTCTGCAGGTTAACCAATAGTGCTACTAACACAACTGAATCTTATTATATAGTAAATCCATGCAGAGTGCTCTTCAGGTTGGTTCCAGAACTGAGGAAGAAGCAAGGAAAACCTGCTTTAGAAAGGTAACAGGTGATGCTGTTTGCAAAGTTTGCCCACTAATTTTTCTGATTTGTTACCTAGGGGCTTTGATGTGTGGTAATTTCTTTTGTTGAAGATTGAGAGAGATTGGGTTGTACAGCCACAACTGGGCAGATAAGAATAAACGATCACGAGCTGTCATCATATGAATGTACTTAACTAAGATAAATCAATGAAGGACCTTAGTAAATGTCAGAAGATGCAGAGCTTAAAACAACTAAATTATCAGGTTACAGAGACAAGGTCTCTGCTAGCAGGGTGAGGAAGAAAATCAAGAATGAGAAAGGAGGCTGTATATTCATACACTCTATTTTCATTGTAATTTAAGAGTTGCTAATTGTTGTTTGTTGCTTTTTTAAAATAAATGCTGTCCTATGCAGTCCCAAACATTAGCTGGTTGTAGAGATAACAAAAGGGTAAAGCCTCCAAAAGGAAGAGCAACTAAGCTGATGAAAGGCCTGGAGAACAAATCTTATGAGAGGTGGCTGAGGGAACTGGAGCTGTTTAGTCTGAAGAAAAGGAGGCTGAGGGGAGACCTTATTGCTCTCTACAACTACCTGAAAGGATGCTGTAGAGAGGGCAGGGTCTGGTGTCTTCTCACAAGTAACTAGTGATAGAACAAGAAGAGGGAACGGCCTCAAGCTGCCCCAGGGGAGATTTAAACTGGACATTAGGAAAAAAAAATTTCTGCTGAAAGGGTTGTCAGGTATTAGTACAGGCTGCCCAGGGAGGTGATTGAGTCACCTTCACTGGATGTGTTTAAAAGCCATATAGATTGAGGATATGGCTCAGTGGTGGACGTGGTAGAGTAGGGTTAATGGCTGGACTCTACAATCTTAAAGGTCTTTTCCAACCTAGATGATTCCATGATTCTGTGATCATATTTACTAGGGATTGTCAAAGGAGTGTCACAGAGGAAACAGCTCACCATGTTTGTGAGCAAAACGGTTAAAGCAGGCATAGTTTATAGAAGCTGGAACCGAGCTTACCTTGAGGATACTAGACAGATGTGAAGCTGAACTGATGTTCATACAACATATTAAAAACACCTATTGGTAGAGAAGTACTAATACAGCAGAAGGTTATATTGCTGATGCATAATATCCCCTGCTCAGATGAGTAGTTCTGGTTAAGTCAGAATAGTTATATATACAGATCTCAGTAACATGGCTGATTTGTCCATTGTTTGCATACACGCAATACTTATTTATCATCTAACCCTAGCAGAAATGTACAGCAACATTCAGGACAACATGCCTATACTGGTTGATCTGCACTCATGTAAGGAATGGATATCCCAGAGTCAACAGTTTTCCCATGGTCCCTAACTGCTGATTGAAGTTAGGCTTGAAAGACTCTTGATTTTAAATATGAAATGTTAATGAGTTTCAAATCAGAACTATTTTGATCACTACAGGTATTTTTAAAACTGAAACACTTCAGAGGTCAGAATTTCCAATAAAGGTACAAACAATTAAATATGTACAGAAAAAGAAATGAACAGAAGTAACCCATGAACAAAAAAATCAAATGGAACAGTACAAAAGCTTTCAAAGATACAAGAGAAGAGGCCTCAGAGCAGAGTCTCCAGAGTGGGGAAAAAAGCTTACTTAAAGAACTCTATTTGGAAAATTATCTTCCCCAATCATAAATAAAATTCTATCATTGTCAAATCAGTGTGAATTTTGTCCTTGACACTTTGAGTCCGGATGTTATCTGCAAAAATCCACATTCCCAATTCATTCAAGCTAAGAGTCAAGTTATTTGACTGGTTCTGCTTATTTAAACAAATTTTATTCTATCAATTAAAGACAAGATAAGGTAGACAAGTCAGAATTTGTGAATCTTGTCTGTACCTGCCACAATGCATTGTTGCTGCCAACATTTAGCTTTCTATGTGTCAGTTTATAAATCTACCTCAGAATTGCTCAGAGCATAACACAGTCCTTTCACTCTCATAACATGTCTTGAAAAGATCAGTAAATTAACATTTATACAGTGCTCCCCTTCCAATGAGCCAGAGCAGGGCAACATACAGATGAGCTGCTCTGCTACACCACAAGGTTTAACAAAGAGCTGTATGCAAGCAGATTTGAGACAAAATTCATTTGGGCAATGGTGTGTTTAACCAGATCAAGACTAAGCCATCTTCTAAATTTCCACTCAGATGCACAAACCTTCAGCTAAACATGTATGTTTGTGCTTTTACAATATTAAAAGGTAAATGAAACTGCAAAAAAAAAGGTAGCAGTATTACTCTAGAGATGTAGAAGTTGCATAAAATGCAAGAAAAAAGACACAAGAAGCCTGTTCTCCCATTTTGAAATCTTAGATTTACATTCACTCTAATGATGATTTAAAGTTTCTCCTCTGTGAATAATGGCCAATGAAGTTACAAAAAGGAGCCATGTCCCAGGTTCCTAAAGATCTACTAAATATTTTGAAAGAAAGTTCAGATAGTTAGCCCTACCAGAAGCACTCGATATGCAGGAAGCATTTATTATGAAAATATTTTCAAATCCATCGTTCTCAAAAATGCTTTTTTTTCTGTCAACATAGCAAAAACTGAAACTATGCAAAAAGCCTCATTATCCCATAAACGCAGGTCTGAAAGCCTTGTCAGGCTGCCTATTGAGTTAGCAAATACAAAAGTTGAGCACTCTGATTGATGACGCCCTGTCAAAGCAGCAGCCAAGAGGATTTAGGTAGCTTTATTAAAGCTGGGTTGTACAGCAAGACTAAGTATTAATTCTTAATATGGTCGAACACAAGGTTGGAGCATGTCTGCTGAGACTGTTTTTTCCTTCTGTTAGATTACCAGATTCAAGCTTACTGTCAAAATGCAGAACAGAGGTTTAGATGTAAAGTACTAACTATATTCCACCAAAAAAAAAAAAAAAAAAAAAAAAGCTTTGATTTTAACCATATGAAAGTTTTAAAAAAAGGACCCAAAAAGCACCCCCAAGCTAAAAAAAAAAAAAGGCATGAAACAAATACAAAAGATCTAATAAAATGTCATAGATACTGTCTCCCAGCTTCTGGGGGGACACACTTGAGTCCTCTGGAAAGGACATTGCAAAGAACGGGGTCCATTGTAATTCCTAACAAAACAAGGAAAGGAACAGATGGGGCTGCACCATCTTGTTTATTCCAGAGATTCATAGAACTGTGCCTACTACAACTGCTCCATCAGTAAGTTGGGGTTAGGGTCAAGGCAGCCCCATTCCACCACGCTACCATTTACAGGAAAAAAAACCACCTAGGACTGGTTATGGGCTTTTTCCTTGGATGGCAATATCGAGTTTCTCTTACATTCAGAAGGCTTGAACTAGTACTTGTATTATTATGTAGGCTTTGTTCGTCTACTGCAAGTTCTGATTCAAGGGGAGTTAACTTAATTCTGCAGTAAAAAGGTCTGTAACTAAAAGAGCACCATAGTTAACTTACTTCTTGTTAACGGTTGCGGATAGAGGAAAAATTGAATAGGGTAGAAGCAGAGCTTTCAGTTCCATAAACATTTCTCAGACTGTTCTTGCCATGTTTTAACATGAGTTAAATAGGAAAAGCTTACAACTACAAAACTCATACTTTCTCATCAAATGCTAGTTTTATTGCCTATATATTTTTGTGCATCCAGGAAGTGGTAGAAAACAAGAACGACATTCAAGTACAAGAGTACTGCTCATCAACACCAAGGCTGTGAGCTATTAAAGTGTCTGGAAAGATATATCTCTATGAAATATATCTGATTGTGTAGACTGTCATGTTCCTACCCAGCTCTCCAGAGATTATGATACTGTTGTTTGTGCCTCTTGTATATTTGATGTCAAGTGCACAGTGTTGGGCGTGCCACGGACTGAGGATTCTGAGCGGGGCTATAGTCCGTTGTGGGAAAAGGTAAATTGGACTATTTTTAAGCCACATTTAATTTTTCAGAAAAAGCATTCAACTAGTTCAGTGTTTTTCATCAAAATTCTAGAGTCTTTAGTTGTCTCGGATTCCCCCCTTTTCTCCTCTTTTTTCTTTTTGAGGCTGCTACTTTGAATAAAACGGACTGTGTGAGCTTCACACCTGGTAGTTTTTCTGCCAGGGATTTTGCGATCATTTTGCAATTATGCACAAGCCTGACTTATTTTTCAAAGTGGTTTATTTGTTTGGATTTTATTTTGCAATGTTATTTTTAAAAGTGTGGGTATAGGCTGCTGTTTGTTGTGGCCTGCTGGCTGCAAACTGGGTCACCTACTGAGAAGGGTAGAGAGCAGTATTTCTGCCATATCTCCTCTTAATGTAAGAGGGCAACTAATCCAACTCTCAAGTTGCTTTGGCGTAAGTTAAGAAAGGCAGAAAGAATTGAGAATGAGAGACAACCTGCAGAGAGCCAACATGCAGACAGATGTGGAGGCCTGAGAGGCAGCAGACAGAAACATCTTAAGGACTTAGAGCAGAATGAATAGACCTTGTAACAATGTCAGAGTTGCTAGACTGAGAGCCAGGCTGGAAGAAAGGCCCTTTCAATATCCTGTAAAGACTCAGTGACAAAGAGGGTGATCTGTTTATAAATCTTTTGGTTTTATTGTCTCATCCTGATTTTGAACTATGGAAGAAGTTAATAGCTCCAGGTGTGTTCTAACCAGACATGGCTTTTGCATTTGAAAGCCCTTTTTTCTACGGTCCTCATTATAAATAGAAAATCTACACAGATCCAGGCTCTCAAAGCCTGACTGAATTGGGGTCTTGCATCATCTCAAGCTTAAAACACTAAAATAAGTACTGCATTGTTTAGACATTATTGCAGCACACTGGCAGCACTCCTGGGGCTAATGAAACAGCAATTTCTTACCACTTTTAGCATGTTAAATAAGTTTCCCTACTCTAGTTTGCAGCTTGAAAAACAGGAAAAAAATCTCATATATGCTGAGGAAACTTGGCTAGAGATTTTGGGAGTTTGTTTTAAACTAATTAAATGCCTGTCTCTGTTGTATGCACTTCTGGGTAAGTTTAAACCTGAACGGTTATTAAAAAAAAGGTTACAAAATACAGGGACAATCAGGATATAGAATAGCTTTGTACGAATTTAAGAAATCACTCCATTTTTACATAATAAAATGAGTATTGTACAGTGTCTCTTTCAGAACCATAACTCACCAGTTAGAATCTGTATCCTACGATATAGTTTGGCAGTTTCTTCAAATAACTTTGATAATAAGGACACTAGGACACCTACATTAAGAAGTGTTTGGCATCCCAATTCCTATGATCTAACCAAAACTGAGAGCATCTGCTTGAGCCCTAAGGCATACCAATAAACTACAAGCTGGACTTTCAACAGAAGCATATTGTAAAATCAGGAAACATGTATATAACATATCTCAAGCTCAATTCATATAGTTCAAGTTCAACTCATATAGTTCATAGCTAATTTTTGCCTGACAAACAAGGATACAAATTTGATGAGCTTTAACATACAAGATAATAAGAGCAGTCCCGTGATAGGGAACACTAGACAAAAAGAAACAGAGAGAAACATTAAAAGCTAATTGCTTTAAATTCTCAGCAGCTGTAATGAAATACAGTAAGAAACATCCCCAAGCATGCTGCATTAGATTGACTTGCATAGAAATCAAGAACTGGTTAAACAAGCAAAACTGAGATTGAACACTCCCTAGCTCAATGGCTCCAATTTCAACACAATTTTTACAAGAAAATGCATGCTGTTTACCCAGCATGCACAAATTAAAATTAAGCTAAAAATGTTTTTCTTTGTTCTTTTTTACTTCACATTCCAATGAGCAATTTTTCTTGCATAAACACTGAGCAGAGCAAATAGCAAGCTCATTGAAACTACGAGTCAAGAACAAGTAGTTGATTTCTTATCTTTGCACTGCAAATTAGGCATACAAATCAAGTACAGTGTTGTCCTTCTTAAAATGCATCTTTAACTCTCTGCAAGATCATCTGTATTTCCAAAAAGGGGTTTACTCTACCAGTTGAAAGATAAATTATTATGGTCTTTTAGGTCTTGAATGGAAACATATCACTCAAGCCATGGAATGCTCACCTGAGGAGTAAAACATGGATTCACTCATTGTTGAAATTGAGTCAGTGCTGGTGCAAGTCAGTCCAATTTTCTTACACCTGTATAAAGTAGTGTTAGAGTTAGAGATACAACACTTCTCAGATAGAACAAAAAATAAACATCCCTAGACATTTTGCTACTAGCTTAATCAAAGTAGAAGAGTGTTAAGATTATTCCATGGTAATTTAGTCTGGCATAAGGGATAATGCCCATGAAACTTACAGTCCATCATGTTGATATGATATGATATGATGTGATACAAATTTCAGCTTCAGTCAATAAATGTAATAAAAGTCTTACACTTCCCACTCCAGAGTTTTAACCATAACAATCAAGCAGCATTTGTTTCTTGCTCATCTGCTGTGACCATGTAGCAAGTTTCTGGAAGAATCATTAAGAGGATCTAGAACTCTTCCCAGCACTAGCTACCAGCAACTGCTACTAAAACTAAACTTGCATTGATGACTACTTTTTACTTCAGATAATAGGTAGCAAATGAGAATCTCAAAAGGTATTTTGTCATAGCTTACATTTGTGAAAATCAGGTATTCCATATTTCAGGTATTGTTTAGCACTCTCCTATTTAGAATGATATAGTTTTGATATAGTTTAGCTCTCTCTTATTTACCCTATCCTATTTAGAGGAAAAAAGTAATTTCCTCTTTCTCATTTGACATTTCATTTGCCACTTGAAATAGTAGAGATTTATTAAATAAAAAGCTTGTGGGTGTTACTTCTCATACTCCACACCCTTACTGCAGTTGACTAACATGTTTAACAAAAAAATTATGCCCCTTTCATTTGCAAAAACCACGTAATTACTCGTTTTCCACTTCAATATCAGGTGTCAATCAAATGTAGGCCTCATAATTACTGTTGTGCAGTAATTTCCATTAATTAAAATATGCCTAACAACATCTTTTTTTCTAAATTACTCCTCAGAAAAACAGGTTTCCATTTCTTAATTCTGCAGTTTATATTAAAGGTTAAACTTTGACTTTAAAGCTAAAATTACATTACACCAAGTACAAAGCTCTGTTTGTTATGATTTACACTAAAAAAAAAATCTTGCTAATTCTATTCTGACACTTCTCATTCTGTACATGATTTTTGATAAGTTGAATATATTTAGTTCAGAAGTACTTCAAATGTTCTTAGCTTGACAGAAGAATAAATAAATTAGTAGAAAAAATATTTAATGCTGCAAGCAACTGCTTCCATTGCAAGGGAAAAAATAAAGTGATGTAGGTTATTTTCCGAATATCAAAAAACCAATTGTTTGCTGGTTTACACTAAACTGGCTTAAAACTGTTACATCTCATGATAGTTACACAACGCATATTGTGTATTAAGAAAAATGTTTTAACCTTTAAAAAACAGAATAATTCAATTCTTACATAATTAACCTGAAATGCCAAGAGATTTGGGGTTGTTTGTGGGGTTTTGTTACTGTTTTTTTTTCAATAGTTCTAGTGTCTACAACAACAAAGAGTGTATTTTTAGATTGGGCTATTTCAGTATAGTTTTTCAGCAGCTGAAATACTGTATTTTGTATCTGAACTTCACTTTCACTATTGCACTATCCTCATTGCAAAAGTAAGTTAGATATTTCATCCAAGTAGGATGGATTCAAGGAACCATCCAAGTTGTTCTGTATTGCCTAGCAGACCTATTGTCCTGGTCCTGAGAGGGATTTGGGAGCACAGGTTGTTTCCTCTTACGTGCAGTGACACAACCTAGGATCAGGAGTTTGACAAGGCCAGCTGCTTTATAGAGACTAAAGATGTCTTTTAAAATGGCACACAGTCAATGAACTGATGGTGTGTTTGATCTACAATTCTCCACCTGTTCAGCATAAGATGAACTTTGCAGTGTATAGACTTCAGTCTTACTAAACCATCATTTGGGAAAATAGTAAGGAATTCTAAGCAGTAGACCCAGGTCCTAGTCTTACTGCATGAATGTCCTCTTCCTATTGCATCTCTGCATTGAGAAGCTTTCAGCCCAAACCCAGACATGCTCAAAATGGGAAATTGGTGTTTGTCCGTTAATAAGTGAAATAAGTGTAACAATTTCTTCTGTAGTCCTTGAACTTAGTGGACAGGTTGATTTAATTTGTGCTAATTATATACCTAGCAAGCCTAACAATGTCAGCAATTCAATAGTTACAGGGGAACATTGTGTGTATCCAGCTGTGCAATGGGATTTCCAAGTCAAGCACAAATCTAAGTCTTTGCATTTGGCTGACTTGCAATGATAAGCCTTTCAGGAAAGGAACCCCACAAACCTTTAATTGCCACACATTAGAAAAGCCATTTTATCAAAGAATCAACAGGGTAATCACTTAGGTAATTTACATAATTTCTGTAGGTCTCACACATTTGAACAAGCTTTTGCCTTAATGTGGGTTAAGACCTGGTCTTCCTTAAGTTAAATAGTTCACAAAAAGCTTCTAACAAAACCGAGGGATTGCTTTTATGGTCCTAACATAGAACTAGGTATCAAAAAGAAGTGAAAACGAGTTATGGAAATAGTAGTTTATGAAAAACAGTTGTGGATTTTCAGTTAAGAGCCTTACTACACACAATTCTGGTAAAACAGGTTTGTGCCAGAGAAGATGGGCTAGGAGGCTGGTTATGTACGGATTGCAATCAAAGCCCAGAACACAGACTTAATAGTTTCATTTAAAATGAGGAAAAAAGACCTTAAATTTTTAAAATACATTCATTCTCTTTTTCAGTCTTCTCTGAGCCTTGATTTCATATGGCATGACCTGGCTCATAGGTTTCTTTCATCCAGCCTCAGACCATTTGTTTCCTTTTAAATAGTAAACTAGAAAACTTAACAGAAGACAACTTGCACCAGCATGCCTTAAGAATAGCCATTAAATATACATATATATATATATATTCTAACAACCTTTTCTAAATGATTCTTCGGATCCCTGAAACAGTTTTGATTACCAGTCCTGAGGGCAAGGTTTCCCGGTTACAAACAGGTATAGCCCAGACAGAGTGGGCTTGGGGCAGTTTGGTGTGGTTTTTAAAAGCCCCAGTGCTGCAGGAACGTGCTTCAACCCTGTTCTGGTGAGAGTTTTTGACAGGGGGGGAAGGGAAGTTCATTCTCCATGGCACATTCAGTCTTTGGCTTCTTTCTTTTCCTGAGGCTGCCAGCAAAAGTGCCAATTAGTAGCAATTGTGATGGTGATTTCTGAAGTGCAGTTTAAAGGATTTCTAACCGGGTTGGAGCTGTTGTCAGTTGACTGACTGGAATAATAATAATAAAAAAGCTCACTGCTTCAACAGAAGCTTGTTAGACTTTCCTGTGTGATCTGCTGCGGATAGCGTGAAGTGCAACAGCTTTTGCATTCAAAAAAGGGATTTTCCTAAAAGCATCAGTGAGCACTTGGCTGTTTTATCTGCTCTAAAAAATTGTTAATTTTAAATCCTGTTAAAAACAAAATTAAATGAGGATCTGGAAATGGTGTGTGTGTGTGTGTGATGAAGTAACCTGTGGGGTTCCAATATACCAGCATCCCTTAAGTGTAGTCTTATCAAGTGGAAAAAATATTATGCATTTTTTCATGTACAGAGCTACTCAGATAGAACCATAGGCACTAAATGGGTTAAAACACAAGGGGGCTTATATACTGAGGCTTTGTGTTGATATTTTATCATTAACATCACAAACTGACATATACCAACAAGCCATCCAAAGAAATAAACATTCATTATTTCCATACAATAAAGGAATGCTTGAAGTATATATGAACAGTATGAAGCCGTCTTTTTAAGAATTAATTTTTGTTTATAATTTTGTTTATATGGAACCATACATATTTATTTTGCTAATTTTTACCTTACTAGTTTGATCTTGAGCACTGTGAGACCTGTTCTCAGAATTAATGAGCTCACATAATGTCAGGGTTTCAGGTCAGGGCAGCCCCTCAGACCTGTAACAAACACTCTCTGTTAACCCCCCTCCCTCCCCAAAGGGGAAGAGAAAGGGAATAAGGGAGAGAGACTGAGCGATTAGAAAAGGAAACTAGAACAGCTTTAATGAAAAAAATAATAAAAATGGAATATATACAAATATATACCAAAAAAACAGTATTGAACCCAGCCCTCCAATGGCAATCATGTCACCATCCACCGCTGTGGAGCAGGCATGGGGAAAGTCGCAGACTGGGCCCCGCAGCAGATGGGAGCTGTGTTCAGGAGCTGGATTCTGGTACCAGATTCAGGAACACATCGATCAGGATTGAAGGCAGAACAGACAGAAGCCTCCTGGGATTCAGGCTGAGGAAGAAACTGGAAGAGGAACGAGCAGGGCTGGGCCCAGCAAATCAGGGTGAGACCTTCCTGATTCCTCAGCTTCATACCAAATATGCTGTATATGGGCTGGAATCCCTAGTTGGCCAGTTTGGGGTCACCTGTCCTCTCCTCTCCTCCCTGCAGGTGACTCCTTTTACTTTCTGCACCCCCCCCCACATGGTGCACAAGATCCAGCAGTGGCCTTGGTCTGCAGACCAACCCTTGGTACTAACTCTAAACATGGGGTGTTATCACTGCTAGAAGCAGACACTGCTTGGGAAAATGTGCTAACTTCGGACAGTGCAGGGAGTTAGGACTGAGCTGAAAAGTAAAATCACTGAACAGAATTAGTTCTGTTCTCACAAACCAGGACATACAAGCAGCCACCTAACAAAACAAATAACATTCTTAAGTTTCAAAGCCCTATATATTAGTTGCATCAAATGTACCTTCTTTTAGAGCTCGCAAGAGACTTTGTTTTGTTGTATGTTTGGGGTTTTTTTTAAAACATCTGAGCACATTTCAGCAGCACAGGCATGCTGGCTGTGCGGGACATGGCAGGTGGCCTCTGGGCTGTGCACATACCCTCCTCCTGCTCCTCTCTGGAGTACTCCAGCTGTGCTCTGAGCACTGACCAGCTTTCCCTCCATCCCAAGGGCTCTTCCTGAGCTGATTGTGTCTTAGGAAAAGGGGACATGACTGAATGAGCACAAAAAAACCAAATCCCACCTCAGAAACCACAGAGTGGTCTCACTGCCTCCCCCAGAGAGGGAAAGGCTCAGGCAGCAACTCCTGGGCTTCAACTGTCAGGTCCTAACCTTTCTCTCCTGCTTTTATCAGCATTCTAGTAAAGTCTGAGGGGAGGGAGCAGGTTTTAAAGTCACTGTCTTTTGAGCAGGTGGTGTGAATTAATGAGTGGTTGTACCTGTGGGGTGGTGTCCCTGCACTGCACACAGCTGGGGACAGGGCAGTGAATGGCATGCTGTAGGGGCCAAACCCACAAAAGTCAGTCTGTGAGTAAAAACATGGCATTTTTTTGTTGTTTATAGGTGTATTGTATCATTTTTTTTGTTGCTTGAAAGCTTTTAAACTCATGCTTTAACAAAATTAATGCTGTTTGTAATCTTTGGAGTGTTTTCAAAGCAGCAAGTCAGAAGGCTCCAATGTGTACGATGTTGAATGTTCATTATATATGGTGATTTAAGGATATCTGCCCAGAAAGATTTGGGGACCCTTACTAAGATACAGTTAATGCCGCCAAAATTATTTTTGTGACTTAGACTTGCTATTGCCTAGCATAACTTTTACTCAGAGAATAAACCCCAATTTTATTTTCACTGTGTTTTACAATGGGGTTTAAGCAGATGTAAATCCTAAAGAGTTTTACAGAGATTTATGTTATACCTGTTCTGTTTTCATAAATATGAGTTAAAAGTCCTAATATTGCAATGCAGTTTTTGTACATACAGAATTATATTCTGGTTATATAAGTGGCAAATGCCTCAGAGGCTGAGCGTGTTCTACAAAATAACAGCAGCAATCCTTTGGAGACGAGAAAAGGAAAATAGCTTGATTAATACTATTAAGAAGCAGAGAGATCATGGGTTATAAAATGAGGGGAATAAAAGACCTGAAAGGAACCACTGACCAAAAATACAGTGGTTTCCCCTACATCTTTTTCTAGTACATATTACAGAAATTTTAAAAAAAATTAAAAAATCACTCCATTTACTTTTTAATCTAAAAAAAATGGGGCTTCATCTTTAAAAATT
>WUAM01000431.1:55096473-55143838 GCA_024336885.1 Actenoides hombroni | reverse complement strand
AAAATTAAATTTTGTCTATTAAAAAAAAAATTGGTACTAAGGTGTTTTTTGTAAATTTTCAAACTGTAAGAAATAGCACAGGATTCCAGTGGACTTGCTCACAGACCTCCTACTCCTGGAAGAAGTTGTGTTGGTGCAATTAATCAACCAACTAGTAGTTCATGGAAGTATTACTGTTTGTGTTCATAGTTAGAATAACAAATACTTCTGCTGACTGCAAAAGTTGATCCAGAATAAGACCAAAATATCTCTGTGGTTATTTTCCAAGTATATACATTTTTCAGAGTTTTGTGCTGAAATGTGCACATGTATATGTGTGTTTATGTATATAATTGAAATGAATTTACTTCTTTTTCAAAAAGCAATAGCAACTGACAAATGTTTTTAATGTAAAATTATTTATGCAAGGATCTAATATGTTTCTTTCTGGCAGTACCCTCTCTGACTATATGCATATTTTAACAAAAATGTCTTATGTGAATATTCCTATATATACCAAGAAAGATCCCTGTGATTAAAGTATGTCACGTATTTTAGGCACAAGAAGTTTGCCAAATTCAGAGTTATGATCACAGAACACTTCTGGGTAAACAGATTCAGCCTCTGTTTCTGGAAACCATATCACATAATGTTTTTTATGTCAGGTTCTATCTTAAAAATGATTCTTATGATTGCTTGGAGCTATCAAATTCCTTTAATGGTTGTTAAGTTTTCTAATTTCCATGCCAGTTTATTCATGGCATTTGTTTTGTACCAACATTATTCTTTTAATTTGATAATTTTTATTCTTCTGATCCATTAAAAGAAATAAATATATAATTATATTTTGGAATTCATTTTCCTAGACAAAGGAGCATCCTTTACTTTGTCGTAGGGTTCACCATTCACCAGTCAGCCTTAGCAGTTCTCTAATCCCACGTCAATTTAACTTCATTTTCTTCATTGCTCTTTACAAGTATTGTATAAAACCTTCTAGATAAGACTCTGATGCATTGAACTAGAACATGAATGCCTCCCAATATCTGTAGAAAAATACAAAGAAATCTTGTGTAGAAAAGCAAAGTGCATTCATCTTTTTCATGATCATGTTAACCAGGAATGCTTAGAGAGGGGAGCAGCTGGGGAAGTTCTGCAGAGACCCATTCTCTCCCAGACAGGAACGCCTCTGTAATTCTTTAAATATATGTAATGTAAGGAAGAAGGGGATACTTCAAAACAAGTGGGAAAACTGAGGCATTAAAAAGAAGTATGGGGGAGTAAATGGAGGTTGCTAGGGTAGAAGAATTTTGGGATACAGTTATCCTGTTAATTAATATTCAAAAGACATTTTCATCTTTTAACTTTTCCTGTGAACTACCCCCTGGGCTACCATTTCCTGTTATTAGTACACATAAATTTTAATGGTGTTAAACTTTATTCTACCATCATTCTCAAGGTCATCTAGTTCTTCATGTTTGATATTCTAGCGCCCTTCTGGCTGGTGGCTTCCAACTTCCTGCTACCAGAAAACCCCACCAGCACCTCCTACTTTTTTACGGAAGCCATTAACATTAGAGAAGAAGCCTCCAGCCCACTTGTTCCTTTCTCTTTTGCAATGTCTTTGCTATGTACCCTTTAAGTAGTTCTTTATGTATCTTTACTACCACTCTCTGCAGATTAACTAATAGTTTCCTTTATGTGTGAAATACTTAATATTAAGGTTCAGATAAGTTAGTTCTGCCACATTTCCTTCATCTGTAAAATCAGTCATCATTCTGACAAAGTGTAGGTAAACTTATGCTCTGTGTCATCCCATTTATCATATACCTCTGTGTCTTTACAGGGAAAGTTATATCTTCTAGGTTTCTTTCCTCTGTGTGGAAGAGAAACTCATCGCAGAAGAGCTGAACAATAAAAGATACTTTATTTCTATATGTTTGAATCCTATTTTAGACAGCAAAGATGCTTGCTTTTTCTGTGGAATTGCAATACCAATGTCCTTATGCACTATACTAAGCAATGCCTTTCTGACTTGTTTCTTTGAGTAATTCAAAAGATATTTGGGTTGGTTTTTTTCCTTGGAGAGGGGTGTGAACCAAAACAAACCTTTGACATGCACATGCAAATGCAATTAGATAGAATATTGCATTGTGCCTAGGAATATGGTATGGGAAGATTTTAATTACATGATTTGTGAGAGCAGTCCAAGTATCTACAGTCGAATTTCCTGCACAGAGCAGGAAAATCATATCCATTTTGTAACAGTGGTGGTTATTTCAGAAATAAATTCAACTCCTGTATATATATTTAATCTTAAAGAATTTTACATTTACTGGAATCAGAAATCGCTACTTGGCAATAGCAGCTGTATCCTGCTCGTCTGAAATTTAGTGACTCCCAAGTTGTTTTATTCCACCATGCTTTCAGTGAAACCCAACACTTCCTTCTAAGTTCCTGCAGTTGCTTTGAGTCCAGGTTTTTCACACACATAAGAAAGAAAAAAATGATGTGCTGAAAGTACTCGGAGCAAAAAATAACAGTGCATACTTCTCCTATCTTGAACTTTATATGAAAGCAAATACAATCAAATTTTGGAATGACAATCAGATTGTTATCTGGATCTCTAGTTTTTTGTTTTCAGTAAGAAGATCTACCGTATTTCTTTACATTATTGCTACAAAATATAACATAATTATGTAATATGACTGAAATACTGTAAGGTAATGGTTTATTACATGTGTTATGTTAAACAAAAATGTGTGAGGTTTTTCCAAAATCTTTCCTCAGTTTTCAGCACGTTTCTTTTTTTTTTAAATACTGTTTTCTTATCAACAATCATCATTGCTCATAGAATCTTATGCTACAAACTCCTGAGAGATACTCGCTTCAGAACACAGTTAGACAGAATGTTTTCTTCAACAGAATATCAGTTTTGAGAAGGTCCTTCTCTGTTTGCCTGCTTCTGTCTGCCCTTCTCACTCCTATGTCAGGTTTGCTGTCATCTCTGTCCTTCTGCCTCCCATACCCCCTGTGTACTGATACATGTCTTTGTAAACTCTGGAAATGGTCTAGATGAACCCTACGCACATGTGTACATGACCAAAAAAAACCCAACCAGAAACACCAAGGGTTTTTCCACTGTTGTTTTTAATTTGACTTAACAAAGATCTGCAAATAGCTGTACTGGTGCAGTATGGAGGGCCAGCAAAATGGGTGAGAAGAATGATGGGCTGAGCTGGGTGTGTTAAACCACTTCTGAAGAAATGTATTGTGTGATTACATCCTGTGTCAGCTTCTCAGGGACAAGTTATGCGTCACAAAACAGATCTGTACTGCCTCCATACAAGCCTTCTGTAGTTATTTTTAAACTGTAGTTAGCCAGACTTTCATATACTTATGCTTTCAGAGATGTTGTATCCTGAATTAGCAGTATTATATAATATAGTAGTAGCTAATTTCTTGTTTTAACAAACTATCCTCACGTCTATTAGCATTTAATCTGTGAAAATTGTGTTTGCATGTTAACTTTCTAGTCAGATAAATGAGGGCTGTTCACGCCTTGGTAAGTGCCTTACAGTTTCAGTTTGGTTGTGAACAAACAAGACAGCCATAATTTCTTGTGCCGTATAGAGTCCATGTTTGGGAACAGAAAAATGATAAATTTCTAGTTAAAATTTCAAAATCTTACGAATAAAGCATAACCTGTAGGAAGTTCTGAAATTCATGAGCTTCTCTTCCCATTTGACTTCCAAATTCCACTTCCATGAAAAGCTGATTTTCTTTTTGTTTTGATCTACCAAAGTGATGTTGTGCCATAGGGATACAGTACCATTTGCATTTAGAATTCCAGAGTAATCTGGCTGCCATACAGCACAATGGAAATCTAAAATCTCTCTTTGTTCAATGTGTGAATATCTGTATTTCTCCAATTGCTTTCCAGGGATTGAAGTAAAGAAACTGATACCATTTTGCAGAAATTGCATTAGGGATTTTATAAAGCTCTCCTCCCTTTGCCCCACAAAATTAAAAATTAAATACTATTCAAACCAAAATATTTGTCCCTAATTAATTGGATATGTGACTTGCATGTTCTAAAGTCAAACCATGAGGAATCTTGCACCTGAACTTCTAGAATATTCAGTGTCCCTTTTAAAGCAGAGTAGCGAGATATGACAAATGTGAATTATTGATTGATTTGATAAAATATAGTGATTATACCCTTTGCTGTGGAGTAATTGAATGAGCCTATAAATATGTAAGTTGTAAAATCCTGTCTATTATCTATGAAAAAGTTGGGGTTTATTCTGCCCTGACATGTCTATGCAATCCTAGCCTGGTTTTGTCTAAGCTGTCAAAGATTTCCATAGATTTGAAAATCTGTCCCCTGTTCCCCATATTAAATGTCACTGTCAGTTTACTTCATGAAAAATGAAGTTTATTTGATGTGGTTGTCATGATACTTGTATAAGCACTGCACCTATCACTTTTTTTCTGACATGATATGTAGTCAGACTTCTTTTCTTCAATAGCTTTTGCAGAGCAAGGCTGTAGTAATGTATAGTTTCTTTACTCAGATAATTTACAGATTACATAAGCATGTGATAGTCTAAAGAAAAAGAGGATAGAATACTTATGTGCTATGTAATAGGATTTACTCTGTCTGGATCAGTATCGGTGGAAGTACTGCTTGGGAGCAGTAGTATATGGTGCATCTTTGTTCTTACCTATAGCAAAAAGTAATTGTCAAATAGTTATGAGAACTCATGTGTGAAATTTCACCTCTAAGCATTTATATAGATTTCTCAGGCTGCTCCTTTCATTAGGAGGAAAGAGTAACACTGACCATTTACTTAGTGAACAATTACTAATGAAAACCCTCTCAGGATCCGAGTCATCATTCCAGTCAGGCTGCAAAGTACTGAGGAGAAGTGAAGGAATTAAAGGTACTCCCTTTCTAGAAAATGCTCCCTTTGGGTGGAAATCTCCTATGGGAACAGTGTCCATTGGGATAGTCTCCATTTGGCTTTCATACCAGTGTACTTGTGTGACATAAGATCTATGTAGTTAATTCCTACATAAGTGAATCTTTGTGTTGCTCCCAAGTCCGTGAGGACATGGGAAAACTAAATACCTTATTTTGATTGCTTTTAAATGCTATTGTTTATCAGTCTTTTCCATACTTTCCCCTGAAAGAACAGTATTGGTTGTTCTTAACCAGTTGGTATTACACTATGAGCACTGTCAATGAAACAACTTTCCTAGCAAATGACTTGGTATGCTGAGACAATGTGCACAAAGATGATGAATCTTATATTGTCATTATGTGACGAATTCACATTTTGAGAGCAGTGTTTCTTCAGATTTTTTTCCCAAACCTGCATATGGCATATCAGTCATTTAAGTGGCCTGTGACATTAGGCATAAATCTTTCTAACTGACTTGAGTTAGTTCTTAGGGGATTTTTAGGTGGAGTTTTTTTTGTTGGTTGGGTTTGGTTTGGGTTGGGTTTGGTTTGCTTTTGGTCTTTTTTTGGGGGGTGGGGTGTTGGGTTTTTTGTTGCTGCTGTTGTTTTTTTTGTGTTGGGTTTGTTGTTTTGTTGTTGTTTTTTGTTTGGTTGGGGGGTTTTTGTTTATTAATTCCTCTGCACATAATACGTGTACTCATATTGCAGTTGATCTCTTTTTTTCTTTTTTTTTTTTTCTACTGAGGTTGTTTTTTGCCCTTTATCTTGTATTTTAGGATTGTCTCTCTTTTTTTTTTTTCCTATTGGGTAGCCCCTCCCAATGTATGTATACATTCTCTCATATTCATACAGAAAGCACTGTGTACAAGAGTCACTTTATTATGTGTGTTTGACAACTACATTTGCATGTAATAAAGTTCTTTACCATCTTTGGGACTCCATTTAGTAGTATAAACTTATGCAGGTCCAAGCCACTGTTCCAGGAGTGTATGCATATCTAAAGAATGATCATTTTCCCACAGAAATGCTCAGAATCCAAAATGGCCAGTATCTAACTGGTTAAATGTCCAGCATCTAGCAAAGCTGTATACCTGTACTGCAGTACTGTTGCTTTCTGTGGGTATTTATTTTGTCTTATTTATTATAGTATCTACTGAGTTCACAGGACACCTTAATTCAGGTCTTGTAGAATGACCAGGCTTCACTGAAATTTGTCTCCTGTTAACACTGTCCTTAATTATGACATGGCCCAGATCCCCTGTCATCAGGTGTTTAATAAGCCATATAGTAGCCAAGAAGCAAATTCCACACCTAACATTAGTTAGGAAGTATAAACTTCCTAACGAGTGTTTACAAGACATCCTGAATCAAGTGAGATTTGGTGTTCTAATTAAATACTTTTCCTACTTTAGGAAGCCTAACTTAAAGTATTAATGTAAATTATGGCATACACTGGCCTGCAATATATTCTGGTAAATTGAGGCATCATTTAAGTGAATATTTTAGTCTGTCAAACTTGCCCGAGCAGTTATAATAAATGTAAAAAAATAATTTGCAAGTCTTGCTGGATTATGTATTATTAATAATAGCCTCCAAGACATACCAGGCACTGTACAAAAATGTAACACTGCCTATGATGCCAGAGGGCTTACACAAAAAGATCAGGCAGATAAGAAGCAGGGATGTGACTAGAAACCCCTAGTTTTTCCTTTCGATCACTATAATTTCCCTCATTAATAACCAAACAAACAACAAACAAAACACAAAACCAACAAAACATCAGTTGCCTGTGCTTCTGTCCATGTATTTTAAGTTTCATTTATTATTGTTACAGTGCAGCTCTCACTCACTGTAACACTATAGGCCTAATCTGTTTATCCTTATATTTGTAATTCTATGTTCCCCCATTAATGTTGTATTTGAGTATTTCAGAATCCTTCTGAACCTTAAGAAGCAATTTTGAGGTCAGAATTTATTATAGGGTATAACTAATAGAAACAAATAATAAGGTCATGCAAAAGGCACAAATAAGTGGAAGGGGTCTCCAGGTGCAGTACAGCTCTCCACCTATTTGTTGGTCTGTTCTCCCACCTACTGCCTGTCCTCCCACCTACTGCCTGTCCTGTTCCTCCTCCTTATCTCTCTGCCATCACATAAAACTACAAAGTACTGATTCTCACCTAACATTTACCCAGAAGACATCTGAGGAAAACAATCCCCAGTTTGTTTTTCAGCAACCTAGTCAAGTCTTCATTTTTATTCACTGAAGTCTCCTAAGAGAAAGGAGAAAATTCATTTTGCAGAGGAGATGTAAAGATGTGATTTGAGATCATGAAAGATGTGTAGAGGGTGGAGTCGTATTTTCTCCACTCTTTATGCCTAAGGAAGAAGGGCGCAGACATGGAAAGCTGGCCTGTTCAAAACCAGCACAGGGAGAGTGTTTTTCTCTTGGGACTAATGATTAATCTGCATCACTCATTGCCATATGGTATCCTGAACTGAACGTTAATAAGAATAAAATAACACTCTACTTGAAATGATTAGTATTTAAAAATATGTCAGAGTATTGAAAGGATTACAAATCTTCATGCTTCCTTGCATAAATGGTCTTGTGGCACATGTGGTAAAAAGGACACTTTTCACAGGGTAGATTTGTCTCCTAAATGAAGAGTTTGTTTTTTTTTTTTCCTGTAAAACGTCTCTGTTCAAGACAGGATTCAGGATTAGATGAATGACTGCTTTGATCTGTGCTGGCCATTCCTCTTGACACTCCAGTCAAGGAATTCTAGGAGTAAAACTTGTCACCTTGAAGATTTTTGATCATCTGTCTGCCTTGGGAGATGGAGGGTTGCTCCATGATCTGACAAAGTGCTGTGATGGGTTGAGATTTTCAGTCAAGCTTTAGGCAGCAGTGAACATTTACTGACAAATTATCGCCTACTCGGAAGTAGTTGATAGTAATGGTAAATGCTAAGGAGCCATTAACTCTGTTTGAGTAAGCTGTGCTACTGTAATTAAGAGGGTATCAGAAAATCTACAAAAGATTATTTTATAATCTACTAAAGATTTCACCTGTTCTTTGTTTCACATCTTTAATAGTGACAGCAATAAAATGCCCTTGTTTAGATTGAGAAAGGTTTGAGAGGGGAATAACCAAATGTCTGAAATTATTCCCCAAATGCTAGCAGCTTACATCTATTCAAAGGTGGTATTATTAATGAAGGCCAGTGTGCCTTTGACAAGTAGACAATGTTATAAACTGGGCTATTAATTTTGGTGAAAATACTGTGTTTCATTAGTACATACTCAATGAATTGCCAAATAGCGGTTATGTAAATAATGAAACAACAGGATCATGTTTTCTCATCTAGGAGTGACATGATTTTATTTTGATTAAATGGAGAAATTACTAACGGTACATGGTTTGTACACACAGTCTCACACTCTCCTTCTGCCCTACATCTCTTCTTCATAAAAAAAATATGATCAGAGTTGTTTATTTTTTGGTGTATTGGGTGTGGGTTTTTACTCAAAAAGTCCCTTCTTTTAGGTCTCCTTCACAGCACATACAGTATGCAAACTCTCCAGTCTTTGGAGAGTCCTGTGAAATAGTTTGCTAGTTAATAGTTCCTAAATGTGACTATCATGTCTCAGGCATTTTAAGTTAAAGTTTAAGCATCTCCTACTGTACAAATGTAGTTTATCTGATGCTCACTGAAAAAGTGTAACTGAAAATGTCAGCTCATAGTAGAGTATATGGTTGTATGAAATCAATAAAAGTACTTTGTATTTTTGGGAAGTGTTAAATTTGGATCATAGTTATTATGGATCAGTGACATTGCACTGAACAGCTTACCTTGAAATAAATAGGCTGGAAGGAGATATAGAAATATTTGGACATATCATCAGATGCTGATCCAGAAATTCTTGTTTTCATAGCTCCCATTAATGCTGAAAAACCTCTGGGTGTATAAGCATCTAAAAGTAGAGAGTAAGTAAAGTGACTTTGATAAAAGTATCTTTTCCAATTATCAATGACAGGTGAAGATCTATACTGGGGGAGGGAGTGATGAAGACAGTGTATTCAGATTTTAAAAGTTGAGTAGAAAAAATACATTTGTTCTTGACATGGTTGCATATAAGAAATTCTACTTATGTTCTTAGGTGTGCATCAGTGGCTATGGCTACACTGGGTTTTTTGTTTTCATCCAGTTTTGGAAGTGATCTTCTGCCCGTTTAACTTTGGCAATATTCATATCCCCATTGTGCAGGGCTGTTTGGTGCACGCAGTCCCCAAGGCTCTCACAGCTGTCCCTTGCTTGTGGGGCATCTGATCCACAAATACTTACGTCCCCAGAGTCTCCAAGCCAGTGGATGTAGCATGCCTAATCCTTTCTGCTTTGTATTCTATAGGACCTTTTCAGCTCTCGTTATAGAACCTTAATGAAGAACCTTGGGAACCTTTTTATTTTGACTGGGGTTTTTCAGGGTTCTTAATCAGCAGCACAAAAGCTGTTACGTTCCTGAAGGTGGTCAAGGAGATTTTCCCAGGAGTACATGTAGTCCTGTTGAGGCTGGGCTTCTGTGAGGCATACAGTCACAAGGCTGTGCACCTGGCTCGGTGTTGTAATTCTAAACCATTCAACTTTTATATGGATCATTTAGGAATTAATTTTTTTAATAATATGTTCAGCATGTTCCACAGAGAACTGTATGTGTATTATAGCAAGACACTAGGGCATGTGTAGCATGAAGACAGCATTTGAAGGTGATTCCAAAATATCATTTGGAAGACTGAGCTGGGAAGAGTAATGCCTGATGCAGCCTCTGCCATACTAGCTCATAGAGTAGTCCCAGGTTTTACATAGTGGGAGATATGTTGTTTCATCTCAAAGGAGATCTTGGAAATTAGTTAGCATGTGCATAGTGTGGGCAGAAACCTCAGAGCAAGATCTAAGGGTGATCTATGTTGATAGAATGAGCTACTCTTCTCTTGTTCAACCATGTACACAATACAATGTGACTCAATTGATCCGATAAGCTTAGTGCTTTTCTCTTTATTTTTAATTCAACAAAAGCCCTTCCACTGACTTGCAGTAGATTCTGGATTGACCTCTCAAGCAAACCCAGTGAAATAATTGTGACTGCTAGAGGAGCTGAGGCTGAAAAGCTTTTAATTTTACAGTACTTTCCAAACACTTAGGGGCTCAGATTCAATAAATATATTAACGCTTTTGAGTTATGTTGTTGTTCTGTATACTGTATTAAATTATTTATTAATTTAATAAGTGCTTTATTAAAAGATCATCCACACTTCTGTATGCTTAACAGTGAAGCTTTATTCCCATGTTATTGAGTGGTGTACAAATACGTAATTAAAAAACAAAACAAACAAATGAACAAACAACCTTTGATTGAAGATAATAGACACATAATTAGAATGCATAGCATTCACCTTTTATTTTCCGGTGTCTGAATAGGTACTAAATATTGACTAGCTTTCTCTAGCCTAGCAGCTATCCCAAACTATTCTTTGTGAGTGGCAGTGAAGAGATAGGAGTGGAAAGGGAGATGAAATGCAAGCATTATCTCCAAAGTACAATCAGATTGTTATTTTATTTTGTGTTACCGTTAGCAAATCACAGTTTTATTGTTTAAATGCATCTGTATGTGAGAAGACTTGACAGGGAGCATTGTAAGAAAATATATCATTGCAAAAGAAAAATCCTTGTCTATTTTTCAAAAAACCCAAGTTTTAAGTACTGCGAAGAAGTGCTCTTCTTACTTCTTTCAAATACACAAAGAATGGAGCATGGTTCATGGATCTCTTCAAAAGCAGTTAGCCATTGAAGGCTATAATGTAATAAAAGATATCAGTATGGTTTAGTATCATCAGATTCTAGCATACAGGCTGTTTTAATACTGTCTAGGAAGAAGCAAGTATCAGTGAAGGATTCAAACTCTGGTTTTCTGTTTTTTTCTTTTTAAAAAGTAGCTATAAAAAATAATCTGTAATAGCTAAAAATCTTAACTTCAGTTTCTGACAAGGATCACTTTTATAACTTTGGCAGAAGTTCACTAACTCTGGTTTATTCACATCTAAGATACTCTAACATATGATGTGTAAACTGAGTATCACTATGTATTATTTCTTGGGCCTTTGTGAAGGTAAATACCTTAAGCATGTTAAGAGCCTAATCATATGCATTAATTCATAACTCAGATTTAATTTCATCCCATGTCTGTACAGTCTCCAATTAAGTACAGTCTTGACATGACAAGGATTGAGTTGTTTTGTGTTCTACAATTAAATGTGATTGTTACCCGTATTCATTTTACAAATGGATAAATTTTAAATACTGCATTACTTATAAAGTATCATTACATCAGTCGCATTGTTCTCACTGATTTCTTTTTCAATGAAGGCAGGCATTGCAAAAGGAGAATTTTCACTAGAGGGAAGGACCTGTAGGTATTAGTGAGGATGTATTTGAAACACTGCGGGTGGGTGGGTATATCTGTAAAGTTCCATCCATAGGAAATGAACATGAGCACTCATTCACAGTGCATTTCTAGTTCTCATGAACATCCCCTCTCCACTGGTTCAGACAGTTCCTGAGCTGCAAGTTACAGTGGGCTGGGACAGTATAGCCATCATTGCCAGAGCCATGACGCAAATGGTCTTCTGGCATGTTCCAGTGCAATGGTTCTTATATATTGAGGTGATTAATTAAGGTGATTAAGTTAAGGTGATTCTCTGAGGGAGAATTCTTTGGCATTGAGATACATGTGTATTATAAGTGTTAAATAAATATATTTGACCATTGACCTTTTTCAAAATCCATAAAAGATCTTCAACCGGTAGGGCAAAGCACACAGAAATAAGAGTGCTTACGTTGTGCTAATCTGGCCCCAAACTTTCAAAACTTCTTAGTCCTCTGTTATTCATTTCCACCTTAATTACACTAACATTTCTTTACTGTAAATGCTTAGTTGTGACTGCAGAGTAACTCATCTAAACTAATTTTTCATGGGCAAATTTAGGTACAGTAGCAGGTTGTCATTGCTGACCCTAGCAATATAGACCTCGCTCTAAACTAATTAACAGGGTTAAGTAGTTAATTAGAACTGGGTTTCTCAGTGTAGGTGTACAGACAGATTGGAAGTTTTCCAAGTGAACACTTCAAGCATTTGTTTGTATACACCAGACCTATGGCAAATATCTGCACACTGTTCTTCTCTGTGGATACATTAGATGGAAAATGATGCACCTTATACAGAACAGTTTATATCAACCTATTTTTTATTCGCTTTCTTGGCAGTCTCCTGAGGAAACAAGACATACCAAAATTAAAACAGCAGCAAAAAAAAAAAATCAGTTACTGAGGTGAAGTTGAGAAAAGCAAAAGTGACAGCAGTTATACGAAGAAGCGCTGGCTCTTGAAGTTAAGCTGCTCTGTCACATACCATCAATTGGACTATTATCTGGCACAGGAGGACTGTAATAAATTGTCAGATTTTCTTCTTAGCCGAAATGATGGGATGGAAATTGTGCTGTGTATTTTTGGACAGGAATGGGGGGAAAAATGCAGCATGTAGCTGATTTCCTCACATGCCAGACCTGCCATGATGCACAAACCCAATTTCCAAAATGTAGCTCTTAGAAATTTTGTGTGATAAAAGCTGAGATGGTTAAAAAAGAAATCCTATCTCTCCTCTGGGAAAATAAGGTCAATGAGGAGTAACATCACTAATGAGAGACAAACTTTTTTTGGGTTTGTTTTTTTTTATTTAAAACCAATAAAATAAATGCTTTCTGATGTGTTTGATTTTTTTCTCCTTGACAGAAAAAAATGATGAGGAATGCAGGCTTTTGTATATCACTGTCTCTGTTTCTGTCATATTTTCATTTGAAGTAAATTTTCACAGAATTATAACATTACAATGTTTGGTTCTATAATAGTTGGATCTAGTGATCATTGTTTTTGTGTGGGTCAGGGTATGGAAAAGATGTTATTACATATGGAAATACTTGGTGGGGTTTCTATGGTCTGATTTAGACTATCTATCTGTGATGGTTTTGGAAAGCAATTGGTAATATGTAATAATTATATGACCAGGATAAAAATACTCTTTCAGAATGTTATATGTTCTCAGAAGATGATGTTTTTCAGTAGAATTATTGTATGACCATCTTTATATTATATGTGTAATAATAGGCTATCAATACCCACTTCTAAAGCCTTAGCTGAATCATAATGTAACTGCTGTAGTCAACAAACTGGAAATATTTTGGATGGCCAGCATCCTTAAATCATGGCTAAGACTTCAAGAATCTTACATGATATTACATGTAATTTGTAATTACAATGTTTGTAATATTGTGAACAAGTTCTTAATTGATAACTACTCTGAATAGAAATAGATAGACATAGCATAATAAGGAGTTGAAATTAAAAGTGAGTAAATTTAGAAGCCATTAAGGCTACTAGCTTCCTTCCTCTACTTCATTACAACCATCAGCTGGTCATTCACCTTTTCCTCTATTTTCCAGTCAGCTGCAGCAGTAGTTCAGTTGTGTAAAAACTCAAGAGTCTTCAGTGGAAGACCTCCTGGAAGATCAGACAATGAGTCAAATGTGTACAGTGGAAGAGAGTGTGAAAACCTATCTACTACCTTCAGCTTTCCTTTTGTGAATCTTTCTGCACCATTTAATGCATAAGGTTCAAGCTATGAACCAGAATAAGGATATATACCTCAGTGTATGTTATGAAGTAGTCTCTGTGTATATTCACAGTATTAGATAGGGCTGTAAAATATGCTTGTTGTATTTTCATCTTCCATCTTGGCAAAAAGGAATTGTCATACAGCAGTTTGTATCCGTTCAAAAGTCTTAGTAGTAGAATCTGAAATAAGTTTTTTTCCACCAGAAAATGGAAATTTAATCTAATTAAATCAATGATCTGCAAGCCAAATAAGAAAGTGTGGACAACTAGACAGAGTACTAAGAGCCAATGGAAAACACATCATGTTCTGGATCAATCAGAATTATGAAGACTCTAAAAGAATCAGCTAGTCTGTCAGAATACTAGGAAACAAGCTGTAGCTGAGAATCTTGAGATGGTAGAAAATCAAGATTATTTGCTTGCATTATTCAAGTGCCATTAGAAACTGTGCCAAAAATGGAGATGCCAGAGCATGTCAAAGAAGTGTAAAAAATCGTCAAGTGTAGACTATATTGATCTATGAATTTTGAAGGAATGTACTAACTAACATGAGCAAGCTGTTAATAAAAGTGTGTTGTTTGCATCTAAATAAACAGTGGTGGAAGGAAGAAGGTAGCAGCTGCTGTATCTAGGTATTACAAAATGCTAGAAATGATCCTGGGCTCACTTCAAAATGAGAAAACTTGTTGAGGAAATGTTTCAAAAGATCTAAAACCTCCCATCAATGTGAAAAGAATTCTAAAAACCAAAATTATGCCAGCATAGCTTCTGCAATAGTACATTTTCCTATCCTGCTTCTTTAGGATTTCTTCAGTTTGTTGATTGAATAGCAGATACTTTAGAACCTGTTGGAATAATTCCTCAGAATATTAAAAGATTAAAGTTTCTGACAGATTAATGTAAAAGAAGTTGCCATGAATTGTCAAGTAAATTATTGCTTTGGATTAGAAACTTGATAAGACACTAAAAATAGGGTAAGAGTAAGTAAACAATTTAGAACAGTGTTGCCTCAAGGTTCTACTCTGCTACAATAATAACAATGATGATAATAATAAATACAGACTTAAGAAAGAAGCTACAAACTGATAGTTGACACAGAAGAAAATAGGTTGGTGAATGTGAGAAAGGTACAAGGGTGTTCAAAGATTTAATCTCAGCTGAAAAACTTTGGATTCACCAGTTTATAGGATGCACATGTATAAACAATGAAAGTACCAGTCATCATAAAGTGTCGTGCCAGCGTGTATCTTAAATCACCCTGCATACTGCAAATGCATGTTTCTACTTTTTTATTGGAAAGTAAGGCTTCAGAGGAATTTGAACACAGTTTCATTCTTTGGGTGCAACATTTCTTATTGTTGTGTCAAAGCCCACGATTAACTGAAACTGAGTATTTTTTAAGAAAAATC
This sequence comes from Actenoides hombroni, assembly GCA_024336885.1. NCBI lineage: Eukaryota > Metazoa > Chordata > Aves > Coraciiformes > Alcedinidae > Actenoides > Actenoides hombroni. The sequence goes on along the minus strand of WUAM01000431.1, from coordinate 55,128,761 downwards.
TGAGTTATTCTATGAGGTGGTGCTATTACAATTGATTTTTTGTGCTTTTGGTGTGGGTATGTATCTTCGTTTTGTGGCTAAAGCAGTGGGCAACAAATCTTTACAAGCCTTTACAGAGCTTACCAACCATGAAACAGATTTCACGTACCATCTGCTGTGTGAAGGACACATTAAAGTAGTCCCCCATTTCTCCAAAGCATCAGCACATTCATGCAAATCCCTATTCTCCTACCTGTACTTTTGAAAGTGATGGAGTGTACTATCTGCACAGTTCATTGAATCATATTTGCACTGTGCAGTCTTGTTCATAGGAAGACCAGATAGCTAGATAACACCTAAAATATAGCATGCTCAAATATATTCAACATTTTCATTTGCAGCAGAGGTAGTCAACTACTTAATATGGATAATTACTCTTAGAGTTAATTTTATCTGAAGTCGCATTAAGGGTATAGCAAAATTTTATAAAAGCAGTTAAAACTTCTGGAGAAGGGTAAACTCATGACATTCAATGCTGAATTAATAGTAGTTCCCCAGAATTAATCCATTATTTGTCACAGTTGAAGTTACTTTATTGAAAGTCTATTTGAACAATGAGACAAAAACGAAAGAAAAAAAGGAAAATGCATTAATAATGAGTTCAGTGTTTTTTGTTCATATTACTGACTGAACCAAATAATTTAGCTAACTTAAATCAAGTGTAAAGACTTTTCATCCAAATTGATTGCAATGACTTTTGTACACCAGAAGAAATGTTTCTGGCAACACAGTCTAGTGGTACATTAACATCTGTAGATTGCGACCTTGCTGTAGGCTTTTACTTGTCTTAGCAAGATGATCTCAGCTTGAAAGAGCTAACAGACTGGAAGATTTCTTGACGATCAATGTTTATTACTTTTAGTGTAGTACTCAAAAAACCCACAGTATTATTAATTGTCAGTAGAAAAGTGATAGTCAGCAAAATCCAAAAATATTAAACTGTTCATCATGATCAGAGGAACACAGCAGCTACCTGGAGAGACTTTAGACCTTTAGAAACCAAATGGCAGGCAGTCTGCAACATATCACTTCTAAAACCCTGTGTGTGGTCCAAGTAGCACTTGAGTAGATTTTTAGCACCAATTTACGTGTATTGCTTGTATTCTACTTTAGTATCAATATCACATGAATATCACTTTGATATTTATATTCATGTGAGTATTCTACACAGTTATAGCATTTAAAGCAAAACATTCCAAAAGTATTCATTCCTTCGTGTGGCCCTGAGGATCCAGACATTTCCACTTCTTTATGACAGGAAATCCAATCCTGAGCTTTGTGCTGGGGATTCTGTGCTATTAAAATATGTACTTGGAATGGAACTTTGATTCAGGCAAGTTTATTGCAGATACATCAGTTTGATTGCTTTACTTAGAACTTTTCTTTTGGAGGAAAATAGCTCCTTGTTTAAAAGAAGTAAGGAAGGTGCCTCCTGTGTAAAATTTTCTCTTTACTCGCTTGCAGGGCTTTGATCTTTTCTGTTGAGTAGTGTGAAGTAAGTTTAAAAGAAATTAAATTCCGTATCTGGAATGCCCGGCTTTACTACAGATTGAATTGGGAAGTTTCGCTGTTTGAAGAAGTTTTCTCTTATATTCACATCTTGCAACTCAAAGCTATCTCCATCATATAACAAAAGAAAACAACTAGGTAACAGAATAAGGCAAAAGAAGCAGATTTTTATAAGTGTTAGCTGTGGGGCTTTCTTGTCCTTCAGCATTGATTTTTACTAAATGCCATAGGCATAATTCTATTCATTCTTGGGAAGTGATTCCCTAAACTGCAGTATAAAACTTGGCTTATCACCTTAAAGACAATCTTAGTCATTCTGGAAATCTCATAAGGTAGTCTCATAGGAAAGACTTCTTTCATTTGCTTACTCTGGTTGAGTTTCTTGTATCCTGCTATCCAAAGACAGCTTGCTTAGTTTTATTCATTTTTGCCGCTATCCTATTCATAAAAAAAGAGGCTTTGTGGTGCCTCAAATCTAACATTGTAAACTATATTTAAAATAATAACACAGAATGGGGATTAAAAAGTTTAGAACCTAGTCCAAATTTTAAAGCAGAACCAGCAGAATTACCTGTGTCAGGTAAACTTTAAATCAGGCTGTTATTTTTCAAATATATAGGATGGAATTGTAACAAAAGAAAAAACATATCTATTACTGGAATGTTTAGGAAATGAATTCCACATAATCACTGTTAACAGTATGAGTAGTTAGTGACAATGTTCTGTGCTTCTGTCATTTGTCCCACTTGATTATGGTTTTAGTGTTAGTTCATAAAGACTTAAAGTCTAAAGCTAAGAAAACACCAGAAAAATTAGAGAAATAGCAGATTAATCTCTCCTTGGCTGTGTAAACATAATTCCATATATTGAATTGAGGGGTTGCTAATCCCTTACAATCGTGTTTCTTCCAATTAAGTTGCAGGGCTTTAAATACTTTCAATCACAGGAGGCTGAAGAAGCAAGTGCAATGTCAGGAAGGAGTGGAGGGTGGTAATCCTAAATGAAAGTAATTTTATTAGGAGAGAAAGCAAGCAGCAAACAGAAGTTCTGAAGTGGAGAAGTTCAGAAAATAAAAGATTCTGCAAAATGCTCTGACCCCCTAGGGAAGTGAAGAAATAAAATTGGGATTTTCAGCTTGATTAAAGTTTGATTTATGAGCTGCTTTTTGTTAACAGCAGTGGAACAGGAGGAGGAGAAAAAGGATTTAACTTGTAAGGGAGAAATTTCTTTTGGAAATTGCCTTCAAGTTCATGAAGTTTAAAAAAAGTGACAAATGGAATTGTTTTGTAAGTACTCCCTTTCTAGCCTGTACTTTGCTCTCCACTCCCCCAATCTATAGTCAGTAACACATTATAACTAATAGTGTCATAGTCTAAAAACATAGCAGATGTTTTATTATTGCTAGAGAGTAGATAGCTTAATATTGGAGTATATCTCTTGTTTTTGTTTTGTGTGCAATCTTACTTAGGTGCCAAAAAAAGGCCTCAAAAGATCCAGAATGAGATCACAAGCTTAATTTCCATACATGGGGGTCTTTTGCACAGAGGTTATTTTATGTGGGAGATCAGGAGGTGGGAAAGAAATTTCAAGAAGTGCTGAATCTTTTTTCAAAAAGGAGTATTTGTTCACAAATAGAATTAAGATAAGGAAAATATAAAATAATGAGGAGTCTTTTATGTTTTTCTCCTGCTGAGAAGGAGCATGGCTAAAGTTAGGATTGGCATGGAGTGGTAGGAGGTACAGTTTTCATCTTGCTCTGTGTATGGAAAAATTTCTCCATCCTTGTTTCATGAAGCTCTTACCTCAGTTTTATGGATGGTAATGTGAGTTGTCAGTCCGCAGTAAATGGGAAGACAAATTCTCATTTGATACTGCTGTCTCTTTCTCTACAACACATTAAGTAAGTGACTCCTGGACCCAGCAACTTAAGGCAGGATGCTGTTTCCACAGGTATAGTTCTCCAAAATGGAGTCATGGTAGCATCCTACCCTAGATCCAAAGAGAGATAAGAGATAACGTATTAAAACTGAACAATTCTTTTGTGCACTGAAGGGTTAAAGAAAATGCTGTCATGCCTTGTAAGTAATAATGGGTTCACATAGGCTTACAAATTGAAAGATACTATTGTGGAATACCTTTTGAAGGTAAATGTAGGAGTGAAATTGCTGTACAGTTTGAATTGAGTCAGACACTGAAAATTCTGAATTGTCATCATAAAAATTCAGGCTGCGAGTGCTTTAACAACCCTTTACCATCCATTTTTATATAAAGCACCAGATCTGTGTAAAGTAGTAACACTTTTTGGGGTTTTTTTCCTTTTTTTTTTCCTTTTTTTTTCTTTTGTTTTCCTCCCCCCCCCCCCCTAAAAAGACATTATAACTTGTTCATCAAAAGTTTGAAATGCTGTTATCCATAAGGTAGTTTTGACCACTTTGCAATTGTATGAAATCTTTTATTAATTTCAATTTAACTTGAATTCTAAATAGACTCTCAAAATGTCATTCTAATAACAATGAGTTTGTCACTGTGCTAGTTGATACAGTAATTTAATTTATAAAACACTCAGATTGCTTATTTGTCAGTAAAAGATACTAAGTAATACACATTAGCTCTTGAAACCATCTTTTCCCCCATCATCAGGGCTTATTTATTTCTGAAAGTTTACCTATTCGCTATAAGCCCAGCTCTACCCAGTTTGCTAATACATACTATTATCTCAGTGAAAAATGGAAAAAAGTATAAATAACTGATTTTTACATTATTTTTCCTCCCTTTAAAATTTTAAACAGTATATACTGGATATATTTGTATAAAATTCTTGGATTTAATATTAAGGTGGCTGTTTTCCAGCAGATACTAACATCTGCCTAAAAATAAGGGTACAGACATGTATGGAATTATGCATCTGTTCAACCAGCAAATTCTATTTCATTGTTTCAGCAGAGGTCAATATGAGATACAAGAGTTGTGCAACTAGCAGCCAAATCAGACTTTTCAATCTGGAAGTCAGTAGGCTGAAGTTTGTCTCTAATACCTGATGATGATAGGCAATAATACATCAATGCTGTTAGTATATCATAGTTTCAAACATGCTCTGTATGCTGAACTTATGGAACTCCATGGAAAAGGTGGATGGGACGCTGCCACAGGAATGGATAAGGGAGGAGGCCACTGAAATGAGAGCAGAAGAGATGACTCCCCTTACCCAAAGTTGTGCTACAGCTACATCCTTGAACAGGTTACAGCTCTTTAAAGAGAAAGCAAGTTAGTGGAAAGAGGGAGAGAGATTTGAAACATCCAAGTGGTTCACAGATATGATATGTAGCAAATATATTGGCATGAAATGAGTATTAAATGTTTGTTAAAGACATAGTGTATTGGCATATCAGCAAGGATTCCCATCACAAGTATAAAACTTAACTCCATCTCTGGAGTTTTTGCTTCATAAGTGTGTAGGGCATCAGGATAAAATATAAATAAATAAATAAAAGTTTGCATACCAGTTGTAGTTAATAAAGGCAGAGCACCTTTTCTTCCATCAGTGCGTGTACTGTTGGGTTGGATGCAGCACCAGTAAGTGCTGGTGTATGTAAATTTACCAATATCAATATGTAAACTCAGTATCTGCACCTAGAAAGTACAATTTCAGGTATTCTCTGAATTGAAGCATTGTCTCTATTACACTATATGCAGTAGTTGGCTTCTGCATGTAGAGGTTTGTCCCCGCAATCATTGTATCTTTAAGACTATCTTCCTGTCACTGGGGTGTTTCTAGGCTGTCTCTCTACCACTTACAGAAGTTGGAATGTCACTGCATTCCTGGCTACCACTGTCAAGCACTTGGAAGAGAAATGGGCTTAAGTACGGCTGATGAAATGTTACCCATAATTTACCACAAAAAGCAGAATCTTTCAGGGTAAAAATTCTGCCCTCTCATATCGTTTCTGGGTGCTATTTTATTTTTAATGTACTCTTACAACGTAGCTTTGAACTCAATTCACATAAAAGAGCCTCCAGCTGTACATCTTACAAAAAGCATGTAGACCTCATTTAATAATTCTTTTTATTCCTCTGACTCGAGTGTGATCTTTTTTCCACTCTCACTGATGGAGCTGGCACTTTAACTTCATCCAAATTTATTCTTGATCTAATTCAGTAGAACACACAGCAGAACACATTTCCAAGGCAGAATAATAGCCACTTAGGTATTGTTTAAGCCCACCACATACAGAGGCAACAATTTGAGTTTCTTCAAAATTATTTTGTATCTTCAACAAACATGATTATTCTTTCTTCTGCTTATTAAAGTACCATCTAAGCCACAGCATGTGCACTATAGGCCAGATGTAATTTTATGTGATCATTTTTACACCTTTTGTGTTGGAATTTTTTTTTTTTTTTTTTTAACTTTTTAAATGCTTGTCACCATGTTGGATAATGTGTTGGGTTTTTTTCTCTTAAGCAGAAACTGGGATGGTTCTCCTTGGAACACATTCTACCAAGTGAGGAACTTCGCCTACTCATTAACAATGAAATTTAGCCTTTTAGATCATGTTAGTGTTGTTCCCAGACCAAAAAATTCTTTGATAGTGTGAATTCCTGCACATATTTTCATCAGACTGGAGTGGATAGATCAGCAGAAATAAATTTATTGTTCAGTTTCTCAGAAATACTCTGATTACATGGCCTACAGAAGAATAATACTTTGAAATTTATTACTGTCTTGAAACTTTGGATCAGGTGGGAATTGTCATCTTTTCCCATCTTTCTCTGTGTGAGTTGAACTGTAGGTCAGCTCAAGTGGAATTGGATTTAAAAGTTGGGACATCTTTTTTCATTAGCTGTACATGAAGTAGCAAATAGACTCATCTGTGCAAAATAACTTCTCAAGAAATGTTTTTGTTCAACAGTGCTCCTTTCCATTCTTCAGTAACCAGCTTCCTATACAAACTAAAAACATTATTAAGGCAGAGTGTATCCTGAATGAACCAAAAATAATTCTTGTCCTCTAGCTGGTAATTTTGATGTGCTTTTTGCTAGGCAAGGCAATTTTTTATTATTTTTGAAATTATTTAAAAAAAAAAAAAAAGGCAAAGGGGCTCCCCACCAAACTTCAGCTATAAGGTCTAGTTGGTTCACGGACTTTCAAATGGTAGGTATAATAGATATCTTTATCTTACATGGACATGCTGCACAAGCTGGCTATAAATGCGGAATTCTATACAGACCTGGAATACTCTGGCCATCAGCTTTTGATTTGGTACATGCAGAAGAGAATCACAGGTGGTCACAGAGTTCATGAATTAGCAGCAGCACTGCTGTCACAATTGTGCCATGACTATGACATGTCATTTCTTTACTGCAATTAACTTTGCTTTACCAGAAACCCATTTTTCAGTAGAACAAAATGGGAGAATTAAGTTTCCTTTAAATTTTGCTTAGTTCATTGTGACCGTAGACTTCAGTCTGTCTGATCCAAATTGGTTAAATGTTAAAGCAATTTGGCCTCTTTTCAGCTCCAATTTCTACTTTTAGAACCTGAAGACCGTGAACTCTGTCTTTCTAAAGGGTAAACTCAATTTTATTTTCTGTTATGTGAGCTAATTTGTGAGGGGTTCTCATAATGTCATGTCTTCAAGGAGATTGCAATGAGTGTCTTAAAGTTCAGGCCAAACATGTGAATTTGCCATTCGTGTTATAGTATTAATTAGAGCTAACTTAGATCTTTTCAAAATGTCCAAACCCTACAACTCAGAAAACGGAAAGTCTCATCTACAAGTGATCTGAGACCTTAGACAAATTCCATGAGAAGTGTATTTAGAGTAGAAATTGGGATTCCTCTGTTTAATCTCTAGCTGTTCAATTGATTCATTATTTTTCACTTAGCCTTCAATTCTTTCTTCATTAGTGATTGTCATACTACTTACATTTTTATAGGGGCATAGCACCTAATTATTACATTTGGCAGATTCTGACACAGCAGAATGTATTTTAATATATAATAAGGTATCACAACTTGAATGGAAACAGCTCATATTTTCACCCAGCGTTCTCATTGTGTAACGTTGCCTCCAGTCTTAGAAGCCAGTCATCAGAGATAACCAAACCAATTAAATACAAAGCAAGTAACCTTAAACAAGATCCTAAGATACAGTTCCTTTAATGATAATAAGGCAATAATTTATATATAAAGAAGCAGTGCAGTCCAGGCTAACAGAATGATTAATTCTGTTTCACCCCTCTCTAAGGAAAAGGGGAATGTGCACATCTCACTGAGGTTTGTTGCAGTATTACTTCAGCAATTTAAATTTGGGTTCACTTGCACTATTAGTTATGGTCAACTGAAATTCTCTACATTTCAGTTGTCTGATTGCTGTACTGGGTTAATTTCCACAAAGGGTTTCTGGGTTTGTTTTGTTTTAATTTGTTAATGTCTCCATTCTCTGGATATCCATCAACATATATTTTCTTACACAACCTATTTACCTTATGGACCATGTATTTTCTCATAAACCACCCATCACAGTGTTTTTCCTCAATAACAAATAAGCATTATTTTGAGCCATGTCTTAGTCATTTTTTTTTTGCCAAGCATGGTTCAAGATTGCCTTAATATATTCTTGGTCATCCAAACACTCTTATTGTAGGGTTCTTGAATTTCTCAGGGCTGCTGAAAGTCAAGTAATAGCAAAAGAACATACACATGCATGTGTGTGTATAATACTTTTCAAACAAGTTGTTACTAACAACATCTCATGGTAATGGTAATTCTCAGAGATATTTGCTTAAAATAATTAGATTCTTTATGGGCTACAACAGTACACGCAGGTTTGATTTTTTAATTTTTTATTGCTAAGGTTGCCAGAAACGCAGAGCAAGTAAAATGCTGCAAAGACGTACTCTGATTTGGCCAAATGGAAGGATTGAAGAGAATTTTCAAGATAATGAACACAGATGGGTTTGCCATTATCCCTCACATAAGGAAAAAAACCAGGCAGCAATTTTATGCTTTTGTATGGCGAGTTCATGCTAGATACATCTGAGTCAGCATTTCCAATACCAATTTCAATTTAGTCCATGGCTGTGAGTGCTACACTAAAAAGAGAACGCAGCTGTGATACCCTACCGTGCCATAATAATCACGACTCGCTGCAGTTGCTGCTTAACGCAGTAACCATCCCTCTGACGTGCCAGGTAACTCTTTATGATGGATGCTATCTGGTTTGTTTGCTTACTGTTCACTGTATTGGTACTTTATGCTGGTTTTTGTGTGACTGGGCAGCAAAGAGGAAGGCTGACTGTTTTATCGTGGCTGCTGTACCCTATGCAGTTGAACACGCTGGGTGGGTGGGGAGTGTGCCAGGGCATGGCAGATCTGTTTGGCAACAGCTCAGGTCCAGACAGGTTCACCTCAAACCTCTCATCACTTGGGATCTCATGTACTTACATATTACTGTTGGTATATTTTGATGAATGGCAGCTGTCATGCACATGATAGCAAAAACATGAATTAGATTCTTGATCATTTTCATGACTCTGTCTCTGTGATAATAAAATACTATTACCCTAGTTACTGCTTCTTTAATTGCCACTGGCTTACAGGTGGATGCTCAGTAGATTTACTGCTGAAGTATCATACACAGGCATTTGAAAGCAGCAAATGGTGTTTATATGAGCTGAGATGAACAAGTAAATCTGTAACACATGCAAAAAAAAATTAAAACAGGAAAAGATAAGTTTAAGGGGTTCTGTTTTCTGAAAGCACTAATCACAGTGGTATTTATATAGAGGTTCTGTGCTTTCGGATGTTTCCAATGCAGTTTTACCAGCCTCTTGCAAATTAATTCTGTCCCTTTCCATCTACTTCTGTATGTAAGCTATATATTCCAAGTATGAAGATATTACTCTTTTTTTTTTTTTTTAAGTTCATTTCTAGCTAAATACTGTACAACAGTAGCTTGCACTGAAAACAAATAACTGCAATGCTGAGGAGAAAGAGAAAAGAAAGCTACTCCTGCTCTGTTCAAATTTGGAGAATAAAGGACTAGCCTTAATCAAATGAGTATCCTTTGGCAAACATAATAGAATAGCATTGGCTATGAGTTCTCTTCTGAGCATTGTAAATGAAAGGCAGGAGTTCAGTGGAGTAAACTGTGTCATCTGGGAATTTATAAAGGGAGTATGTGGCCAAGGGATTATTTTCCAGGGCTTCAGCTGTTCAGGAATTGTTGAGTCCTATGGAATACAGATCTAAGCATGTAAATGCTCAGAAACACGTTTTGGTAAAATGAACTAAAATGTTTTTCAAGGGTAAGCTGAACTACTTTTTTCTTCCTGATCTTTCTGGAAGGATGTAATATAATAACAAAATAAGCTCTGTAATAGTGACCATTAGAAAAGCATAGATCAAATGGTTAAGCTGTTTTTCCGCTGTTTTTCCACTCTTTATAAATCTCTGGCCTTCTTTTTTATTATCTGAATAATACCTCTGCAATCCTGCAACCCAGAAACAAATCCCTGCCCATGGTAAGAAAGCTGAGAAAATCTCATTCTTCAGAACATTTTTTAATTAGTTTGGATGGAGGGAGAAAAAGGCAATTCGGGCAAAACAAGAACTGTTCTGAATATAACTTGTTGCTATATAATTTCTTTTGCCTTGGTTGAACCAGAAATACATGCTTTTAAAAACAAGGTTATATTCATTACAAAATCTTCTGAAGTATGCTCTTTTTGTGACTAAGTGTTTCAAAAGGTTGTGAGATGAGCCTGAAAAGTTTGTAGAGAGATATTTTAGCACATTAGACCCCGGGTTATCCCAGCTAACTCAAGCATATGGTTCTGAGCTAGAAGGGATTGGAGTAGTCTGTTCTCCTCTGCACCTTGGCCTTGTGTTCCTCCTTCCATTCTTGTCTTTACTCTGATTGCCAGATTGGTCAGTTTGTTTTCAAGCAATTCTTTTATTTTTAGGTGTCTATTCTACTTAAATCTATTTCTATTTTAAATATACTTTTCTTTTAGTGTTCAAAGTCCAACTTTTGTATTAAGTAACCCGAAAGCCTCACTTGTGCCCATAAATAATGTAAATTAAAACAGAATCCAAGTTTTAAGTCTTCTTCCTGGCAGTTATTCGCTAACATTAAAGCTAATGTAATTCATTACTCAGTTTCTTAAGAGAGTTGTACTGCTAGATATCTTGATACAGCTCAAATGGAAAAGCAATATTTGATTTTCTGTTGTTAGTATTGCTGGATTTCTATGTAGAAAAAACAAACCAAAAAGCTGTACTACAGTTACTTAGACTATTAAGCCATGGCTAAGGGGTGATTGAAGATCTATGGATTTACAGAGAGCAATCCTTTCATCACTCAGTTGTGTGTTTTATGACCATGGGATTTGTACGTTGTGATAGTTGTTATGGTATCCACATGTGTACAAGGAAGACTGTAGAGAAGCATGATGTATGTTAACAACAAACTGAATTTAAAAAAAAAAAAAGTGATCAGAGATGACTGGTAAATTTTCAGTTGTGTTTCTCAAAAATAGGAACCTCTTTCTTTTGGTATAAAGCAATTTCCCCCATCCCCTGCCAAGCAAATGCTAACGTGGAGACATGCCAGTAGTTTGGGTGTGAGTTCTGCCATGGTACTGTTTAATACAGCCTGATCTTTTTCCTATTACCTGGTTCCAGAATGCTCTCACCTGATCTTTGAGTCTACAGCAAATGCCACAGTCACTCGAGGTAAAACTTAACTGCATGGAGGGAAAATGCAGGTTTGCTAATACCTATTCTAAGAACTACACCACAATACTTGTTTTATTGGAGTGGCCCCTAGCCCAATAGTTAACAGATTCCACCTTTTTATTTCCATCTCATCACTCTGACTGAAATTGTCAGTAGTTTGGTAAGAAATCAGCATGTTCAGTTCCTTGAAGTAAGGATAGGGAGAGCTGTACCATCTCCAGCAGTAACCCTTTCCTTTGGCTGAAGGCAAGACAGCAGTAAGAGCTCTGAGCTCTGGGATGTTCTCTGCTGGAGGAAGCATGGCTGGGCCAGCCAGGCATGTGGCAACTGGGAGAGATCAAATCCGTGTGCATGGGACTGCCCAGGGAGGTGACAGAGCCAGAGGGAACGAGAGCTGTATTCCTGTATTAAACAAGAGCTTTTCCTCTTTAAGTTTAAATTCTGTCTTCCTTCCAATTAAGAGAGGTGACCATGTAATTCCACCTAATTAGCGGGTTTTTTTAGATCTATTCTTCATTAGGGGCACTGTACATGCAAGATCAGCGTCTTACCTTTGCCGTGAACTCTAATGGATTAATCATTTATATTGCATAGTTTAATTACTTCAGTTCAACACTTATTTACTTTTGACTTCTAATTGACTTTATGAATGCCATTATTTGTATTGTATGACTCCTTAAGGAGAAACTGATAATACTGTAATTTTTTCAGTACAAGTAGCAAAATACCTACAGGAAACATTGTTCAAATAGGATATTATGCAGGTGAATTTGTCTTCTAAGAGATCATAATTTGGAGAATTAAAACATTTTTTACATGTCGGCCAAAAGCTTTAGTACTCACAGTTTCATAATTTCTCTGAATTGCCAATTCTCCCTTCTATTTAGTAGTTTCCCCTATTTGTTTTCATGGTACTTGATCAGAATCTCAGCTTTCTGGAAAGTCTGGAAAGACTTTTTTCTTGAAAAGAAGCTTCTACCTGTGTGGATTGAGGTAAAAAACTTAAACACATGAATCCTGAAGATGCAAAAATTGTAACAGTACATGCAGCTATATAAAATGTATAAATGATGTGACATTTTGCTTGATCTTTGCATCTGACTTTCTGAAAGTCATCTGGTTGCTTAGATTTAAGAGATACGACAATTCTTATGTCATTGGACGTCTTTGGTGCCAAAACATAGCAAATGTAGAGTAAAAATGCACTTTCTACAGAAATGAAAGAGGAGCAGATGTCAGCCTCTCTGCTAACCCTACATATTCTTCTCTAAGGACCTTGAGATATAAGTTGCTAATTCTCTGTCTAGTATAACCCTGACCAGATGAAAAATGAGGAAATACCTGAAGTTTTTCTTCTCTTTCACTTCATCAGGCCTTGTTGCCCACCAGGGCAGCCAAGGTTTGTCCTGTACCTAGCTTTTATACTGATTGCACAAAAAGGTTTAAGTTCTATATAGTATCCACTTATCTGCCAGCTAGAGGAGGAAGCCTGACCTTTTGTAATACTGCTTACAATAATATTCTCCATAGCTGACTGTACAAGTAACATAAAATAAATAACAAAAAAAACCAAATAACAAAAAAAGTGTTTTAATTATTTTTTGCTGTGATTTGATTGTCCTTTACATGAGATTTTGTTTCCCTTCTGGATGCCAACAGATTTTTCAGTAGAATGGTGAAACATTAAGCCTCTGGCCATAGCTAAATACATATTTTGCAAAACAGTTTGTAGTCTCTGGATACTTGGCATTCTAGTGATGGGAAGTTTATTATTTTGACTCTATTGTTAATCCATCAATAATAAACTATTTATATATATCCTTTTCATTCTTTAGCTTGCTACCATTAGCTATAAAGTGGAAAGGTTTTTTCTTTTATTCAGTTTCTTTCCACACTTACCCAATTTATGCAGTGACCATCTCCTACCCAAAGAGCAAGAATATTCTACTTAAAATAGAAGAAATATTTATTGGCATGAAGCTTTGTTTCATGAAGAGAATGTTTCCCTGAGAGCGTAATTGTTTGGGTTTTTTCCCTGCTTACCAAAGGAGCTTATCAAGTCCTTTTACAGAATCCTTAATATTGCTGTTTTCCTTCCCTGAATGTGAATAAATGCTACGGACGGTCTGGAGGAGTACTGATTCCTAAGTTATTTCTCTTTCTTGAAAGCCAAAAAACGTCTTTCACAAATTGTGAGTTTTAACTCACATTCTATATTGTTAAGTCCTGTAAACAAAATGATCACTGTGCCTGCTAACTATATTGGTTCAAAGGCAGGCAAGTCTCCTTGGCCCTTTAAAGAACAAGCCAGTTTAGAACAACATGTAATAATGCAGTGGAGTTTTAGGTCAAATTTGTTGGGCTGTAGAATGAGAAAATATTTTAAAGGATGATGTGCTGATGATCTGTCAATATTACCACTAAAGTGTGAATCAGGTAGACAAAATTCAGCAGGCATTTTTCTAATTAGAAGTGACCTTTATTAAAGCAGAGCTGTCTGAATTAAATTAGTTATTGCTCATCTGGTACTAGCTTGCTTTATATCTGAGAATTTGGTAAATCTCATCTGGAATGCTAATTCTATCCTTCCATCTTTTCCTCTGAGGCATCTCTCTTTTAATAACGACTTTCTTCATTGTTTTTAATTTTAGGACAGAGCCCTCTTTTTTTTTTTTTCTTTTTTTTTTTTCAGGTTATCTTTTAATTTCTGCACTGAAATACGTAAATCCTATTTTCAGAGAGAAAGCAGTAGGAGAGTTGGGTACTTTAAACAGAATCAGATCTGTTGTCTTCAAACAGAAGAATAAAGTACTCTGCTTGAGTAGCAACCTAGTATCTGAAAATTGAATTTCTCTCTATTTCAAAAGGTTTTAAAAAATAATTTGTAGTATTTAGCATCCTCCTAATCTAAACCTAAACCTCTCATATGGGGAACTCTACACTGTCACTGTTTTAGATTTCTTCAAGAGTGCACAGGTGATATCCTATGGCCTGAAAAATGAAGCAAAGGCATCATGAGAAAAAGAGAATGAAAATGTATCCCATGCTGAGGTTCCCAAAAGGCTTGTTTTCACCCCTGCTAGCCATTTGGCTAGCTGTTTGCCATGTTAATCAGCATGTGCTTGCTGATTTCAGTGACATTTGGTGTGACACTCTGGTTATTTTGGATCCCGTGGGAGATGTGTAGTTCTCCAGAGGAGGTGTTTAGAGCTCAGGGAATACCAGCCTCAAATGCTTCAGAGCTTTTCAGTAATGTCACAGTAATGTCACAATAATATCACTGCAGCCATACCCTGGAAGCCATTCTGTTGCATTCAGCATTTCATGTGCAAAGCACATCCCTTCAATCTGTCATTGTTCTTGCTCTTTGGGTTAATAACTTCCCCTTGTTTTAATAAAGGTGATTCTATCTGAGGTTGCCTTGAGTTGCTGACCTCCCAAAGTTTAAAGTTTTAGGCTCAGCTTTGAAGAAACTTCAAGTGCAGAGTTACTGTTGTTGCTGTGAGCTCAAACTGCCAAGATGCCTTGATAAACTGGTAAGGAAATGAATATACAAGGGTAGAAGGGATTACAGATAGAGATAGAAGGATTAGGCTGTGAACTAGCAGTAAGACTTGCTGTAAAAATGTTGCTTCAGGCTTTTGTTTATTATTTGGAGAAATTCTATTTAAATGCAGATTAGATTTTCTACCTAGAAGTACGACTTATTCTTTGTTGGAACTCTACAAAGGAGAACGAATACAGAGTGTTCTTGCTTCATTTCTTCATGAACTTTGACAGTCACGTTGCTTATCCTGTTATCTGGATTAGATATGCAAGCTGTGGATATAGGAGTTTTAACAGTTTGTTTAGAGACCTTAGTTTAATTAATTAGTGTAAGATTACCAAATTGCCTTGGGATGAAACACTGTGTCTGAGAAGTTGTAATTGTCTACTGACTAAACAGAAGGGCCCAGCTTCACATGGTTTATTTGGGAAGGAGGGAGTCAGAGCAAAGAAAGGGGAAGAAGAAGAAGGAGGAGAAGAAGAAGAGGAAACAAGCAATTAGACAAATACTGAATCTTTTGTAAACGGAAATGTTTTCATTCTGTTATCATTCGTGTCATCTTAAAGCAACATTTCATCTTCCTTAGAAATAAAAATGAAATTAAAATAGTTCTTTATCAATTCTGCTGGCTTTAGAGTAGTCTGAGAAGTCTTCACTTTAAAGAGACCTCCAAATACTCAGAAATTTTTCTCTTCTGTATTCCAGGCTTACTTACTGTAGCAATATCAGTTAAAAGTTAGCTAAGGGAAATACCCTGTTTGCTTCCCATGGGTCTACTTTTATTGCTTTATTCATTCTTCTTGCATCTTGTCACCCACATCTCCAGCAATCCTTACTGATCTTCTCAAAAATATGACAACATGATGTACATACCTTAAACAAGTTTTTATTAATCATCTCAGCTGTCTGTACCGAGAAAAAAACCCAAACCCATGCCAAATTGAAACCACTGATTTCAAGGGTTTTTTTTCCATTTCACCTTTTTCTTCTTTCCCAAAATAATTTTTAAGTTATCCACCATGTTTTATGACAGAAGTTCCGTACAATGTTTGGCATGAACTGTCACTGGGATTCATGTAGAGAAGCACTTGAATTCAATATGTTTCAGGATCTGAGATTGTGACCCAATTTTAGAAAACTGAAAGAGTAGTTTGAATTCTTTGGATGTAAAGATTACTTTTGTTGGGGTTTTTTTTGTCTAATATATGAGAGGAAGACCATGTTTTACTGACTGAAAATCAAGTATGTTCTCTAAGATGATCTACTTTCCTAGCCATTTAGCATTATCAGTCATTTTGTATTGATCATTTAGCATGGAAATAACAGGCTAATTTAATAGATTTAATGTGGTGTCATGGTAATGGTGTACCATTTAGGAAGGTAATGTTTTAGTACTATCATGTTCATAAAGGTTTGTCTGTTGAGAATATAATGCAGATTTCTCAGTGTATTACCTGGCTTTGTTGTGAAGTGGAAGAAATAAAAAGATCAAGGCTTTGCTTAAAGGAGGTTAATGAAACTTTTTGCCTCATACTAGATACATTTTAAGTGCCCTGTGTTTTTTGTTCCTTTCTTTATCTCTTTTTGATGGACAAGCTAAAGCAGTAACTAATATAAAAGATGTTTCTTCAGGAGATGAAGAACCCTAGGCCAATAATTTACAGAAAGTAACACGTTCTTAAGAGCTCACACAATCCCATTCAAGGTTTCTTGGCCATTTTAAAATCTGAATTTAAGCAACAACTTTCTGTGTCTCCTCTTCAGCAAGCCAAATGTTTCTCTTCATTTTTGGTAGCATGATGAGCTGTGCATAAGTCAGAAAAAATGGATCTGTAATGAACAACACATGACTGGTGAGTGACAGGAAATTATATGTATTACAGAGAAGAAAGTAATAAATCACATGATATATGAATGTGTCAGATTCTGATATCACACAAGGTCAATGGACTGACGGAAAGGCAGTTATTAGAACATCTAATATTTCCTTTAATATATCTTTTTACAGTTGCTTGTGCTCTTAGGTTGCATCAGGTATTTATATTCTTTTTTAAGAAGTTCTTGTTGCATTCTATTATTTCACTGAAATACAGCAACTGTTAGCTTTTTTTGAATATATACTTGAAACTGTGGGCAATTTTTCATTTTCTTTGATACTAATGGTAATGCACACATGTTGACGTGCTTACTGTAAGCCTGTGTAATTTCTGAAGCCCAATTGTATCTAAAAATCTTTGGACAAATGGTCTTTCTAGTGGGTGCTTAAGGCTCTAATTAGAAAATACAGTCTTCTGAACAGACCTCTGGGGTGGCCAGCAAAATGTTGTTTGTGAAGATGAAACCTTGTAATGAAAAGTCTGGCATTAAAACCTGGTGGACCAGAACTCTGAGGACATCTTGCTTTCCGCACTTTTCTTATTTTTTCTTTCATGAAAGATAGTCATATCTGCTATTTTTCTCCTTTTCTTTGGATTACAAGAATATGACTGTTCAGTTCAGGACTTTGATTCTTCAAGTTGACATAAGTACAGGGGCCAGATGTGAAGCTCTTTTGTTGTGTTGCAAGAGTTGAATACCCCTTCCTTCCCCTCCTCCTTTGTAGCTGTCCTCAAGCCCATTTATCTACTGTTCTATAATGATATTGCTGTAATCTACACTAACATGAAACAGCAAGCTCTAACCCATTTTTACATGCTTCTTAGTTCCTCTGTATCTGCAACATAGTCTTTCTAGCAAAAAGGAGTGTAAGATAATCCAAGGCAATTTGAGCGTTGCATCGCAATAACATGGGTGTAGCTTAAATGTGTCTACACAGTCACAGAAAAGCAGCACAGTTGCTACCCTGAGCTCCCTGTTGCTGTAGCCATGATGGTAGTTATGCCTGAGCTGACTTGGGTGTAATTAATTGAGCTGAGCATATTGCTCTGACTGCAGAATGGACCTCTGTGTTACTGGATGTAGCTGTACATAGCCCTTCTGGATTAATGCTTAACTTTCTGCCATCTGTATGATAACAATTTGTAAGATTTACTCTTCCACAGATAATGATTGCATTGGAGCTAGAAAGGGAGAGCAGACTTATTGCTATCACAAGTATTTTCTACTTTCTTCTGTATATGTCTGTTTCCCTTCTTGTCATTAGCTGTCTTTATATTAGGCTTGTTATTTAACTATGCTGCATAGAAACTGTAGCCTGTCTGTAATGGTTAGGAGGGAAAGGTTACAACCCATGTCAGAAACATACAGGAGAAAAAAAATATATCTTCAAAATAAAATACTCATCAGTTGGAAATAATAACACAGTACTTCTGAGAAATACTGATGTATGTGACTATTTTTAATTACGTATGTCCCAGTCTACTTTTAGTTTACATACAAAATAATAAAGATTTTACAATGGGAATAGTTGTAACTTTAGTCCTAATCTATTTTTCCAAAAGTATTTAATTCTGAGAAGCACTTTGAGGAATTTCTAGAAATTGGTTTATCATGTAAAAATTCATGAAATAGTTAAATTTTATCAAATTAGAGTTAGTGATAAATTTTAAGATATATCTTGCAGAAAAATTTGGCAAATAAAATCATGTATAATACTGGGATTTTTAGTGGTTTATTAAAATAACGAGCTGTTCATCATAGGATGACTATTTAAAGTGTATACATGTTTTTCTGATGTTGTATTTGCTTAGATTTATTAATGACAGTGAGACATCATTAATATGTCTGTATTTTTCTACATTTTGAAATGTGCGACACAGCTCTTTGGTAGAGAAAAAAAACTGTATTTTTCCTGATATGTTGTGCCTTTCACTTTTCTTTAGGTGCCAGGTTGCTTTCATTCACTACCCTCAAGAGATATTCTTTTAAAGTGTAGTACAATATCAAACGGTTAAGTGTACAAAGATCTGGTTCAAGCTGTCTAAAGTTGGACACTCAGAAAATAGGAAGACTGCATAATCATCCTTAATTTCTTAATGCCTCAGTTTCCCAGATGTAAATGGCCTCAGTAAAGCAAGTAATGCAAGGGGGATATTATTCATGTTCATGGAGCTTTTGATTGTGTTGTGTAAACAACAAAAAAGTACACACAGAAATGAATAATTCTGCATTCAACACAAGGCTTTGAAAGTATTAATTACAGAGGTGTATGGCCACATGCTGATTTGAGTAGATAGATAAATATTGAGTAACTACTCACTCTCTGAATTGGCCCCAAGGGTCCTATGAGAAAAATAGTATATGATAATTTAATTAAAGTTTGCATCAAAACACATTTACACGAGGGAGCTGAATTAATATTGCAGAATTTGCACTTCCTAACTTTTCAGTGCTTCACTGGGAATTGTCTTTTTTAATGTAGTGGTTCTTCAGTGTGACATAATGTACTGATGAGACTCTTGGCATGTTCACCTCACTGAATTTCTTAGATTCAAGGCATTAATATAATATAGATCTTGAATCAGAAGTAACAAATATCAATAGTGGTGCAGTTGGAAGCACAATTCTGTTGAGTTCTGTAGTATGATGGAAGAAAGGAAGGAAAGGGATCTAGGATGTGTGTTCTGATTGAGTCAGCAAGATATTTATGATATTTATGGTTATACTAATGTTTAAGATCCTCTGTAAAATACCTAGGTAGAGCCTGGTGAGTTCTGTATTTCTTGGGCAAGTCTGGAGTACTCACTGGTGGGTTTCTGTTTCCCCTGCTTCCCTGGGAAAATTTAGTTACTCAGCTCTTGAAGCTGCATAATTACTCAGTGTAAGAAGACTAGGAGCAGGGAAATGTCTCTAGTATGTATAGAATTAGAATGTGAGTGTATGAACTGATGGATAAATGGAGTAACAGTCCCTTCGAGAAGTGGCCGTGTCCAGTATACAGCAGCTTCGAGTATAGAGGAGGAGAAATTAATGTGGTGATTAATCAAGTGTTTCCAGGCTTTAAAACAAATCCTCACAACCCATATTACAATTAACAGTGGTGCCACATTCATGACAGCATCACAGTGCTTTCTAATTCTACTGTATAATGGACTTACAATGGCAAAAAAAAAAAAAATATTGTTTTTTTCCTATTGTAATAGCATCTGAGACATATTATAAATGCTGTTATATCCAGCTGCTCCTGGAATTCAGATAATTTGTACATGCATAGAAAATGTGGTATAATATTTAGAGTAGTAGATTCCCCAGAATCTATGAATTACTGTTATAGAAGGCGTAATTACAGCAAATTGTAAATAAAAGAAATTAGTGTTACATTATGCAGCATTCCAATGAATTCCTTTGCTGAGCAGATCTTCTGCTTAACAGTTTGTGACCCTCTGAGTATCAGTCCTGCTTCTGTACAGCTTTGAATGTCACTGTCACTCCTTGTACATGTGTGATGATGCCTCTCCATGTCTCTAGGCTCTGCGGTATGCAAATGCTGGTGAGCAGAGCCTTAATGATTCTTTCTGCCTCAAGGCAGCACAGAGGGTGAGAGAAAGGACCTGGGAGTGTGAAAATAAGTCAGCGTCAGGAACCTACATATTTGGGGAGTTAGACTCTGGGGTTTTTGTTTGTTTGTTTTCCCCTTGAGACTTTAATGTCCTTTTTGCAGAAGTTCTGCAGTCATTACAATTTCATCTCCCAGCATTCCAACAGCCCAGTTGGTGGGAGGCTTTTTCCCAGCCATGATAAATTATTCTCTGTCAGAATCCAAATCTGCTTTTTCAAGTCTGATCATTTTTGATGAATTTATTCAGTTAACATGAGCTTGAATAGAAGCAATAGAGGATAACAAATTAACTTTGAGCATATTAATGACTTCTCTAGGAGATTATGGATGAATTAAGGAATAAATAGATGAAACATGTTCAATAACAGGCTGGTGAACACTTAGCAATTGAGTGGTAGCTTTTCATTTAGGTTCTTTTATATCCATTCTATGGTTAATAGAAAAAACACAGATTTTAAAACAACCTTTTGGAATACAGACTAAATATGAACTCCTCCTGCCATCCATTCTAGCTGTAGAAAAGGCAGCTTTCAAATGTACTGAAGCTTAAGGAATGTCAGCTTCAGAAATTCAGGTTTGTACCCTCTTCAAAATAAATCTCTGCGCCAAACATGGTGAGAGCTTTCTAAATGCATCTGCCACAGCAGCAGTTACCCCAGACTTAAAATATCCTTTCTGTAGAGCTTATGAAAAAATAAACATAAATTATAGGGTTTTATGGATTTGCTCCTATAAACTAGAGATTAGGGTAGTATATGAACTTCCATTCCTAACAAGAACCATTGTGATTTCATCTTACTTCGTTAACATAGCATATGCCTGCTATGTCCAGGATTTCCAAACTAGTTTGAAACTTAGACTTTCAAAAGAGCTGGTTGCTAAGCTTCAGTGACTTTATATGAACTGAGTGTTTCTTAAATCTGTTTCTAAGGGATCCTCTGTCATATGCAATAGAGAAATGGCTGATTGAGGCTTACATACTAAATAAAGTGATAAGTTCCTTGACAAATCTGAATGCTAGTATTTAACCTCATTAAATAATGTATGTTAGGCATTTATTAGCCTAGGTATACTCATGCCAAAGCTTATCAAACAGCAATGAACATTACTTTTTTGCAAAGACAGTTATGGTCTATTAAATGTATAAAAGCACAAATTGTTGTTTTATGTTAGGACATCTTGTTATTTAAATAGGGCTGAGTCAAAACTTAACATCTACTGTCTGAAATTTGAAGCTTGAAAAATACATAGCTTTCTTTAGAATCCTCAGTATAGACACACAAAGACAGTGTGTGGTTATAAGAAGATGTTTATATAATTAAGTTTATAAAAGCATACTTTAAAGATCAACTAATTTTTTTTTATTCCTGTTTTAAATCTTTGAAGTAATGTGATTTCATTTTCTGAACAATTGGATCCCTCTTGAAGTTTAATTTTAAACCCCCACAATTTTATATTTGTTGTCTTCAAAATGATTTCTGAAAGTAGAATAATAATAATGGTAAATACACTACTCTGTTGTCAAGCATCATAATAATCCTCATGGTTGCAGTCACAGAACCTGTCCTGACAGCTATTGAAATGGGCTGAAAAGATTACTGTCAGCAGTTGCTCAGTCCCATTCTCTTGGCTGATATTACTGACCCTAAAATCTTCCAGAGTAATCACAAGTATAACTGTTCCCTAATGCTGTCTTTTAAAAATTACATAGGCGATGAGAAATCCTGTTCTGTAAAGAATTGTTGTCAGAAGTTGATCTGGCCTAAATTATTCCCATGATGTGTCAATTGTCCAGGTGCTGAGAGAATCATCTGGCTTAGAGAAGGAAAATACAGGTTTACTAATGCCAGTAGCTCAAATTAAAGTATTTTACATTGCAATTAAAAAGTATTTAGGAGAACAGAAAAGAATATTAAAGAAAATCTGAAAGTCACTGTTGGAGGTTGTTCAAGGGAAACTGAGGATTAAAACTAAATGCCATATTTTCTGAGAGGTAATTTTTTTCATTCAGCGAAGGAAAAAGGGAAGATTTATTTTTTATATATATATACACATACACATAAAAATAGATCTGTTTCTGTTCTGTCAACAAAACTCCGTGATGCCTAAAACTTCTTAATAGTTACGTGAAGTGATATGAGAAACTTCCAATCAAACAGCAAAACTTCAGTGGAGAAACTGGTCACAATGGAATATTTAAAGAGAGGACAACTGTGAAAGTATTGCCTCACCAGAATGGTTCCAAAATTTCTGAAGGTGCTAGCAGTGCCTATAAAGGCCTGATTAGGAAGTTGTAGCCATCACAGTAAGTAGTTTTGGACTCGTAGGTAAATGATGGATACTCTAGTCAGGCATCCTTTTCCTTCTTTCAAATGTCTATACTGAGTGAGGCTCTGAGCTAATGTGCAAAGATTGCTCCAAATCACTCAGAGCCACACTTCTATGCCTGACTGGAGCACAATGAAGTTTGGATTATGCTGTTTTAAATTATCACCCATCTGAAGTAATTTTCTTTATAAAACAAGATTAAAATGACTGTAATTCAAAACATTTTACCTCAAATTGATGTGAAAATTGTAGTGTTCATATTATTTCCATTTTTCAATTTGACAAAACATATCACTCCATGTATAAGCTTTTCTGTGTTGTCACTATCTTGAGTGAAAATATGCATTTTACTCTGTGCATTTTACTCTTTCCTGATGTGTCTTATTTCTTAACACTACTTATTTAACCTTTTTAAAGCATGTTTTTATATAGTCTATTGTGGTACCTGGGGAAAATATAAACAGATCTAGGAGGTTTGCTTACCTCCTTTCTACTCCACACAATAACAGTTTATAACTTCATATAGTTGAATTTGTTCTCTGGTCTTTCTACGTGCCTGATGGTTACATTAAGTGCTGATGATAAAGCAAAGCAAAGAGAATTTGAAGTTCTAACTTTATAGAGTTGAAACTCAGATAATGGTGACTTTTATTTACATGAAACTTCCTTTCACTTATTTCCATGATAATAGCATACTAGAAATTTCTCTTCATATTTTTTCTCAAAGTTTCATGTCTCCTGAAGAAATAATTCAGGGAAAGAATAGTCTTTTCTCTTTCTTGGAAGTTTATTTCATAAACAAGCAGTTATATCAGTAATTCTTTTATAAAATTCCAATAAATTCTGAGTTATTACTTGAGTTCCCTAAGAAGAAGGGTATTTGTTTCATCTAATATAGAGTGCTTCTTACAGAATTCTTCTAGCAGCAAAGTGCAGAACAATACTGAAGAGCACTGGAAAAATTAAGTAACTTGCAGAAGTACATGGCTAAATTATTGCTGGTGAGAATTAGAACTGGCCTGTAAATACAAATGTACAAATGTACTTATTTTTAAGTCATCTTGTATTCAACTGCAAGTGCAACAGAATGCCAAACCTTATCACTTAAAGTGCTAGCAATACATATATCAGCTATCAGACCCTCAAACTCTGGGAAGAGCTGCTTTTGTGTGCTCAGCCTGCAAAGGGTAATTCATTCCTTACTAGGGGGTATGATTTCATGAGCTGAAAGCTTTAACTACTACATATGTATAGGGTAGATTTAAAGTGATTACGGAAATGTCACCGCAGGACAATACATTATTAGTAGTCCCTCATATGTTGTATGCTGTCCCCTTATGTTTGCTGATAATTAAAAAGCAGATTGGGATGTCATGGTGAGAATGAGTGTAAAATGTCCCTTTTATCATTTGCAATAAATATGAAGTAGTGGTCTTTCTGTATCCTTCAGTGATTGTTCTATTTGTGTTGGTGACAAATGACATCTTTCTCCTTGTAATGTGCCTGCAGGGTTAAATGACTTTATTATTATTAATGAGTCTGCTCCAGCTGCCCTGAAATAGAGGGAGTAGGAAACATAAGAGATTTAGACCTAAGTAATTACAAATGTAATTATTACCTTTCAAATTTCGTTTTTACAGCAATCACAAAGTTGTTAATCAAACGTGGCCCTTTCCATGTATTCACACTTCTGGGGGTCTTTGTCAAAGGGATGAGTAGCTATGTGATTCCACGGAGAGTAGTCTGTGGCAGATTGACGAAGTGGTAATGACAGAAAACTGCTGTGAAAAGCCGGTTAGAAAATGCTGTCTAGTCATCAAGGAGTCTGTGGTTCAGAGGGTTTTCCAGAGGAAAAACCCACCTGAGCTGCAGCCATATGGAGGAGAATATTCTCTTGGGGAGGACAAAAGCTGCAGGAGGGGAATCCTTTTGTCCTGTAGAGATCCAAAATGTCAAAGTTTTACTTCTTCAATCCGTCTTTCCGCAAGGTTGTAAGGTTGTCATCAAGGAATCTAAGAAGTACAACAGAACCGAGACACTACTGGACACTTTAGGGGAATTAAGAAGTGTGCCCTCTTGGCCCTGGAGTAATTACCCTAATTGCTCATAATGCTGTATTTTCCAGTTTTTATGTGGAGCACAAGGCTCTTTTTCTTCTGTAGTAAGGGTAAGGGAGGCACAAGGAAATGGTTGTGCATTGTGTTAGACCGTGTTGCAGATGCTGTGAAATGTAAGCAGTGTTGTTTTGCAGAATCATAATCTGAAGGTGAAATTTATTGTGAAATGGAAAACCTGAGGAAAAGCTTTGGAGAAATGAGAACCGTTTCTTTCAATAATAGAATTTCTACATAATGTTGAAATATTAAGGATTCTCATATTTTAAAAATCTAAATGAAAATAAAATGGAGAAATTGAAAACTATTAGTTTCTGTACTGTATACCTAAAAATGTAATTTGAATTAACGCTGTCACAAAACAGTTAAAATTTGAAACTACATTTTTGATAAAAAACTTAAGCAAGATTTACTTACACATTTAACTGAAATAAATAGATTTAATATTGTTGATGGTCCAATAAAAAGTAATATCTACCAGCACTCAAATCAGCATAGTGTCTTACTTGGGTATCAGCATATGTAAATATTTTAACAATGTTTACAGGTAGTCACAAAATAAACAGGGTATTCATAAAAAAAAAACAAACCAAAACAAACACAACCCCCCCCAACTTTTTGTTTATATTCTAATAAAGAGAAGGCTTTTTGTTTTTCTTGAAATTCAATTGGAATCACAGCATAAAGATACATTGAATATTTTTAGCATGTTCAGGGTTTAATTTGTTTGCTGCTTTAGTAGCCTTTGACTTTAAATTTCTGTTTGTGTATATCTGATGAAAACACAATTTCAAAAGATCTTTTATTGTCTAGCTCTTGAGTTATCACAGGAAAGGTATGTTTACGAGCTTACTTGGCCTTTGTGTTTTTTCATAGTTTCCTTTTGAAAATGAATGTTTCATTAAAGTGTCTGAACTATGAATAACTGCCCATAGTTATTCAGTTAATTTAAAAGAATTACTTAGTATTCTACTTTAGGTCAAAATTTTGTTTAACAGAATCCCATTTGTCATGTAGATACATCAAGAAGCTCTTGCTGAAATGAATAAACTGTGTAAATGCAGATGTTTGAAGCACCACTGTTGGTCTTTTATCCCCCACCTATCCCTTGAAGGAGTTGCCATATGTGAGGTACCTCTGACTTAACTGAAAATTAACTTCTGCTCATCCCCTTCTTCATCACCCTGCCAGTATTCTGCATTCTGCTGAAGATGACTCACCTGATCTGCTTATTATCACAAGTTTTAGAATACATTATTAGAGTAGTATGAGATGATACTAGTATTTTCATCTAGGTCTGTTATCAGGAGTAAATGCTGCTGACCTTTTTTTTGACCTAGAACTTCTGTTCTCTTATCTTTTTGAAGTTCATCCTTTTTCTTTATCTCCTAGCCCAGATCTTTGTTCTCTAGCCAGAGAACCACAAAAGGTAATTGATTTTTTGATTACAATATCCACAGCCTAAGATGTGGCTGTTTCCACACCAGGTGAGTTTATGTTTATGTAGATTTGGTGATTCTTAGTTCTCTTGATGAATCCTTACCCTTTAGAGATATTTTGTGATTTATAGTAATCCTGCACACACAGAAACACACATACAATTTTATTTAGAACTTACCCCTTAAAAACTAAGTATAATATTATATTCTGTACACTTGCAATGTAGATACAGTAAGCAAGAATTTTCTTTTAAAAACTTTATATATTTGAATATTGAATATATATTATTTGAATGCAAGTGTGAGTGAAACTGAGCAATGTCTTTAGCTAGGTTTGAAGAAGAGAGAAAACAGTTAAGAATTATCAGTAAACATTTCTGCTAGGTTAATTTCTATTTCTAAGATCACCTATACAAAGCTTCATTTTGAAGACTGCTCATTTTATGTTTTCAGACAAACAACACTCCTGTACAGACAAAACATCAAACTCTTCATATTGCATTAGTGTATTTTTTTCCTGCTTTTATAGGGAAAACATAGTAACTGCCGTATTTCCATGATATATTTTCTTACTACGTTTTATCCTTTTAACATGTCCAGCACTTCTTAAAATAGTATTAATATGTTCCTAAATTCCTCAGCACACCCACAGGCAAAAAATTCTCCTCCGTGTTGAATTAAATGAAAGATCAGACAATGTTGAACTGACTCTGGATTGAATAAATAAATCGATTTACGCAAACACACATCTGTTTAATTGGTGGTAATGGATCCTCATGTATGTTCCTAATGAGGTATTTGAATAACAATTTGATCACTAAAAGGAGACATAAATGGTATTTCAGAGACTACAGCATTACCTTGTATTGGTCAAGTGATTTTTCTGTCAGTTAGCCCTCATTCTGTTTTAACATGTTTGAATAGATCCCCTTTTAAAGTTAAAAAATATGACTGCATTATGAAAATTAGAAAATATATAATCACTTATTTCTATTCCAATTTTTAACTTGTTGATTGTATTTTGTGATTATATAGCTATACAGTTAAATAGTAAAAGTAAGTTTTTAGGTGGAAATAGCCAAAGGGTGTTAATTCCCAAAGAAGCAACAGGCAAGCAGAGCAGAGCTTGTCTAACATGACTTCCACTTGCATGTTTAAGAGCAACTTTTACTGACCATTTGAAATTTAATCTCTAGAAGGTCATATGAGATATACTATTCTTCACAGATCTCTGCATCTCATATTTCAAGTAACATTTAAGGATATTTAAGTAAGCATGAAACAAGTTTTTGTGTATGTATACACATGTGTGAGCAATAAGGCTTTAATTTAGTGAAAGTAGCGTTGTACTTTCTGCTTCAGGCTCTTCATTCATGCTTGCAGATACACTAACAGTACTGCCCTTTCAGTTTTCCTGGTCACTGTGCCAGAGCATGGATAAGCACAGCTCATCCTCCAGAGAAGGCAAAAGGTTTCCAGTGCTCGCAGTACTGCTGAGGTGGGGGGGGGAGTGAGCAAGCGGCTGACTGGGGTCAGCCCCCCACTTTAAGATAAAGATGTTACTGGAAGGAGTCATTCCACGGTCATAATTGTTGGCTATCTACAACGTTCTGTAGACTTTTGTTTCACTTACTGCAAATAAGATTTGTATCTTGAGAGGCTTAAAGTTTTACACATCAAGAAAGTTTGCTGTGTTACCAGTGCCCCACTGAAAACTCGTATTGAAAACTTTTCCTCTTCCAGGCATCAGCTCAAAAGCGACAGCTGAAGTCCTTTTTCATTCAGCATGCTTTTGTAGGATGTTGGCTTTATTATAGAAACATTACATCAGGAGAAGGGCTTAATACATATTACCTAAAATGCATAGTTTTCTCAGCTATGGGGGAAGAAAGGCAAATTTCACTCTTTACTCTGTTTCCAGGTCGAAGGTTATTGCTGGAGTATGAACCGGTTTTCACTATGTAGTTTCACCTTGTTTAATTGATTTGAATTTAAATTTATATTCTATGTTAAATAATGAACCATGTATTAATAATTAAGAAGCTTCAGTACAAATGTGAAGCAGTTAATTAAATATTAAATAAAGCACATTGTATTACCCAGCAGTAATCAATATACTAGATTTTAGACTATTCATTTTAGATGGTCGTTATACTTTACAAGTAATGGTTAAAATTCTCGTTGATAACTCAATATGCACTTAATAGGCTAAGAAACATACGTCCTGTGCAAATTACTGTATTTGTTTTGCTATAATTAGCAACAAAACATGGACATTAAAGATGAATACAATTGGACTGTTGAAGGAGTAAGGGTCAGTGCCATGTATTCTACAACGCTGTCATGACTGTGTTCATTAGGCTGAGACAGGAGAGGTTGCAGGGGATTTGAGGGCTTGAGGTTTTTCTGATAAAATCCTTTCCTGTGTAAAAGAGCAATTATTGAAACAGAACTTTTTACGAGAGCATCGATTTTTAGACCTTTTCTTGGGTTTGATTAATACAAGATTGAAATTCTAGTCAGAATAACAATAAGAGATGACTTAATGAAAGATTAATGTGCTTTATTTATATGGCTACTATTTGTGAAGGAAAGATTCACTTCACAAGCGTTGTTAATTATACAGGAATTACCATATGCTGTCTGGTTTGCCCTGATACTTCCTCCATTCCCTGTCTTCCTCCTCGCCACTTTCCCCAGCCATCTTTGATAACATTTGCTTGACTAATTGAAGCCAGGTGCAAAATACTCACACCTCATACCACTGGGAATTTATAATAAACCTGACTCATGGCAGTTTTTAGGATTAAATTCAAATTGCAACCATAGCTGTTAGGATATAAACTGTGTTCACTGGCATGGAAGCAGAGCTTATTCTTGCAAGATATCCAGTACAATCTGGCAAGCCGAGGTAGCACATGAAAATGTGTGATTTCCTGCATGCCTGTTGATTCCTCAGTTAGAACATCTGGAGGATCAATCTTCCTCCGAGTATGATTTCTCACAAGCAAGGCAAGTTCTGTAGACACAGCTGCTAACTAAAAGAAGTGGTGTGTCCTACTTGTTCTTTGAATAAAAAGGTTCCAAGCCTAGAACTTAAGTAATGCTTTTAGGGTCTTAATTTATTGAGACATATACAGGAAATAAAATATTCATAGCAAACTTCTCTGAAAGGCATTTTATTATTAAACCAAAAAAAAAGCAGTTATAGTAGCAGTTATTTAGGGTTTCTACATTCAAGCTTCTTCCTCCTGACCTTATTAAAGTAACCCAGTTTCCACTAACAACTGTTCTCCCCTCCCTTTTTTATTGTTAATGTCATTTCTGTTCTCCTCGTATAGTGGAGACCGCTAAATAATGTTACCCAAGTGGCCACTTTTGGTCACCAGGGTAATTCTGGACTATAATTTCCCTATATTATGCTTGAATTCCTGCTTAGATTTAGTACCACATTTAGTAAATACACATGGGCAAAAAATGGGGGGGACATGACCCATTCCTTAGGAGCTATTGGCTGAGATGAGTAGTATAAGGTTGTCGTCTTCATCACTCTGGTGGGTTCCTGCTGAGCAGAGAGTACTGAGAGTGCTATGGGAGCTGTTTAATATGAAACGCTTCAGTAAATGAGAGGCACTTCTGGATGCTGACAGAATAGTATTGGCACTGCAAGCCATGTATTCATATATGTGCTGTGTTGTGAAAATATGAAAAATAGCTCAGCAATGGCATAATTATGGGCAATTTGCTTAATTGCTTGCTAATTGTTGCTTGCTTTATTATGAAACAAGAGTTCTCTAAATGTAACACTGGATGGTTTGCATCCAAAATGTGTCAAATTCAATACTGGCTTTTCATTAAGACTTCAACTACATGGCTTTAAAATTCAAGCACTCTATATTCTGTGGTTTAAGTTGTTTTCTTTTTTCTTTTTCTTCTTCTTCTTGTTTTTTTTTAATTGTTTTTGAAGTTTCCTGTGCACAATTTATAAGACCCTGAGCCTGCATCAGTACAGTGCAGTCTGACAGTATTTGAACTTCTAATCAATCCAAGCTCTTGACTAATGAATACATTTACAGATGTCTTCTGATCATTATTACACATGCGAATAAAGGTGGAGATGTTGTAAGGCTTCTCCAGGAACTCATGTTCATGATTGTTTAACTCTTAGAAAGGCACATCTTCATTTTAACATATGCATTGTTGGGGGTTTTTTTTTGTTGGCTTTTTTCCTTTTTTTTCTTTTTTGTCTTTTTTTTTTTTTTTTTTTTTTTTTTTGTTATGTGCAATTCTGAAAGTTTGGACTAAAGTTTTGGAAAAAATACTCTCTTTTGTTTTGACCAAGATATCCTGCTCAGACCAGTCATCTTCACAAGTCCCAGCTTAAGTCTTTTTGTGATTCCATGGTGCAAGTAATGATTTTCATGCAGACTGAAAAAGGAACCAGCCCTCTTGATGTTGGCAGTGCTGGGTTAATGATTGGACTTGAGGATCTTAAATGCCTTTTCCAGACAAAATGATTCTGTGTTGTCTTAGTAGGACATCTCCCCTTTCAGGTTGGAGGGGAGTGCATAGGGATAGAAAAGTAATTGTATTTACATCAAGTAAATG
Organism: Actenoides hombroni; assembly: GCA_024336885.1. Classification (NCBI taxonomy): domain Eukaryota; kingdom Metazoa; phylum Chordata; class Aves; order Coraciiformes; family Alcedinidae; genus Actenoides; species Actenoides hombroni. Next base: position 55,097,938 of record WUAM01000431.1, on the reverse strand, counting down.
CTTCAATGATCTCAAATGCCTTTTACAACCTAAATGATTCTAACTTTTCAACACTGTGAGACAGCTGATAACGTAGCCATACTAAGAGCTTGTCTTCCTTTGAGAATTCTCTATGGGAAGTATTCTAAAAACTGGAACATAATGTTAAGCTGGAAATGTGAAAGCAAGCAGAACTGTGCTACATATTTTGTAGACTGAGAGGGAGAGCAGCACTGTAGATTTCTTCAGCTTTCATTCCCCAAAAGCAAGGATAATAACAAACAGTTTTATTAATGAACAGTATTTATATATCTATAAAACCCTATACAGACTTTATAACCACTGAAAGTCTCGAACCGAAACAAACAGGTAAAAAATTGTATTTTTTGTACAATTGTTTTGACTGAAGGATAGATACCTGGCAAGGTTGGAATTCCACATTTTCATAAATGAAAGTAAATGTTCTTATGGAAAACTGCTTTGACCTATAAATAATAAAGACTGTGGAACCACGAAGAAAGTCTTTTAACTATTGTGCTTTTAGTTCTGTTTGACAGTTCTGATCTAAACATTTCATAAGAGCTGACAGACATGTTCTTTAGAAATGTTCTTAGTTCTGAGGCAGACAATCTAAAAAATAGTTTCATTTCCTAAAACAATCTGGATTTCAAATCAAAGTGGTAAACTCACATGTGCATGAGTGTGATATATTCTTTGACTTTAAAATTCTCTTTCGTATTGCTTGTATGCCATGGTTGAAGAGTCTCCATGTAGTATGAAAAAATGTACAAAATTAAGGGTTTATTAATAAGTGAAGTAAGAAATGAGGTAGACTGGTAAGAGTTCAATAGAATGTATTGTTTATTCATACATGGGGGATGTATACACTATTTCCATTAATAAACCTGTCATATCTTAGGTAAGGATATGCTACTAGACACTGAATTTCAGCAGTGAAAGCTGTAATAATTTTTCTGAAAATATTCAGAGACAGCAAGAAACTTCTTATACTTGATTGGTAGAAGCAGTTGTCGCAGATGTTTCCTACCACTAAGTTCTTGTGGAACTATGCAGAAAAATCGCCTACGTTACTACTTTCAAATGAGAGAGAAGGGCTCAGAAAATTTTATTTGCACCCACATTTAGCAATGACTTGCAAAGATGCAAAACAGAAGAAGCTTAAACAGTAGCAGCTCAAAAATGCCATGATCAATTTGCACAGCCTCTGATAAATGGCCACTTGAGCACTGAACTTAGCACTCACCCAGCTGCGTGCCTTGAATTTGTCCTCAGAAGATCGAGTCCAACCATAAATTATGCCCAGGATTGTTCTGAAGTTCTTGTTTGTTTTTGCTTTTTGTGGGTTTTTGTGTGTGTGTTGTTTGGGGTTTTTGTGGGTTTTTTTGTGCTTCCCTTTTCCCTTTTCCCTTTTCCCTTTTCCCTTTTCCCTTTTCCCTTTTCCCTTTTCCCTTTTCCCTTTTCCCTT
>WUAM01000431.1:55076123-55096373 GCA_024336885.1 Actenoides hombroni | reverse complement strand
CTTTTCCCTTTTCCCTTTTCCCTTTTCCCTTTTCCCTTTTCCCTTTTCCCTTTTCCCTTTTCCCTTTTCCCTTTTCCTTTCAATAAAACTAAAACTCAAATTAAAAAACCCTTTTTATTAAGAGGGTTATTATTTATTAAACAAACAAGATTGTCATTCTGACAGTATCCTTAGCATAGTAGCATGTTCCAAGTCTAAAGGTAGTCTGGCAACTCATGGCGCACAATTACTGTCCTACTGATCTGTCGAGAGGGTGTAAAGAATTTTTTATAATAAGTGACCTTTTATTTCTACAGTTGCCTTGTCTAAAGCTTAAATGTTAACTTTTTATTGCCAAATGTTTCTTTTGATGGTTTAGCTTTGTTTATTCTCCTACTGAAATTTGATAGTATTTGTATTGTAACCGCTTGCTGTGAAGACCTAGAAATGCATAAGTATTATTTACAAGTAAATAATGGTGTGTTTTTCAGTTTAACTGAATTAATAGCATTTTAAGAGTAATAAAAAGGAAACACTGATGTACTGGGTATCAAAAAGGGTTTTTTAATAAATAGAAAAATGATCGGTTTCCATATAAAATAGGGATAGCTCAACACTCTGTCAGGATTGTACCTGATTTCAGTGGATTGCCTTGATCAGAAGAGAAGCAAACATGGCTAATTAAATTGCTTAACAAGACTTGTATATACTCAAATTTGTCTCAAATAGCAGATAGTAGGACACAGAAAGATAAGACTAATCTACCAGTAGTAGCTTTTTTCTTTGCAGGAGCTATTGCCTCTGCTGAATTATTTTCATATTTATATCTCCTACTGCCCATCAAAACTGGATCAGTATTTCAACAGCAAGGTGCCAAAGCTTTGTCGGGATTACATTGAAAAATACTGAGACAAAATGACTGAACACATGTTGAAATTCCAGTAATAGGGCAAAACAGCATTTATAAATAATCATTCTTCTAATGAGCACATACTCGTACAATGTATTTATGGAGAAATAATCAAGAATATAGCATTCATGGTACAACAAGCAACCGGTTGTCTACTTAAATGTGGTAGACAAAAAAGACGTATCCTGTATTTTGGATAGCAGCATTATATATTTCAGTGCCTGAAGGAAAAACTTAATTTATTTGTACTGAAATGTAAGATGGAAATACGTATTTTGCTTTGTAGCTTTACACAGATTTCAACATGCAAAGCATTTATTAAAACAGAAAAGCAGCATGTGTTTAAACATAAAGCTCGGAGGGTGAGAGGCTTCTACTCAGAAGTCGTACTGCTGTAACTAATTCCTAGTGGCATACCTTCTCCAGTGGTTATGAGCCAGAATCCAATTTAAATGTTATTTTCATGAAGACAGATGTTAAAAATACATATGTATCTTTCATTGGAAAGTTTTGTGAAGACAACACGGCGAAATAGCTAATGAGATACTGTTCTTCACTCCTGATGTATTTAAACCATGTACACAGCAAGAGAGTGTAAAATTAACACATAAAATATGAAAACTGTTTCAAGGAATGATTTGTAGATGTTTCATTCTATTCGTTTGAATTTACACAACATGGTAAAGCCATAGTTTAAATGAAACTGATCAAGATTGTTTATGCATTGCAAATCACGTCTTTCAGATTTAGCAGCTTGCTTTGCCTTTGAACAAATTATAATTTCTATAATCCTTTTTCAAGGGCACAAATCTTGCATCTACTGAAGAAATCTGGTTCAATTACTAGTAAACTACAGAGGTTACAGCTTCTTTTGCTATTACCCTTTGATTTTTCAAGGTTTCCAGTATTGAATGCATGGAGAAATCAATTCTCTTTAAAATAGCTGTTATGCTGTTTTTCATTCTTAAAGCTCTTGAAGCCAATGTGCCATCTTTGGTTGTATGTCCAAATTAATTTTGTTTTGCCTTAAGAAAATCCAAAGCAATCAAAAAATCCATTTTTAAGAGAACTTAAAAAAAATTCCTAATTTTAATGAATTGTGTTTTTTCAAGTAGTTGTAGGCAAGTCTATAGAATTATGATGTTAGATTATTGTACAGCTTTTAGCTTCATTATACAAATGACAATTTCAAAAAGTAAAAAAGTCATTCTAAGTAGAATGAGAAGGGCTAAATGTAGAATGATTAGGGCTAAAGCCTTAATAAGGGCTTTAGTTACATAGCTGGAATGATCGTATCATCTGTTCATGTAACATAAACTTTTTTCTGATGATACCTAATTGCAACACTGTGGATACTAAACTTGCAAACATTTAAACCTTTGTTTAAGTTGTACACCTGGAGGTATTTTCTTCCCAAACTGTGGCCATTACTGTAAAACTGGGATTGCCTTGTTAACCTTGATTCCCTGTGCACATTGGTCTTTGGACATTTGATAACGTCTTGTCTTTTTCCATCCTTTCAGCTATTGAAGTAAATCTCCAGAAAGCCCTGGCTGAAGCCTCTGAAACCTGCACACAGGAGTGTCTCATCCTAGGCCATTCTGACAACTGCTGGATGCCACCTTCTTTGACACAGTATCAGCAGTCCAACACCCCTTTGCCGTCATTTGGCTTCCAGCAAGGATGGGGCCGAGGAGCCAGGTCTGAGGGACGACACACTCTTGGGAGGCCCCTTCCAAAGGACGACAGTGACAAAGGCCAGGGTGGGCCCAGGCCCCAGTTCTATAACACCTGCGAAAGACATTGTGCCAGCAAAGATCCCGTCAAAGTCATTCCTCTGGCAAACTTTGCTGCGTCCCACCAGGCACCTGTGTCTGGGAGTAGCTCTACGTTTGTACATGAGCACCAGCTATAAATGCATATCTGACAGATCCATTGTTTCAGGCTTTAAGTGTGACTGTATATAGTCACAGCCTAACACTGTTCTGAGTGCATATGCAAACGTGCTAGGCTTGTGAATATTTATGTAAATAGAATCCTAAATTTGAAATTGAAAAGCTACATCCTTGGGACTTAGTTAAAACAAATTTACCAGAGTTCTTGGTAAAATCCACACAATGGGGAAGAAAACCCACAACCCAAAAACAATCAAAAGGAAATCACAAAATCCTGTTCATTTTCTTATATGGGCCATACAATGCCAATGTCTGCCAGCAGTTCTTCCTCACTGTTGAAAACAATTTCTTAGTACAGTTTTGGGAATATTACAATCTAAATATAGCTTAGTCAATTTTTTTCTTTGTTGTTATAATTTATAGTATATTCATAGAATTCATCTTCCATTTGCTTAGCAGCAGAGATCAAGTGGGCAATTTCTCATTTGATTACCTTACGTAATAGAATGAGTAAGATCCTAAAATCTAATTCTTGGGAAGGCTGGTATACCTTTCCATCAAAAATTATTCTTTTTTTATGTTATTAAGAAGGAAAATGTACTTAAAAACAGGACAACTGCTTTTGATTTTAATTTTTATTGGTTCAGTCTAAAGGTATTTATTGCTTGAAAGAATGCAATAGATGAAATAGAAAGTTCTCAGGCTTTCTGTGTGAAATAAACAGGACAATGATAGGATCAAATGCAAGATCAAAACTGGCAAAAAAAAATATAAATACCTTTGTTTAATTTCCAAGATTTTCCTTTCAACAGTAATGCAAACAATATGATACATATTAGGCTTTTCAAGCCATAAGTCTTTTTTATTTTTTTGTCTTTTTTTTTTTTTTTTTTATCTAGCAGAGCTTGCTTTGGTTTCTCTTCCTGTTAGTTGAAAATTGTAGTTTTGTAATTGGGCACTGCTGAAAACAGTAGGAAAATGGAGTAGTTGTTTTGGTTGATGTTGTATCATGGCCGCAAGCTACTGATGTTTAAAAGAATATTGTAGTGATGTATATGGCTTTTTTTACAGCTGTATTCACCTATTGTAAGTATTCAGTAAAAGGTTAGCTATAATATTAGTTACTTCACCACAAACCATTAGATGAAGGAGTACCTGTCATTGTGACTTAGTTTGTTAGAAAATGACTGACAGTTCTCAGCAAAGAAAGAAGAATCTCGATAATGAAAGATGGATAAATGTAATCATAAACACACCCCAATCATTATTTGCTGAAGTCTCAAGATGGTTCTCTTTAAAAATGGGGAATTTTTTTCAGTGTTCTATGTACTGGAGGATATGTTCTTAATAGTGGCAGAAAAAAACTGGTTAATTCTACAGTAGATGAAAAGGAAGTTCCTTTCTTAGGTGAAAGAACACACCTTTTTTTTTTTCCTTTTTTGTTTTGTTGCTGTTTAGGAATTTAATCATTTACACTATGTACATACGTAGAATTTCTTGCTTTAAAAAACTGCATAACTTTGTTTAGTTTTCTTGCTACATTAAGTAAGACAATCGAAGTTGTATGGAGGGAAAAAAAGACAATGTGTGAATATTTCCTGTGGATAGAATTCTATGTAGGCTTCATATTGTAACTTAAATCTGTAATTTATAAACAAAATTGTGTGTAAAAATGCTGTAATATTAGCTGCTTGTAAAATTTTCAGAAGTTCAAGTTGTTGAGGGTTTCCAATGAATGCTAAAAGAGCTTCTCTTATGTGCCCAGCAGGTATAAGTAGCTTTATATATCGCTGTCCCCACTGTAAATCTATTCAAATCATATGTGCAAAAGAAAAGCTTCACTTTTAACCTACTGATAGGGTTTAATTAATGAACATCAGATTATCTAATGATGTACTTCTTTTTTTTTCTTTTTTTTCTTTTTTTTTTCTTTTTTTTTTTTTTTTTAAATGTAGTTTTCAGTAATGTTTAGAAAAGATGTGGCACATTGGCTTCCAGTCGCATGTAAAGCCTAAAAAAAAAAATATAATCCTTTGGGTACTGACAGACAATAGCTGACACGACTCATTTCCAATTTCAGGACAATTGAAAAATTGACAAATTAATTCATACCTAATATATACAAAGCCTTTTGTTGTTTGCTTTGGAGATATCACAATGAGAAAATTCGGCAGTCCTTTTCAGGGCTAAGTGAAAAAGCTTATCTCTAGTTTACACAGATTTACCAAACATATTAATTGTGAAAATTTAGAATAATGCTGACAGCTAATGCTTCCTATTGTAAGCAGAGGACTTTTTATTACAGAGGGCTGCCATACTAAATGTTTACAGAACTGGCAGCTGTACTGGAAAAATCTCTGGGTTTTTTTTCCCCACAATATTTCCTTTCTGGCTGAAAACTGTAACTGAAATTTCCTGGCAAAGAATTAATTTCTACAGTTTTAGGATTTTCATAGGAATAGGTGAAGGAAGCAGAATTAATTTTTTTTTTCACAGGTAGGGAAAAAACCAAAACAAAACTTCATTTCAATGTTTAGGATTTGGGTTTGTTTCATTTTTTCCTAAGGTACAGAAGAAACTACTCACCCCCCTTTCTCTTGAACACAAACAAACAAAAAACAATCAAACACCAAAACCAAACAACAATAAAAAATTGCTTACACAAAAAGATCTGTAAAGATAAATCTGATTATAGGAAGTATTAAGTGGTATATCCATGAAATTGTGTTTGTGATATTCTAAAATCCTGTCAACAAGATAGGGAATAACTACTTGCAAATATATGTTGCATCAGGAGTTAGATGTTCCACTCATTTTTTTAAGTTATATATCTAATATATAAAACTATGTGTTTGAGACAACATTTTTCTGAGTGGCATGTCAGTATCCAGGGGAACAATGTTACTAGAGACTCTTTACACATCTTGTCACATATATAAATAATTTATCTAGTACATAGACTGTATATTTTTGTGTGGTTTTTTTTTTTAGTCATTTAACTTATTTTATCTTACTTGTGTGAATTTGTGGAAAAAACAATCCTATATACAATATACAGTAAAATGGTAGTTACATGATTAGATTTGTTTCATACAGTGTAACAATAAAGGAAAACCTTTGCCTTCAAAGTAATGTGTCACACAGTCTAGCCTAGATTATTCCCCCCGCCCCAAAACTCAATACATGATATTGCACTTCTGAGTATTGCATCAAAGTTATGGGTGGTGGTGGAAGGAAGAAAAGTACTTCTTTCCATCGTGTAAAGTAGTCAATTATATATATATATATATATATATAAAAAAAAAGCTTGCAGAACTGAAGTCAAACTGTTTGAAGTAAAATACACTGTTTCTTTGTTGTCCTAAACTGTGCTGTATTCTGAAGTGTAACTTAATTCTAAAGAAAGAATAATTAGGCATGTCTGCTTGGCCAGACAGAGACTACTGAGCACCTGCTCTCTCTGGGCTGTGAGCTGGCCGGATGCAGGTCATTTAGCTAATTATCATGGCAATGAGCCCATGCTAATAGGACCTGAGGGCTTATGAATGTTAGCATAACAGCTTGCTTGACATAACATTAGTTATGTGGTTCTGAATCCAGCCGGGTTTTTCGCTTGGCGTAGGACTGGCGGAGAACAGTCACTTCATATCAGACATCTATGACCCCAGCATGTATAGATCTGTTTGGATTTTTAGGTGAAGTGAAAGCTTACTCATTTGTCTTCTGAGAAAGCTGTAATCCAGTGTGGAATCCCATCAGCTTCCAGTTACCATTATTACCCTGCTTCCAGTGTGGTCAAGCCAAAGACAGTAAAGCTAAATCATTTCTAGTCAGCAGGGGTTGATTACCTCAAGGTTGTTGGATTGAAGCTTATAAAGGTTTGAGTTTTTAAAGCCTGAAAATTTACACTTGACTTTATTTGTTTCTTCAAGTTTTGCTTTTGCAGCTTAAATACTAATCCTTAATGAATGATTATTAATTAAATGATTACACTGCAGTTTACTACTATTATTTAACCGGATAAATAAAAAGGAAGGGATTGGTTTGTGCAGACACAAAGTAAAGTTGAAGGCAAAGATTTTATTTGGTATACATAGGAAAATTGTGTATAACTTATGTTATCCCTAGTGAAGAAAGAGATTGACAATTTCTTGTAAATATTTGAGTTTGTATTTCTGGGAAATCTCCCTGCTCTATGGCATACTACAGGATCTGAGAGTGAGCGGTATATGTCTGTGTATTGAAACAGCCCTAACCACACTTTACAAATCATGCAGTTGGACATTATATACTACAGTCCAGCAGCATTTAAAGTCCAGTAAATTTGCAGTAGTTCTATTTCAGGTTTCTGTACAGCATGTTGTCTTGTTAATTACGATGCTTATTAATAAACTAGATCCACAAAAGCACTTTTCTCCTTTGCACTGTTTTCTTTGTGTTTCTGAAAAACAAAAGTTTTAGAAGTATTCCTCCAGCTACACCTCCCTCCTGTTTCCAGTTTTCCAAAAGTCATTTCTTTATGAAGGCCCAAACTGTCAGAAAGTCAAGAATATTTAACTTCCTTTGCAGCTGTTTCATGCAACTGAGTAGGAGGCTTTTGGTAAACAAACGGTAGAAATACAATGTGCACAGCAATCTAGCTTTATGTTATCAGAACTATCTTCCATTTCTCTGTCAGTTCTTTTCATACCAAGCTCCCTCCTTCTTCTATACCTCTAATACACTTACAGAACGTCATTATGAGCTGGAGGCAGGAGTGTTTATGGGGTTTGTTTTGTTAGAAAATAAGCTATTTCTAATTGAGAGAACATAGTTAATAAGTTGTTGTGGAGCTAAAGGGATTATCCTCTCACCATGAATGTAATATAATGAAATAACTGTCAACTGAGGAACTAACAAAACAACATTTTATGCATTCTTCTATATTATTTAAGTCCACATTTTAAAAAACAACTCTTTTGATAGTTGTCCTGGCACTAAGGCAGTCATATCTCACTCTTTGACGCAGTTATGGCTTTACAAGCATAGCTTTCTTGTCTGTGGGATCTTATCAAGCAGGAAGATACTTATTTTGGCATCAAAACTGTGCACAAGTGTATTCCTTTACTGACAATAACTGTTGAAACATTAGTTGTTATTATAAAGAATGTATTCAGCCTACAAATGTAATAAAGAAAAAATGGATAAAAAACTTGTGGAGATGGAGGTTTTCCCTCATTTGGCTGGTAAATTCTCAAGCTGGGCTCAGGAATATTTTGAAGGGTGACCTCAGGAGGCAATAAAGGTTAGTATCAATGGTCTTAAAGGTCTCTTCCAACCTAAATGATTTCCGTGAAACTGGAATTTCAGAGATATGAAAAAACATACTAATAGTGCAAGGCAGAAATAAGTAGTATCTGAAGATGCATGTAATTTTAGCGGTGGTGTTGCTGTGCAAAACTGCAGGAGGATTGCAGATGTGATGTTCCCTGGGAGTCATTTTTTGCTTTTCTCCCCACGGGCACAAGGAATAACTGGAGCACTTTGCTAGCCACATTGCAAATAGTTGAATCCCAGGTGTTTGCTGTGTAGCTCTATAGAATGCAGTATTTTCACCAAGCTCAGCACTAAGGGAGTGCTCAAAAAACATCTCTTATCTGTAAGATGGACTCCAAGACCTCCTGCTAGGTAATTTGTGGTGAGATAATGGCTTGTTAGAGAATAGACATGGATTCCTTTGAAGTGGAAAATGTGTTTACCAGTAGCAGCCAATTTGGAGATATGCTGCCCATATGATAATTTAGCATTCTTGCCATTTCTTCCAGGTGTGGCCTTAGGACTGAGCTGTATTTTGATTGAACAGCAGCTAGTCAGCTCCTCCTTCCAAGTGCTACATATCAAGCAGAAGGAAATGAACAAGAATGTACTTTCTACAGTGAATAGAAGACAGCTCTTCTCCTTTGTTTGGTGGTGACAGTCGTGTTTTAAGAAGGTACATTTGGACTCTGCTTGCAAATAACAAGTATTTTTTCCAAGATGTAACATTTTTGTCCTGCTCCTTGTGTTCATGATCCAGTACAAAAATATATCATGTCTGATAACCACATTGAGACTAATAATCTATTTCCATTGTAATTTTTATTATTGTAGTGATTTAGAGGTCTTCTGATGGTGCTAATTTCATGTGTAAAAGTAAAGTTCTATCAGTAAAAGCATTTATAATCTGAAAGCTATGTTTGCATATTTAATTCAAAGCAGGAACTTAAATCTGTAGGTCCGTGCTTTCTGGGTAGCTTTTAGCTATGGAATTGGTACTACCTCTTCTTACACTTTTTCTCCACAAGGATTAAGAAGTCTGTATTTATGAATAAGAAAGTTGGTATGTACACCTATCAAAGAGACAGGTAAATGAGGTGCCTGGAAGCACTGTACTAGACTTCAACCCATAGCTTTAAGCCACCAGTTGTTATGTATTCTAGAGCAGATGAGTAGGATATGCGAAGAAAATGACATTTTCTAAGGCACTGAAATGAAGTTATTCAATGCTACTTACTGCACCTGTTATGTATGTAGTAAAAGAGTTGATTAACATAATGAGATTAAACTAAGAGAAATTGCTTTTAGCCTGTACTTAGCTTGACTGGTTGTTCAGCTATCGGAGATGATAAAAGACTGTACCCAAAAGCTTGTTTAAACCTTCCAAATGTTAGCTGTTCTGTAACAGACATATTTTTGCTTCTCTGCTGTGTAGACTGAGCTTCAGTTTACAGGTATATGGAGCTACAACAAGCCAGTGTATAGTTCTCAGGAGACTGAACAAAGGACAGCTAAAATCAGCCTGAAAAATGAAATTATTATAGGTGTGTGTGTGGAAGGTGAGTACTTTGAATGCTTTAGGAAAAATACTATAAAGATACAGGCAAGCAGGTAAAATGAATGACTTTTCCAGCAAACAGGTATACTAAGATACACTGGGCCGTCTGCAGACTTGCAATGAAACGCTATCTTTATTAGTTAACATTTTGTAGATATGTACAATTTTTGTTTTGCCTTAAAGTATCTGGTAAAACCAAGATAATCAAGATATGTAATGGCAGAGAAGACATACCTGGAGTATTTTCAGGCCTATCTAAAAAAGCCCTTGTACCAGATAGGCCTACAGTCTAATTTCTGGTAAATAAAAAGGGACTCTTGCTGTCGCTGTACAAGAGGTAATGCTTTCAGATGATTCTAACTATAGATACCAGAATGGACCATAATGGTTTAAAAACTAAAGTTCAATGAGAAAATAAAGATGTGTAATCAATCTACATATAAATACGTACACTCTCCATTTAATTTTCTTTGGTTTTAAAGTTCATCTATGTATAAGAGACAAATGTCATCACTGAGAATAACACCAATTCACATATATAATCTAAAAATAGTCATCATATTATGTAGGTGTGCACAAAGTCAAAGCTGCCTGTCTTGGCAGATACAAGTTGTTGTTCGTTTTAATTGCAGTGGAGACATTTAGCACCATGCTTGCCTGGTAACATAGCAAACATACAAGACCTTGACATCTAGAAAGATTACATTATCTGAGCTGACTGGCTTATAAAAACAATGCTGAGGAAATTGGCAAGGAAAACAAGTCTCTGAAATATTAAACAATATTTTCAATGCAGAAAATAATCTAAAGGGTCACATTTTCAGCTTATGTGCTGCAAATAATATGCCACACAGCTATATCCATATAAAAGTAGAATTTTCACAGCGAAGCATGGTAAGAAAGCCTTTTTGTTAGCTGAATTCAGTCTCTGGCAATGGTTGCACACAATCAATCCACTTGGATTTTTACATGCTTTTTATCAGATTTCAGCCTATGGAATCATAAATGTATTTTTGTCAGTGTAATACTACTTATTATTAAGAAAAGATCAAACTTTCCAACCCAGTAGCTGTCACTTCAGTCTGCATAAGGCAGTTATTGAAGCCTATTACTATTTTGGAAATGCTTGTCTGAAATTCCCTTAAAATATGCTACTAAAATACACAGATAGGACCAAGAAAACATGAATATTGAAGATTTATGCTGGCAAATTTGAGTGAATTTGCATATAAATGCTTCATAGGGTATATGAAATGCAATGAAAATTCAGGAATGTTAATGCTTTCTCTACTCAGAACATCTGACATAAAGTGAGTACCCAAATCTGACTACAATGAAAGTAAATCTAGCCAGTAGGCTGAATAGGAGCAAACATATAAATATGTATACACATTTGCCTATTACATATTGGAAAAAAATTAAATTTTTCTAATTGGACACAATAGCCAAGGACAGATATGTCCCACTTAATTTTAGGGAGGTGTCTTTTCATCGTTAACTGTCTAAAGCATCTTTATGCTGGGTATTGGCAGAAAGGTACCTGCAGGGGTAATTCCTTCACTTCTGCAATTTCAGAATCTGTGTGTGCCCAGCTGATGATGGAGGAAGTCTAGAAAATCAAGATTGCCTTTTAGATGGCTAAAATCAAATCCAAAACCTAGTATTTACATAAATGACTATATTCTATATTCTAAGTATGAAAATTAGAGTGATCAGTGGATATCAAATAAAACACCAAGCACGACTGCTAAACCCTCCAGAACTGTTTGCCTGCCAGGATGCACCTGGTTGTGCTTTGTCTTTCACGCCAGCTTCCTGTCAGAGGGATATAGAGAGGTTGACATTTGATGTGTGCAAAATAACAAAGAATAGGTTTTGCTTTAAAGCCAAATGGGCAAATATTTTTGTTTCCTGTGACAAGTTTTGCTTAACTAGCACAGGAGCCAGCCGTGCAGAGAAGCGTACTCCTGTAGTGTAAACCAGAATTTATTTTAGAAGGTAAGTACGGTTGTTGGGTTTCCACTTTCCTTCCTTCACTCCCTTGCTAAATGCTGCACTGGCACATCACTTTCTTTTCTGTGACAAGTCTTTCAGAAAGCAAAGAGGGAGCCAGCTGTGATTAGGCATGTACACCTGTACCACAGAGGAACCATATGAAAACATTAAGTAATTTTTCTCTTTGTGCAGGAGAAACGTCAAGAGCTAAATAAAATTGGCCAAGAAGCATTGCCATAATACAGAGAAATTAGTAAATTGTCTTGTCTCTTCATGAAAAAAAAAAAAGGAAATTCTTCTGAACGGGGAAGAAGTGTCTTATTTTTATGAGTTTACCTTGTTTGCTAAGTGCTTACATCTGAACAACCTGTGGCTGCAACAATCCAAGAAAACAATTATGTCAGTGAAATTGCTTTCCCTCAGCTTCAGTTTAACAGCTGAAGGAAGGTCATACGCAGGGAAATAGCACTTCAGTGAGATCATATTGGACTGCAGGGAAATAGCACTTCAGTGAGATCATATTGGACTGACCCAGGTGATATCCCCAGGTCTCCTTTACTTGGAAATCTCTTGGAATGCTGTCATCCACATGGTATAGTCAGAGAAATCTGACACTGCCATTTCTAAGAGGGGAAATTACTAAAATCTATTTTTCCAGTAAATTGTTTCAATATTTAGCAACTCCTTCTATGCTTCTTCTATCCTGTGCTCCTCACATGCTAGATAATGTGGCACTACCATCAGGACTTGTTTGCCAGGTTTGGCAGCTTGCTGCTTTCCAGGAAGGCTCTCGACTCATGACATTTCCAGAAGCACTTATTATATAAGGTCATGGCTGGCTATAGTTGGGAACAACTTAGTTGAAGTAACACCAGCTGTAGTAACACCAGCAGCAGAAAGTTTGTTGCACGTGCAATGGTGATTTCAGTCTGATTGAAAAGCATCTTTAGCAGCATTCTACAAGTCAATTCTTAAGCGATAAATGACCTGAGATAGAAGTTTAACATGAGAAATGTGCACAGGCAATACAAATGTGGATGTTGGTATGAAGGAAATGATTAATAATGAGAGTTACATTTAACTGGTTCTCAGTTCAGCTAAGCATAAGTATGCACAGTAATGTAAATATCTACTGTGTATATTTTTTAATCTTTTTAAATAACTTCTTCTACGTCTTCCCTTCAACTTTAGTCTTCGTACCATAAGCCTTTTTAACTACTCAAAAATACTCCTCTTACAGTCATTTATTCTTCTTTTTATCAATTTTTTCCCGAATCCTTACAACTTAGTTGCCTAGCCATAGTTACCTTCACAGACCACATGTGACACAAAAATAAAATAATAATAAATATAAATTCAAAGAAGTTGTGCTTGTGATATCTTGTGCAGAAGATTCATATCCAGAGTAGGAAAATGATTCATTTTTACAACTATATCACAATTCTTAACTTGAAGTGCGGGCACATGGTAAAGTTACATATTCATATTTTATTTCACACGGACTTTATAAACTTGATTTGCCATTTTCTTAAATGGAGTTTATGGCAGCTGTAGTAACTAAAGGGCTTACAGGTTTATTTTTCTGCAGAGGAATGTGACCATTTTTGCTCAGTTTATGAACACTAATTTAAAAAGCCAGAGTTTGTGACTATTGATTCTATAATTGATAGTTTGCATAAGGGGCTTAAAATGTAGTGATCAATTGAGTGCTGACCCTCTAGAGAGGCTGTAGCTGTTCAGCATAAGTCTAAGAAGTTTGGCATAAGTAGGTTGTAACTATACTGCTCAATAAAAAGCTGAATTAATCAAGTTATTGTAACCTTGTTTATTAAAATATATGTATTTATTACAGTAGATGGTGTACTTTTTAGTACTGAAAATGTTGATTTATAGTAGTACTATGGAAAGCTATATGTATTGAAGCACCTATGACAAAGGTGATTTGTACAAATCAGTATTACATCACAAACTTCTATGCTTAACCAACACAATTAGGAAAAGCTGGAAAATAAGAGGTCTGAGTAATATCTTTGGATACTATGACAGCGTGTTCCTTTCTGGTCTTTCCATACAACTACCACAATTTCAGCAATAAAAATAAAAACAAACAAAAACCCCCACACTTTTTAGCAAAAATGACAACAATTTTACCTCTCAATCTCTGTTTAAGGGCGTTTGCATTCTAGAGTAATTTAAGTGTGATGCTGTAACTGAAGCTAGCAAAAGTAATTGAGCATTCCTAATCTTAATATAATTATCAACAAGTAAAATTAAGAGAAAACAGTTATGCTTGCTGAGTGTTCAACGAAGGCAGTCAATATGGAAATTGTCAGTAAAGGACATCCTGGTTTTTAAAGCTATCGTGAAGTTTTAGGCATTGAATTCCATAAGGGAAACAAGTTAGCAGTAATATTTACATTAACATGGTAACTTTTACAGTGTCATTCTTACACTCCCATTTGGGCTCTGTACCTAAAAAAACTCTCTGTAAAGGGATGTAAATATTATTCTACTGTTACTAGTTTTAACTAGTTTTAACTAGTAATAGAAGAATAATATTGTCACTCCTTGTCACATCTTCGTTTTCTAAGCTAGAATGAAAAATCTTATTTTTAAAAAATCAAGCACAGTTGAAGATTTTACTCACAAGAGATAGCAACAGTTTAATTAGTTGCAATTCACTTACCTCCATACTTACCTACATATCTGTCATGGGAGGATGTACAAGGAGACAGCAACAGCACAGTTAATAAGGTATTATAAGCAGATACAAAAAGGGATGGACAGGGGTACAGCTTCTAACATTGCTAACACAAAAAGTGTGACCTCTGAAGGATTGTGGGGGGCCTGGACAGCAGAAGATAAACTAAGTTCACTTCCTTCTAATCAACATGTCCAGCTATCCGTGGGCCAGAACAAAGAGCTGGACACACTTCTGGTCTCACAGAGTAGGGCATTTCTCATGTGCTTGTGCAGTCTGTCAAGGACATCTGGACAATTAATAGAGCTCACAGCTCACTGAGATTAATCATGCCTCCCAGGAAACACTTCTTCAATATGTCTGCAGAAATGGCCCTTCTTCAGAAGAGTTTCTGCATAAGCAAATGTTTTTACAAACCCTTCCTCTTCTTTGAATGCAAGCTTTCAAGTCCTCAGACTTTGCAGCTGTGATTTATTTTTCATTTGCCATAACTAATACTAGTACTGGTCCTAGTAATTTTATTTGGCCTTTTTCCTGCTGCAATTTTCAAACTGCATTTGAAAATCCACAGAAATTCCATGTATTACTTCATGAAAATACTCAAAGCTGTTCTCTAAACACATACTCATCACAGTGAAGGCATGGAATATGATTGCCTCTCTGTCATTTATTGTACAGAAAGCAGTACTGTAATTCCCTGGCATTGCATCATCCATTCAACCCAGGTTACTCACCCTTTTGCATTATCAAGATTGTATTTTTCCTCCCTGAGAAATAGCAGTTATAATAGACTATTTTCAAAATGACAGCTTAAGTGGCTCCATGGTTCCTTAATATCTATTCAGAAGTCTTGTCTCCCTGCATATTTTTATTGCTTTCTTTAAAAAGCAGCTTGTGAGAAAGGTAATACATTATTAATGCTATATGTCATAAAATAAAATAAATACTCACTTTTTGAAGAACCTGATCCACTAATCAAGAGTAAATGAATGCATCTGAATTATTCAAAGAACCTCAAATAGTGCAACTTGTACTCAAATTGAATATTGTGAGTAGAATATTCACAATGTAACAAAAAGAATCTCTAGTCATATTAACTACTCCGTTTTCAGAACAGGAAATGCAATTTTTATTCTTATTTTTGATCAGTTTAAATATTTTACCCACCTTGCAAGGGCACAAAGGTCCAGGGTAGGTTTCTGTGCTTTAGTACCTTTAACCATCCTTCTGAAGTAATGTTTATGTTCATAAGAACAGTTGTTAGGGCAGGTGTCCCATGCTTCAAATGAATCAGGTAAAACTCTATTCCTGTGCAACAGCATTCTGTGTTGGTTAATGGTGAGCTACAGGCCAGTAGTCATTAAACAGCTGTGAAAAGAACATGGAGAAATGCAACCATTTCTTGTGAGAAAGTGAGCACTGCTGAGTTGAGAGCATTTTGAACCAGTGAGTGACAGCAACAAGGGTAAGACAGGAGTGAGGAGATCTTAGGAATTTAATTAAAACCCACTCCTGCAACCAGACTTTGTTTCCTCTCTATTACAATCCATTTATGTCAATGAATTTTGTGGCACTGCTGCAGGAATTTTTCACTACTACACTTTTTAAAAAAAATTTTTATCACTATAGTATTTCTACTGTATCCCCCTAAAGACATTTGCATTCGTAAGAGTTTTCTTTGGAAAAAAAATGTACAAAATAAACTGTGCCACGTTTCTAAATGCATCTGCAAAATTTCATTATTACAAATAGAAACCTCCTAAGTCCTGTGCAACAGTATATCAAGTTCAGGTTGCAGATTTATTTAGATGTTTTTATTGAGTAGATTCTCGCAGTTTGAAGCAGAACTGATCAGGAACTATTAGGAATGTCAAATTGGTAAAAGTAATGATAGTCATCAGAAAGAAGTAAAGCAGCAAACTTCTATAGGAGAATTGAGTTCATTATTTCATTCCTTGCTGGTTCTGTGTTCCAGTCTTGAATTCTTTAAATGAACAATTCTTCCTTCTTGGTTTCAGTTTGCTGGCTCAACATAGCCATGGTTTCCTAGTATTTCATTATCAATGAAACTTTCTCAGGGAGGAGACAGTGTAGGAGGGAGGAAGAAATCCTCAAGAAGACATACATTTTATCTTCCAGCATCTGAAAAGTAATAGCATGTTGCTTTAGCCACATTCACAGCAGTTGACTTCATGTTATTGGGGTGTGTAAGTTAGAGACTTAGAATAGTTTTGAACAGCCTTTATGATGTGAGAATTTCATTTATGTAAACCTGAAAGCCAATGCTGAAGGAACATTTTTTTATGCTGTTTAACCTGCATGCTGCAATATAAAGCATGATATATTTTTAAACTACATCAACAACTTGGAAGTAGAACACTTCTGACCAGGATTTGAAATTGCAGCTTCCATTTGGGAATCTGAGATTTGGCAGACGTACCTTGACCCATGATCCTATTACCAGAGATATCAAATTAATGCTCAAATCAAGTAGCAAGTTTGAGACCTCAAACCTGATGCAATTCCTATTGAAATCAATGGATTGTTTCCACTGAATTCAGTAGCCATCTGTTCAAACCAAATGTGCTTTGAATTTTGTGACAAAAAGAGTAAAGAGCAAGAGAATTTTTTCATCTTGGTGTTTTCCCTAGAGGAAAGCCACAAGCTGGAGCTATGGGATTTACGAACCCCTTTTGTTTAGTCCTGAAGGAACAAAATGTCTCCAAATGCCTATATTCCCATTAGCTTTATGTGCTGTGTCTCTCGAATAAAGATATTTTATCTGGTGGTGTTTGAAAAACATTGAAAAAATCTGCAGTAATCTTGAAGAAAAGAAATTCTGCCTGGAGAATATGCAAATTTCCTTCAGAACCCAACATTAATCTGGAAACATGAAATGTGGCACATACTGAGCCCTTTCTGGATGACTTAATTGAAATTAAAGAAAGCATCACTTGAGTAACAATATATATTCTTACTCAGCTTTGAACATGTTTACATGCATACATAAATTTCATTAAAAATTATTGTCAGTGAATGATGATACACTATATATCTATATCTACAGACAAGTACTTGTTCATTATAACGTGAGAAGGTCAAAGCAGAGACAAAGAGAATGCATTTGTCACATCTTCTCTTCAATCTCATCTGTTTTTTCCATCTACATGTATTCATCATAAATCTAGTAAAACATGCTGAAATGCACTGGACGGGCAACCTCAATAATGTCAGTAGATTTATGTGTTAGCAAGACTAGATTTTAACAGCAGCTTTACTTTCCATTTCAAACATGTGATAAAAATTCTGCTGCAGTTTGAGAGTTATCTGACAAAACATTTCCTTGTTTCAAAATGTGGCAGGAAGATGAATGATTGAGTTGGCAGAATGCTACAGATAAAAGGTTAGGAACATTCTTTATCCAGATTATTTTCTTTAATACATCTTGGAGTGAAATATAGATTATGCCATTTAAATCTTGCGTCCTTATCCATACACTTTGCCGGGGGCTGAAATTTCCAAGAGCTGGGATACCAGAACCAAACCTCAGTGAAGTCAACCAAAAAGATTTTCATCAGCTCTTGGTGTACCTTGAATCAAACACTAAATGAATAAGCAGTGAAAAATACATCCTTTTTAAAATTATAATTATTTTAGGGAGACCCAATATGTGTCTCACTACCTGTCAAAAAGCTAACATATTTTGTATTAGTTAGTAAAAGGGTTTTTTTTACATTTACTTAGAAGATTAGCCCTCTTTCTTCCTGCCTTCAGTATCTTGCGGGTGTTAGTTGCCCTGGTGTTAGTATCCTACACACCACCTTTTTCCTTTCAGAATATTCAGGCCTTGTGCTGAACATTAAAATAAACAATTTCTTTATTTGCAGTGCATTTTTATACAAGAATACATCTAGGCAAATAATTACAAGTGTATTAACTGTTTTAAAGGGGTAGGCTGTCTTAGCAGGCTTTGATTTTGAGATTAGTATTTGGCAAAGATTGATCTACTCTCCGGCATAGGCTGAACTTGGGAGGTCTTCAGAAGGAGCTCTCTCTGGGTGGAGGAATGGCTGCCTGCCAGAGAACCACTCTCCAGGATGAGTTTGGTGTGCCCTGCCTATGTAAAACTTTTGGGAGGGATTCAAAACCTAATAGAACTAATTTGTAAAAAAATGTTTCTTTTTAAGAATAATAGAGAAAACACAAAGCATTGGTAAAAATTTCTCAGTTTCCTGTTTTACCAGTCAGTCATAAAATATAATTGGCCCAGCTGCACAACATGGCATGAATCATTAGGTTGACATTAGCCTGTCTTCACTCATTTCTTTTCTGCTATATCTCACAGGTTTGAGATGGGCAGCTATTTTTAATACTGAAAGCTCTCATATGCCAGGTCCCACGTGAACTAATGCTGTCCTCTATCTTACTCAACATCTGTCAGAGCAGCAGCGGGTAACATGAGATGTTCCAGTTTCAAAACCCAATGACACTGACGATACAGCTCATCTATTAGGAACAAACACAGCACCATCCAGGTCCTTGAGTGACTGGAGTATATGGACAGATGAGAAGCCATTGGTTGTCTTGGGACTTTCAGAGAAGCTAATACTCAAGCCTTTCCTCATGAGCAGACTTAGCTGCAGCACAGGTTAGTCTAGCTAAGCCTGAAGCTCTTCAAGGCTACATCTACCCTCCAGTCACAGATTCATTGGCTCCTGTCACTCTGTAATGACATGTGTGAAGTGGCAATAAACTCAAAAGTGGAGTGATTACATGTATATTAGAAAATGATGAGTGGTGTCTGACGGGTGAAGAGGAATTAATTGCCCATCAAAGAACTAGAACAAAACTAGTAAGAGTTCAAAGCATGCAAAAAGAGGTGCCTCTACAGGGGGTTGTAGTTTATGTCTGTCATTCCTGGTCACAATTAGAGATTCATGTGTTCAAGAGGAGGCATAGCAAGTCCACAGAGAAATCCTCTGTGTTATTTATTAAATGTATAGCAACAATGTCAGCTCAGGAAATGCTGATGCTACAAATGGTTGGATCTTGTGAGTGTAGCAGGAGGAAATACTATACCTGCTTTAGCATTTCCTTGCCATCTTATCAAGGTATACCTCCACGGGGCTAGTCAGACTTTTGTCTCGAATCCTCTATGACCTCTTTTATGTTCCTTGCTCACAGCCACCTAATTAGGTTATTGAAATAGCTCAGGTATGGACTGCTAATTAACGTGATATTGTTTAATCTATGTGTGAGCACTGGTATAAATCAGAGAATGATTTCTAAGTTGGTTAGAAGGGACATTTGGAGGCCATCTGGTCCATCCCATTGACTAAGGCAGAGCTAAGCACAGGTCAGGTTGCTTGGGGCTTGCCTTGCTCAGCCCCTGTTCCAGTCCCTGATCACCCTCCCCGTGAGTTATTTTTCAGTTATATCTAATTAGAGCTTATTCATTTACTTACCTGTTTGCTTCTGGTTCTGTGTTTGCACTGCATTTGGTTTTTCTGAGTGCTAGGCTACTGCTTTCAGTTGCCCCAGGGAGTTTCTAGAAGGTTTCACAGCCCACAGCTTCTGTGGGCTGTGATTGTCAGGCTTGTGATTCTTAGCTGACACCTGATTGCCTGGTTCTTGAATGAAAGAGGCCTGCAGAGGGGGTTGGGGGCTGGTTGGGTGGCTGGTTGCCTGTGGTGGAACTCCTCCCCAGCTGGTGAGAGGGCATCTGGCAGATGGTTGCCTGGGCTGTCCATAGAATCATAGAATTGTCAGGGTTGGAAGCAACCTTAGAGATCATATAGTTCCAACCCTCCTGCCATGGGCAGGGACACCTCCCACTAGAGCAGGTTGATCAGAGCCCCATCCAGCCTGGTCTTAAAAATTTCCAGGGATGGGGCTTCCACCACCTCTCTGGGCAACC
>WUAM01000431.1:55026863-55076023 GCA_024336885.1 Actenoides hombroni | reverse complement strand
ACCTATCTCTAGTTTTAATCCATTCCCTCTAGTCCTATCACTGCCTGACAGCCTAAAAAGTCCCTCCCCAGCTTTCTCATAGGCCCCCTTCAGATACTGGAAGGCCACAATAAGGTCTCCCCGGAGCCTTCTCTTTTCCAGACCGAACAACCCCAACTCTCAGTCTGTCCTCATAGGAGAGGTGCTCCAGCCCTCTGATCATCCTCGTGGCCTTTCCCATGGCAGACTGGGGGCAGAAAGAGCACAGGAAGGTGTGGGAGTGATCTGCAGCACTGGTGCCATGTTGCAGGCTCAGCTCCAAGCGCTGGCAGCTGCCATCTTGTAAGCCTCCCCCAGGACACTTGAACTGAGCTTCCTTCAGCCGAGTTGTATGCTCTGGCCAAACGTGTGAGAGTACAAATGCATCTTCCAGACACAAAGGTTACTTATAATTATACAGTAGATATGAAACCTTGCGGGAGTTCTTTTTCTGATTTTGATTTTTTTTCTATTCCTTAGAAGCTGGCCTGAGCTGTGCTGCTGTTACAAAGTCTTATTGAGAATTAAAGTCTTTATAAACAGCAGGATTATCCTGAAAGAGTGACACTTAATACCTGCTATGGACTGCTCTTTAGCCATCGTGGCCTCTTTTCTGTCTTCAGCTGAGTCAGAGAAATCAGTTTGTTCAGCATTTGGAAGAGTTGACAAGGAGGGATCTTACTGCTGTCTACAGGTACCTGATGGGAAGCTCTAGAAGAGGCAGGGCTGGACTCTAGAGGGAATAGGTTGAGACACCATGGACAAAAGCTGAAGCAAGGGATATTCCAGTTAGGTCCAATAATTTTTTTTACCCTGTGAATGATCAGACTCTGGAACAGGGCATCAGAGGAGTTGTGGAACAAGGGTTTGAGTGTGCTTGGAGACACTCAAAACTCAACTGGGCAATTCTGAACAACCTGATCTGCTTAGCTGTGCAGTGAGTTGGATGACTGAACTACATGACCTCCAAAGGTCCCTTCCAACCTAAATTGTTCTATGATACTATGAATCCTACTGGTAAGCCTTTAATACATCTCTTCATTACTACACATACAGTAGATTTGAATAAAAGTATTAACAGAAATAGTCTGTGTGAAATCTGAATATCCTACTTAGCATTTCCGTATTTCTTTCTGCATTTTTTTTCCCTCTTACTAAAGAGGAAACTTGAAGAAGAAACTTAAAGAAACACTTTCTTGCAAGAATTTCTGAATAACGTTCCTAGCACAAAAAAAAATATCCCCCCAAAACAAACTTGTTTTGAAATTTTAAGTTCACCAGTAGCGTTTTTTAAATTAACTTTTTGTTACCTTCATGATCAGTGTTCAGGGTTAAACATTCACATTTCAAATAGATTTGCGAGAGGGATTGTTTCGGTGTCTGAGGTCAAGGGAATGTGAAAGAAGAATTTGTAGAAGTACTGGAAACATGAACCAAAATTATTTAAGAATTTTCTTTTGTTAGGGTCTGCAGTGTTCAAGTGTTTGACAACAAAAATTACAACATTTTCTTCACATGCCTAGACTAGAGAGGGGAGAGGGGAAGATAAGACACCCAGTAAACCAGAAAACTAATAAAGAGTATGCTGTGGGTGTAACTGCACTAAGAGCTAAGATCTTAGTCTATATAGGCTGCCATGGCTTTTCTTTCAGGCTTCTTTCTGAAATCTTTTCATAATAGCCACAGATTTCCTGCCCTCTCCTAGCTTTTTGTTATTTAAATATAAACTACCCTCATGTACTCCGGTCTCTGTGCTTTTTCCTCTCTTTCCGTAAACCTGTTCTGATTGCAATGCTTAACCTGCATTGCTATGCCTTAGCTTCTAGAATAGTAAGTGGAGGTGTAGGGAAAATAAGGAAATACCATTTCTTAGTTGTCTTCTGAGAAAGAAAGAGTATCAAGATCAACATGCTTGGGATTGGGTATCACTGCAATTCTGCATTGTTTCTGATGGAACAGCTGGCATGGTAAATAGACAATTTATAATCTTGAAGTAGAGTTATTAGAAATTGTACATCTTCCTTCTATGAGCCTCCTCAACACTTTGGTTGATCTGTGCCTTATAAAATTTGAGGAAGATCTTTTGTTGAAAAACTCTATGGAGGAGCTTTGGAAGGACAAAGTATAGCCTCAGATCAGTATGTGTCTTCTGGGATGTCATATTTTCACTCAGATGAATTTCATACAATATATGTCTGAGGAAATATTCTGAAATAATATAAATAATAGTCTCACAGAGGCAGCTACCCACTCACCATGTTGGCATTGCTAGGAACTTATAGGGCAGCTTTACTTACTTGCTAACATTCCATTCCAGCCTTTCTGCAAAGGGATTGTTACTAAAAGGAAGTAGAAATGGCTGCTAAAAAGTGTAATTTTCCTTAGTCTTGGCTATCAGGCCTTATAATATACTGAAATTCTTTCTTCTTCACCTTGTGTTAGTTCCCAGAATATCTCTGTACATGATAGAAAAAGAACAGAATAGAGATATCTATTGTAAAAGGGTAATGAATTTTATGATGTGGTTAGTAGACAAAAAGATTACAGCACCTTTAGTAACATGCGTATCTGTTCCAGTTGTTCCCACATCTTCTTGTGTTGGTGTCAGGTCTAAGGATCTGTTTAGGTTTCCTGTAACAGATTAGTCAGTCCCAAAGGCAGTGTGGATAGGTAGAGACAGATGCCTTCAGGCATGTGCCCTGCCAGCCTCATTCCCAACCTTCCAGGTTAGGTAATTAAATGACTGAGATGCAGTAGATTCTGTCCAGTCGCAACCAGAATGTGTGTACAGTCAACACAGAAGTCAATCTGGAAAGCTGTCAGGATACCCTTGGGTATATATCCTTGGAGATGACAAGTGTTTCTAGCTCTCCCTTTAAGGACAAATCCATTTCAGGGCCATCTCATGAGTTCTGCAACATGAGACTGGTTGTTTTCAATTGTGGCAGAATTTCATACAGCCCAGGATTCCACCTCTCAGAGTAGCTGTAAATAGGTACTTGAAGAAGAGAAAGACAGGTTCCTGTAACAGTTGACTTTAACACTTAATACTTTCACTGGTTTAAATGATTTTTGGTCGGCTACTTACTAAACCAGCTATAGTTTCTATGTAGGTAGTAATTTGTCCTGGGTTCAGTTTGGGCTCATTATCACCAACAGCTGCTGGCCAAAGCAGTTGGGAGGGGCTGCATCTGGGAGGGGCCACAGTCAGGATAAACAACCAAGCCAGACAATGGGATGTTTGATACCACACTGAGTCCTGCCCCTATATAAGGGGAGGGCTGCCCTGGATGGGTTTTCAAGTTGCTTTATTGTGGTTGGAGCAGGGAAAGGTGACATTTTGGGCACAGGTATTGCCTTCCGGGCTCCTATCGTTCTCTTTGTCTATCCTTTCATTGGTATTATTATTAGTGCTGTTGTTTTCTTCTCTCTGTGTTGTTTTGTTAAACTGCCCTTATCTCAACCCATGGGGTCTTGCCTTTTTCTCCCTCCTAATTCTCCTTCCACTCCCCCAGGAGAGGGTGTGTTGGTGGGAAGCAGTAGGTAAGTAGCTGCCTGGTGTTTAGCTGCCAGCAGAGGTTAAACCACAGCATAATGCATAACTAATACTGGATGACTCTTCCAGACTCATACCAAACCTGTGTAAACTTTTGGCATCAATGATGTTCTTTGGCAAGGAGTTTCACATCCTAATGATGTGTCACATTAATGGTGGACTAATGTGGGTTGGAACCTGGTAGTTTACCTCATGTCATCTAGTTCTTATGCATGAAGTGCTGTTGATTGATCAAGAAATTGATCCAGAGCCATCTCCTTCATGCCACTCGCAGATTTCTGTTGTATCTGAAGGATACAGAAGAGTCTTTGCTTACTTGATCATTTCTCATAAGGAAGTCTTTTCATAGCTTTGGACATGTTCACTGCCTGTCTCTGAACCTTTTTAATGTCTAGTATATTCTTTGAGGTAAGAGGTTCAGAACTGGAGCCAATACACAAGATATCAATGAATCACGGCTTTTTTTGTTGTTGTTGATCGTGGTGCTTTATCTTGTTTTCTTATACAACGATTGAGTGCTGTGCTCAGTTCTGGGCCCCTCGCCATAAAGAAGACATTTTGTTGCTGGAGTGAGTTCAGAGAAGGCCAACCAAGCTGGTGAAGGGTCTGGAGATCAAGGCCTGTTAGGGTTGGCTGAGGGAATTGAGATTCCTTAGTTTGGAGAAGGAGAGGCTGAGGGGAGACCTTATCATGCTCTATAGCTATCTGAAAGGAGGTTGTAGTGAGGTGAGTGCAGCCTTTTCTCTTGAGTAAATAGTGACAGGACTAGAGGAAATGGCCTGAAGTTGTACCAGGGGACGTTTAGACTGGAAATTAGGAAGAATTTTGTTACTGAAAGAGTAGTCAGGCACTGGAACGGGCTGCCCAGGGAGGTGGTGGAGTCACCATCCCTGGAGGTGTTCAAAAAATGTGTAGATAAGGCACTTCAGGACATGGTCTACTGGAATGGTGAGGGTTTTTTTGTTTGTTTATTTGTTTTTTAATGTTTTCTTTTTGTTCTTTTTTTTTATTGACAGTTGGACACTGTGATCTTAGAGGTCTCTTTGAATCATGACAATTCTGTGATTCTGTGTTTAACATCTGCTTTTTCTTTCAGGCTGCTACTGAGCTGGTATTTTCATAGAACTATTTATAACCACCCCTTGTCTTGGTCCTGAATGGTAATAGTCACCCCAAAGCCTGTTTTATGTAAGAAATTAGGATTGATCTGCTCACCCAACGTACAACACTTCATGCTTTTCTTGACTGAGTTTTGTCTCTTTTTAGTGCCTGTATAACTTATAATCCTTCTGCAGTTCTTCACAGCTGCTCTGTGTCCTTACTCCTTTGAATGACTTCGTATTGTTGACCTTCTATCACCTAACTACCTGTTTGATCCCTTTTCCAGCTTGTGAACCTTCAACAGTCACAGTACACATCCCTGCAGAATGCCATTAGTGACCTCCCTTCTTCATGAGGGCAGATCATTTATTCCTACAATTTGTTTCCTATCTTTTAAGCCATTGTTTATCCATGACATTCCCTCTTATGCTATAACTTCTTAGTTTCTTTCAAAGCCTTGATGGAGAAATTTGTTGAAAGCCTTTTAGAAATACACGTAGGCTTTTATCAACTGGATCACTTTAACTGCACAGAAGTGACCTTTTTGGAGAATTCTTTTAGGTTTGTGAGGGGCAATTTCCTTTAACAGAAGGCAGGTTGACTCTCTCAAAGTATATTATTTTTGTCAAGATGACTATTATTTTTTTTTCCTTACAGTTTCTATAGATGTCAGATTTCCAACCATGTTATTTCTCACGTCTGTCCTGGCATTCTTCTTAAATTTGGTACCATAATTTTCCTTCCTCAGTGTTCAGATGCTAAGGTGATTTTAAGGGAAAGGTTTATTCACTGCTCTGAGTAATTTGGCTGTTTGACTTCCCTTAGAAGTCTTAGATGAAAACCATTTAGTCCTTGTGATTTGATATTGTTCATATGCGAAAATGTCCTGGAATCTCTTTAGTCACTTCAGTTTCACACAGATCCTTTGAGTTCTCCACAGAGAAGGATTCTAGAGTAAGAATCTCCTCTCTTTCTGCCACAGGAACAATAGCAAAGAGTTTGGCTTCTCTGAAATAGTATTGGGTTCTCTGAATGTGTCCCTTGAAGTGTATGTATAGACCTTATAGACATTTTCAAAGGTTTTCCGCTTTTGGTGTGTATGAAAAAAAATAGTTAGCTTTGATTCCTTTGCTTGTTGTTGCTTGAATACTTCTTCATCTGACTTACTGTGTATGTTTAATCTACCAAAGTTTTATCATCACTTCATTTATAATGGGATGCCTTAGTCTGCTCAATATGCTCTAGGGTGTGCTAAAACATTTTAAAGATCTTTACGGAAATAGAAACATGTTTGAATACAGTAAAATGTTTTTATTTCCTCTGCACTGTTTAATTTGTTTCCCTTTAAAGGTAATTTTTTCAAAATTCTTTTTTTTAACAATAGTCTGTATAATGTTAGGCACACAAATGTGCATATGCATTTCTTTGCTGAATAGGGAAGGACTTAATTAGAAGCTTAAATATTCTGCTGAATCAAGGCTTGATAAACCTAACTTCCTAACAGTCTGAGTGATATTTAATGTATCAACTATAAAGAATAAAATCTGCCCCTAGACACCTTGAAGATTCTAGCTAAAGCTAGTCAAAGAGATCAAAGCTTATTTTAGCAACTTTCATTGCTTTTTTTCCTCTTTTTTTTTCTTCTCCCTTTAACTAATGCTTAAGTAGTTAGGCATATTTTCTTTTTCATTACAATGTAGCATACATTACAACATAAAATTACCTTAACCTGTTTTCCTTTCATTTCTACTGAGTTATGAATCAAGGGATTTGAAGTGGTTATCTTGTTCTTCTATACATTATTGTTCATTAATTATAACACTACTGTTTAGATAGAGATTTATCAGGTAAACTGAAATTGTCTTTCGTTTCTCTTTTGGATGACTAGTTTTAGATTTGCAGTAGCTTGTCAAGATCTCAGGTCTCTTTTAAATTAGTTTCCCTAGGGTTCTGAAGTTTTATCAGATAGTGGAATAGTAAACAGTTGTTCAGACTTCAAGCCCTAATGTTTCTGATTAAAGCCACGAAAGATTTGCTTTCCTATTACAAGTTTCAACTGAAGCAAAAATGCCAATTCAGGATTTCCTTCATAAAGGAATTCTTCTTTGTAGAAAGAAAAAAAAAGCCTATATTTATTCAGCTTGTTTTCTTTAAAGATTAAATGAACTTGGAATATAAACTGCTTCCTTTACAGCTATTTACTTGGATTTTCTACTTACCATAAATTTCCAAGGCTTTCTAACATATAGTCCACATCTCTGCTCAGATTATCTCCAAAATAGCTCTCAGGCATACAGTTCAATGTTATTTTGGTTAACAGTAAGCTCTGCATCTCAAACTTTCTTACCTAGACAGAAATAAAAGCTCAGTTCTTACAGCTTTGACATGAGGCATGGTAACTACACCATAAGTTTAGGAATCTGTAATTAGAAATGCCTTCTTGATAACAGGAGGTATCTCTAAGATATGAATGATGGAGACATCTGTATGACCTTTGATTCTACAGCACTGGAGTAAAAGCCATGCAATATGCTGGTATGGGCACTCAAAAAAAAAAGTTAGCATCACCCTGAAGAGTTCAAATTCTGTTCTGCTTTGTAGAAATTTCTTATAGTTAACTTCTTATTACTCTGAAGGGCAAATAGATTGGAAAAGGGCCATAAAGGCCTGATCTCACATCTCTAGTCTAGGCTGGCACTGTGCATTGGGTTATTTCTGTAATAAAAGAAAAAAACAGAGGAGATATCCTGGCTATTGTAGCCTGGAGAGGCTAGAGAGAAGCCTATTGTTGCCAAGATGAGTAGCTGCTATCAGAAGTAAATACAGTGATGGCTGATGCTGTAGATGTCCTTGGGATTATTATGAAGGCATGAAGACTATGTAGTAATAGTGTGTTACCAAGTCCTATAGATGGATTGAAGGAAGTGTTAGTGGCCTATGTTTGGTTTCAAAGCATGTGTGTTAAAAAAAAGAGAATAATCAAAGATTGAGACCAAGGATTAAGCCATGGTTTAGGAAGAGAGACTCTGAAGTAAGATTACAGATGGACTAAGTAATGCTAAAACTGTACAGAGTGCAGGTGATTAGATTTGGTCTAAGTACTTGGTTAGGTTTGGGCTTGGAAAAGAAGGCTACTGTACATTCAGTTCATTGCTGAGGTACTAATGTTTAGAGTGAGGGTTGGAGATGGCAAAAACTTGAATGACAGATGAGTACTTTACCAAATCCTTCCCCTAATTGTATAACATGTATGAAAAATTGAACTGATTGGTGGAGTCTCCATGGTCTGAGTTTGTGCTACTGTAGAGGTTGGTCAGTGTTTGTAATAAATTTTTTTTTCATCACTAAGGTGATCCAAAGGCTGGATTACATTTGATTGCTGGGGATAATGGTTAACATTTAATTTTAGTTTATCATTTGGATGTAGTTAAGCCCAAATTTCAGAAAAATGTTATTTATTAGTAGGGTCAGTTCTCGAACTCTTTACAGCCTATTTGTTCAAAACTCAGATACATGGTTTCTTCTTAATTTTAGTCACAGTCCTAATGCCTGTTCCACTGAAAGGTAGACAGACATTCTTTCATAGATCTCCGGGCCCTAGAGGACCATTGAAGCATTGGCTTCAAATTGATAGGAAGCATTCAACATTCTTGAACTTCTCTAAATGTCACTTTCTCTGTGTCTAGAAATATATATGGGCCAGTCTCTTTCTTCCACGTAAATAATTGCAGTCAGCCACTTATCAAACATAATATCCTTGAGCCTGTCAAAATTCAACATCATCCCATTGCCAGTTCATTTCCCTCATCCCAGACTGTGTTCATTTCCCATAAAACACTGATCAAAACAGTTGGAGAGTTTGGCCTGCAGACCAGGCTTTGGCAACCTCATTTAAGTGCTGAATTTGATTTTCATTTCCAAATTAGAGGTTGTGTTCTCATAGTCTCCTGACTCCTGCTGAATTTCCTCCTCAAGAAGCAAGATGCTACCGATTCCTTCCTTAATGCAGAGTTAGTAGTGCCAGCAACACCCCTCTCATTGGTTTGGAATAGGGTGGAAGCCAAAAACTAGGAGGAGCTGCCTCTCACAAATTTTAGTGTGCCATGGCTCTTGGCTCCCTGTTCTGTGGCAATGGGCTGCTGAATAGAGATGAATAGACTGTCTCCCATACCATAAATTGCTAACTTATCCCCTGAGCAGTGGCCAGTTTAAGAAGAGTACTTTGTTATTAAAGCATTCCACAATGTCTTTAATTCCTTTTTGTCTTAAATTCAGATTACATATTAGCTCTGCCAGCTTTATTTTTTTTAAATTGCTTTCTCACTCCAGAGTCAGGGTAATTTAAGATGCAGGCAAAGATGATTCCTTATTTGCCTTTTAAAGCAAATTTGTAAATTTGAGTTTCTATTTGCACCCACCAGTACTGGTGTTTCATTAAGTGTTTTCCATCAGAGAAGGCATTGCTTGATGTCTCGAAGCTTTAATAGTTCTAATTGGAGGTTAGTAACTCTCATTTGTAGAGATATTCTCTATATAATGAATAAGAAAATCTAAGGCAATAAAATTAATGAGAGAAAAAATTGGTAAGAAATCAATGACAAGTCAATGACAGCTGAATGCAATTCATATAAATGTGACTGGTACTAAGAGCCATCTGTGAAAGCCTCAACTAGAGGATTAATCTGAACTTCCTGAACCCTTCACTTTTATTTCTGTTCTTTCTTCATATGTAGTTTATTTCTGTCAGGCAAGCCTTGGCTCTTCCAACAGTTTTACAGAAGATGTTAAGAACTGCAGTAAACCAGCAGGCGTGTATAGTAACTTCCCTACAGTCTTTTTAAAAAATAAAATTGTGCCATCTGGAGTCCTGGAAAGATGAAACAATTTTATTTTTAAAATGTGTTTGGTTGCATGTTTAAAGGTGTTTCCTTATACATATTGTATTATCATAATATTAAATCCAGTATTATCAAACAACAGACAGAATAGCTCAGTAAAGTTTTAATATATTGATTACTCTAAGATATGGGTGTAGAGTTCTATAAATGTACTTTGGAATACATGATCATTGTGCTGCACAAATCATGCAGTTCAGTGCATTACTTTAGTGTCTTTAGTGACTCGAGTCTAGTATTTCACCATGACAGCAATTGCAGTCATCTGCTCTAACATGATTCTGCAACTCTGCTGTTCTGTACACCACTGCCTTATGAACAAAACAATAGGCTATCAGATATTGAATAAGCTTAAGCATAGCATAAGGAATGTTGAAATGGGGAAATTTAGTGATGTAGCTATAGTGATGCAACTCTCGGCATAACCACATTGTTTCAGGATTTACAGCATTGTTTAGAGTGTTACTTGTGTCTCCTTGAAAGTGATGCAATTTTAGCAAAACTACCAAATTATTAGGAAAAAAAAGTTGAAAAGAAAGAAAAAACACTGAATTCTAAAGACAGGTACCTGTACTAAAACAGCGAGTGGTATAATTATATTGGTTTGAGTACACCAATGCATTTTCCTGGGTAGACATTCTTTAATCATATTTTGGAATTTCTATTGATTTTTCTTGTTAGCAGTGGCCAAAATATGATTGAATGTAGCATCTAGCTTATGCAACAGTGCCCTGAAATAGCACTTAGACATATCAGCTCAGCCCTCACAGTGACACACAAAATCTGAGTACAAATTTCCAGCAGCATCAAAATAACTAATAAATGTTTCCCTTCTCAGGAAGTTAACAGAAGGTCATCAGTCAGACAACAATTTCTCCACCCTTCAGGATGCTGCCTCATGTAATACCTTTTCTTCACAAGGATAACTTGGAGTAGTTTAGGGGGATACGTATATAAATAAATATATATAAATATATATATTTCTAAATAGTTTGTTACTGGTAGAAGTAACAGTATCTGCATTTTTTTTCTTTCTTTTCATATAAACCTGTGTAACTACAGCCCTGCAGTTAAATATATACACATAAACCTGTGTAAGTAATTGCAGAAATCTTTAGGTGTACAAAATCCATCTGCAAGTTTTTATGTTTTTTTGTATATAAGAATACTTGGGAGGGTTGAAGTGTTTTATTATAAACACTCTATTGTCATATTTTTTTACTACAAAGATTTATTTCTGCCACATCACACTCCCCAACTCAAGAAAGCTACTCATGTCTTTAATTAAAGTCTACAGGACTAGTATGTCAATGACACGGAAAGAAAGGGAAATACTCTGTCTACTACCAGAAGTAAAACAAGAAATGGTCTGAATTTGAAACTAAAAAATGCTGATAAATTGTTAGAAATTTTAGGACAGGTCTTAGATGTGTCTTGTATTCCAATTTTCTACCTTTTAAAGGTCTTGCATTAGGTCAAAGGTTGTTTTCTAATCCATTATGTGTGGTGCCTATTAAAATAAATGTGGCTATTTTTCTTCCGTTTAAAATTTGGAAATCAATATTTCAATTTTATCTTTCAGTGAAGTATGGCACGATATGGCAACGTTCCCATGAGGTTAATTTTCACTTGAATGTCATGAAATATTACATTGGTCTTCTGCATTAGTTCTGCCACATTCTGAGCTCTACTTAGTTATGGGTCAAATTCTGTGAGTAGAGTGACCAACTCTTACTCTGCAAAAGAAAGAGAATGAGATCAGCTGTAGAGGAGTGTTTGTCCATTTGGTCATAATGATTTCTCAGTCTGCTTGTTGCATCTTCACCCTGGGACAGCAGCCTTGTATTGTTCAACAGTGGCTTGTTTCTGCAGTTAAAGGATAAGTGGTAAAGCAACAATGAAGTCAAGTAGCAATTTGATCACCTGATTGGTATGCTGTGCCATATGTTGTCTAAGAAAGCCATGAAAGCCTGAGAACTGGTGGAAGGCTACAATTTGTGTTTATCATTCATATGTTATGGATAACAACTTTGCTTTTCAGTTGTGAAACCAACAAAAAGTGATAGCTGGGAAGCTGTCAAAATCACTGAAGTGTTTAGCAGTGTTATTCCAGTGACTATGCTGAAGACTATCTGTGGAATTCAAAGCCATAAAACGTAACTAAAGTCATGTCCCTTGCTAATCTATTTCACATGGTTGAATTCTTTGTCTGGAGACAAATGGGAAAGAAGACAAAGAAAAGGATATCTGAAGACTGGAAATAAATATAAATTATTTTCCAGTACTCTAACTTAGAAGTTTTGGCGTTAAATGCCAAAATATAAGGGGGAAAAGTGACATAATGATTGAGAAACTTGTGTGAAAGGGCTTGAAAAGTCACTAGGACCATCCCTTCCCTGCAAGCTGTTATCAACTGTCTAGGCAGCATGTTCCAAAATTTACCTGTCTCAATTGTTACAAACCTTTATGTAATGTCTGTCTTGCTGCAATATAAAGTGATCCACTGATGTTTATTGTGCTCTTGTGAATGTGGAAAGTGTGACCTTCCCCTTTGTAATAGTCTTTTATACCACCTGCACTGCTATGATTTTTACTCAACTCAATCTTTCAGTCTGTCTTCTTAGATAAGGAACAAGTCCTCAGACTCACAGGGTTAGAGACCTGTTATCTCCTTCCTAGTAAGTAATATTCATATCCTTAACACTTAAAGCACTTCTAGCTGAGCTATACAGGCTCCCACAGACTAGCTGTTACAGCAGAATTCTTGACATGTTGAGAATGTTAATGCTGATGTTCCCTAATCAAATGAAATTGCTTCATTCTGCATGAAAAAATTAGGAGATATTCCTCATGGAGTAATGTTGAATACTGAGTAGTCCTGTGATTTTTATCACAGAATAATCTAGTTCCAAATCAGACTGTGGGTAATCCAGGCATATTATAATATCTCTTAACAGAGAACACAGGAAGTGTAATATCTTGAATATGTCCCAGAGCTGCAGTAAAGGAAGAACTTTATTGAGAAAGAACTTCTTTACTGTAAGGGTTACAGAGCAGTGGAACAGATTCCCCAAGGAGGTTGTGGAATCTTCTCTGGAGACTTTCAAGACCTGTCTGGATGCATTTCTGAGTGATCTGCTCTGGTTCTGTCCTGCTTTGGCAGGGGGGTTGGACTCCATGATCTTTGGAGGTCCTTTCCAACATCTAACATTCCGTGATTCTATGTGATTCTGTAAATCCTCAAAGTTCAATGTTACAATGTTCTGGATAAAACTTTTCTTGGGGGTAGGAAAGCCTGGTGGAAAATGATGGTGCAGGGATGCTCTTGGGAACCAATTAGCTATGCAGTGGGCATAAATGAAGCCATGGTTAGGACATGCTGTTAGTGAATAGTAGTTGGGTAAATAATATGGAAAAGGAAAACATGCATTGAAGCATTACAGAAAAAATGTTTGTCATAACACAATGATGGTGCCAATAATCCCATAGAGTTTAAGAGCTTCACTGAACTCTAAGGTTTGTTAAACACGAAAACAATTTAGGAGTCAGACTTAGAGTCTGCGTGGCATGACAAGCTGCATGCCTAAAAAGATTTAACTATACCAGGAATACCAAACGTATTGTAGCCATGCTTTGAGAAGCACAAAGAACAAGAATGTTGCATTTCCTTCCTCTCAAAGGATTTGTTGACCACCTTGCTGTAGCAGTGTACTTTGCTGGTCCTTTATTTTTACTGTATTATATATTAACAAATTTTAGCCTATGAATTTTGCAGCTGGTGACAAATGTGCTCTGCTGCAAATAGAACTCTATTTCTGTGGGAAAGTGGATATTCAGTTTTATTTTATGCAAGAACAAGGTAGAGAAAGATGAGCAACAATTTTTAAGAATGAGGAAGTATAATACATGTAGTGAATTAATATCTTTCACCCTGCTCTGCCAATCTCCCAATTTTGATTTAGCTGTTAGCCTACACATAGGAGTTTTTATAAGTAGCTCAGGAGGATGAATAGAGAAAAAAGCTCATTTAACACCCAGAAGCTGGAAGGAAACAGGGTGAGGAAATGCATTCTGGACCATGTCTTCAGCAAATTTCTTAATTTAGGAGGAAGAAAAGACTGTCTTTAGTTAAAATTGGCCACTGCCACTTTGGATAATATACTCTAAAATTCCACACTGTGACATCTGTGACCTCAAGAATGTATGTTATGATTATCTACAGAAGTTAACCACTCTTTTTATTACGACTACATTGACAAGACCATAGTTTTATTGTACCTGCACATGTAATAAAATTGGCTGGTTTGCTGAGATTTGTACTTCTAGATGGAAGCCCTTTTAGACAGCTTACCAGGTTTCATACTTCAGGGCTTTATATGCAGGTTCTGATGTCTTTCTCGTTTACCCTTCTAGGGATGTAGTGTGCTTTGGCATAGAATTAGGTTGCTTTCCCCTTACTGCCTCTCATATAAAACAACTGTCTTGTGATGTCTTGTAAATATGAAATCAGTCAGAGTTACATCACCTCAATGTCACTGTCAGAAATTGCCGTGTGATAGACCCAAAGGCTTCTTCTGGTACAGCATACTGCTCCCTCCCTCAGCTCGATTCAAATTGCTAGAAATGAAGAAATTCTCCCTTATTTAGGCCAGATGGAGTAAACAGTCCCACAGAAGCAACTGTAAGTTCAAAGCCAGAATCTGCTTCACTTCATGTTCAATAAATTCAGGTTTATTGTCCATTGCTAGAAACGAGTTTTTAATTTAGTAAATGCTACGGATCTGATAAGAAAAAAGATTGTTATTGTAGCTTTTTATATATATATCTCAAATCTAACACTTCTAAGGGCTTTCTAAATCCATAAATGAGCATGTCTACATATTTTGTCAGTTGCACAGTGACCATACACTTTTCAGAGTTCCTTTATTTAGTAAGACCAAATTATTTTAATTTGGAGACTTAAAGAATTTTCAGAGAATGACCATGTAGAAATGCCATGTTTTCTCCCCAGTAGAGGATCTTCCCTCCTTCCCAAAAGAAAATGGGAGAGAAGCTGCATGACTTCAACCTCTTACACTTCTTTCCATGGTCAGAATATTGAGCAGAAAAAGTCTAATCCCTCAGTTTAGTGGAATGTAGAAGGAGTGAAGATCAGCCATGGTTTTATATTCAGAAAGCCTAAAGACCTAAATCTCTTTCTTTAAGTGAGATACACAAAGCAGAAATAACTCAAATAGAATAAATTATTAAACTTAATAATGAGGGAAAAGAAACCAAATGACCTTGAGATAGCATGCAGCGTTCCTCATTCTGAGTACTTGTTATTCCCATATCTCCTCTACCTAGGCTTTGCTCCATCTAATACAAGACTGTTTACAAATTCCATCTGTACTTATGGCAGGCAGGTGGTATTTGGTGATAGGTTATCTTAGTTCCTTGTCAGTAACCACATGATGGTGCTGTGAGGCCAAGTGGAACCAGTAAGAGCCTGCCAGACTGCATACTGGGCACTGACCCATCCGAGTACATCCTCTCTGGTATCAATACTCCTGAGAAAGGGAAGACTAGCAGAAAAAGTTTTGTTCAAGCAAGTGAAAGTCTCTATCCAAGACTTATTATCTAACTGAAGTTGCCTGGTTCATTCCTATCCTACTTTCCCAACTTTTAAGTGACAGTCTTGCTTCCTCTGTAACTTTAAGTGTGTACTTACATTAAGAGCAGCACAGTTCAATAAGGAAATATTCTAGACAGTAGCAAGTTCTCTTAAAATCCAACTTTATTCTGCTTTTACAGAGCAATTTACTTGCAGCTGAGGCACATGTAACTCAATAGACAGAAGAAAGAGAGCAATTACATCTGTGCAAGGTAATAAGCATGAAAGTTATACTCTTTACCAAACTGCTGAAAGTAGTTTCATATTAGTGTCTCATACTTTGTAAACATAATACAAAATCTTTATACAATCTTGTTAGTAGTTTCTCTCCTTGGCTCCTGTCTTTTACTCATTTTAGTCTGTGTGCTAAGTATATTTCAGTGAAAGTAAAAGCATGCTGCAGATATGGGAAGAAAGACAAATATAGATGAAATTTGATCTGCTGGTGATTACAATCATACCAAAGACTTATAGGACCAATATGCATCTACCTATTATTTTTACTATTTATACTAACAGATTAAACTACATCAGGAACCATAAAGTCCTTCTAGATATTTAAATAAAAGTGGTGGAAACCAGAAACAGAACAGAAAACTTTAGGAAATAAAAGGAAAACCTACCCCCTAACTCATTAATCTCTAGCTCAGCAACCTCAACACAAGGATTGTTTCCAGATA
This sequence comes from Actenoides hombroni, assembly GCA_024336885.1. NCBI lineage: Eukaryota > Metazoa > Chordata > Aves > Coraciiformes > Alcedinidae > Actenoides > Actenoides hombroni. The sequence goes on along the minus strand of WUAM01000431.1, from coordinate 55,060,120 downwards.
GCACAGCAGGATGAAGAAATAAGATGAGAATTTTTTTCATCTTAATATGTGTGTTGTAATTTTTAAGTGAAGACCATTTGTTTTTCTAAGACCATCTTCAGCTTCTGTGGAAAGTGTTCATCAACCCACTGTGCCTGTTCAGAGACAAACTAGAAATAGGACTGCCCAAAAGTCTAGACTCTTACTAATGCCAGTAAGGAACCTGGGAAAGGTCAGTTGCGTTCACACAGCTCGGGTGATGCAATGGTGATATCCCATTTCTGAGACAGAGAAACACAGATTGTATTCAAGAAACATGTCAAAAAGTAGAATATGACAGTGCTGGTCAGTGCAAGGGAAACCTGAATGGACACGGTTCCAGCATGTAAGGTCCAAACACAGAGTCCTGGGCTGTTTCAGTGAAGGGAGTTTGCATCTTGAGCTGGGCGGAAAAAAGAATACAAATACTGTGTTGGTGGGAAATTATCAACAGGGGTTATAGACAGAAATCCTTTTAAGTTATTTCCAGGGGAAAAAGCTGGATGTTTCATTCCCTTTCCTGACACATGACAAAGCTCTTCCTGCAAGATTTCTTCACTAGGCCCCCCTCAGTGAGAAAAAGAAGTCGTCATCTTGCTAAAACCCTTCAGATTTCACTCGGGAATGTTCCAAATCTTTCTCATCCTCTTTAGTTTTTCATTGTAGCAGTATGAACTGTTGCTATCAAAGCAATCACCTTGTCTGTATGTGAACAAAGGAAGGCATTTCACAGGTTTCACATTATGCTACAAACAGTTCAGACGGCTGGATACTTTCTCTGTCTAAATAATTTCCTGATGCCTGGAAAGGAACTGTAAAACAGGATAAGGTGTGAAGTTGTCCTAGAGGCTGTGTAGGAGACAATATCATCTTAGTTCACCTGAAATTGAGACAGAAGTGATTGATCAGGACAGTGATTACTAGCATTCAGCATTTGGTTTTTTCAGTGAATTAATAATTTTAATGGAAAGGTTTCTATTTTTTAATAGTATCATATCACAACGTGAGACAGCTTTGTCAGAGTGACAAGTGGTTTACAGCTTCCAGGCTCATGAGCTGCAGTGGTGTTAAACTAAGAGATCAATTTTCCTTTGAAAGGGACACAAATCTTCCTTTAAGATGACATGGGTTTAGTTTTGTCATCTAGTTTGCAATTCTTACTTTCCTAATGGGATCCTTTAGACTCTGTGACATGTTTAGAGAAAAGCAGGTCACCGAGTAGGCCATGGTAGAAACCTGCCTATCAAAGTACAAAGGGAGAACAAGTTTAGTATGGAGCTGGGCTCCATAATAAATCCATAGAAATACAAGTAGCTGTTCTGGGTTATTCTGTCAGGAGCAGCTGTGTAATTACAGCATTAGGAAGATCATAATGAACCAGTTCTGTTTGGCTTCTTGGTTACCCTGAGACTATAATATGGGCGTGCTTTGTGTACAGAACTTTTCCTTTCTCCTTTGAAAAAAATCACACTATTACTATAGGTCATATTTGTCATTTTTGTTTTTAAGAGCAGGAAAAAAAATGTTTCGGATCTTTTCTCAAAGGTTGACATCAGCTGAACCTGTGTAAATTAAATCAGAATTGAACTTACCTGGTGAAATATTTGAAGTCATTGTCTGTCAGGAAGCATGATCCCTTACCTGGTCCCTGCATCAACATCTAACCATCATTTCACCACCTGACAAGACTGTTACTACAGACAGCTGTCATATATACAGTTTGCCACGTTGATCTGGTATTGTCATATCACATATTTTATACTTGAATTTGACATGCCAGGCTTTGCAAGTTTTCTGTAACTTAAAATAAGTAGTTGCACAGGCATATGAGGATTTCTTTTTCAGTAGTGGAAAATACATGAACACTGAAAGGTAAGAAGTGGTAGCACGAACAGCATGTTGTATTAACTTGTCCTGCCCATGTAGAAGAAAGTTGTAATGGTAACTGGTGATGTTAAACTGCAGCAGATTTCTTAATAAATATGAATATAATTCAAGTGTAATGCATAAACTCTCCACTAATGACCTGCTGACTATATGACTCAACCCTACCACAAACCAGATCAAATTTGCCTCCTTATTATGGTCTTGGAGGTAAATGTTGGTTGTTTATGTATATATGTGTTGGGTTTGCAAGGCAAGGTTTTGGTAGCAGGGAGGCTACAAGGGTGGCTTCTGTGAGAAGCTATTGGGAGACTACCCTCTCTCTGACAGAGCCAATGCCAGCCAGCTCCAAGATATCCTTTGTATTCCACAAATTAAAAATCTAGGGCAAGAAAGTGTCACAAAATTGTCCACACAGCTGCAGAATTGGTTACGATGTCGCATGTCACAGAAAGAACTAAAGTTAAGGGTTTGCGGACAATTTTCATCATATTTGTCCATTATTATCCATTCTGTAGCTCCTGGTACCATCCTCACAAATCCTGGGAATCACCATATATCCAATTAGAGCATACTGCATAGATTACTTTGAAAATGTAAAAACCACCCAAAATAGTGGCTTACTGGGTAGGTCCTCGTATCATCTGACTCATCCCTGTCAGCACTCAAACTGTCCATGGAAGACAGTGTGACTACTTAAATTGTTACCCTTCTTGACTGAGAAATCAAGAGATCATACTTGTTTGATTATAGGGTGGGAAGGATGAATGCAAACTGTGTTCTATTGTGCTACAGTAGACCATTTGCCATGTTGCTCTGTTAGGCAGACCTTTAAAACTCTGAGCACAAGACTGGGACAGTAAACCACTAGTAGAATTACTTGCTGTCTATGACAAGTGATGACTCAAAAAAATGTTCCAGGTTTTTCCTTGGCTCCAGATGTGAAAGGAAAACTCTCAGATTGGCAAGAAGTGGCTCATTACAGAAAACAGACCTGCCATCATCCACTACTGAAAATATTTCTACATTTTAACTTACTCCTGCTTGAAAATGGTCTGCTGAAATTAGCAGTTTTATGTGAAGCTAATCGGGAAGCTGCATACTGTGTACAACAAAAGAAAAACCTTTAAAATTCGTTCCTTAGGCTGCCCTGGGACTTTAGGGCGTCTATTTAATTGGCAGTGTTTCTTTCCACCCCACCCTGTTCTGGGTTAGAGACTGCTGCATTAGCTTCATGTACGTGTGCTTGCTTGTGCATTCAGGTGCTGATCTCTGATATGTTCACCCAATATATGGGAAAGTTTGAGCCAGATGAGAAGATTAATTAGGTACTTCTGCCCATCAGTGTTTTTTACAGCTTTGTATCAAAGACAGTGAATTAATCCTGCACTCTGGGTCTTTCTCAATACTCCAGGAGGATGGTGAGGGTGAGGAAGCACAGGCTGGGAGAATGTGAGCGAAATGCAGGAATACAGCATGTCAGTAGCAATGCCAGTATGACTTCAGGCAGGTTTTCCAGTACTATCTCCTTCTTGCATTTCCAGCTCATGGTAAGGAGGAGTTAATTTCAGTGCTGTAGAGATAGAAGTCAAGATGTATGTAACTAAGAATTATGAAAAGCATAGATTAATTCAGCTGTATCCGTTAAAGGGAAATGTTCTGTTAAAAATCCTACACATAGAGGATAAAATGTGTCAAGACTAAAAACAAACAAGCAGAGCAGTTTTTAACCTTATTAAGGTCTGATGCCTTTCTGTCTAGAGGGCGTAATCTTTTAATACAGAGCTGTAAAGAACAATTGCTTTTTTATAGGTTACGATTACAATCTAAGATTATTTACTACTTGGCTTGTATTGCTGATGAGAGTTGGGCTGTTAAATGTGCTGGGTTTTTTGTCTTGGTGGTCTGTATTCATTCTCTCATTGTATTTTCTGCCTCCTAAAACTCCTTCATGCTTCCATGTCAGCAAGTAACTCAGCTATGTACTACAATTTGTTGAGGATGTAGCGGTAGAAAAAGCATTACCCCCTTCAGATGTGACATTTGGTGTATTACCTGCATGTGCAGTATTGTCAGGGGTGTAGTTTCTGACCTGCAATACATTATCTGCTCTACTGACTTTGGGGCTGTTTATCACCAGTGACATATTTCTCTGCAGGAACCTGCCATTCTTCTTGTGCCAGCTTTAATACACTAAATGCAGCCATACGGTCTGGAACTAGGTGCAAATTTGAGAGTGGAATGAAAACAGCTTTTTCTTTTTTTAACAATTCCCTTCAATGTTGTCAGCCAAACCCAGTGCCTAGTAAGCTGCTTTTGCTACAGTAACAAATATCATGTTAAAGAGCAGAGACACGGCAAGAGTGAAATTATTTATGTATGCTTTATGCTTGTCCAACTAACCACGCTGTATTCCCGATGAAATACTTAACACATCTGTGCGTTCCTAAAGTCAAATAACATCACTATAATTTGAGACTTATTTTGAGCAGCGAAGAAAAGATTTGGTTACACCTGCAGGAAAGCTATTCTTTTGGAGGGCGCTTTTAAAATCTGTATGCGTCTATTGTGTCCTACTTAATTTAGTCAAAAATTCTAATTGAGCTTATTGGCAGTCTGCCTGATATTTGGCACAGTAGGAATCTTTAAGTTGGAACCTTTGGGGATGTTTTCAGAGGAACGTATGTCTTCTATTTCATGCTTTATTGTGGCAGACTGATGAGAACTTTTAAGACAAATGACAGTTGACATAAAATAACTCACACTGGAGTTTACTCTCCCACTGTTGCATTTTAAATGATAAATTTCAGATAGCCTATTTCCTTTAGAATATCTGAGTATATGATAGTAATAGATGGCAACAGCAGCAGAATAATTTCAGTCGTGGAATGAGAGGTTAAGTGTGAAAAGAAATCTTAATGAGAATGATTTCTGACTAAGCAATCCATAGTAGACACTAGAGAAGTATTCAGTTTCTGAAGTGGTTAAACAAGATAGATGTTATTTGACAGAGCAGTATGTGTCATGGTCTAAGTAGACATAATAGGATGAAATTAAGAAATACGAATATTTAGGCTACGGACAAGACTATTTTCTGATACTAAGACCTGTTCTCATTTAAATGGCCTCTGAAGAGGAAAAAAAAAAAAAAAAAAGCTGCTGCTCCTAGCAGGGAATATTTAACACCATGCTGAACAATATGCTAATCCTCACAGGAACATTACAGAATTGTCAGCAGGATGAACTAGCTGATCCCTTCCATCTCTGTTCTGTTTAATTTTGATATCTCTTAAAGTTCCTGCTTAGGAGAATATGTACTTCACTGCTTCATTTTCCTGTTTTCTTGAGAAATGTCATGTCTGTAGCCTAGAGAATGACCTACTGCTGCAGGACATCTTCTGTTTGCTTCTCATTGCCCTTGTTTTTCACAAGTAGATTTGTCAATGAACGACTCCAGCTGAAGCATTTGAGCTCAATTTACCTAGTTACATACTAAGTATCTCTGTGGTATCAACCAGATGCTTCCTGGTGACCCGGAATCATCAACTCTCCAAAGCTCCAGGACTCTGAAAAAGGATGTTCACAAACAAAAAGTGTCCTTTGAAGACTTGTCATCTCCCCTCTACTCTCCCAGGGAGAAATTGGAGATTTACATAAATGTCTGCCCCCTTTTTTCTTCTGGAAACATGGAGATAATTCCACTTAAGTAGGACTTGTGTGAAAAATGAGACAAAATCATGCTGAGAGTGTTTTAAAATATTCTTCTTAACTCTTCAAAGCATTTTAGGTGAGATGGAAGCTTTCCAGTTTTCTACCAGATTTAGAATGTTACTTACATCTGTTTTTCAGCACTGCTAGGCACTACTCTGTTCATAAATCTATTTTAAAATATGTTCATGCACTTCAGAAAAAAAAGAAAAGTGCTACATTTTAAATTTCCAGGTTGATGACCTAAATTAAATGGGTTAAATTATTTCAATTTATTAAACAAAAAAATGTTTAATATTAGTGAAAAAAGGCCACTATAGTAAGAGTTGTTAGTAAACAAATTCAAATCAAATCCTCCATACTGCATCCTGCTACAACTTGCTTGAGTTCTTATAGACAGTTGGCTTTGGAAGTTTGCTGGTCTGTGGTCCCTTACAATTTTATGTTCTTAAATTCAATCAACTTTAGAAATGCAGAAATCCATTTGTATGGTTTCAAAACTCTGTTGTCCTCAGAAAGTTCTTTAACATGCTATCCTCTACAGGAAATCAGTATTAATTTAGAAGTTATCCAAAATCATTGGAAACCTTTAAAAAGATAAGGTATTTTAGTCAAATTCATAGTTTTCAGAAAAGCAGTGAAAAAACAACCCAGGTCAACCATTCAGAGGTGCTGGGTGTCCAAATCTGCAAATGCATCCAATTTTAGCCCCCTATTCTACATACACCCCTCTCATATCTTTAGGTGATAATCATCATGTTGTTCACCCACTGCAGGTGGTAAACATATTTTTGTCAACGTAACAGCTTGCAGCTCTATTGCTATTGAACAGAATAATCACAGATATTTCCAGAAAGTGTATTTATAAAGAACAGAGATTTTTTTTTTTTTTTTTACTGTGAGATTCCCAATGTAGTTGGTGAACTGTGAAGTCATCTTTGGATAATAACAGTCTTTGGTCTTTCTAACATCTTAAAATACTGGACCTGAAGGTTTAGTTTTCCCTGACCCTTCCCCTTCCATAAAAGTCTCTGGATAGTTTGCCAAACTCAGTGAGGACTTTTTTTTTTTTTTTCACCGAGAAATCTTTTAAATGCTTTGTGTAATTTTATGGAAAGTAAAATAATAAAAAAGCAATACTGTGTAATGAATGCTGCTGGAAATATCTGTTTAAAATATGATTCCCATTTTGTTTATGATAAAATTGGAAGGTTCCCTTTGTCATCTGTTTTACTAAAGTTAACTTTAATGATACAGTGTGTGCCGTTGGAGAAATAAAGTAGCATCTTGTAGTTTGTGCATTTGTGATCATTGCAGTTTTATTGTAAAATACTCTTGCTCAAAGTCACAAATTTATCAAAATAATATAAGTAATTTGACATAATGAAAACGTATTGACCCTTTAATAGGTATGCTGTATAGTACTTAAGCATTCTAGTCACAATAATGAATGTTATATAAAAGAAAAATAAATGTGATCACTTCATGACTCATACTAGGATTTGGAAGGTACATGCATCTGACTCAGAAAGACTTCATGTAAATATATGTAAGTAGGGTAGAACTTAGTTTATGCCTTACCTTTTAGGGAAAGCCATTCTTTGGATGTCCAGATCTGAATTACTTCTGAAGATTTTGCAAGGTTCTGAGAACAGTGACAATAAGAGACCAAGAAGAGGTTTTCTCAATCAAGGAGTGATTCATAAGGTTTTCGGTATCGAATAGCAGATCATCAGAATAAAGACCAGAGAAAGCGGTAAAGCACATATTCCCAAGCACCACTGATGAGCAGGCACTTCCTCATTAAGAGCTCATTACAGTACATATACATAGGCTCAATCAATTTGTTTTATTTTAACAGGGCACCAAGCGCTTCCCATAAAATTTGAGGGCATGCGGTACTTAATTGAAATCAGCCACATATAATCCTTGTACTCAAATAAATATCTAGCTTTTCAGAAGTAATTGACTGAACCTTATATACATCAGTATATAAAGAACAGCGTAAAAGTCTTTTTTTCAATAATCATGGACTTGTACATACTATGTAATGATTAATATACTTGTAATAATTGATGTGTCAATACTGAGGACCGCTTTATTCAAGGCAATTTGTAACAGTTTTAGGAGTGGAAATGGTCCAAAGCTTACTGTGCCCTCTCTAAATGTACAGAAAAAAAACCCAACAAACTTAATAACTTTGTTCTTAGAGAATCTCAGCTTTGTTTTTTCTCATGTTTTATGATAAAGCTGCTTATGTTATTACAGTTTTGTTAAAACTATGACACTATATACTATGCATCCAAAGTGATATCATTCCTTTCTTTTTCAAGACAGTTTATCCTTCATTGTAGTTTAAGGTGGGTTATGCCATGTGGTGATCACATTTCCCATAAATGGTTCCTCTGCATGTTTCTTTGAGGCTAGGTTTCTAGCTTTTGGCCCTTTTACTGCAGTGTAATACCCTTCCTCTGGTTTAGGACCTTGAGCAGGCTGGAAGTGTGTATGATCTTTGGAGTAGCTGGACCTCCATAGACAATGGCCTATTGCAATCTCTCGCATAAGCCTGCCTTTATTTCATGGATTTAATTTACTGTGACAAAAGAAAACTCAAAATCTGTTCTGGAGCAAGTAACATTGACCACTGTATTGCCTACTGAATAATTGCTTACACCTTCACTTTTTCAGATGACTATCAACCATCAGATTGTCTTGGATATACTGACATGAGTAAATATACACGTCAAAGGCAAAATATGCTCATGCTGAATTCATGCAGTCTAATGAGAATCTTCATTTCATGAACAGCTAGTAGGATGTAGTTCCTTCATTTGGACACACTATGAGAATAGAATAAACAGAATCATAAATAAACATTTCTAATAGCTTGACTATTTCTTGACGTATATGGGATCTGTTGCTGGAGGAACATTTATTTAGTAGGGTTCTGTAACATCATGTATATATTTGAGCATGTAAACTGCTACAATGTATTATAATGTACACAAAACCCAATATGCTCTATATACAATCCCATCTGTTTTAAATGTGATGATTACTGATCACGGCAGACGGCACACACAGTGTAAACAGTTTGCTACACGCAAACCAATATATTCTAATTACAAGTCAATAAATTTCATATACAATCCAATTAGTTGTCATAGAGACCCTTGTATTTAGTGAATGTAACTGATTGCCTTCAAATTACTAATTTAAGTAGGCCATTGTTTAATTGACAGGTCAATATATTTGAGGATAGAAAATGGTATATCATACAATCAAAACAATAGCATGAAATTCATACTTTAAAGTACAATCTAGTTGAGTTACTTTGATAAATCAAGTAACATCATATGGGAGAGGGTGCCATTGAAGTCCTATTCCTACCAGTCCTTCTGTGGTACTTTATTTTGTAGGAAATTATCTCTATATCTGAGCAAAACCCAGTAAATGTAACTAGAACTTCAGGATACAAAGACTCAGTGCTCAAATGAAATTTCACACTTGGTCAAACTAGGACCGGAATGACTGCAGACAGTCTTATTCAGAGATATGAAGAAAGAATTTGGATCACCCACTATGGTCCTAAAGATTTAAAAAAACAGACTCTACATATCTGTGGGAAAGGTAATGCTTTTCCAGAAAGACTAAATAACATGAAGAAAAAACAATTAGAAGAAAAACAAGGCTCTTCACAGCTGTTTGATTAATTTAAACCCAGTAGGAAGGAAGGTGGTGTTTTGTTTTGGTTTGTTGGGGGTTGTTTTTTGTTGTTTGGTTGGTTTTGGTTTTGTTTTTCTTCTTTGATGCTGGTTAAAATTTGATTACTGAACTGGAAAAGGCAGCACAGGTAGCTGCATTGGGGAAACATTACAATCTAGAATCACAGTAGAATGGATAGAGTCTAAATGTAAAATCACATAGGGTTGCCTATACAATACAAAGTCTGCAGCATAGGATGTCGAGTGATTGAAAACCAAGAAAGTTCTTGGTTTTCACTCAGAAGGTCTGGGTTGAATGTAGCTGCACTGATTTTGGGCAGATGAAATCCTAAGCAAAGCATTGGGGCAGGTTATTTCCAGTGTTCTGTGGAATTCCCCAGAAATATTTGTCTTGAAAATTTCTGCTGAAGGTCCTGACCGCTAAATCAGTTTCACCTGTGATGATAATTTCATTATCATCAGGTGTAGCTTTTTATATCCCCTAATATTAAAGTCCTCTTCGGGGCTGTGTGGTGACTATATTTAGCCATAAAAAAATCTGGCATGTGTCAACCTGGAGCTCAGAATGGTGGGAGAAGTTATGCTGTTGGGTGAATTAGAAAGGAAGAAATTTCCATTTCTCTTTGAGTTCTCTTTCTTCTGTTGTAACTGCTATGATTATTCCAAATAGTTGCACTCAGCTCATAAACAACATTTTATCTAATCGAGCTGAATTGAAAGTTGTAGCCTTGTCTCTGGCAATAGTTAGTAGATAAGCTTTCTTTCATTTTAGAGGTGTTATTCTCAGTGTTAGTAAATTTAAATTCACAGTTAGAGAATTTTTTTTCCTCCTACTGAATATGCAGAATGTGACTCTTAGAACTGCCTTAAAGGCTCCCCAAAGAAGGAAGATGACACTAAAGGGGAATTTATTTCAAGGCAGAAGTATATTGCTTGCAAGAGAAAATGAATAAAGTTGGGAATTCCTGGCAGAGAAGCCTGAAGACTCCTTAGCTTAAAATTATTCCTCTTTCCCATTCTAGTCCGATCTCTGAAGAAAAGCAAAATGATCTGAAAAAACCTGCATAAATAATTGATTGCCTTTACTCTAGATGTGGATTCTTCCTGCATAAAAATTTCTTATGGAGTAGTTTGTAAGGCTGGAAGAGTAAAGGGTTTGGGGTTTGTTTTTTTTGTTTAATACACGATGGTTCCCTTTGGTTTCCTACTGTGCTACTTAATTCTGGCTAAGGGAAGTTCTTATACACCCTTAAATGATGGTTTTATTCCTGGGCTAACAACTTGAATTTGTATCACAATTTGTTTCTTCCAGATTTGATTTTTAGCTCACATCATGGTTAGGTCTAGGCAGCTCTGCAAAATTAGAGACTCTGGGTCTAATTTAACAAAATGGCTTTTCAATTTTTTTTCCCCCCCAAAAGAAGGGAGAGAACAATATTAACAGTGCCTATGCATGTTTTTGGAGGACAGGGAGGACCCTATTTTATCCTCTACAGAAAGAACAAATAGAATTACTGTTTGCTTCTCGGAGATGTAGATGCTATATCATGCAGTCCATGGTAATGTGCATTCATGTACGCGATAGCCCACAGGAAAAGTGGTTATTGCCACAGGTCCCTGCACCATAAAAGAAATATCCTAAAGAGTGTCAGGAAAAATTTTAACACACATCCTAGTTTTATTTTAATGGAATCAGGTCACAACTGTAATTCAGAATACAGCAAGGAAAGCCTGACTTTTACAAGAACAGAATATTGGGAATTAGCATTTTGTAGAGTTTCATAGTCTTCTGCTGCCTTTCTGACAACGTGGATGGGTGACTGGTATTACCTCTGGTCAACTTGGAACTTGGGCTTGTCAGAAAAATACAAATCATGATATAAAATAATCAGCTCATGAAAAAATTCAGGCTGAAATCTATTTCTCATTTGTCACATCAAAAACAAGAAACCTTTTATTCAGTAAGCTGTAGAGTATTTGACATTAAACCTGCTGGTATGCAGGGAGAATAAATGAGGAATTTTTGTTGTTCGTGTGTTCCTGTAGCATATTAATGATTTTGATAACAGCATGAGGATATTTGGCTATTCTCTAACATGTTAAAATAATTTGTTATGGCCTTAAGACTGGTTTTGTCTGTCATTGTTCTAGTGGAGTTATAACAACATATGATTGTTAAGAGTGGAGAACAAGATCAAGTGTAGTTCGCACTATGGTAAAAAAAATATTCTCTAAGTAATTTCATTAAAGCTACTTATTTTATTGATTGACAGACACACATATCTGTTTTCCATTTTCTTTTTTTTTTATAATTGATCATCAATCCGCTTCATGTTCTGTGATATTTGTGTGACATGTATGTGCAAAAGTTGTTTAATGACATTAATTTTAAAAGACAATAATTCAGCATACTAAGAAGAAACTATACAGAGAAAAAGTAAGAAGCCAATTCCCTTTTAAAAAAGACGTGTTTTTATTTAGACTAACTGTCCTCCTACAGAAGTTGAAAAATGTAGCATAGACTAAATTTAACTTTGCTACTGTCACCAAAGATAATAATGTGCCCACCTTCTGACAAAATAAACTAAAAAACACTCACTTGACTGATACTTACCATCATTCAGGTCTCATAGAAAGAACTATTCATGAGTGATGGTAGTTTGGAAAAAACAAATATACACCCCTCATCTTGAAAAGACATTGAAAGAGACTTATGAACTACAATATTGATGCAAACCACAGAGCCGTCTCCTGAGCTATTAGGAATGGCTAGAAAATGGTAAGTTTGTTTTGTCAGATATTCAGAGTGATTTCCTACTTCTGAGTGATTGACTACCACTGTTACAATACAATACCCTTACATGGAAGGTTCACCAATGGAATCTGAGAGCAGAAGATCTGGTTTGGCTTTGAAGGAATTGTATGCACAATAGATTCTTTTTTATTGTTACACTTCTTCATTCTGTGGCTTACAAACCAAAATCTCTATTCAATCAATATTTTTTTTGTTGTGAGCTGAGGCTAGCCTACTCTTTCTCCAGTTAGCTAGTTCAAGAATCTCATCTTGATTTTTGCAGTTAGGAAACATGTACATAATCTGCTGGTCAGTCAGAGAAATGCAGACCTGGAGCAGGAGAGAACTGTCTTCATGGGTAGAAGAGAACGAGTAGCTGATGTAAGTTAGACACACCATATTTAATAAATTTGGATGTAATTTGCAGCTGCAGGGCAATGAAAAAAGAGCAAGTTGTGAAAGCATGTTAGAGAACCTAAAAAAATGGCATGAGGTGAATAGAAAGATAAGGAGGGAGAGAAGGATAGATTCTCAACATCAGCATCTTATTCGTCAGGACAAAGGACTTAGGATGCAGCTGAATTACCATACCTCACTCTTTCAACTCCTTCCAACCAAACTGAAGTCATCAACATTAGGACACCCAAAGGGAAGTGGAAGGGTGAATGTAACACCAGAAAAAGAAGAAGAAATTCAGAAGCTTGTGTATAGTAATGCTACAGAGTGGCTGGGGTCAATCAATGCCCATTGGTTGCCAACCCAAGCCTACACACTTCTACACAGCATCCTGTGTCCCCACTTCTTAGTGCCTCTGCTGTTGTCCCAAGCTTGTTTTCCTCTACACAAGATCATCATGCTGCACTTGTAAATATCTCATTGTACATGGAAAAACTAAACTGCTTGTTCCTATTATCTGTATGAAAACAAAGGTTGTACCATACAAAGATTACCAAGAGACATCAGGTGTAGCCACTGGGTCTTCATAGGTCTATAGGAAAACTGCTAGTGCAGCAAAATCAAGAAAAAAACCCAAATCTCTGGGTGGTTCACATAAAGTTTGGGCAGAGCCTGGCCTGCCTCAGTCCTGACACCTTGCAAACTGGGGACAAAGCCTGCAGCCTGTTATTAGCAATGGCAATTTTGTAGTCCTACAAAATTGTGTTATCTTTTCAATCACGGCAGGAAGGTTACAGCTTTTAAGCTTGAAGGCTTGTAACCATGTGGAAGTGACTGTGATGTTCATTTTGGTGCTGCTGATTCTAGAACAACACTTTTAGCAACTGTGAGTAGAAAATTAGGAGTTTATTTAAGATAATGAGCCTTATAGCATGTTCATCATGTAAATGCAACAACTAGAGACACATTCAAATCAAGATAATTAAATTTTATTGCATTAACTTGTTAAATTCTTTTAATGGCATTCACACCAGTAGATGCCTTTTTCAAAACTCCGTCTGAAAGTCAACAACTGGTGACTCAGGTCTTCAGTTTCTGCCCGGCTCCTGAGCATTTTCAGGCAGGAATAAGCAGTTCAAGAGGCAGATCTAGTATAAAAAGCAAACTAACACTATAGTTTGGGGATGATTTCACCTCCTAGCCAGCACATCCCCATAGCATCTCTGCAGCTTGATTCATTTTCCCACAGGATGAAGGCTGGTCAAACGTCATAATAATGGTGCCTTTATGTACATGGTTGTGTGGGTTTTGTGTAAGACAGCAACATTTCACTTGCTTTTTTTCAGTGCCTAGTTAGATAACAAATATAGTGTACTTCTAAGCAGAAGGAAATAAGTGATGTAGTGAAGCTACTGCTTGGTAATATTCTTTGACTTAGTCAAATTCATATAGTTATAAGCAAGAACTGCTTAACATGCATAGTGACCACTAATAGTTATGCCACTTCACTAATATTTATGCCATACTTGTAATGTCAACTTTGTCATTTCTGACCCTATTTGCATGTTAGCTTTCTACTCAGGTTTCTTGGATGGGCAGCAGAGAGAGCCAGCAGAGTCACGTCAGTTTGTGCTCTGTGGTTTGTATTTTACATAAAAGAGTTTCATGGAAAAAACACAGAGCAGTGTGTGATTAAGCATGGGATCCTCCCATTTCTTTTGAGGTCATTAGACTTCAATGTCATGCTTAAAGTAACCTATATTTAGCTCAATTAATTTTTATGCTTTAAGCTGAAATAAAGTCACTTCAATGGGAAGATGAAGTTCTTTATTGTGCACTGTGAAATGGCTAAAATGGCTTAGATAGTGGATTGAGATACCTGACAGTTAGTTCTGAAGGCCTCTCTTCCACAGAGGGAGTTCATCATCATAATATATCTCAGATGTAAAACACTGGAAGAGATCTCTCAGAACGGGCTCCATGTTAAATGTTGCTCAGCTGGGCAGAGAATGTTGAGGGCAAAGGGCTGTTACCAAAATCTTTGAATTATCAAAAAAGCAGAAGTTATTAACTCAGAAACAATTGCATTTGGTGCTTAGCAAAGTAAGTCCTATTCAAGGTTGACTTTACATGCCACAGCTAAAATTCTCTCCCTGTATTAAAGGCACATGAGTGCCACTATGTAGTTAAAAAAGATTAATAAGGTCTGTTCAGTTCCCACCTGTTCTTCTATAGATCAATCTGTCATTGCTTCCTTTGATTTTACTACAACAAAACATAACTTTAGACTTGAATATAAATCTGAATTGCAAAGTTTACCCATTGAAACATAAGATATGAGACTACAAAAGAGGAAGTCATATAACAGAGTGCTTTCTTTACTGAAGCAAATCCTTTTTTGCTCCTTAGAGAGTGAGATAGTATAATGTCGAAAGATTGCACTTCTCACATTCTAGAAGAACAGTTTATTCGTTGTTCCAACAGCCTTTATTTGGATTGTGAAGAAATAGGTTAGAGGAATTATGGGGGAAACATTATATTTGCCATGAATTACCCTCTTTGGAAATCTGCAATATGGAATCATTTCAGTCAGGCCGTGTCTTTTGAAGAAGGTTTCTGGCATCAGATTCTCATTTTGAGAAATGGATGCTAAGGGTAGTTTCAACAGAAAAACTCAGCACCCCAGCCCCATAGGGAAAAAAACAAACCAAACAAAACAAACACTGGGAAAAATCTGTAACTGGTAAGAAAATTCTGTCTGGAGATACAAATGAACAACTTATCTCTAGCTGCAACATTCTAGAACCTCAGAAATATGTAACATTTTAGGTTGGAAAAGACCTTTGGACATTATCTGGTCTACCTCCTTAAAAATAAGGCTTAATTTGGTGTGGTTGCTCAGCGCTTTTTCCTTTCAAGTTTTGAATATCTCAAGTCACATACTCTCTGGGCTCTTGGTCCAATATTTGACCACCTTCAGCATAAAGAAATTTTTTTTTTAGCTCTAATAAAAACTTTGTTTTGTTACAACTTACGTTCATTGCCACTAGTCTTGTGCTTCTTGGGGAAAAGTCTGTCTCCATCTTGCCTATGAAATATTCATTGGGTAACTCAAACCAGCTATTAGATCTGTCATTAGAAAAAAAGTTTGGCAAGGTACTGGAAGTCGCAAACTAGGCAATGTGTGGTCCCACAAATGCCAGATAAAAGAGGAATCACAACTCTTGACCTGCTTGCTATGCTTTTGCAGATGTAGCATAATGCAAAGTTAGTGTTCATTGCGACAAGGACACACTGCTGTAGCATATTCAACTTTTCCACCAGAACCCCCGGATTGTTTTCTTGCAGAGCTGCTTACTGACCATTTGATGCCCTCCCAGTACTGTTACCTGGGGTTGTGATGTCCCCAAGGACATGTCTTTGCTTTTGCCCCTGTTGAACCTCATTGATAGGTTTCACAGAATCACAGAATGTTTGGGGATGGAAGGGACCTCAAAAGATCATCGAGTCCAACCCCCCCCCAACAGAGCACCATCACCTAGATCAGGTCACACAGGAATGCATCCAGGTGGGTTTTGAATATCTCCAGAGAAGGAGACTCCACAACCTCCCTCTGGGCAGCCTGTTCCAGTGTTATGTCACCCTCACTGTGAAAAGTTTCTTCTTACATTTACACGGAACCCGCTCTGTTCCAGATTATACCCATTGCCCCTTGTTCTATCACTGGATGTCACTGAGAAGAGCCTGGCTCCATCCTCCTGATGCTCACCCTTTACATATTTATAAACATTAATGAAGTCACCCCTCAGTCTCCTCCAAGCTAAAGAGACCCAGCTCCCTCAGCCTTTTCTCATAAGGGAGATGCTCCACTCCCTTAATCATCTTTGTGGCTCTACTCTGGACTCCTTCAAACGGTTTCTGTGGGTTCATTTTATTCAGGTTTTTTGTTTGGTTTTTGGGTTGGTTTTTTTGTGGTTTTTTTGTGGTTTTTTTAATCCTTCTGAATGTCTGAGAGGGCAGCCAGTGATCCAGTGCAGTTGGTCCTGTTCATTGGCACCTGTAAGCTTGCACAGGGTGCCTTCCACCCACCTTCCAGGGAGCCAGCAACATGAAACTTGAGGAGCCCTGTTACCTACCACTGAGTAACACTACTTTTAATCAGCTGCCAGGCAGACTTCAAACACCTGATTCACTGCAGGTTTGAAATTTTATCTTACTTTATTTTTAGAGTAATTTCTTCATCTATTTAAGGAATTCCAGAATTAACTATAATTTCATTACTTCTTATATATGATAATAAACTTAGTTCTTCACATGGCTCTGTGAGGGTGACAAAGCCTGGAACAGTCTGCCCAGAGAAGTTGTGGAGTCTCCTTCTCTAGAGACTTTCAAAACCTGTCTGGGTGCATTTTTGTGTGACATGCCCTGGGTGATCCTACTTTGGCAGGAAGGGTTGGAGTCGGTGATCTCTAGAGGTCCCTTCCAACCCTTAACATTCTATGATTCTATGATTGCTAGTACAGCCAAAATAAGTGTTGCATACAGAGTATGTCCTGATTATCTACCTGTGAACATTCCATTGAGGCTGTATGGAGCTATATAGGTTAAGTTTGTAGTGTTCATTTATATCACAAATGACACAATGACATTATAGAGACCGGGGCAGATAAAAAGAACATGCTGTGCCTTCTCACCTGAAATTTCTGACAGGCCTGATGGCATTGTAGCGCTCTCAAACTTACTTTGGGAATCTGAGGCAAAAAGCAATCCATACTTCTCACAGTTTGTATGCATTGGTTGGCTGATGGATCCCAGAAGCTCAGGTGACCCAAACTGTGATAAATTTTTATCTATATTCTAGGCTCTAACCATAACCAGCTTCATCTAAGAATGGTAAAATTAGAAACTTTAAAATGTTTGATACAGAGACATCAGTTTCTAGTGTTAAAAATAACAAAAAGAGAATATTTAAAAGTATAAGAAATGTCATTCTTTCACTCTTCTTTCTGCCACCATAAATATCAGTGGTCCCTACATGAATGCAGTAGAGTGTAAATAAGAGACCTGACCATGCAGAAGTTGAAACATGTTGTAATGAGATGGCAGCATATTCAAGATAACAAATGGCTGTAATAAACAACCCCTTGGCTCTATTCATCACAGCTTTGGGATATCTAGACACAGATACTAGCCTTGAAACAGGACCACAAAAGTGAAGCCAAACACATTCAGAAACCCTTTTTCTGATAAGCACAATCTCACAGAGGTTTTTGCATGAGTAAAATGAATGTACTTTATTGAATTGTACCAAACAGTAGATAGGAAAGCTTGGCAACAGATTATCAGCACTTTGGGGGAAAAAAGTCTAGTTTTGTTAGAAAAGGAGTCACTGAAGCATGTTTAGAAGTAAAATATGCAGTGGAAAGTAATTTACTTTTTTTTTTTAACCAGAATTCCTGAACATATCTATATGAATATGGCCTCACAGCTCTGAAAAGCCACACAGTTATGTCAGTCTCATCGGATGACATAGATCTTCTTAATTATAAAATTCCAGTAAGGAAACTACACACAAGCAAGCTTCCCTAAAGATGCCAGCAATTCAGACAGGGATATCACTGTGTTATTCTATAATGCACAAGTTGATTTAATCAAGTTTAATTTATTTGCTATATTATGTACTAGCTTCAACTCTTAATGTATCTAATGCAATCAGGCGGTGTTTCTGGTTTGAAAGGTGATGCATCTTGGTTGAAATGAGGTGCTGGATGCTGTAGAAACTATATCTAATGCAGCAGTGGAAGTAGCTGATTCACTGAATATTAGGTAAGCTTCAGGAAGTGGCATCACAAATTTAATGGGTGACATGTCATTTAGGGTGTAGTCCACTGCATGGACATTTTTCCTGCACTTCAGTATGAAATCATGCACGTAAAGAAGAGTATGATAGTTTATTTTCTGTCTGAATTTTATCATTAACATCTTTTGAAAACAAAGAGAGATAAAGATGCCGATCAGATCATGAAAGAGCTGCTCCGTTTGGGTGTGCAGACACACTCTGCTTTACTACCAGACAAAATTGACTGTGTTTGGTGAGATGGAATGGAGATGTTTGGGTAAAATGAGAATTCACACAGTTGACAACCACCTTAGATTTTTGAAGGCTTTGCCAAATTTATTTTGCTAAGGTAGCAAAAAAAATTTGAGAAAATATCTTTGCAGATAATCAACAACATTTAATAGATTTTAAAATCTGAATGTCAGATAAGTCAAGCTCAGTGAGGCATCAACCTCAATCTCCATGTGAATCTTAATGTACAAGTTTCTTAGATCAGAAAGATAAAAGAGGCTGGAGTCCAAAGACACAAATAAACTTTGGCATTTTGGGAGAAAATAGACAAACCCGTAAATATTACAGTAATATGAGCCAAAGATAGGCTACTCCATTTCAGGTTCACAATTTTCTGACATTTTAGCCAAGTGTAGTGCAACTGCTACAGATGTAACATGGCAAGAAAGTGCTGGGTTTCCTAAACCAGAAAATGAAAAAGAATGTTTTTCCCATTATTGGGAAACATTATTGGCATGTTTTCAGAAAATGTGTGTCTGGGTTTTGTTTTGCTCAATATACTATTTGCTCTTAGAGCAGGCAGAGGCATTAAGGCTTGAAGAAGCTGTGCTCCTTCTGCCATTCATCTAAGGGTGTGTATTGCTCTATGTTAACCTTCAAGTCCTGTTGCCACTGAGTATCTTCTGCAAGAAGAATAGGAGCAATGAGAAATATATTCCTGTCCTGATTCTGTCTTTTGCCACAGTGGAGCCATGATGTGACTGAGCAGTTTTTCCCAAGGGATCATAATAGGCAACAAGCTGAAAAAGAGAATGCAACCCCAAGGACTTTCCTTCTGTACTTCAGGATAAACAATAACATTACTGGAATAGCACTAAAGAATGAATATAGTCTGCTATATAAATATGGGTACACAAAGGCAAGAAGTATTGGTTCTAAATTATCATTCATATTCCATCTCATGTATTGACAAGATTTCTCACTTCTGTAAATTTAAGCCTAAGAAGATGAAAGTTTTAACCTCTGCTGCAACTAATACAATAAGCATGAAAGGCTTCACCATAAATTGCATTTTCTTTACCTTTTTCTGTCATTTTACAGGTAATAAATTGTCTTTCTAATGGAACCAGTTTTATTTCACTCTTGAAATTAGAAGAAGACATATAATCACCTTTGCACCATTAGATTTGATTAAGTTAAACTAAGAAATTCCAACCAGAAAGCACTGAACTGTACATTTCATAGGGTAAGTTTAAATGAACATGAATATTTTTCAATACTAAGGACTTGAAGGGGTTTTGTTTTTCCAGTTATGCAAATAATTTTCCTAGTTGTTTTCTACAGAAAATTAATGTCAAGGATATATTTAACAGTATGTAAGGTGGCATAATAGAGAGCAACAAAAGCAACCAACCTTTCAGGTGAAGTTCTGTTCTTAAAATTCAAACCTAAAATGTTCCACCTTTTAGACTTGCACGTGTTAAGTGCTACTTATACATAGCAGGGTATGATAACATTAATTCAATTTAATTATACTACTAGGAAATACTTTTTAAATGAATTATGATGATTTTTTTAAATGAATGCACCTCTGATTTTCAGAGCTTCTGATTTTCTAATTATCAGAAAGATGAGACAAATATTGTGTCTTCTGCAATCATTTTATACAAAACCTTTAGTTCAAATAAGTGGACAGTTTAAAAGTAATGAGATACTTCCATAATTTAAGTAAGTTTCTGTGCTGCTTTCTAGATGAAATAGCCAATGTGCAACCAGAGAATGTGACAGTAAGTCAGTCACAAAGACACACACAAGGTGGTTATAAAAGTAATGCTCTTGAGGATGTCCTTAGGATCTCTGCAGGCCCTTACAAACCATAGGGAACCTTTTGCTGCCAAGATCACAAAATTATTACTACATGAATGTGTGAGACAAATTCTACGTTTGGAATAGATACATGAAGAGCCCTCATCTCCTGATTGTACCGCGCTTGTACCCAAGGGAAAAAATAGTTTGTTACTAAAACAATACAGTCTGTGCACACCAAGCAACAAATTCTGAGTCACCAAAAAGTATTTGATCTGGCTTCCACGAAACTAGTCAATGAAGTTAATTCTTAGCTAACTAAGAGGCCATCAGGTTCATTTATAACTAGATAAGGAATATGAAATTGCTGTATTTTCAGTTTACTCTTGATTATTCTTACTTGTGATAAACTCCTTTGTGGGCTGTCATTGAGACCAGCAGTAAAAAGCAAAGATTACAGTAAGGGCCATACTGGAATCTTAATTATTATACTACTTGTTCCTACTATTAGAAGGATTTGCATCATGACTGAAGATTTGCTTCTGGTTTCAAGTGAGGAAAAAATAAATTATGTCCAAAGCAGACACTTCTACCCCCACTCCTGGTGTGTGTCTCCTTGCCCATTACCTAAGCTCAGATGAGTAACTGAGAGTTTTAGCAGATGGATTCTTTCCTCCAAGAGAAGGAACCTTCCAGCCTTCCTCATTTGGAGGGCAACAGTGCTGCAAAGCACTGAACTCTACAAACAGAGCTGATTTCAGGCAGCCAGCATGTGCTTTTTCAAGCGATGTCATGTTTTGTTTTCCGGGGGGGGAGGGGGGAGCTGGGGGGGGTGTGTGGGGGGGTGGGGTGTACTTTATGTTTTTTCTTGACTGGGGAAGGAATATGACTCCTGTTAGCTTGCTTGAATTAGGAAATATGATGCAATGCATGTTTCTTATAGTGAAATGCAGAAAAATGTAACATAAACCTTTTGAGAACTTCAGCATATTTTCAATAGATGTGTACGGGGAAAGAGATGTGTAAAGACAGGTTGTCCTGTGCTCATGGGGACCTGTACATGAAATTATTACTGTGAGCTTGTATGTAAGTAAACATGAAATGGAATAGTTTCTGATGTTTTTGGATCCAAACTGAGTATGCTACACTGCGTATTGAAGGATAACATTAGAGAAACTTTTCTTATTGGCTGTGCCTCTAAAAATACAAACTTCCAGAGACTTCACCCTCCCTACATTTTCTCTCTCTCTCTTTCTCTTTTTCATATTGTAACCTTCTATTTACTACTACATATACTTTTTTTAGGCTTTATAATAATGTAAGTTATTATGAAACTAATTTTCTTCTTACTGTATTTCTTAATGAGTCTTCAGGTTGTTACCTATGTGTGTACAGATACAGGTATTCACAATGAGGAATAAAATGAGTTGTCGGAGAGGAGAAATACCTGATCAAGTACTTTTTTATCACTGCATGAACTGTATTTACAATGTAGATTCATGCTTTGTTGTCAGTTAAGTTTGTTAGCCAAAGAAAAAGAACTTCATAGCCAAATAAAAAGAAAGGTCACTGAGTTCCTTTTCCTTACATGAAGGAATAAGCAAATAAAATGGTTCTTAGTTATGCATGTTTCAGTACACATCATGTTATTAAACAGTGTGAATGCAAACTGAAAACTTGTTATTTTGCTGAGGCAGTCATAGGGTGTAAGGTGAAGAAAATTTGGCAGTGAAGTCAGATAGAAGTGATATATCATATTTTTTTATGATTCATCTTTCACACATCTAGCTTGATGTAGCTCTGAATAATTGTGATTTGGAATGAAGTGGCCTACCAAAGCCAAGCAATGTGAGAGACTTGGACTGAAAACATACTTGCCATCAAGCCTGGATTGGGTTTATTCTGTTCGTGACCAGCAAAGCTGCCTGAAAATACGTGTTTTTGCAAGCGTTTCCCTGAAATGGAGCAACTTAATTTGGTTCCTCTGCAGGATTATCTGATTTTAAGGGTGCTTAGCCATTGATTTGTCAAACCCAAATTACTTTCAACAAAAGGTCACAGGTACCTACTAGTTCATAAGATAGCTATTAGCCCTGATTTAGGTTTGAAATTACTATAGATTTCTCACATTTTCAACATGGTCTGCCTTTCCAGGGGCTTAACAAAAAAATAATGAAATAATAACTCGGGAAAATCACATTCATTAACATCTGTACTTGTCCAGGATATAATTCTTGACCACAAACCCTTGTAGTTATAAAATACATCCTATCTTGTCTAACACTGTTAGGAGAGTTACATATTTTTTCTCAGTCACAGTTCTGAGGGTAAAAAGGCCATCGTCCTTGCCTGCATGTATAAACCTCTGTTAACAGATGAGTAGGACATAGCTTCAAAATGGCAAGACATTTAAAAAAAAAGTAAAATGGAATGCTAGCTAACAAAGCTGTTATGCCAGACATTCTTGAGAAACTCCTACAGGTCAGAGTTTTTGAAGGCGTTCCTTTTGCTGGGTGTGCTCATCCTAGTGTTTAGTACAAAATAAACCTCATATGTGCAAACAAGTTCGTTAAAATTGCAAGAGCCTGTAGCACATTTGTAACAGCTTGCCCAAAGGTTAACATTTATAGTTTTGTACTGCCAACATCCTGCTTTTATGGGGCACATTTATATGGTAAATTGCCTATTATGTTAAGCTCTAAGTTCCCATTTAGCAGCATCAGGAATAAGATTTGACTATAAGTGTTTAGATTTTATTAGTGCTAGTCTTCTTAACAGCTCAAACTTCCTACAGGCTGAAAATTTGCTGCATCCTCTACAGAGGTTCTTGTCTACAACATGTGTTTAGGAACAGCTGAGCATAAGGAGCATGGAAAGAAATATAAGACACTGCTCACCGTTTGGAAAAAGGTCCCTTACTACAACTCACCTGTAAGCAAGTCCTAAATGTCATGTTTAAGCAATGATTGCATCGGAAACAATATCAGTAACATCCCCTTCTTGAGTCAAAAGACCAAAAAGGTCAGCTGAAAATATTCCAAGAAGAAGGGTGTTTTTGTGGGTAAGTAAATATGTCTAGTTGGTTTGCTGTTGCTGTAGATTACTTCCCAATGTATGACCTAACAGAATGAAGCGTGATATACCAGCCACATAAACTGAAATGGAAAGTTTTAGCTGCATATGCAGTTCTCAAAGGTAAGAAAAATGTATTTGCTAATGAAATTGTGTATCACTCAGTCTTGCCTTGCTAACAGGTAATTCTCAGGCGATTGTGGGACTAAGGGGATTACCAGTATCACAAAAGCCTTTCCAGTCTAGGTCACCAGTTTGTCAGAGCAGGGGCCTGATTTTAGATATTACTTAAGAAACATTCATAAATATTTGCTCTCCTTAGGTGTGACTGAACTATGTCAGTGGTGTCTATTGAAAATGACCTGATAAATAATAACAGAAGGCCAAGTCCTTAGCCCAGGCTATCTCTGCAATTTGGAAAAGAAAAATAAAAAATAGTATGAGAAATTTATTTTTGAAAGGTACTGTCAAAAACAAGAATGTGAGAATATTAAGATGCTACTCTGTTCCTAAACTTTTCCCAGCATACTGGAAAACAACATTGGCAAGAGATGGGCTTCAGAAGCTGACCAGGCCAGTTTTGCAGACTTAAGTTCACATAGTGTGTGTAACAATGATGTTCTGTGTTTGTAAATTGTCAAAGAGCTTTGGAACCATAAGCCATTTAAATCCATTGTTACTGTAATTATTAGGCTGCAACTAGCTATTCACCCCAACCATAAGTGAAAAACACAAAACTGGACCTTCAGGTTGTTCACACAGAAACAGAAAGAATCACACATTTTTCGTAAAACAGGAAGCTCTTAGTGGCAAGTAAGAATGATAAAAATCATGTAAAATCTGTTGGCACAACCCATAGCTGAGGAGGGCTACCTCAATCCCTGATTAAACAAGAGTGCAGAGTGTTTTAAGTGTACTCTGCAGAACTTAAAATTCCATGTAAAATACAGTATAATTTCCAAGAGCCAGAGGTCCCCCATGAAAGCTCTGAAATCTCTGTAGGAATCTGTCTGACTGAACACGCTGACTCTGTTGCCAGTAAAGGCTGCAACCCGTAGCAAATGCAGCCAGCACTTTACCTATTAAGACAATCCGTAGGGGAGAGACTTGAGGAAAGTAGCTCAAAAAGGTTTTTTTTAAAGTGACCTATTTAAAGTTACATTTTTCAAATCATTTAAGGAGAAGACTTAGTTAATGCTACTTAATCAAAGTTCTCTGCAAATAACTTAAAGGTGACAGGTCAGCAAAGACAAGCTTATTTAAAGACTGTATTTTAAGATTTAAAATGCTAAGAGTCTTACCAAGCCTAATCTGCTAAGAATTATAATAACATATAAGAGAAGTTCAAACCTTATTTATTTCAAGATCAGATTTATTATGTTTTGAAGACCTTGCAGGCAAAGAAACAGGCAAGAACTAACACAGCAACTATTTCTCTAAGGACATAGAGCCTATCTACACTGGTGGTTGGATGATGATTGGTCACTTCTGTTAGCCAGAATATTTGGGTTCTCTGGTTGAACGTTCTCTAAATGGGCTTCTCTGTTTTAGTCAGTTGAAATTATTTACTTTCCAAGTTGTGTTTTATAAAGACGAGACATGACATAACATCTAAATATGCTGCAACACTGTGCTAATTCAAGTTCTTCTTGGCTCTAAGTGTATTTTTTAAAGAACTGTTGCTGTAATTTGAAATGAAAATGGTGACCTTAACAAGCATAATCATTATTATGCCTTCAAGGAACTTATATATACTCTCATTCACTCTGGTATGCTGTATCTGAACAGCTTGGTGTTCTGGGCCTATTATTTTGCTGAAGTCACTGAAAAAATTAAGGGCTATGCATTGCCCTGTGTTACTTTCTTCAGATATGTTTAATAATAAACCACTGCACAGTAGGATTCTGATTTCAAGTTAGTAATTGGAATGGTATTTTAATTAAAGATGTGCACCTAGAACTTTACTTTTCCTATGTCAGAGTTACATGTTGAATGCGTAATTCAGGAACAAAGCCCGAGTGATTTTCTCTGTTTTATTAGGATAAGAAAGAAGTGGAGGCTACCCAGTGAAGGCATTACAGACTCTGGGAAAGAGAGAGTTCATTGCTATAACATGGTGCTCACAGCTGGGAAAGGAGAAAAACATCAGCTAATGAAATCGGAGTGAACCACAAGTTCAAAATTCTAAAAAAGACTTGACATAACCACTGATATATTACTAGCCTAAATCCAAAATATAACTCAGCCTTGCAGTAGGGTCTGTGAGAGTGACAGGATCTGAATGCCCTTTTTAGATCTGAACGCTATTTGAATTACAACAAGCTCAATAAGGGACGAACGGGGTTCTGAGAGAGGGAGGAAAAGATTGCACCATTGTGCATTCTCTAAGTCAGTGCTATCCCAGCAAAAAATAATCAAGGACACGTTTTAGATCCATTTGAAGGTTTGTGAGGCGAATGTGTCAGGCATATTAAGAACAAAGCAGAAAATCCAGACTGTTTTTAAATACCAAATGATGTGCTTTAGTTCAGAATGAAGCAATCAGTGTTTGGAGAATGCTCTTAATAACACTGTCTCTCCTTCTGGAAATTACTTATTCAGTGTAGGAAATTTCTGTTTGATTATTTCTACAGGTAAACATTGTATTTATTACATTCAGAAAACAACAGGACTTTGCATAGCTGAGCCTACACATACTCCTGCAGCATTTCCTTCTCCTTTACATTTATAATAAACATTAATTATATATGGAGACAGTTATGCTTTGTTTAAACTGCTGCACTAAATACTCCTTGACAGCAGTAAATCAATGGTTTGCTTTCTTATACATTTGAATGAATGTAATGACTGGAATAAACAATTAATCTGATGGATACACAGGAACTCTTTGCAGCTAAGTAGAACTAAAGAATAATACTGTTCTATTGTTCATACATTCGTCATTCGTGATGATCACACATTATTGACTTCGTCTATTATTTGTCTAATTATTTGATTCTCAAAGTTAGTTTGAATAACTTATTCAGCATTCACTTAAACTGATGGCTGAAATTTTTTTTTTTCTCAATCTCCAACTAATAAGCCAATTAAGATCAGCTTTGGAAGCTATTACCCAGATTCCAGTTTCTGTTTTTCTACATAATTAAGTCTAATGCTCCTGGTACCACAGTGACACTAAGGCACTTAATGCATTAGTATTTTTATACAAGAATTCCAGTATTTCTATAAAATACATACACATATATATATATTTATTTCTATAAAATACATATATACACACACACATACCTATATACACACACACATACCTATATATATAAAAAATATATATAAAAAAATATTACACGACTACTTATTAGCTTCAAAGATCATCATGAGCTCCAGTTGGGCTAAAAGGCTGTTTGGATCAGGAGACAATCAGTGAGAGAAATTGTTCAGAAGAGCTTTCATTAGGCTGCTTCTACCTGGTGCCCTGAAGGTGTCATGGACATCATTAAGTTAATGGAGGAAACAAGAATGGCTGTACAGTGACATGCTGTGGACAAGCACGAAACATTAGGTAATAAACTTACAGAGCTTGTTCCATTTTGTATCTCCTCACTTTAGAACTGAACGAATTTGAACCACTTACATGAGAGAAAGAAATGCTTGCTGTAATATTCCTGTTCTTGTTTCTCTGTCTTCCTTGTTAAGTGAAATCAAGGAACATGGAAAATGATCTCTTTAGGACTATCACCCATCGTGCTTGCTGAAGCTCATGGGTTTCTCCATTAAGTGCAGAAATGAGGGATATGTTCTGGAAAAATGCTGATTAGGATTATCCTTGCACATACCCAGACCTGATTGTTGCCTACCTAAACAGTAAATGGAGTCAGTTAATGTCCTAAACAAACTGTTTACCATAGTTTAAGGACTGCAGCAAGCAATCAAGACAAGTGAACCTTATGTCTAGGGAGAAAAAAGTTAGGTATTTCTCCCCCGTGAAGCTTCTGCTTTCTCTAGTAGTTCTTACATTAAGAATGTTAACCATAACTTATACAATCAAATAATTGAGATCAATGCATGGAAGACATTCGTGGCTTCTATTTGAGGCTGACAGTGACCAAATCTGTTTGGGACAGGATAAATGCAAAGGCATGAGCTTGTCTTTGGGACACAAGAGGCTTAATTGCTAGCAGTACTGTGAAAAATGGTTCTCTTTGCATTCTGCCAACTCTCTGAGAGGATTCTGAGTAGATTGCGTGCAGCCAGTGGTACTGATGTTTAAATGATCAAAAACTCAGCTTTGAACACTTTCGTTTTGGGACCTGGATAATTTCTTACATTTTTTTAAAAATGAAACCAAGCCATTGTACAGCTGTTAAAGAAAGGCAAGACAAGCTTCTGTGGATGGATGCATATATTAAAAGAATCATGGAATCATAGACTGGTAAGGGTTGGAAGGGACTGCTGGAGATCAAGTCCAAATCCCTGCCAACACAGGAACACCCAGGGCAGGCCACAGAGATCCAGGCAGGTCTGGAATCTCTCCAGAGAAGGAGACTCCACAGCCTCTCTGGGCAGCCTGGGCCAGGCTCTGTCACTCTCACAGTGAATAATTTTTTTCCTCATGTTGAGGTGGAATTTCCTGTGTTTCACCTTCCTACCATTACCTCTTGTCCTGTCACAGGGCACAACTGAAAAGAGACTGGCCCCTTCTACTTGACACCCACAACAGTTTCACCTATATTTGCATGCCCCTTAATTCTCACCCATGAGCTTTCAACATGGTCTTCATCCCCTCCACCCCCCCACCCCAAAATATCCAGAGTCATTGAATGTTTAGAGCTGTGTAAGACTTCTCCTAGAGGAGGCTTGAGTTGCAATGCAGTGTGATTGAAAAGTAACGTAGCTAAAAGCCTGATTCTGCTTTTTAAGTTTCCATGACTAAATGGAAGAGTTTGGGCAGCCTGCTCAGAGGTTCTGGTCTCCATCTCAGGTAGCTGAAGTCATTTGGCATCATGGGAACCTTACTTACTGCAGATATCTTTGACCACATGTGGAAGAACTGATTAAGACAGATAGTCCAAGCCTGTATGAAGGAGAAGGAGGATGGAAATCGCATACATAGCAAACACCAATCAGGTGAATCTCCACATGCTAAATGGTGAATATTTTCTCTTAAGCTACAGTTTCCCCTGCTACAACACCATGTGCTGGGCACATCAAGATTAACTCAAGCATGTTTTATGTATTTTGTTTGCTTGTTTTCAGTGTGATGTGTGTGTGGGAAGGACAAACCAAAGATGAGTTTTTATAAAATTTAAAATGATGGAATACATTCTTTAGATTTAAACTTTAAATTTAAGCAGTACGGTGGTGTTGCAGTCAAGGAATCTTTTATCTTAAAGTGTTAAAGAACTGTCTTTGGACTTGCACCTTTTTCCTTGGTCCTTCCTAATTTCGCCAGGAAGGCAGAGCTGCAGCTTCAACCAGTTTTTCTTCACAGAAAGCCCAGTACAGAAAGCAGTTTTTCCTAAGGACCTCCTATCATCAAACTAGAAGGCAACTGGAATTTCTCCAGCCATCCTCCTGCTACTCTTTAGTAGCTCCATAGGCAAATCCTGAGCATTCAGGAAGACAACGTAGTTCTACCCTCTCCTATCCAACTTGCCAACACTACTGAGAAACATAAGGCTGCTTTCCATTTGCCAGCAGTGTAATCTGCTGCACAAAAGCCACACGAACAAGAAATCAAAACTCTGCCATAAGTGGTCAGGTTTTTCACAATCCCCAACAATTGTTACTCTGTCCTGCTAGGCACTAAGGCCATGGGCACAAAGCCTGGCTCTGCAGCAGCCTCCTTAAACTGGTGTTGCCTGCAAATCTAGAGTTCCAGACTTTGAATTTCAGTCAGCATATAGCATACAGATTGGTCAAGATTCTGTAAACTCAGGCATACAAATTGACGTCTGAACCAACAGCTAACATGCAAATCATTTGATGTCTTCAACACATTGGCTATGAAATCACTTCCTTCTATCAAAATTGTTTGGGACCTTTAAGGGTCTTCTTCTGTAAAACCCTGACTAGCAGTCCCAAAATGTAACTGAAAAAGTGTAGCAAGTGAAATTTGAAGGTTTGTCTCATGTTTAGCTAAGGTAAACCTCCAGAATCTAAACTTTTTTCTAGTTTTAGTTTGTAAATAGCAATAAAGGATGAGTTTATGTAGGAATAGTCCACAAACCTCTCTGTTAATCTTTCTTTAATTAAGCAAAAGGCTAGATTTATAGGAAAAAAGCAGAACTATACAGTTCTTTTTTGCCTACATGTTTTGGCTTTCTGGCACAGAAAGAAACAAATATAGTGGACACTACTATCCATGGTTGGGAGGAGTGTGTGTGGAGGGGGAAGTGCAGTTTCTCAAAAAATCTCATTTTATTTTTTGGCAGATCCTTTTAACACCTGAGGTAAAAGTAGATTAGAACAAGCTCTGCATCAATGTAGAGGTTAAGGTGGTAAAAGATATTTATTTTTATTATTATGAAAGACATTTCCTGAGCTATCTAATTTAAAGAAGTTATCTATTCCACAGAGGCAATATTGTTCTTAAACAGGAACCCAGATTTTAGATAAAAATTTGCTTCATAACCCAAAGTCAGAACTGACTTTTCTATGGCAAATGGGAAATACCGCTTAAAACCATTCCTTTTTTTGGAGCATCCTGGAATGCAGATATTATAATTTTACTAATTATGTCCAGAAGGGGTTGTATGTTTGGATACAATAGGGTAAAACATGGAACAAATTCCTTCAGCTAGGACTAAATAGCATTATTGGTTGTTTCCTTGGTAATATTTATCAAAACCCACAAAAATACCTCTACTGGTGAAGGAAACATCAAGAGTTGATTAATTTCAGTCTTTTTTCTCTTTTAAATTCTTCTCTCACATTGCTTTTCCTTGTACTACCCAACAATTTGTTCATACTGCTTAGAGCTTCCTTTCTGCCTTTTAAAAAAATTTTCTTTCTTCCCCCCAAAGCTACTCTAAACCAACAAACTTGTGAACTCTTTTGCATAACATGTGCCTTTATTTCAGCTTTAACACCTATTAATATGCATCCCGAATACGGATTGGCATGATGGAGTTTATCGTGCCCCAAAACAGCAGCTCACGGGTCTAAAAACCCTGTACCTTGGATTTTCTTCATGCCAGCATATTAGAAATTGGATGGAACAAAACCCACCAAACCCTCTTCAATTTGTCCTTGAAGCATCACAGAGAGAGCTACTTCATGAAAGGAACAGAGGTATTTTTCCCGTAACTGTCAATAAGCCCATGTCACTTGATGTAAGGATCTGATGCACTTTAATCCTTAAGGTTATTCACTGTATTTCAATTTACTAAGGCACTTACACTCTCTCTCTGTGCCTCTTGGGCTGTCATACACATTAGCATGCTTATAAATGCAAGTGGGCATACCTAGCTGACCTACTGTGACCAAAAAAATAATCTTCCATTTTAGTTTTAGGCTATGTTAAATGTTTCGTAGACATCATCATAAACACACAGCGCGCTGAAGTGGCCACAGCCACCAAATTCATAATTGGATGTCTCATCTTTTATACTAATGTTAAAGTTTAGCCCTTCATTGGTGGCATAAGAAGGTATGGGATTTTCATTATGCATTTCTCCAAATTGCTCAATGTCAAATTGAAAAAGTCTACTTGAAAAAGTATGAGAAATTGGCCAGTTAAAGCTTTTCAAAGGTAAAGTTTTGTTTGTTTATGAAACCTTAATTACCAAGTGAGAGGGATGATGTAAGTATAATGGCTGGATAAGACTGGTGATTACCCAAAGACATATGACAATGAAAATAAAAGAGGGCTTTGAATTAAGACGACCTAATTTTATTTCCCTTCTCCCACTGACTGGCTTTAATGACTTTGAAGGACAATGCTGTTCTGCATGGCCACATCAGTACTGCATCCCCTTCAGAGATGCGAGTCCTCCTCTGCATTTTTTGTGAAATATGGTGAAATTAATATGACTGATAATTGAGTTTGTAAAACAGTCTGGCAATCATGAAAGCAAGCCTAGTTTTGATACAGCCAAAAGACTTGCTGCCATTCATTTTTGTTATATTAGGTGGAAAGAAAAAAGCTAATTCCCAGATAACATTTACTAGCTAATCTAAGGCCTAGGTGTCCTTACCATTTGTTTAACCTTTTTACAGGTGTTTGATGGAATGTGGACAGATAATTGAGTGCAGGATCAAGTCTTATTCCTGGAATCGCTTTTAGGGCTACAGAGGTAAATTTTCTCAGTCCGATAACATCAAGAAAGCTTTAAGTAAATGGAACATCTTGTATTGTGGTCAAAGAGATATGAAACATAGCATGGTAGTAACCAGGGCAGTCTGACTATCAAGAAATATGCCAAAGAAAGCCAATAGCGTTTTCATTTAAAAAAATATATAAAAAAAATACTACTGCAATCAGATTTCAGAAAGGGACAATTTATTCCACTTTTTAAATCCATGAAACTGCACGCAGTAATAAAATGTTTTCAATCCAGTAGCACCTAGTCACTATTTCCTTTTCCGTGCACACACAATGTACTCGCTGTCTGCTTCAGTTCTGTTGAAGGTGATAATCACTTGCTGCCAAACCAGAAGGAAAAGCAAACCGTTATTATTCTCATGGCAGGAACAGGGTTTTTTGCAATGAAGGAGTGTGTGCACTCCAATTATTTGACTTCCTGTCAGAAAACTGGATGTTACTATGTTTGTTTTCTGCTTTCCAGTCAACGTGCTTACAGCACTGCATTTTCTAATCTTTCTGGTGCACAGGCCGATATTGCAGCACCACAGTATAGTCTGTTACCTTCTGTCACATCTGCTTAGATCTAAAGTAACATGTATATACTACGACACAACCTAATGAAACACAGCACATCGGCAACAGAAAGTCATGCTCTTTCTTGGCCTTGGGGACACGTGTAGAAACTGAAATTCCAATACAAAAGAGATTGCAGGCAATAGTGCATTTGTTTACTGGATTCAGTGATTAAATGAAAATATTCTACTTTCAGTAATGAAAAAAAGTTGGTAATATTTAAGGAAAACATTTGCTACAATATATGATTTCAACATAAGGGTTTTTTTCTCATTGCCTATTTTGCAAATGTTAATGGGAAAGTCATAAATGAACAGAGGGCCAATCTAAGACATTTCTACTGCTTATTAGAAACCAATTCAATATATGATTAAACAGTGTACAAGCCTTGTTCTAACCCTATTCAGGAAGTGAATTTTATTCTGTAGAAATAATTTTTCTGTAGAAAGATCATATATAGAAAGCATGTCATGACAGATTTATCAACAAATTCAATTAAACTAAAAGCTAGAATGTCTGCACTAGCAAAATTGTATAAGAGAAATTGCTTCATGAAATTAATGATAATGTATTATGTCTACTGATGATCCAGCCTTCTGGTTCCAGTTAAGATTTAAAGAGAGAAAAAAACCCAAACCAAAACAAATCAGAAACCTTTGTCAAAACACGAACGAATATGACCCTTTAAGACTTAACATGAACTGAAGGCTCATGAAGATCTTGCTAAAAAGAAAGTGTGAGGTGTTTATTGCTGGTAGAGGATAATGGATGGGTCTAGTCAGGAAATTGTTACTTCAGTGAGGGGGGGGGGGGGGGGGCTGCTCTCACACCAAATGGAGGGGCTGGTTTTGGGGGGGTCATCCCTTATCTTTTCCAGAAGAAAAACGAAATATTAAAGCACCACAA